>BTHU01000005.1:41481503-42114003 GCA_036184795.1 Tokudaia tokunoshimensis
AAGAAAGACATGAAAGTCTTTCTAGAATTGAATGAAAATGAGTATAAAAGATATCCAAACTTATGGGAAAGCATGAAGACAGTTGTATGAGGCAAGTTCACAGCACTAAATTTCTACATTAAAAAAAAATGTAGAGCCCTCATACTAGCCATTTAGCAGCACACCTGAAATCACACCCAAAAGGGGTAGATGGCAAGCGATAATCAATCTCAGGGATGAAATCAATAAAATAAAAAACAAACAAAAAAACACAATACAAAAAAAAAATCAATGAAACAAAGAGTTATTTTTTGAGACCATCCAAAGACTGACAAACCCTTAGCCAAATTACTTAAAAGGTAGAGAAAATATCCAAATTAACAAAATTAGGGATGAAAACAAATATAACATCAACATGGAGGAAAAGCAGAGGAGTATATACTTTAAACACCTGTACTCCACAAAATTAGAAAACTAAAAGAATTGAGTAATTTTCTTCATACATACCACTTACCAAAGTTAAATCAAGATCAGATGTGCAGTTTAAACAGAACTATAACTCCCAGTGAACTAGAAGCAGCAATTAAAAGTCTTTTTTTTTTTTGGTTTTTCGAGACAGGGTTTCTCTGTATAGCCCTGGCTGTCCTGGAACTCGCTCTGTAGACCAGGCTGGCCTCGAACTAAGAAATCCGCCTGCCTCTGCCTCCCAAGTGCTAGGATTAAAGGCGTGCGCCACCACCGCCCGGTCAATTAAAAGTCTTCATACCAAGACAGCCCAGGGGTAGATAGTTTTAGCATAAAATTCTACCAGACTTTCAAGGAAAAGTTAATGCTAATACTCATCAAATTATCCCACAATATAGAAACAGAAGGAACAATTCAATTTATGATGCCACAGTTTATCAATTTATGATATCCAACCCCCCTAAATAAAACAACAAAGAAAATTGTAAACTAATTTCTCTTATGAACATAGATGCAAAAATACTCAATACTTGCAAACCGAATCTAAGAATACATAAAGAAGATCATCCACCATGATCTTTTTTTCAGAGGTGCAGGCATGGGTCACCAGATGTAAACTGATAAATGTAATTCACCTTTAAACAAACGAAAGGACAAAACCGATGTGATCATCTCATTAGATGCAAAAAAAAAAAATCCAATGTCCCTTCATGATAAAAGTCCTGGTGAGTTTAGTAAGGCAAGGGACATACCTAAACATAATAAAGGAAAATTTACAGGAAGCTTATAGCCAATATCAAATTAAATGAGAAACTCAAAGCAATTCCACTAAAATCAGGAACAAGGAAAGGCTGTCCACTCTCTCCATGTCTATTCAATAAAGTGTTTGAAGCCTTAGCTAGATCAATAAGACAACTGAAAGAGAGCAAGGGGATACAAATTGTAAGAGAAACAGTGTAAGTCTCTTTATTTTCAGATGATGTGATAGTATACATAAGTGACTCTAAAAATTCCTCCTGAAAAAAAACCCTTCCTATAGCTGATATTTTCAGCAACTTAACAGGATACAGAAATAACTCACAAAAATCAGTAGCCTTCCAAGATGCAAATAACAAATGGACTGATAAATAAATCGGGGTAACAAAACCCTTCACAATAGCCTCAAAATATCAGATATGTTGGAGTAACTCTAACCAAGTGAGTGAAAGACTTGTATGATAAAGACTTTAAGACACTGTAGAAAGAAATTAAAGATGTCAGAAGATGGAAAGATCAGTAGGATTAATATAGTAAAAATAGTCATCTTACCAAAATGTAATCTAAAAATTCAATCCAATCTCCTTCAAAATTCCAAAACAGTTCTTTCCAGATCTTGAAAGGGCAATTCTCAGCTTCATATGGAAACAAACAAACAAACAACCCAGGATATCTAAAATAATCCCAAATAAGAAAAGAACTGTGGGAGGTCTTCCTATGCCTGATTTCAAGTTGTATGACAGAACTACAGTAATAAAATCAGCATGGTCTTAACATGAAAACAGACATGATCAATGAAGCAAAGCTAAAGACCCAAACATTGATCCACTTAAGCAATGAATACCTGATTTTGGATAAGGAGGCCAGAAATTCACACTGGAAAAAAAAAACCAGCATCTTCAACAAATGGTGCTTGTCAAATTGGATTGCTACTTACTATTACTCTGCACAAGACATCACCAAATGGACCAAAGACTTCAATATAAGGCTAGATACACTGATACAAGAGAAAGTGGAGAGTTGAACCAGCCCATAAGTGAGAAGTGTATTGCAATCAACAAAGCTAACAAGAGTCAGATATCTGAAGAGCATTTTGACATCAAACATGTTGATGCCGAGTTTCGAGTTTGTCCAGCTGGCTTTCAGTCTTGCTTTGGCCCAATATTTCCTCAATATATAACCTTTCCTCCCTTTAGAATGGTAATGTATATCCTGAACCATTGCATGTGGGAAATATATGATCTGCTTTTTGATTTTGATTTTATAATTTATTACAGTTAAGAGACTGCTATGAGTCTCAGAAGACACTTTGGATTTTAGACTTTAAAACAAATTTCAAACTGTTATAGATGATGGGGACTTTTGAAATTGGACTGAATGCAGTTTTGTATTAGGATACAAAGCCTATGGGGTCAGAGTAGAATGTGGTGGTCTGAATAAAAATGATATCCATGGGCTCATCTGAAGTGACACTATTAGGTGTGCCTTTGGCAAAATAGGTGTGGTCTTATTGGATAAAGTGTGTCACTGGGGATGGCTTTGGGGTTTCAAAAGTACAAACCAGGCCGAGTGACACACACTCTCTCTTCCTGCTGTCTCTCCACTCTAAAGTAGAACTCTCAGCTCATTCTGTAGCACCATGTCTGCTTGCATGCTGCCATGCTTCCAGCCATGGTGATAATAGACTAAACCTCTGAATGATAAGCCAATCCCAATGAAATGTTTTCCTAAAGAAGAGTTGCAATGGCCTTGATGTCTCCTGATAGCCATAGAAACCCTAACTAACACAGGTGGATAATAGCTGTTAAGTCAATGATAATCAAACTGTAATCCATACAGCGAAAGAGACTAAGTATAAATACTAGGTGGAAGGGAGAGATCTTCTTAGAGAGGGGAAATGAAATAGATAGTTGTAGATGGAGGAGGGATTTGGAGAATCATCTGGGAAGGAGAATGGAAAAGGAGGATGAGTGAGGGAATACAAGGAGAGGCAGCTCAACGCAAGGGTTATTTAAGGGGTAGGATTGAAATGTAATCTATTAGAAGCTTTCTAAAATATATGAAAGGGATCTTAATCAAATTGCCAAAAAATAGGGAGTCAGAGCCCCACTGGGCATTTTTCATCACCAAATGAACCTTCTGGTGATGGAATCTACTTATATCTAAAAGAGGTCCCATTGGAACCCACAAACAATCCAGTCTGTTTCCAAGGCTGTGTAGGTTGCTCTCTATAACCTGACATCAAGGCACTCTTGCTGAAGACAATATTTACACAACACATTGAATAAGAAGAATTCGAGTTGGTGCCTACCTAAAGCCTTTATCCCTATAGAGTACTATTCCTGGTACTTTGTCTACTACCAAAGAAGAATCATAAACACCAACCCATCTATAAACCCTTTGATCTACAGTTTTGACCTGGCTGAAAATGTGGCTATGCAATATTGGTACAAACTTGTGGAAGTAACCAACCAATATTTGATTTAAGGCCCATACCATGACCCATACTCAATACTGCTTGAGTGACCAAGTACCTGAGACTAGATATTCCAGGGACCTAGGAAGAGACTATATTTTACCATTCTACTAAACAGAAGTAGCAATAAAATGACTCCAAGTGACATTCTGTCATATTTATAGATCAGTGCCTTGCTCAGCCATTATCAGAGACGCTTCCTCCCGCAGCAGATGAGAACAAATAGAGACCCACAGTCAGATAATTAACAGAAATGGAGAAAACTTGAAAAACTGAGCCTTAAATAGGATCTCTCCATTGAATCCATCCACTCAGGGCTCAGGGAACCCTATTAAACAGAAGGCATAAAGAATATAAAAACCAGAGGGGATGGAGGACACCAAGGAAACCAAGCCCTCTAAACACAGCAGGACTGGTGCACCGATGATTTCATAGACACTGTGGCAGAATGCATAGGACCTGCATGTGTATAAGCCAGATGAGGTCCCCGAACTAAGAGAATTAGACACAAGTCCCTATCCCTGACCCACAATTTTGCCATCTCCGATTGATAACTACTTGCAAATAAAAATTTAGTTTTCTTGAAGGGATCTCACTGGGAAAACAAACACTTCTTAAGGATAGGCTGCATGCCTAGCAGTAGATGGCCAACAGACAACTCAAAGACATGCTTGGGTGTTCCTTTTCTCATTATGCCATACCAGGGCTCTCCCTTCCTTCCTTCCTCTCTTCCTTCCTTCCTTCCTCCCTTATTTCTTTCCTTCTTGCTTTTTTTCTTTTTCATTTTGTTTGTCCCCTACAGATAATATAATATAATATAATACAATATAATATAATATAATATAATATAATATAATATAATATATATGATTTCATTTTTGTGTTTTTATGGCATTCCTGGGTGTGCAAATGATTGATCTCCATTCATATCTGTTTCTTTTACCTATTCTTAGGCTCTTCTCCTTCTGTTTGCTTTGTCCTACTCTGATTTGCTAGTTTTTATAATCCCATATTACACTACATTATATATTATTTATTATATATTCTTCTCCTTTATATGCCCGTTTGTTTTCTAATGAGAGAAAGAGGTGGACCAGATAGGAATAGAGGTGGGGAGGACCTGGACAAAGTGGAGGGAGAGGAAACTAGTCAGGATATGTGGTATGAAAAAATCTATATTCAGTAAAAGAAAAAATATCAAACCTTTAAAACAATAAAATATCTGGTTTCATTGGAAAGGCATGCCTGATATTCAGATTTGAGTTCCAATTGGCTTACAGAATATCTGCATGATGTCTAGTTAAAACCTACCCAGCTACATCTTCCCCAAAACCTAAAAGATATAGGATGATATTAGTGGTTATTTCATGTAGGTATAAAATGCAGAAAACAGATCTTTTTTTTATACCCCAAAAGAAGTAGCCCAACATAGTAGATTTTTGTTTTGGTTTTGGTGCTACTTGTTTTACTGATCACAATACTTTTGTCTTCACATTCACTGGCTTTAAAGGTAATGTTGATATATAACTTTCTTTATTAAGATATATACAGGTTAGGATAGCTCTCAGCTTGGTTAAGAAATTCTGAAATTTCTAGTTGTGTGTATATATGTGTATGTTTCATTTTTCTTTCTTTTTCTTTTTCTCTTTCTCTTTCTTTTTCTTTTTCTTTCTTTCCTTCTCCTCCTCCTCCTCCTCTTCCTCCATTTCTTGCTGTCTTTTCAGTTTATTAAAATATTCTTGATTATGACATTTAAGTGACAACATCAGTAGCAGGGAATGTGTTTCTCTTAATCTATCTCTCTTTTTCTTTACAAATCTTATCTCGAAAAGTTTCAAGTATCTAGGAAAACAGAAAAAAATAACATTCTTAGGTAACCACTTGAAATTAATTTACTGTCACAAAACACTTCTTTCTAGTGACCTCAGCAATATCTTTAAGGAACAAGGACATTATATTATTTAAGAACAATATTACTATCGGACTTAAGGAGATTTACATTAATTCTGCAGCAGCCCTAAAATCTAGAGTATGTTCAATTTCTCCACTGGCTCTCAAATATCACTTATGTCTATTTTTCAACTCTAGGCTATAACAGTTATGCATTTAACTTTAAGTTAATTTCATCTTTTAAGTTCTCTCAAAACTAAAATACTGCCATTGCATTCTTATTTTTATGGCACCACATTTTTGAAGAGTTCAGGCCTTAGATGACAGTCTGGATTCTGAGTTTATCTGATTGTTTCTTTCCTTTTTATTCACCCTACATCACAACATTCTTCCACTTTCCTTGAGTAGGTTTATGCCAAGTTAGCGGGCATACCACATATGGCACAATGCATATCAAGATGTACGTCATTGTCTTCTACTATGGATGATGATAAGTTTGGTCACCCAGTTGAGGTGTTAGCTGTCACATCTATCACACAGGCAGATGTTCCTCTAGAGCTCAGGAGTTAACATGGTCAGAGGAATGATGAACTTTGCCAACATGCTCTCCCCAAGTTAGGAGTATTGTCATCTGCGGACAGTCCTAACTTTAATGTGGGATGAGGGATGTAAAACCCTGTTCTAATTCTTCCATTCATCTTGTTTTTACCATTTTGTATTTTTCTGTAAAGACACATACCTTCCTTTCATGTAAATTTTACTACCAAGTCTCACATTTATTGTGTAATAAGTATTGAAATCAGCTTTTGATACTTAAATTGTCCTAAGTATTGGCTGAAGGAACATCTTTAGTCTGGCTCCTACATGCTCATTAGTTTTTGCCTTCTGGCTGTATGAGGTGTGTAAAGGTAAGGTGATACTTTTCTGTCCTAGGCATAAGGTACCATTTCTAAAAAGTTATCGTTCTGTCTTCAGTACGCAATGGCATTTAGAAACCAGGCTAGGCTGCTCCAGTGTGCTCACTGCTATTTTTCCAGTGGTAAGGAGCAAATGATTATTTAGACCCTCATGCAAGTTCATATAGAATTTGTAAAATAATTTTCTATTATTTTTAACCTAAATCTGTTACACTGTCTTCTTTTGCTTCATGTCTTCATGTTTTATGTGAAAGTGAAATAAATATAAATAAAATATGCACACTATAAACTGCAATATGCACAAAATAGCTTTAAAACTGATACTAAAATAACTCCAAAAAAGGATACCTAGGAGATCTTAAGCTTTATTTCTATATGCCTTTTGTTTAGAATGTCCATGACTAAGAATATACATTTAGAGAAGAATGTAGAGATGTTATATGATATGCTGGTCACGGGCTTACATTATTGTTTTATGCCTGTTTTTAGAAAGAAAATAATTCCTAGAAGACCTGTGCGTTCTCCTCTCACATGTCATCTTTCCGGCAGCTAGCATGGTTGCCAGGACAAGACCATCTTCTTCCAGTAGAGAACCAGAAAACCAGACCAATAGCACTCAATCTTAGGAAAAAGACCAGCCCATACTTTGTCTCCTCTGATGAGTCTTATCCACTCTTGTGGTTCACTCATCCTTTAGATTACTTTAGCTGTTGGCAAGACAGCCCTGAAGGCTTTTCATGGTGAACCAGATTCCATGGTGTCCACAGCCAACAGTCCTAGAGGAGAAGTCAGTTCAATCATTCCGACAGCAGCTGCTTCCCCTATGATACCAGACTATATGGTCTTTTGAGAATGCTTGTGCCATGTCAGGGTTTAACTCTGAGTCACATGGAAGAGGCATAGCAGTGAAGATCTCCCCAAATAACAAGAAAGGGGAGGTGTGTAGACCAGTAACTCCCCGACTACTCCATCTATGATCATGTCAGTTGTTAGAGATTACCAGGACTGTTCACTAAATACTTGAACAGGTATTGTTCTACACCTTTTGTGTTAGTGTGTGGAAACATACAACTTCTCAATGTTGACATGGCTGTGGAGAAGATCAGTTTTCACAGGTGGTTAGTGAGCTTGGACATGGGAAACATTGTAGCAAAATATTTGAGAGTTTTCCTTAAGACGTTTGATTCTTCAAATGTGTTATGTGGGGAAATTTTCCAAATCATTCAAACAGCTTCAAATACCTATGTAACACAATTATTAATTGAATTGTAATGTAGCAGCATGATGGAAATATATAAATCCACTAGGAATAATAACTAGAGAAAATGATGTAGTAGGAAAAATGTTCATGAAGTTTAGGGGAGATGTCCTTGGTGAAATTCAGCCAGTAGAATGTTTGTTTATCATTCAGGAGGTCCTGGGCTCCATCCCCAGTAACACCTAAAGCAGGCATGGTGGCACATGCCAGTAATTCTAGCACTGAGGTTGTAGAGGTGGGAGGATAAAGATCATTGCCAGTTAGAGAGAGTCTGAGGTCAGACTTGGCTATGTGAGACCCTGCCTCATAAAATAGAACAGCAACAACAAAACAAACAAAAAACTGTTAATGAAGAAAAGAATGTAAAACAATTGCTTCATGAAAGGGGGGAAATTCTTTCACATTCTGAAGTCACCCAGATTTCCCTGACCTGCTAAGAGACTCTAAACCTCTTTTGAGGCAGTTGTGATTGCAGTCTCAAGCATGCTTTGCAGCCTACCTCGCCCTGTCGTCTGGGAAGACATAAGCTGGATTCCACAATTACCCTAACAGAATGTCGATTGTGCCACTGGAATGTCTCATATCAAAAGCCGATGGAATTTGCTTCGGTCAGCCACACCGGAATAACTGCACTCCTGGTGCTGCCAGGAAGTTCCGTCTGGAATTGATTGTTGCAGTCCTCTCCCAGAGCAGTTGAACTGATTGCTTTTTTGAGAAAACCTCACAGGGATTTGCTGCTCATATGTCTCCTGAGCTGTCTGTGTCCCTGGCTGGAGCAAGACCTGAAGGAAGAAGATCCAAGGGCTAATCAAGTGGGATGGGACAGTCTTAGGAGGGCAGATCCATTCTTGGAAATGTGTCAAGAGATGAAACTTAGAATTTGGAAGACAGGATAAAGAGAAGGAGCTGAGAGGAAACGTCAGACATCCAAAAAACTGAAAAGTGGTGTCATGGAAATAGAAGTCAGCAGAGAATGAAATTCATGGAGCTAGAGTGTAAGGACATTTGGGGAGGTCTGGCCAGGGCAAGAACAGCCTGTCAAAGGTCATGACTTAAGGCAGACAATCAGAGAGGTTCTTTGTCTCTTTCTGCCTGAAGAAAGATCCTATTGGCTTTGTTCATTTTCCAGTTGCCTTTACCGAGTGGAAATACAATGCTCTTTCCCTTGCAAGAACCTATGTGTGAAGGCTGCTGTGTTAGTTTCCATAAAGCCAGTTTAAAGACATCATCTGTTGTTTGACTTAGTATGGGAGTGACACATTCTTCTTACAGCCATGTAATAAAAGCTTTTTTTTTTAAAAAAATCCTTTCTGAATGCAGTATCAGGAGAGTATATTCCCTCTCATGCACTGGTTAGTTTCTCTTTATTCAACAGTGAAACCAGGAAGCCATAGTTTTCTTTCTTATTTTTTGCCTGAGTGCCAGGAAGCTTGTGGCTAAAGATGGTGTTTAAATGCTTCCTTTACAGTTGTTCTTGGGTACAATTATATCTTTGCTGCTTTTGGTTATATATCTATATATATATATATATATATATGGTCTTTTATCCAAATTATCTCTTTGCTGTGTTGGTTTATATAAATATATATATATTTATATTTATTATATTTATTTATGATGAATATATATATATTCATCATTTCAGAAAAATAAATCCTAGTTCACTAAACTTTTTGTATCACATGTCAAGTTTATTTCACCTGTTCTACTCTGGCTTTTGCTATGTACTTTTTAATTTTTTAATTATATACTGACTGATTATATATATATATATATATATATATATATATATATATATACACATACACTTAGGGAATATAAAGTGAAATTATAAGCACATGTATTCTATTTCTAGATATTTTATTCTAAAATGAAAGGTAAATTTTTTTTCAAGACATGGTCTCTCTGTGTAGCCTTGGCTGTCCTGGAACTTGCTTTGTATACAGGCCAGCCTTGAACTCACATAGATCTGCCTGCCTCTGCCTCCCAAGTGCTGGGATTACAGGTGTGGGCCACCACTACTCATATTTTTTTTTATTATTGAACTTTACTAAAACAAAACAACAGTCAAGTCTTGTCTAATCTTTTCAAAAACATCATTTTCATATTTATTTATTATTAAGCTTGGTTCAGTGGAAGGAATTAGATATTGGTTGCAAACTTCACTGTTAACCTTTCCTACCTAGGCTTCAGTAATTACACAGCCTCCATGAATATCTACTGATAAACAGCTATAAAACATGCTTGACAATAGTAATGTTATGAGGATTAAACAACAGGATTATACAATATACCTGACACAGTGCTGTGTGCATTATTTGCTCTATAAATGTTAGATCACCTTCTTCCTTTTTACCTCACTGAAGGTTTCCTGTGATTATATTGTTGAAAATCTTAATTTTTTAAATTAGGTAATCAATTATTGACTGTCTTCAGGTATTTGATAAAGTATTTTATTTTAACAGGTAGTGGTTTTGTAATTCTCTCCAACTAAACTGTAAGTTCTGTGTAGTCATGCATTTGATCATTCATTTAATATACACTTATTATTTAAAGAGACTAAGGTTAAATCTAAGATTGACAATTTCAATGTACATTGGAATTTTATTCTGAAGGGATATGCTTCTGAGTCTCTGGCATACATGTTCATACATATCAGGTGGAAAGATGAATGAGTTTTAGGGCATCACACAGAAATGTTGTGACTTAGGGTAAAATGGAGAGAAAGGAGAAGTTAAGAAAGATGGTCAATTAGATGATGGTCAAATAAGCCAGGTAAGATTACTTAAGTTCCTGGAGGTGTGTTCATAAGGGAGAAAAAACTTGGGAAAATAATTAAGCATGAAGACTTGGAACACGAGTGTACTCCACAGAAGGCTTTATAAGGCGCTATCCAGTGTCTGGCTACAAGAGAATCAGAAGGGAAGGAACCAATACACTCAATGTCAGTGGGCTATAGGTGAGGATATTTGGGAAGGAAAATGAGTGAAATTTCAGATGTTTGTGTCTGAAGTGTTGGTGAGACATTCAAGAAAAATTGAGTGTAATATCCCAAAACAGATGAAAGATGGGTCCAGAATTGACCCTAGCAAGACTACAAAATCTTGAAAGGTTCAAAGAGTGCACCATTAGCTTCCAGGGAGCTGTGTGATTTGAGTAGGGCAGCATAGGATAGGGAATAGCAGGGGCTGACATTGAGGTCTGAGAGTACAAGATGGAATCGGGATCTAAGGGAGTGTGTAAGGTACAGGATTTTAGAGGATTATTTGTGAGTGATGGAAAGCCACCTGACACTTGCATGGGCTGGTGGACCATCAGATTTGAAGACACAGCATAGAAGCAGCCTACATATTTAATTTGCAAGCACATTACAAAAGCCTCAAGATTTGAACGGAGATCCTCATTTTCAAGCAACATTTTCTGAATATTGATCCTTCAAATTCTGCAAGATGAGTTCTTCTTAGTAATAACAGACAATTAAATATTCTCCTCTGAACTAAAATCCTCCTCTTTCTTACTTCATCTCTTCTCATTCAGCTTTATCTTGTAAGAAAGGGAGCATGTGACTGCTCTTATGCCCGATGCCTGAAAAAAAAGGGGGTGACCTGGATTCCAAATCAGGGCCTTTAGCTTTCAAAGTCATAAAGGGATTTCCCTCAAAGGGTGTTGTATAACCCAGGAAAGCTACATTCTTCCTGGTTTTGCATAATGGCAGGGAGGGAGGTGGTGCCTCCACAACCTCTCTGGCACAAATCCTGGAGCACTTATTTCCTTCGGAACATCTTCTCCTCACTGTGGTTGCACCTGACCTAATGATTCTATAATAAAGAGCAGCATGTCATTGCCATCTTCTATCTCTGACCTGAATGGGAGTTGTTACCAATAGAAAAGGAAATCAGGACACGTGAAAACAGGAGGGATTCTATTACCAGGCCAACATGCCCTCTAGTGCAGGGCTCCAAATGCCTTATTGACGTTCTTATTCATGTCCAACCCCTGCGTAATTAATCACTGGTGCATTTGCCATCTCAGGCTACACAGATACGTCTTGAAGCATTTTCAAGTTTCTTCTAAGCTTCTTGCCTTGGCATTTTCCCAAGTCGCTTCTTGAAGAACAGCAAGCTGGTATTTGGAGCATATGGCGATGGTCTGTTTGTGTGTTCATTAAATCAAGATACCAATGAAAAGAAAGCAGAGAGCTTTTCTGTCCTTTAAATGAAATTGTCAACCCAGATATCTGCTGCCTTTCCCAAGTCCTAGTCTGAAATGCCTGGCAAGTAGGGCTGTGTTATAATGACAAATTAATTCATATCAGACTTTGATCACAGCCTGAAAAGTTTCCTGACATCAGTTTTCAGGAGTTGCATTTTAAAAAATCAGAATCTGCTCTGATGCCTCCCAGTTCCTAACAACAAAAGCAGCAAGGCCTCCTTCCATGGCGGAGCATTCAACCTGTACTGTGAAGCTGGGAGGGAAATTTTAGGATTGTCATAGATAGCTCCTTGTAAAACCAAGGACATAGTAGTGCATGGTCAGAACTCAACAGAAGGGGGCTGTCTTGTCGACCCAAGGTCTGTGCACAAACTGGGCTCTAGACGCCTCCCTTTCACCCTCATTTTCCCTTGCTCTTTCCTCCTGCCATGTAACATGTCAAAAGCAAATGAAAATTGAGAGGATTCAGCTGAAAATAGAATTGAATTCTATTAGTCAGCCTAATAGTGAAGGTGCATCTGGAAATACAGTGCAGTATAGCTAATGTTTACCACTTGACTACTCATGCCCCGGGCTCAAAATGCATAATGATGCAAATTAAAACCCAGCAAATGGAGGAGCTGGAATCTCAAAGATAACCATACCTAACTCAGGGTATGACAGAACAGCTGCTCTTTAATTAATCTTAGGTAAAGACTGAAGCACCGTGTTAAGATGCACACCGTTTATGACAACGGGGGTTTTCGTGTGTCTGTGGTTAACACGTGCCTGGACTCCCTTGTGTCATTGTTGCTGCTTTGTGAACTCACACAAAGCCCTGCTCAACAACCCCCATCAGCTGGAAAGGAAAATATGGGCAGGAAGAAGGTAGTGAGATGAGAATCCGATGATTTTAGAATAGAAATGAGGCCAATTCCCAGTTGCTACTTTCAGTCCTTACTTGAACGGCTGATTTGGGAGCTAGAAACTTAATCTGAATACTTTATTATTTAATATAGGAAATCAACTATGTGTGTGTGTGTGTTTGCAGGCACACATATACAATATATTTTGGATCATGTTTTATAGAGAGTTTAAAGAGCCCATACCAGGTTAAAAGTATATAGACTTTGGAGCCAGAGTGTCTACTGAAACTTGGTTTCTCTGTTTCCTATATTTAATATCAGCTAAGTTACTATTTCTGAGACTCAGTTTTCTCAATTGCATAAAAAGATCTACTACCAATTCTAGGCTTAAGAAAGATATTGTGAGGATGGGGGGGTCATTACTATAATGACCAAATATAGCAGCACACTGACCACATGTTAAACCTAAATATATTACTTTATTTGTATAAATTAACTCAGCTATCCCAATGCCAGCTTTCATAACTGTGACTGATAAACTTAGCAATATTAGCTGTACTGAGGATTGCTATTGCATTTATTATCATTTATTCCTTCCTACTCTTCTGCAAGCATAGGTCTGTTGGTTTGCCCTTGTTACAGTTACCAGTGGAAGCCCCTAAAGATCAACTTGGACTCCTAAAACTACAGGGAGGGCAAATGACCAAGTAAAGATGGCCGCACAAGTGTCACCGACTCAAATTCTTGTGCTTTTATCTCCTTCTTGTTCTGAGATTGGAATGATGGGTAACTGTGAGCTCCGATGGGGTGAAAGTGAGAGCAGGGTCTTGAGACAGACTCATCGTAGTGACTGCATTTGTTCACACCAGTTCCACTAATTCAAGCATGCTCTGCTCTGAGGAAAATGGAGGTTAGCTCAGATGTCAAAACACTTCTCTGCAAATATTACTATTTTGGACACTGGCCATTTTATAGATTTCAATATTCAGTTCCCTCTTGCATGAGCTTCTCTTTGGTATTCCTGTGGTATTTATTCACCAGACACAGAGTTGAGATTATGGAGAAAAAATGAGATGCCGAGGTCTTAATGTTTCTCTGACATGAAGTCTATTCCTCTTGCATGTGCAGGTTGGCTGCTATTTTTTAGCATCTGCTTCAAGGAGGAAGCATACAAAATCCACTCAGTGTTTAGAATTAAGTAGAAGGAATGGGGAAGCAGACAAAAAAAGACGAAGGGAGAAGTGAGATGCTAATGTTTTCTTTACACTGAAGCCGAATCTACAGTGTAAAGATTTCAAAGCACTGACAAGCACACTCCTGTTTGCTAGGCGGGCTTCATTTAGAGGTATATTTCCCCGTGGATATTAAGAGTCTTCCTGAGATGAACGCAAGAAGCTAATCACAAACAAAGACAAGGCTTATTCCCAGGCATCTAGTTTCTCCCACTGGAGGGGGCTCTCTGAAGCCCTTCTCTAAGGATCTGAAAACAAGCCAGATGGGTGTGCTATCTGCATCGTTTGGCCCTTAGTAGAATCTCTGGAACAAAGCATGTAGCTGGGATTCTTAAAGACATTCATGGGAGAGAGAGAGAGAGAGAGAGAGAGAGAGAGAGAGAGAGAGAGAGAGAGAGAGAGAGAGAGAGAGAGAGAGAGAGACTAGGAGATGGAATCTTGAATAAAAATGATAGGTTATGCTTTAAGCTGAATAAAAACAAGCCATCTGAAGAGCATATAGAATTGGCATACATCCTGCCTCTGGAAAGATTCATTTTTATTTGTCTATGTATAAAGGAGGAAGATAGAGAAATTGAAAGTGCCATTTCTGTAACGTTCACTCTGGTGAAGGGTTTGCAAACAATATAAAAATAGCGGTTCTTCCAAAATGATGGCTTTGCTTGAAGTTTATCTACCTCTCTCCCATCTTAGAAAGCCTCCCCACCTCGACCACTCCCTCCCCACCAAAGACGCAAAGCTCCGAATAGTATCTGTGGAGAAAAGACAGCAATCTTTTCTAAGTTGTTACAATTATCCAGGCCCATTTCATCATCAGCTTATAGACAGAGATGCAGTGTTAAAGGAAAAGTGTGTGTAGCGGGGAGCTAAAGGAAGAAACCAGGAGAGATGGCCATTTTAATTGCGTGTTTATTCTCTCTTCACATTCCCAAATTGGTTTGGTTTCCTCTGAGTAGGGTAAGTGCCAGGGCATTCGGAGGAGCAGGGGCCCCGGGGTGGATTCCAACATTTCCAGGCATTTGAATTACCTCCGGACTGTTTGGCAGCGTCTAAATCTATACCCTTGAAGGCATAGTAACAAGCTCTCATCTCCTATGGAAGAAACTTGAAAGCATGCCAGAACAGGACCTCTGTCCTCCCTTGCTTAGAGTCCTGGCACGTAGAAATCACACAAAAAAACAAAAGGCATTTGTGAGGAGCCATCCAGGAAGAAAGATTAACAATATAAATCGAGGTGGTGGGGGAGAGAGAAAGAGAGGGAGGGAGGATGGCCCTTTAAAATGTTTTTGTGCTTAGTTTAATAGGACTTAACAGTCCAGAATATCCCCTAATCAAAACCAAATGCTTGTAGCCTTACCGTGCTCTTTGTTCGAGGCAGTGCCCACTCGGCTTCCATGGGGCTGGGGGTAGAGCCTGGCTGGCTAGCTTATCTTTCCACCACAAATAAACAACGTTGTCCTCAAGGTTAGGCCAAGCTGCTGCCTTGCAGACTCTAAGAAAGCCCTCCATTGGCAGCTGGGCTTGGTTCTTCACCCCACCCCCAAATGCCGGATGCAAACCTCTCAAGATGTTTTTCTCCCCTCGCTTTGGCTACTGAAATTTGTCAAGAAATGTAACTAGAAGGAAAGGCTACTCCTCCTCTCATCCCCACCCCCTCCATCTTTGTCCCATTCACTGTCTGTCCATCTGTTCCTCTCTACCAGGGACCTTTTCTCCTTCTCCCTCTTTCTCCACTTTTCCCCTCATTTCCGTTCTCTGTCTACCTCGGTCAGCGGCTTTGTCTGTTTCTCATTCAATTCAGAAAAACCCATCAGCTTCCTACTTGATTGGCTAATGGTGTCTGACCTTGGTTTGGTGTGGGCTGGGAGGATTTCAGCCTTGGTTTGATCTGGATTAGCTTTTTATCTCCACAGAACTACCGGAGACAGTACCTCATCTCCTCATCTTTCACCTTAGACTCGCGGCTTTCTCCTCTAATTTCTCAAACAACAGGGAGAAACTAAGCAGAGTGATTGTGATGGTTATGGCGATATGACTTTTACCAGAGGGCAGATGGGATGAAGCCATAATCCAGTTCTGGGCTCAGGATAGATGCCTCCGCGTTGCATCGGGTGATGTTATTAAGGGAGTCCACAGCGTGTTTTGTTTTGAACGTCAGGCAATTCTTTTCAAATGCTTGTGGGGTGTCCAAGGCATCCTGCAAGGGGGGAACGGAAAGGAAGAAGCCCAGAAACACAACATCTGCACCTTTTCATGTCGCCCCTGCTCCTGCAGCACAAATTGACTTTGTAAGATTGGCTCTGAAAATGAATACCCAGGACATCACTCTGTGTTACTTTCCTGTGAAATTACTTTTCTGAATGAAAATATTGAATTCCTTTGAAAGCAAGCAGTATAATATCTCTAGAAATGAAAATCCTGTGGAAATCACAAAGGAAAGAAAACTGAAGAATATGAAAGCTTGATATCTCTAAATGTTAGTGAGGCCCTGGATTTTTTTTTTCTAGCAACAATCATAACTGCTCTTTCTGATGTTGATACACTGGGTGCTGGAATCTCCTGGGTGCTTCTAGTATAGATTTATGTTTTATCTACAATAAACAGCCGATATCATTATCTTAAATTCACTGGCATTTGTATGGACTTGGCACTTTTTGTTGTCTACTTGCTTAGCAAGTCTGACCTGCAGAATTTTCCTTGTCTCAGGAGGGAATATATTGACTTCCCGCCAGGCATCTGGCCGTCAGAGGCAGAGCCTCTCCTGAACTGACAGATGAGCAGAGCAGTCCCTTCTGAGAAGCAATGGCATAGAAGACAGTCTTCTCACAACAAACGGCCAGTTACCTGGTTGCTCACCGTAGTCCCTCGGATTATCCTGAGAGACCTAGTCTCCACCCTCCTTGTCAATGACAGATGCATTTCCTCCAAAGGCTAGCACCACTCTAAAAACCTGCCTTCCCTTTCCTGCCTTCTCACTCCCTCATGTTTCTCCAGGACTCAGCAGATGAAGCATCTTGCATTATATTTGGTGTTGTTTCTTCTTGTTGCATCTTTTTTTTTGCAAGTGTCCATCGTCAACTGAATAAATTACAGTGTTTCTCCCAGGTCCACACAAAAGAGGCAGGAACAGAAGAACTCACACTGAAGGGGAACCTGAGGCAGCCGTGAAGGTCAAGGAGACCTTTTCTGTTAAAGAGACTGAGGCTCTGTTTAGATGGAATGTCACATGCCGGCAGCCATGTTTGAGGAGTGTGAGAGCCAGGGGCCAGAGAACCCTCAATTAGATTTCTGATTTTTTAAATGGATTGGTATCAAAAGAAAATATTTGAACAATTAAAAAAGATGTAGAGTGATACCAGGGAATTGACATAGTATCCCTAGTAAGAAAGCATTCACTTTTATTCCTGCTGCGAGTGAGATCTTGCTTGTTCCTGACGTCCTGTAGTATAACATTAATGTGCTTGAAATAAGTGCTCTGTCAAGTCTTTAGGCTGTAAACAGGCTTGGTGATTTTTTTGTTTGCAGGGCGAGGAACATTTCTGCTAATGTTGGAGTATTAAACCGGCTGAATTGCTTAGTGAGTTCTTGGAGACATGCAAATTCTGAGGATCTTATTCTTGCCCATGATAAACTCTTTTATTGGGATCTTGGTAAAGACCCCTGAAGTTGAAGATGCCATGATGAACCTGTAAAGAATAATGAAGAATACATTTCATATCAAAATGAAGTATTGATTTTTAGGACAGTGAAAATTACTGTGTGATACCACAACAGTAGGTATCTATCAGTACGCATTTCTGCTAGATCTTAAAGATATACAGCACAAAGAGTTAATTCTGTATGGATGACGTATTCATGTAGATTCTTCACTAGGATCAAAAGTATCAGTCTGGTGGGGATAGGGTTAATAAAGGAGGCTGTGTTGGTGTTCGTGGGCAGAGAGTAGATAGAAAATCTCTGTTTTGTCTTCCTGATCTTTCTGTGAGCATAAAACTGCTTTCAAAAATATCCTTACAAAGAAAAAAAGAAAGAGGAAGGAAATATAGTTGTTAGATGCTGGAGACAGGGAATAATGAGAGCTGGTGTTTGGGAAAGATAGAGGTTTGCTTTGGGAATGTACAGAAGGGATAGCACTGATGTTTTTTTTTTTTTTTTTTTTTTTTTTTTTTTTAATTTAATTTAATTTTATTTTTTTAATTTACATTCCAAATCACTTCCCCTTTCCCGTTTCCTCCCTCCCCGAAAGTCCCATAAGCCCCCTTCCCTCCCTCTTTTCTCCGTTCAACCCCCTCTCATTACTCTGTCCTGGCGTTCCCCTACATCCAGTCTTTCCAGGACCAGGGGTCTCTCCTTCCATCTTTTTAGAAATCTATTGATATGCTGATTGTGTCTAGGGTATTCTGAGATTCTGGGTCAATATCCCCTTATCAGTGACTTCATACCATGTGTGATCTTTTGTGATTGGGTTACCTCACTAAGGATGATATTTTCAAGTTCTGACCATTTGCCTAGGAATTTCGTGAATTCATTGTTTTTAATTGCAGAGTAGTATTCCATTGTGTAAATATACCACATCTTCTGAATCCATTCCTCCGTTGAGGGACATCTGGGTTCTTTCCAGCTTCTGGCTATTATAAATAAGGCTGCTATGAACATAGTGGAACATGTGTCCTTATTGCATGCAGGTAAAGTCTCTGGGTATATGCCCAGGAGTGGTATAGCCGGATCCTCCGGGAGTGTCATGCCCAGTTTTCTGAGGAGCCGCCAGACTGCTTTCCAGAGTGGTTGTACCAGCCTGCAATTCCACCAGCAGTGGAGGAGTGTTCCTCTTTCTCCACATCCTCGCCAACAACTGCTGTCTCCTGTGTTTTTGATCTTAGCCATCCTGACTGGTGTGAGATGGAATCTCAGGGTTGTTTTGATTTGCATTTCCCTAATGACTAAGGATGATGAACATCTCTTTAGGTGCTTCTCAGCCATTAGATATTCTTCAGGTGAGAACTCTTTGTGGAGCTCTGTACCCCATTTTTTAATAGGGTTACTTGCCTCTCTGGAGTTTAACTTCTTGAGTTCTTTGTATATCTTGGATATTAGCCCTCTGTCGGATGTAAGGTTGGTAAAGATCATTTCCCAGTTAGTTGGTTGCCGCTTTGTCTTTTTGACGGTGTCTTTTGCCTTGCAAAAACTTTGTAATTTAATGAGGTCCCATTTGTCTATTCTTGATCTTAGAGTATAAGCTATTGGAGTTCTGTTCAGGAAATTCTCCCCTGTGCCCATATGTTCAAGGTTCTTCCCTAGTTTCCCTTCTATTAGTTTCAGTGTGTCTGGTTTTATGTGGAGATCTTTGATCCACTTAGAATTGAGCTTAGTGCAAGGAGATAAGGATGGGTCAATTTGCATTCTTCTGCATGTTGACCTCCAGCTGAGCCAGCACCATTTGTTGAAAAGGCTATCTTTTTTCCACTGGATGGTTTTAGCTCCTTTGTCAAAGATCAAGTGACCATAGGAGTGTGGATTCATTTCTGGGTCTTCAATTCTGTTCCATTGATCTACATGTCTGTTACTGTACCAATACCATGCAGTTTTTAACACTATTGCTCTGTAGTACAGCTTGAGGTCCGGGATACTGATTCCCCCAGAGGTTCTTTTACTCTTGAGAATAGTTTTAGCTATTCTGGGTTTTCTGTTATTCCAGATGAATTTTTGAATTGCTCTTTCTAACTCTATGAAGAATTGAGTTGGGATTTTGATGGGGATTGCATTGAATCTGTGTATTACTTTTGGTAAGATGCTCATTTTTACTATATTAATCCTGCCAATCCATGAGCATGGCAGATTTTTCCATCTTCCGAGGTCTTCTTCAATTTCTTTCTTCAGAGACTTGAAGTTCTTGTCATACAGATCTTTCACTTGTTTGGTTAGCGTCACGCCAAGATACTTAATATGGTTTGTGGCTATCGTAAAGGGTATTATTTCTCTTACTTCTTTCTCAGCCTGCTTATCCTTTGAGTATAGGAAGGCTTCTGACTTGCTTGAGTTGATTTTATATCCGGCCACTTTGCTGAAGTCGTTTATCAGCTGTAGGAGTTCTCTGGTGGAGTTCTTTGGGTCGCTTATGTATACTATCATATCGTCTGCAAATAGTGATAGTTTGACTTCTTCCTTTCCAATTTGTATCCCTTTGACCTCTTTTTCTTGTCTAATTGCTCTAGCTAGAACTTCAAGTACTATATTGAAAAGATATGGAGAGAGAGGGCAGCCTTGTCTAGTCCCTGATTTTAGTGGGATTGCTTCAAGTTTCTCTCCGTTTAGATTGATGCTGGCTACTGGTTTGCTGTAAATTGCTTTTACTATGTTTAGATATGGGCCTTGAATTCCTGATCTTTCCAAGACCTTTAGCATGAAAGGATGCTGAATTTTGTCAAATGCTTTCTCAGCATCTAATGAGATGACCATGTGGTTTTTTTCTTTGAGATTGTTTATGTAGTGGATTACATTGATGGATTTCCTTATATTGAACCATCCCTGCATCCCTGGGATGAAGCCTACTTGATCGTGGTGAATGATCGTTTTGATGTGTTCTTGGATTCGGTTGGCAAGAATTTTATTGAGTATTTTTGCATCGATGTTCATAAGAGAGATTGGCCTGAGATTCTCTTTCTTTGTCGGATCTTTGTGTGCTTTTGGTATTAGTGTAATTGTGGCTTCATAGAACGAGTTGGGTAGTGTTCCTTCTGTTTCTATTTTGTGGAACAGTTTGAAGAGTATTGGTGTTAGGTCTTCTTTGAAGGTCTGATAGAATTCTGCACTAAAACCATCTGGACCTGTGCTTTTTTTGGTTGGAAGACTTCCAATGACAACTTCTATTTCTTCAGGGGTTATAGGACGGTTTAGATGGTCTATTTGATCCTGATTTAATTTTGGTACTTGGTATCTGTCAAGGAAATTGTCCATTTCCTCAAGATTTTCTAGTTGTGTTGAATACAGGTTTTTGTAGTAGGATCTGATGATTTTTTGAATTTCCTCAGTTTCTGTTGTTATCTCTCCCTTTTCGTTTCTGATTTTATTAATTTGGATACTATCTCTGTGCCCTCTGGTTAGTCTGGCTAAGGGCTTATCTATCTTGTTGATTTTCTCAAAGAACCAACTCCTCGTTTTGTTGATTCTTTGTATGGTTTTATTTGTTTCTACTTGATTGATTTCAGCCCTGAGTTTGATGATTTCCTGCCTTCTACTCCTCTTTGGTGTATTTGCTTCTTTTTGTTCCAGGGATAGCACTGATGTTATAATATGGTATGAATCGATACTGTACCAGTGAGCTTACAGATGTTTAAAATGCTAAAAATTACACCTATTATGTTACGTATATTTTGCCGCACTAGAAAAATGAGAGTTGGGGCTCTATTGTTGCTTGATTAAAAAACTGAAACTAAATGTGTGTGTCTTTAAAAACTCTTAACAAATAGAGCATGGATGATAGGGAATCTAAAATATGAATATAAGTAAGACTTAATAAAAACTTTTAAGTTTAGCATGTGGTAATAGACCGAAGAGCTGGGTGGATGTAGTTGATATGAAATTTTTTTTCTCAATGGAACAGTATCTTAGATGTTGTTTTCAAGAATGTAGTGAGCCATTCCTTTGGACATTTAATTTTTAGTTTTACATTGTTTTAACTCATAATTCTCTCTCTCTCTCTCTCTCTCTCACACACACACACACACACACAGTCATACTCACACACACATGCTCATATATTCCAGATACTTGGTACTTGGTACTCAGAAAACATTCAGAGATTATGTTTCTAAATTGGTTGGATTCTGTTGTTTCTTTTATGTGGTGGCCTGCTTCCTTCCTCATGACCACATCTATCTTGGGAACTTCCTTCCTTGTACCTCTGCTTAGGTAAACATTTAAATGCCTTTTGGAAAATGTAGGGCTTATCACAGATAATTTTTCCTAATACATAAAAATAAAAGTTCCTTCTCCAATGTGTTAAGCATCAGATCCTTAGTCCTTGACATGACCCATGTTTGGATTCTTTCAAAGGGAGGTCATGCAAAAATAAATATGTCCTAGGAAGTTTCCTAAGAGAATGATGACATGGAAGGGAAGGGAGCTAAAATATCGAAGTATTTTAGCACTTTAGTAGTTCTCAACCTGTGAGTCATGACTCCTTTGTGATTGAACAACCCCTTCATGGGGGGGGGGTGTCACATATCAGATATCCTGCAAAGCAGATATTTACATTATGATTCATAACAGTAGCAAAATTACAGTTATGAAGTAGCAACAAAAATAATTTTATGGTTAGAGTTCACTACAACTGGAGGAACTATATTACAGGCTCCCAGAATTAGAAAGGTTGAGAACCACGGCTTTAGGGGATGCCATGATCTCCATTTAGTCTAGGACCATGTAAATTAGACACACTGAGCTAGGGAATAGGATGAGTAGTCGAGTGAACGGAGAAGGAACAGGAGCTGGTAAGTCAGCTTCCTTGATGCTGACTCAAGGTTGTTGAGTTCTAGCCAGTCTTAGGATGTTCTTTTTGTGCTAACTAAATTCAACGTTGTTAAAAATGGCTGTGGCCATTGCTGTGTGTCTGTAGAGCCACATCAGTTAATAAATGTAAGAAAATGGCACTAAATGCAAAAGTATCCAAGGACAGCTTGGGTGTATTTACCTTGACAGGTGATGAAGACATTATAGGAGTAAAGGGTACACACCAGAACACAGTGTTTTGGGAGTTAAAGCCTCAGGCACCCGCCACGTAACATGCCCCACGTACCCTGTATTACCATGGCATTTCACTACAATGTCTAGTAAAACTATGTGTAACTTCAAACCTGAGAACACAAATGCAGGTCAACTTAACTGAGGCTTAATGAGCTTTCAGGAAAGAGTCATAGACCATGGAATACTGCTTTTCAGTGGTCCAGGTTTAAGGTATAATGTATTATCTCCACATAATGCAATGTTCCGTTGTTATCATAAAAGGGCCTATTAGAGTTTCAGCAACATAAGCCGGCAGTGTACGGTGCTAGTATTGGCATATAAGTTTTCCTTCTTCAAAGCACTTCATAACCAATTAGTAGCAAAGGAATTATTTATTAGACCGTGTATCTGGAGTTTGTTGTACAACCGGTATCAAACATTTTCTTCCTCTCTCCCTCCCCTTGCTCCCCACCTCCCAACCTGCTATTGAGAATCTATGATCAGAATACAGTTAGCCAATGCTATCTTAAAGGTGTGCATGGAATTTCAAGGGGACACTGACTATGTACACAGGTTTTCCTAAAGCATTGAATCTTCTCTAGGTGTTATTTTTCTGATTTTGAATGAAATGTCAAGCAATAGGAGTTTACCAAACTGTCCTGTTTTGTTTGAAGAGAAAAAGTAATCAAACTTAACCAAGTAAGATTATCCCCTCCTTACTCTCAACTTCCTTTTTTTTCAACTGACAAGTCAAAAGTATACTGAACTGATTACTAAATTCAATTATTGAATTCAAACAAACAAACAAATGGGAATTTTTTTCCTCCTGTGAACTGTTGAGCACAAAACAGTGGAAGGAATAAATTGGTTCTTGATGATGTCTTTTATTTGTTCTGCAGAGAAGCACAGAGAGAGAGAAGGATAGGATAATTTCAGGCATTTGGAAACTCTTGCTCTGAATGACATAACTAAACCTTTTCCAAAGCATGAGAGCAATTCCTAGGAGGTAGGTGATATCTTACATTGTGAGGATCATCAGCTGAATCCTTAGCATCATCTGTACCTTCTAGTTACGATACCCAAGTGCAAACATGAAGCACAATTGTAATATACTGACCAGACCTGATTGAGGTGGGCAGACAGATGTCATAGAAAGATAATAGAGTATTGTCCAACTCACAAGTTATAATATCAGGACTTTTTTTTCTTGTTATTTCTTAATGCGGATCAAGCCCAGAGTCTCATATCTCATACTAGGGAAGAACAAATACCTCAACTCTAGCATAGCCTCGTCTTTATTAAACTTTCAAGATGCATGTTCCATATCAGCACAATATTGCGATATAGTTGTAATATTTACTTTCTATCTAACAGATTTGGACTGCATATCAGAAAATCGTTCAATTGAATTACCACATACCTATTGCATACTTTCCTTTTATGAAATATTATTTCATATAGATATAAGCATGCATATTCAAAAAGTATGGGTAAGATTATACTAAACCCCACAGCTAATGAAGATTCACTAATAACAGTTTTGTGTTTGTGAATCTCAAACATCTCATTTCTGACTCCCTGTCCAAATATATCTTTAACTTCTCACTTTGGAACATTTTCCAACTTGGTTTACTATCGAATTTCTCCAAAAATGTATTGTCCCTCTATCCCTTGGCATAAAGTTCTATGTCCTAGAAAACTCATTTCAGCTTATCATAGCCACACCTTATTGTCTCCTTATGGAAGTTGAGTAAAAGCTCAGACCCCCAAATTCTGTTTTTTAAATATTTGCCCACTGTCTGTCTTATTTTAGGTTTCTTTGTACAAATATCTGCTTCCTGATATGTCTTACCAGAGATCTTAGAGCAATCAGTTCATGCAGTAGGATGGAATCATAGAACCAGTAGCTTTTGTAGTACATTTGTGTATGTGTGTATGAGGATGCATGCATTCACACATTCATAGTATATGTATGGAGGTCATAAGACAGCTTGCAAACATTGGTAACATTGGTTCTCTGACAATGGGTCTAGGGGATTGAACTCAAGTTGTCAGGTTTGGCAGCAAGCACCTTTACTTACTGAGCCATCTCACTAACCCCAGTCATATTTTCCCACAGACACTTATTCTAAGGGAAAGCCCAAAGTTCTCTATCACTACTGAGATTTTCTCATCTTTGGCAAATTCTGTTCCAGCCACACTGGCAGCTTTCCAGCTGTGGATCTGCTGCAAGCCTGTCTTCCTGCCTCAAGTTCCACTCATTTGTTGACCTAGAATGCTCTCTCCCAGACAATAGCATGCCCTGTTCTCTCATTTCTAACATATCTCTGTTCTGTGAGGTTATCCTTGGCTACTTTGTTAAGATGACTATATTATAGGATGCCATTGTCACCATTATTCTCCACAGTTCTTACGTCCCTCCTACATCCTGAGCAGTTGTCTACTTGTCGACCATGTGTGGCTTCTATCAGAATGGGAACACTGGAGCACCTAACCTTTGTTTGTTGTTTCATATGCAGAGCCTGAACTGTACTTGCTGCAAAGTAAGCTTTGAACGTCTTCCTCCATTTTCTAAGTGATCTCCTCAGTGTATTGAGGAGTCTCTGAAATCATGCCTGCTTGGGACCCATGTTCCTGTCTTGCTTCTGGGCTCTGACCTCTCCTCGAGGGAAATTGACAGTTTCTTCTGTACTATAGATCTCAGGTAAAGAATCTCTGATTGGGAAGATATGAAGGGTCAGAAATAGAGTGGTAGACAGAGGATGGACAGAGATTTAAAGAAAACAATGAAAGATCATGGTTTTCTTTTCTTATAGAGCCTTCACATCAGACACAGAATTGAATTCACTGTTACTGACAATACACTTAAACAAGGGCTAGTGGCACACAAATAGCTTAGTCACATGATTAAAATGAGACAGAAGAATCTGTAGAATATATAGCTCTGTGTATAAGTAATTTTAAGAACTGAAAAGATGGTTTTGTAAGATCTTCTCATCCCACCTCTGTGTTGAGGGCTTGATGCCTATTTCTCTTTGGTAATTCTACACACTATATTCTGATATTGTAGAGGAATATAATATGGATAGATTATAATGTTACCTATTCTAATAACAATTATATCTGGTTCACTTCTGTTAACATGAGTATGGGACTGAGAAATGGAGGGAAAATGGAGAAGGGGCCAACAGAGATCTCAAACCCCAAAGACCGGTATCAGTGTGCAGATCTAATTTTTATTGTTCAGTGCAAAAATTATACCCAACTTTCCAGCCAATAAGGGTGTGGTTATGTAATCAAGGGTCAAAGGTTGGGGGTCACATGTGCTGAATGTAATTTGCTTGCCCATTTCTCTGTAGGGGAGGGATCGATTGCCAGGGGGATTTCTGTGAAGATAGCCCTGGACTTGGGTCCTTTGTTCTGTCTCACCATTTGCCAGGAGCAACTTTAGATATCAGTCGGTGTATAGCCCAATCAGGATTCCTCCAATATGCACAGGACATCATGGCACCTTACTCCCCATCCCACTTTTTCCTCCCCACATAGCCTCATCTCTACTCCTACGTGTATATATAGCTAATGCTTGGCCTCCTAACTTCTGCACTGGCTCAATTTTTGTAGATTGGGTTTTGTGGTGGCTGTGTTCATTCTTTCTTAATCTTAAATAGTCCATATATCTGATAAAATATCTGTTTGGTTCTCTAGCCATTATATTGTGCAAATACAAGTCAACAAAGCTTTGAAGACACATAATATGCAGGTGACGATGATGGAGGAGGGCAAGATGGTTTGGAAGACCATCTACTGCATAAGCATTTACAGAGAGCATTCCTGACAAACCAGCACTGATCTAGGAACAACTAACATGCTAAGGCAAGCCTCCTGCCCCTAACAGCGTCAGTGTGTGTGTGTGTGTGTGTGTGTGTGTGTGTGTGTGTGTGTGAGAGAGAGAGGGGGGGGGTATGGAATAGGGGAGAGATTAAAGGGTAAGATAATAGATTAGAGAATCTATGCTAAGTGGAGGTAAAGCAGGGATAACAGTAAGACCAACATGTTTTGGGGGCTGAAGTCTGTTTTCTATTGGGAAGTACATATTTGATACTTCAGGATTGAAGACTTTTTTTTTAAGGGAGGACTTCTTGCCAAGTTTCTGCTTGGGAATTCGGAACTGAACTTCAAATGTTTCAGGGCTTCTGTTTTAAACACATTTGGCACTGTGGCTTCTTGCTCAAGGAAGAAGCCCCTTCAAGCACATCAAAGAGCTGTGAAAAAAAGATACAGTATGTTGACAATTTGTGCGAGGACATCAAAACCAGAAAAACCGTCTCTGTAGTCCACACACATTTCAAAGTCAGGGGGGAAAGTGTCTGGTGTGAGCTGTGGCACTGTGTGAAACACCAAGTATTGGGAAGTAATTTGACACGTTCTCTGCACCTAAGACACGACCTGACTTGCCCAGCAATTTCAAGTCAAGGTCTAGAAGATGTTTTCTCTGGCAAGTGACCTTTAACTAAAGTGTAAGGTTTCTCATTGCTGTGCCCAGGTGAGAAGAGCCAGGGGATGGAATCAGAGAAAAAAAAAAAACTCAGGACATCAGAAGTCATTTAACCAAGGACTCTGGTGAAAACTGTTTAAAGATTCAATTTGAATCTCTGTGGCCTAGGTCTTGAGAAGGATGATGGGAGAAGATTGTCTGTGTTGATTCAAGACCTAGTCACTCCTTAATCCTACTGAGGACTTGGTAAAAGAGGGTGCTACGTCAAAGCTACACCTTCAAAGGGCAAAGCCTCTATTAAATTCTTGACAGGAGCTTTGGAGATGCATTCACCCAGACCCTGTCTCAGCCTTGGCTTTATCACTTGGGAGTGGAGTAACCTAAGGCAGGTTTATCTAACCTCTCTAAGCCTCTGCTTTCTTTGTTCAAATATGGAGGCAATAATGCTAACCTCAGTAGGTTGTTGCTTGAATAAATGAGCATTGGATATGAGGTTCTTTGCAGATTCCCAGGTGCATATAAAAATCTCTGTGTTCCTGTTCCCCTCTCGCCACCCTCTTTGCTCTCCCACCCCCACCGAGGAGAGGATAAAATAAGCTCACACTTACTTTAGGTTAAAGTGATGATTTCAAGTTTAAAACTCAAGGAGTAATGACATGCATGCCAGTTACAGCTCTGACAACACTTGCAAAGCGACCTGAGGGAAGTCTCTTAACCTCCCTCACCTCTGTTTTCTCACCTATAAATTAAGGGTGAGATTAAAGTTTACAAATACTTGCAAATTGGAGCAAGGGGGGGGGAGAGTTTAACTCCTAGGCAGAAAGAAGCAAGAGTTGCAGAATAAAAAAAAAAGACTGATTTTAGGTTTTGACTTCCTAAATCCCAACCTGGACTCCAGACGTTACTTGATTATAGGATCTGGGACTGAGTTATCACTATAGCTCAGTTCCCCCATCACTTAAGTAGCAACAACAGTACTAGTTTGAGGCTTACAGAGATGTATAAAATAAGGTAGCACATGCCTGGACCGTGGTAAGTCAATATACAGAACATCTTTGCTATTTTAAAGAAGCCAATTTAGAAAACTCATCATCTGTGACCAGAGAATAAAGATTATTGGAAGAAAGGTCTCAGGGATTTGAGCCTCAAGAACCTGAATGGGTCTCTATAATTCAATCTTATAGACTTCTAGGTTGCTGCATTGGCCTCAAGACTCTCCAGCAACAAACCATTGAAATATCTCAGTACAGCATACCAGACATATATGCACTGAGAGACCACCTGAGTATTTCTCACCACCCTATTGAGGAGCAATTGAGAACTAATAATAACTCCTGTTAACTGAAGAGCTTCTCTGTGCCTTGCAGAGTCAAAAAATGTCACTTGATGGTGTCAAAATTATACAAATGAGTATGTTTTCACAATTTTAAGGCCACAAGCCTATCAATATGAGTGATTTTCAGAGACCTCTCTGGGAATCAGTATTAGGGACCATGTCAGGAATAGCAACAACTCATCTTGTTATCAGACTCATTTGCTCTTCTGGTCTTTCTTTGTGGAGTTATCCTTTTCTGGAATAGATGGATATCTGAATCAGGACCTCCTGGAAGAACATTGAAATGACTCTAGAATGAGGCAGGTTATCTACAGGTTATAGAGCCTGCCCTGTGCTAACCATGTAGGCTTTTAAGTACTGAAAGCATGGAACACTCTGATATTACTCTAGGGAACCAGAGCAATAGCCAACACACTGTGGTTTCAATTCTGTTGTTCAGATAACTTTCCCTGTGCTTCAAAGCTGAGTTGGCCTGTGAGAGTTATTAGCTGCATCCCTTCGCTTCAGACTTACTAAAGGCAAAGGTGAAATGCCCATCGTCATGATGAATGGCAAATTCAACCCTCTTTACGTTTGCTCTCTGGTGTCTAGACACCCCAGAAAGAATCTCTAAAGAAGGAAAGGAACTTGGCAACCAGCAACATAGCCACAGAAAAGTGTGATCTAGTGGTGACTGTAGATGACTTAAACACCAAAGGGCTTTAGTATCCCACCCTCAGCACTGATTTTGATATTCTGCACAATTAAACATTTTGGATGCTCACACACCATCAAATAGTCACCACATTTAGGGGTCTGAGAGAAGATATCCATCTGCTAATGGATGATCCAGCCCAGGGGCATGACTTTGAGGTGATCATGGAGAGAGAGTATGACAAACTTGGAGAGTGATTATCCTCTAATAAATCATAAAGTCGATTACATGAGTGGATTAAATAAGTGTTCGCTTTTCCTAAAGAAAAGGCAGAGACGGTGTGACATAGGACTGATGTTCTGTGTGCCCGGTTCTCCAGCAGCAGTGGGACACATGTTCACGTGGCCTGGGGGCTCTGAGCATTAGAATTAACCTCTTGACTGGATGGCTTGACTCTGATGTTGCTTGCTTCTAATAGATACTCTGTATTGTTGCCACAGTGACCTCATTTTTAAAAAAATATGCTGATGAGAGTCCCATTTATATCTCTTCGTATGAAACTTCCTTCCCGACATAATAACACCAAATGCCTTTGTACCCTCAGGTTCTTCACAACTTCCCTTCCTACCTGTGAGATTCCATCTCTCTCTGTGGCCTTAATTGATGCTGGCCCCTGACGGTACTCAAACACCCTTCCCACCCTTCATGTTCTTCCTACTGCTGTTTCTTCTGACCTACTTTCAGCCACCTGCCAAGCCCCATTTCTTCTTTTAAAAAAAAAAGATTTATTTTTATTCCATGTGTGTGAGTACTTGCCTATGTGCACTGTGTGTATCCTCTGGCCTTGGGGCCCAGGAAAAGACATTGGGTCTCCTGGAACTGGAATTACACATGGCTGTGAGCTTCCACATAGCTGCTGGGAATTGAACACCAGTCCTGTATCAGAACAGCAAGTGCTCTTAACGACTGAACAGTCTCTGTAGTCCCTAACCCTGGCCATTTCTTCTAACATAGTCCAAATGGCTCTTCGTGGTTGGAAGCATTCCATTCTCCTGGTAGCCCTCATGTCTCTCCCTTTTCTGCCTCCACATACTTGCGTTGAGGTCATTCTTCCGCTATGACCATTCAGATGTGGGTGGTTTGTATGTCTTTATTCTCTTTGCAGCCGTAAATTCTTCTTAACAGCTTGCACCAGGCTTCGTTCCTTTCATGAACTTCATTGACTTATACAGTGTCCAGCATGAAGTGGGCATAAAGTAGGTTTTGCTGAATAAATATAATAGCTAGCTAATGAACTGTCAGTTGTACACCAATACCAGCCTCCGGGAAGGCAGAGCCCATACAGCCGTTGTTGGGCTGGTTAGATAAAGGAATGCATAAAAGACAGCCTTACGGAACTATTGTAAAACTAGAGCAGGCACTAGGCACGCAGGCTGTGCACGCTATGAATGGCTAGGCCCAGGTGAGGTAGCATTGCTGTGAGGCAATGAGCAAGTGCCCTGCCTCTCGGAGCAGTGTGGCCATGGGCAAAGGGCCATAGGAGGCAGCTTTCAGTGGCCTGCCTGTCACCCCAGGTAAGAAAAAGGCAGCGTTCCATTGACTGGACATGTAATGGGGAGAAAGTGAGCCTGCTGCTATTTCTTTCACAGTTTGTGTAGGCCGTAATGAAAAGGTCTGAGAGACTTTCTCTCTATGGTCCTGGAAGAGAGTGTCATAAATGTCCAATTTACCACTGATTGCCACAGTGGCCCAGGAACTCCACAGCAACAAGCCATTGAAACAGCTCAGCAGAAGTGCATAGGTTGTGAGACCGACTCAGTCTTTTTAATCACTCTGATTGAGGAACAAACGAAAAATAATAGAACTCACCAATAATCAAACAGCTTCTCTGAGCCATGCATAGAGTCAAAAATGTCATTTGATTGCTTCAAAACGGTATGGGGGAGGGCACCATTTTCAGGAACACGGGACTGGGAGTGATTTTCAAAGGCTAATCTGTGTATCAGTCAGTGCCCACTCTGTTACTCAGAGGTAACAAACAATCCCATGCATCAGTATCTTAGAACAACAGGACTTTCCTTCTTAGTCATGTTCCATGCTCTCAGCAGCCAGCTCCCCTTCACTTCATTACAGGTCCAGCCAATGGAACACTGCCTTTTCCTTGCCAGTACTGAGAAGCAGCTGAGAGCTGGTTCCTACAGTCCTTTGCCCACGGCCATAGTGATCGCTCAGAGAGCCAGAGCAGTTGCTCATTGGAGTCACGGCAATGTGCCAGCCATTCACAGTGCATAAAGCAGTTTTCATTCTGGTTCTACAATAGCTCAGTGAGTTTGTCAGTCCTTCGTTTATTTATTTATTTATTTATCTAACCAACCAACCAACCAAATGCGAGCTGTACGTTTTCCTTCCTGGTGCCTTCCTGGTTGCACAGATTAACGTAGCTATGACTTACCACTAGGTCTCTGTTTGGCTGCAGCTCTGTTCTGAGTTTTCATAGTCCAGAACTCAGACTGGAAATTAGTCACAAGGTAGAATATGCAAGGAGCAATGGCCAACCTCCCTAAGCTTCCTGCTCTTCTTTGGGGCTGTATGGTATCTTATATAAACCCACACTCCATTGGTCAAAGTGAGTCAAATAGTCATGCTAGAAGCCAAGTGGTAGTAGTATGTTCCCACATTGAGTCCCTATCAATTTCACAGTGATGGGGGAAAATGACTATTCAATTAGAAACAGTGATAAAGTCATCTCTAGAAGAATGGGGTGAGGATTACAGTGAAGTTCCTCCTATCGCAAATTCCATGCTTCTATTTCAGATGCTACAATGGGACCCTGCCTGGAGCTTCATTGATCTCAGCGCTATGAGTCCTGGATAAAACACCAAGGCGTTGATTCTTGAAAGTATAGGAGAACCAAGAGCTGAGGACCACACCTGTCTCTTAATGGAACAAGATCCCAAGTGCATATGTCAGTAAAGTCTTTTTCTGCCTGTCAGTGTAATTGGCATGAAAAACCTACACTCTTTCTTCAGCCCTTATTGCTCCGGTAAATCTCCCACCGTACCTCCCATTACCCCTCGCTTAAAGCACCGATTATTCCTTTATTAGAACTTAGCCACAAGTAGGCCATGAATTTTTATGGCTTTTCCGGATCTCATAAGGCAATGGGAAGCATCCATTTAAGCACAGTCACTAAACTATACCAGGGTTTACGACCTGATATAGCATTTCACTGGTTTAAATGAAACCTCCTCTCCTTACCCCTTCTTTGCATATTCAGCTTCCTTCTTGAGAGAGAGGAGAGTTCAAGCTTCCACTTCTGCTCTCACAGTGATTATTCTGAAATAAAGAATAGCATTCCTAGAGATAACCACAGGTCCATTTCAAAACCTTCAGCTGACAAAAAAAAAATATGAATGTTTCATTTTTGGAAATCACTTCGACTTAGAAAAATACTAATTCCATAGACAGTATTGCTGGTATGTTTTGACCCTTTCAGTTTATTTGTCTTGCTATTAAATAATTTTTTTCAGCAAACTATTGATTGCATAACTATTGTATATCAGGTATTACCATGACCTCTCACTGATCCTATTACTGGTTGCTCTCTTAGAAGAAGAAAATCAAGGCAAGAAGATGTAGTTGATCCTCAGAGAGTCAAAGGAATTTCACACATTACTTTATTGGACTATTTCACTGTCCTTCACCATAGTGAAGAGTCATCTCATTTGGGCAAGACACAGAGGACAAGCTCTTGTTTTTTGTTTTTAGCTTTATTTACATCATGGAGTACAGTGAGGAGTATAGATATAGACAAAGAGTTTACTGCATAAGGAAAGAGACATGGTCATGGAAGCAGCTCAAATCCTAAAGATAATGGCCATATTTGTAATTCCAGAACTGCTTCTTAGAGCATCCTGATATCATGTGACATTCTTAGCTTCCATAGTCAAAGCCCTCCTCCACACACCATGGGTTTGTATATATAGATATACCTCTATAAGCTAGAGATATAGCTTTTGAGAATTTCCATCTTGAATGTTTCACAGGTATATTCCTGTGTGTATATGGGTACAATATGATTCATGTTCCCCCAAGCTCCCATTTGTGTGTGTGCAGAAGCCAGAAGTTGATATCAGCTGTCTAAATTTCCACATTAGGTTTTTTTACTGAAAAAAATTGAAACAATGTAGTCTGATCACAGTTCCCCATTTCCCCAACTTCTACCAGACTCTCTGTTTCCCTACTCACCTATCTCCATAACTTTCCTTTCTCTTTCTTTTGCAAACAGACGGAAAGACAGGCAGGGCCATCTAACACTAAGGAACATTTAAGGGATCATATGGAAACCAACTACTAAAGAAGCTTAATATATGCATGTATGAAAGAAACCTAAATGAACTCACCAAATAATAACAGAGAAAATGTTCCAATTAGACATCTTTTGACACCATGTGGAATCTTCAGTGAAAGATATAGGTGACATCTAGTTGAGGTGTTGGCCAATGGGGCCTCAAACATGGAACCCCCTTCCCCGAATATCCACCTTATTTTTTGAAATAGGGCTCTCACAAAACCTGGAACTTGCCATTTCAACCTGACTGGCTGACCAATAAATTCTTAGGATCTACCTGCATCCATCCCCAATAGGTCTGGATTTAGAGATGCTTATCATGTGTGGCCAGAGAGAAAGTCAATCAACAATCCTACCCAACTGTGAAGGATGAAAACTACAAAAATAACCAGCATGGTAAGATATCAACAAGTGTGAAAGTGGTAGTTATATCCTAGCAGTGACCAACAGTCATCTAATTGGCCTCAGGACCCTCTCCATAGAAGAGAGTACATGCTTAGTACTGTAAATATAGCCAATTTCTCCATGTCTGGTCAGGTCATGGATTCCATGACTGCCACTTTTTCTAAACCAATGTAATTCCTAACTTCATTATATAGCATATCCTTATACACACAGATAAGCATAGCTCTGACCCCCATCAAAGATGCTTCTTTTTATAGCAGAATACTGTTTCAGAATGCCACAACTTGTCAAAACGCAGAATGTAACTGACCATGGGTTTCTCAATACAAGTTGATGCATCTACAATACAACCGGTACATCTAAAGCTCATGGGATATCATGGAAGAAGTAGTGGAAAATTGTAATAACTAGGGGGTCAATGTTGTCTGCTTTGAAGTTACACCAATGAGATCTCAATCATATGGTCACATAAACAAGACCTACACAATGACAATACCAACACCTATTGGCATGTCAACTTGGATCGTGGATCTTGGATAGGGAAGCCTCACACGGCCCCATTCAAACTGTAGGTAATTAAAGGTTGCTGAGAGAGGTAGAGAGAAAGAGAGAGAGAGAGAGAGAGAGAGAGAGAGAGAGAGAGAGAGAGAGAGAGAGAGAGACAGAAAGGGAAGGAGGGAGAGAGAGACAGAGAGGGAGGGAGGGAGAGAGAGACAGAGAGGGAGGGAGGGAGAGAGAGGGGAAGAGAGAAGCTGGGGGAAAGAGAAAGGGAGAGGGAGAGGGAGAGAGAATGAGAGAATATCTTCTCCAGTGATGAGTTCTGTGACAGACCATCTAATCTCCAATGATCAGCTCTAAACACACATATATATATACAATCAATACTAAATAGATTCACCAGATTTGTGTGTGTGTGTGTGTGTGTATGTGTGTGTGTGTGTAATGATAATAATTAAAGAAGAAGAAATCATAAATTTGAGAGGGAATAAGAGACATAGAAGGAGTTGGGGGCATAAAGGGGGGCTATATATAATGTAAATGAAGAACTCATGTATGAAGTTATCAAAAAGTTCAATTTGATAAATAGTAAAATTTCATTTGTGTGCTTATTGATATTTAGATTTTTGATTGACACTATTGTCATATACATTTATGGCATACAAGGTGCTGTTTTGATATACATACAATGCACCATGATTAGAGCAGCTAATTGGCATATGCCTCCCTCTTCATTTTCAACTGTGAGACAAAATTTACTTTCTATGTTATTTCTAAGTCACATAAGTCACTTCTATTGACTGTAGCACTATTAACTTTAAAATTCATTTCTCTTGTTTATTTGAATTCAGGAAATGATCAACAGCTCTTCACATACTCCATTTCCAGCTTCTAGTAACCACAGATTTTATTCTCTACTCCTAGAACTTCACCTTTGTTGGACTCTACAGATATAATTGAGGGCGAATGGAATCTGTCTCCTTTCGCCTGGCTTATTTCACTTAGTCCACATCATCCAGTCATTCAAGTTTACTCATGGTCATGCTACTGACAGGATTTTTGTCATTTAAATTCAGAATAGCATTTCGTTGTTTGTACATTGTGCATTTCCTTTATCTATTTGGAAACAGTTATATCCATGTCCTAAGCCCTTTAATAATGCTGCAACAAGCACAATAAAATGCAGGTGTACCTTTGATACATTGATCTCCTTTTTTTTCATATATTGATCTCCTACCCTATAGCACACAGACTGGTTCCTACGGTAGCTTTATCCACACTTTTGTAAGGGATCTCTGTGATGACAGTGTTCATCGTCAGCTCTGTAGAACTTAAAATCTCCTGGAGATAGGCCTCTGGGCATGTCTGTGAAGGATCATCTTGATTTCATTCATTGAGGTGGGAAGACCCACCCAATGTGAGTGTCGCCACTCTGCAACTGCAATTCCAGACTGTATAAGGGAGAAGAAGGAGCTGAAGAGCAGTATGCATTTCTCCCTCTGTGTTTCTCCATTTTAGATGGGGTGTGACCAGCTACCTCAAGCTTCTTATAACTTGCCCTGCCCACCATGATGGAATGAATTCTCCAACCATGAGCAAAAATAAGCCCTTGTGTCTCCAAGTTGCTTTTGCTAGAACATTTTATCGTAACAGCAGGGAAAGAAACTCAGACAATCCCTACACTGTTTTCCATAATGGCTATTGTAATTGTTTTTACTCTTGCCAACAATGTGTGAATTCAATTCTCATTGCCGTTCATCTTTCACCTTTTGATAAAAATCCTTCTATCAAGTGTGAGGTAATACCACATGATGGTTTTAGTTTGGATTTCCTAGTAACTACTGGGTATGTTTTCATTTGCCTGTTATCCATTTGTGTGACTTTGAGGAAATCGTTTCATTGGGGTTCTTTGCCTGCCTCTCCTCTTTTTTCTCCTTTCTCCTCCCTTTCCCTCATCTCCCTTCTCCTTGTAGCTCAAGGAAATCTTAATTTTGCTTTATAGCCAAGATTAGACTTGAGTTCATGATTTTTTGGCCTCAGCTGGAATTACAAGTATGTATCCATACCTGCTTGTCTTTGTCCACATTTCAATAAAATTGTTTTCTATCTACTGAGTTGTATATTTGTGTCATATATGTATATATCAGATATGGGTACAAATATTTTCCTTCATTCCACAGGTTAATTCTTTTTTAAAAAAATTATGTATTTATTTATCTATTTATTTATTTAATGTATGAGTGCTTTATGCACAACAGAAGAGGGCATCAGATCCCATTACAGATGGTTATGAGGCACCATGTGGTTGCTGAAAATTGAACTGAGGACCTCTGGAAGAACAGCCAGTGCTCTTAACTGCTGAGCCATCTCTCCAGCGCCACAGGTTAATTCTTTTCTTTGTAGAAGCTTCATAGTGTAGTGCAGTCTTGCTTGCCTACTTTGGACTCCTTTGCTTTTGCTTTTAAGGTCATCTCTAACAAAATTGCCTGGTATGGAGCCTTTATTTTATATATTTTTCTAATAGTTATTACAGTTTCAGGTCTTATATGTATTTGATACACTTGGGATATGGCTCAGTGGTAAAACCCTTGCCTAGCACACACAAAGGCCTGGGTTTGATCCCCAATTTAGAAAAGGTAAGAGTTCTAAATTGTTTTTATAGATGAACTGTGCATATGGTATAAGGATTTAATTTTATTTTTGGGAACGTGGACACTTTTCCCACTGACATTTATTGAAGAGATTGACCTTTTCCCATTGTGCGTTATGGACTATTTTGTCAAAAATAAGTTTACACAGTAATTTTTTTCCCTGTTCTGTTAGTATTCTTGCATGTCTTCTTTTATGCTAGTACCACACTACTTTGATTACAATCATCTGATAATATATCCTGAAAATAAAAGAATGACATTTCTATGTCTAAAACTTGGTTCTTTTTCCTCAAAATTGATTTGATTATTTTGATATTGCATATTTCAATACAAATTTTGAGGTTGTTTTTTCAATTTCTGTGAAAAATAACTTAAATTTTAATAAGGATCGCATTTAGTCTCCATATTACTTTGGTTACTACGAAATTTTTCACTGTATCAAATCTAACTCATGGAACACCGACATCTATTATTAATGTGTTCTTATATTTTTCCACTAGTGTTGTATAGTATTGAGTATACAGGTATTTTTACCTTTTAGGTTAGATTTATATATATATATAATATATAGTGGAATATATATATGTGTGTATATATATATGTGTGTGTATTTATTTATTTTTGCTATTATGGTAAATGAGATTATTTTCAATCTTATTTATGATAATTTATTAGTACTTAGGTAGCTCCTGATATTTTAACATTAACTTTGAACTATGCAATTACTATTTATCAGTTCTAAGAGTATTTTGGTGGAGTCCTTAGGATTTTCCGTATATAAGCTCATGCTCAACAGACAGTAGAGATGGTTTGATGATTTTACTCCCTGATGAAGGAAATGAACTTTTCTTGCTCTCTAATTGCTTTGGCAAGGACTTATAGTACTACATTAAAATATAGTACTATATTGTCCCAGATCTTTACAGGAATTCTCCCAACTTAGCATCTATAGTGAGAATTTTGGTTTCTTTAAAAACCCAGTTATGCTATGTGAATATGTTTTTGTTTTAATTTCAAGTGTGGGATATGGGGTTGCTTCAGGTTGACCACAGCAGCTGATTATGATTATCTTGTGCTCTAGGAGGGGTGTGATTTTTGACAACTGCAGATAGTTTATGTAATTCTGGGGACATCTGAGAGAATATAAATACGAGAGTCCAGAGATGGCCTGTGTGGCTGCTTTTCTCATTGGAACCCCTCTCCCACTGCTGCTGGCTCCTGCTGATGCTTTTGCTATTGCTGGATTACTGTTTTTGCTGGATTGCTGGTTGGAGATATCCTGACATTGGAGATTGGATATGCCCCAAGGAGCCCAGTGTCTCTAATCAGCAGAAAGTAGTCTATTGGGATCTACTCTCCCTTTCCCCTCTAACCTTCTTCCTCTCCTACCTAATGTTGGGGGATTGGAAGGGATTGGCATCAAATATGGGTTGAAGGGTTGGTAGATGATAGAACCCAATAAAACAGCCTAAAAAAAATTTCAAGCATCATTTAAAATGATGTGATCTGTGGGCTTGATATGTAAATCTTTCTTGTATAATAGTAACACCTCTCTACACCTATTCTATTGAGAGCTCTTATCATGAAAATTATATTTTGTCAATTGCCTTTTCTGCCCTTGTGAGTATAATTATAGCATTTTTAGCTTACATGTTGTTAATATCACATATATTTCAGATTTATTGATTATGGTGAACCATCCTTGCATACCAGTGGTGCTTGATCCCAGTAAATGATCATTTTAATGTGTTCTAGAATACAGTTTCCTAAGATTTTCTAGTGCTCTCTGAAGCTGATTTTATTCACACTGTCATGTAAGATTGAAAGCATGAATTACCTATATCAAAACATAAATTATCATTACCATGTCTTCTTAAGGAAGGGTGTTTTGGTGACCCACTGGAGAATATAGGGCTTTACCTTCCCTTTGGTGAGGTTGTTATATAGACTAGCTCAGCTTACAGACCCTAAGTTTAGCCCCAACAGGAATTCTTTCATCAGGTAAATAAATGCTCAGGACTATTCTCAAGTCGATTGCGGGAAGAGCATAATATCTGTCCACATTCACATTTCTGAACCTAAGGGCTACAACATCTCTGACTTTGTCCATTTGACTGCTCAGTGGCAGCAGGCTTGCCTTGGATAAAGGCATGTGCATGGTAAACTCTTTCTGGAATTTAGAACTTAGAAACTTCATCTCCTATTGATATATTAATCTTTATTTTGTTGCAGTGAGAGTTATAGAAAGCAATAATTCCTGAGTGTGGAAGTTAGGAATTTCCTTGGACAATGTAATAAATGTAAATAAATCTTAGGCCTGGAACCCAGGCCTAACAACGACAATTTGGACCAGTAAAGGTTCTGATCAGCTTGATACCTGGGCTACTTGTATCCCTGATTAAGTCCCTGATCTCACCTTGACTTCTAACAGCTTGAACCTCAAGGGTAGCTACTCTCTGGATTGTCAGTGGAGGGTTGTGAAGGCTTCTTCCTGACCTTTGACTGTAAGATCATTGATTTTGGTGCAACAGACAATCTATGCCTGAAAACCCTTTAAGCCTAGAGATCTGAGGGCTCAATCCTGGTGAAAGGTGACTCCTGAGACTAAAAGAGCCTAGGAACCCCAAATGTCTGTCTAACTACAGTATGTGTGGCTTACATTACTTGTATTAGTGTCTGCGTCCTTGCTCATGTAACCCCTAGGACCACTGGGAAGAATGTCATCTCACAGATTTTGGTAAGAGCAGCATTGGTTGGGAAATGGAAGTTCAAAGAATCAGATTTGCGCAAGGTCCCTAGAAGTTAGGGGCAGAACCTAGACACAGGTCTAAGACATTTGACTCTTGGACCAGTGCTCGGGACAGTGCTGGCTGTAGCTAGCTGCTGTGGGAACTTAGAAGCCAGACCTACCTCAGCTCCTGGAAGAACGACACACCATGAGATTAAAGTGACTCATGCAGTTTTCAAAAGCAGTCTTTTGTCTGTCTCTAAGCAGAGCCACCATTCCAGCTTCCATTATGAGAAACTTCCCAGGAGAGAGACAGGAAGGAAACAGGAAGGATTCACAGAAGCTCTTCTAGGGGACATTTTTTTTACCCCATTTTAAATTTCAGGTTAACATGAACCTGCTTATTTCTACAGCATCCTCGGTGAATAGTAAACGTAGCTGATTTATGCCACTTTCTCGAACTGGTGTTCTAATGGGTCCACAAGAGGAAAATAAAATATTTAATAAAATAAAATGTGACAAATGAACTCTTGGAGCAAAACAAGGCACGTTCGTGAGGGCTGCAGATACAGCAGAAGGGTGGAGGAGGTCTGAGAGCAGAAAAGAGGCCGAGGTGGAAACTAGGGTAGATTTTGAGATCCTTAATTTTTTTTTTTAAATTGGAAGGATCTGACCATATTATACATAATCTGATGTACTGCCCATGTACACATTTCATCTTTGCCTGCCATTCCTTTGTCGCTTCTCATTTGCTGCAGTCAGAGCAGGGTTCCCTATTATGTAAATCAGGGAATGAGACAGATGGTGCCACAAAGCAATGAATTCATTTGGGGGGAGGGCTTTAATTATGGATGGGTGGGCCCGGCTGTGTTTTGGGTTCAGCAAACGTCCCAAACGTTATGGGCCTGGCAAAACCCCAGATGCAGGTTTCCAGGCACATTTAAAAATCTCTGTCATATTTGCAGGGGAATTGACGTTGGGAATTGAACTTTCTCTGTCTTAAATTCTTCAAGTCGCTAGGCACTGATTTCTGACCTCCTAAATGGTGAAGGAATTCAGACAGGGTTTGAAGGACTTGTTTTAAAATTCTTCTGAGACTTGGGTGCTACCGACATTCTGAATGGTTAATTTTTCAAAACTGAAGATCAAGTCCAAAATGAAAAATTTAAAGTATTCATAATCTCAAGAAGATAATCTCTATTAATTTGTTGGATATTAAATTTTAGTGCATCCTAGTACCTGTGCATTCTATGTACCATAGAAGTAATATCACCTCTATAATTTTATATCTTGTTTGGTCATTTAATATGAAATCATATTCATTTCCTGGTAACATCATTTATTCCTAAGATTCATGAGTATACAATGGCTCATTGAATATATGACTCAGGTCTTCGAAAAAACTAAAAAAGACATATTTTGTAGGCATTTGTTTCTCTTTGAGTAATGTAAACTATATCTTCAGGCAGCCTTGAATTTTGTTTGTATCCTCGGCTAATAGAATTTGCTTGGTGGAAACAAATGAACAGAATAATCAGAAAGGGTGATAGAGATTTGGGGGGTAGGGTTAGGTATCAATAGAAATCAGTTAAAAATCATATGGTGAGTTTACAGTGAAGCCAGCTTGAGCTGAGGACACAGCGTACACAAAGTAATTGGAGCAATGGATGTTGTTACATTAAAAGCCCAATGCAAGTTAGGTGGAAACTTAAGAGAGCAGAGCAATCCATTAGCCTTCTGTGAATTTAGTTAGTATCCATGGATTCTGTGATTCACCTGGGACATTACAAGGCCAAGGACATAGGAAGATTTATAAACGTGGGGCAACAGCCCATTGAAATACTTGGCTTTGTAAGGCCTGTGTTTTGACCAAAGCTCCTTGGTCTGCAAATCTAGCCAACTACCAACCGCCTTGCTTTTGTATTTCAATTAGCTTTGTGTTTTCACACTCTTTGATGAGAACTTATTAATGCTCACATGGTGAATCGTGTGCCTTTGTTAAACAAACAAACACTAACAAATAAACAACCCGCCTGAGGGGAAAATATCAAATGTGAGAACCGGTGCTGAAAGGAATAGACTCCTAGGTTCCTTGCCAGAAGGCCGAACCCTTGGATCCATTAAGGAGTGGAATGTCACACTTGGCTGTACTCTAGTTCTATGACATAAACGAGATACCAGACACTGTGCAGCCATAAGAAACAGATTTCAACTAAGTACATTATTAAAGCAAAACACAGTGTTTCCTATTTTGTTTCTTTTTCTAGGAGAAATTATATGATTAGATTTCTGAATGTGCTGATTCACAGAGACCTTGGAAGTATCAATGATTTTGATATGACTTTGCCCTGAATCATTTTCAACTCTGGTAAATTCTGAGTTCGCTGTGAATTCCAGAGAAGTGAGAGTAACCTGTTGAGGACAAAGCAACGAACTGGCTACGCAAAGTGTGATTGCTGTGGCTCAGTGACTCACATCTCAGAGAATCAAAAGGAAGGTTCTTGGTATCTGAGTACTGAATGTACCTATGACTGTTGGTGGGACAAATGGGTATTGTTTTAAGCAAAGAGTGCATATTTGCCATATTTGATTTGGTTTTGGCTTGGAGCTACACAAAGAAAGCTGGACCTAAATGAAGTCATGTTGAAGTTGATGTCTGAAACCAGTAAAAATGGAATGTTGCCCATAGAATCAGTACCCATCACTCTGAGCGGGCATGGCAAAAGTCTGAAGCCATTTAAACCTCTAAAGTCTCCATTTTGACATGAACCCCATAGACCAAGGTTCCAATCCAATTCATGTCATAACAACTGCTACTGTGTGCCCTATAACCCTCTGAGCCTCAATTTTTCTCACCTACAGATGAAGGGTTATACAGTTGGCTATGAAAGATGCTTAATAAGTTATTGCTATATATTTTCCAGCCCTATGTGCCTAATACTAGGGATGACTGTGTCCGTTCCTTTAACCAGACCAGAAAGCTCACTCTAAAGATCCCTCTCACCAGCAGTCACTTTTGCTCCTTCCTTCAAAGGCCAATGAGTTCAGAAGACCACAGTCGCTCTAGTTTGGTCTATGACCCCATGACCCTCTTTCTTACCCTGTGAGCTTATTTATTTATTATTTTAAAAATAGTTTGTGTGTATGAGTACTTTGCCTTCCTGTGTGTACTGTGTGTCTTGTGGAGGCCAGAAGAAAGTGTCACATCTCCTGAAATTGGAGTTACAGGTGTCTGTGAGTCAGATTGAGGGTCCTGGGAACCAAATCTGTGTCCTCTATATTGGTAACAAGTGCTGAGCTATTCCTTCAACTTACACCCCATGAGCTTTAATCTCATTGGCCTTACTTCATTTTCTGCATATATGGTAATCCCCACTTACCTTTATGCACGGAGGCCTGTCATTCCATCTGTAAACCCACTATTACTCTTCAACCTTTGACCTACCTAGCTCTTTCTTAGTCTTCAGTGCTCAGCTAAGGCTTCACCTGAATTTGTTGTGGGGAGGGAGGTGCTTTCCTTCAGAACACTCAGCCTCCCTCATTAATTTCTAAATTTCCCGAGATCAGGAGCCGTCTTGACTGTTCCTCACTGGAATATGAGCACCTTGCACAATACCCAGTATGTATTTGTTGAATAAGCAAATGAAGCTTAGAAACTCTCAGCCACGTTTTGTTCGATTATATTCTCACCTTGTTTTAGTAACTGCTTGAAGAAAAACATACTGTGTCAAATCATGGCCGTTAAGTGGTTCCTCTAGGAAGCTGAGCCTTGCTTTGTCTTCCCTGACACCAATTCACTGCAGTGGGCATGAGACTCTTCTCTCAGTATGAGAACAGGGTAAAGACACTGAAGCAAGGAGGACTAAAATTATCTTTATTGCTCATTTGCTTTTGTTTCCCCAAGGATCAGGTAGTCATGGGCACCTATATATAACCAATACATCCAAAAAAGAAAAGGTGTTGCAGGGCAGACAGCACATCCCTTTGTTAAAACCATTTTTATCTTTTTCAAAGAGTGATGCTTTCTGAGTCTGTTTGCGAATGAAGCAAGGTCCTTAGAGTAGATTCTCATCAATAACTGATGAATAAAGATGGTTCCCACAGAAGTGGAGCTGTTCTCCATGCAGAGCTGAGACCTGGGCACCTCCTTAGAGTGTGACATATTATATGGATGGTGGCATATGAGTCATTACTGTGAAGGAATGACTTTAGCTGACTTGTGACTTCTTTCTCTGTATATAAATATACAATCATTTAACACCTTGGAATTATATAGGTATTTTTTCCAGGGCAAACTCTATTGTTCCATTCTCTATCTGTCATTTGCTGTACCTAAAGAGAAATGCCTTCACTATGATAAAAGCCAAATCTCGCTTCTTTCTATATTTCTTAACATGAACAAGTCTACAGAAAAATGGAAGGCTCAGAGAATGAACAAAATAATAGACTGGTGTTCACTGGTGTTTTTATAAAACCTTTAGAATGAGTTTCCAAATGATTTTCTGAGAGCATCCTTTCAGGAATCAAAACATCAAGCTATTATATTCCATAAGCAGATTAGAAGTATGGCCTATCAACAGAACTTCCTGGATTTGAGTATAATGATACAACTGGTTTGTTAATCTTTTTGTCTCTTCCATGTTATCGTTGACATAGTGGGATTGTAGTAAGCCTGACTTACAGGAAGGTGTAAACTATCAAGTCTGACCAAACCAATGACATTTGATTCGAAGATCCTTGTACCCCCCAAAGCGTCCTTAGACGAAATGAAGACAACAAACTGGAGGTCCAAGTGATAGAACTAGGCAGCAGGTCCTGACAAAAACACACCACGCAGCAGCTCTCACGTGGGAGGTTTAAAGGGCGGGAATATAAAGGCAGCCTATGAAGAGGAAGAAAGAAGAGAGTGGGGACAGGAAGAAAGTGGCTTTTGTTGGCGTCATGGCACATGCACAAAGGCACCAGGAGCCCTGGCACATGCGCAAAGGGACATGGGACAGAAGGGACACTGTTGCCTCTTGGAAAGCTAGAGATGATGTGTCTCCTCAATGGGTCCCTCGAAAGCTGGCTATAAAGATGCCTGGTTGTCACAGAGTCACTTTTAGCTGTCCATGGACGTGCCTGACTGCCAACATCAAGTCCAGATATAGCCGTATTAGAATAATAAAAACTCTGGACTCATGTGGAGGGAACCATTCCTTAGGAGAAAACATTAAAAAACAAACAAACAAGCAAACAAACAAAAAACAAAACCCCTTCTTTTCTTGTCTATTTACCCAGCCTTTTTCAGTCATTCATACTTGGTTCAGTTACTTCCTAAGGCTACTACTGATTAAGGAAGGCAACTGGTAAAGGAAGTTGGTTTGCAATCTCAGGTATGAGGCATGAGACACCAGTAGTACCATGTTTACAAAATACTCATATCTGGATCATAGGGAGACAGATGCAGATGGAGAATGGGCAGAAGCGAAATCAGAAAAGATATGAGGCATCAGCTTTACACAGGGGATATGAGAAACCACTGAAAAGTTGAACCCAAGACACAACTTGGATGACTTTTCAGCCTCTAGAGCTCAACAATGAATTTGAGGAAGGCATCAAAAATAAATAAGAGACACCATACCAGGCTATAAACTCCTTTTTTCCGCCTGTCTTCCACAATGGAGAAGTACTTTTGCATTGGTAAATCCATTCTTTAGCTAGGCTGTTGTTCTTAAATCTATAGTGTGAAGAAAAGAGGGGGAAATTACTTGAAGACGATTCTTAGAAATTAACAATGTGTCAATGACTTCTACATATTCATAACCTTGTGAGGTTGCTGATTCTAGGTAAGAATGTGCAGCTGTGAGATCCCCATTCACCTTTGCTAGGATCCCATTGCCTTCTGTGTGAAGATAGTCCGAAAGTGGAGCCTACATTGACTTTAGAACTTAGGAATGCCATTAGAACGGCAAGAACTCTGTCGAATAATATTTTTATTTCATGACTTTGTTTAAGGCACAAGGTAGAACATTATTCCCTAGCTTTTGTTTTTCCTTTAAGTGAGACATAGTATGTTTTGCTCTAGCCCATGAGTTTGAGTGGATGGAATTTATCTTTTGGAGGAAGGTCATGTCACTGCTACTATGAGATGCTCCAAAGAGCCTTCTTTTCTTAACCAAGTAACTCAGCTTGGGTTCTGAGAAAGTTGCTCCTGCAAGAGCAGAGCTTTAACTTGAGCCACAGTGGGCTTGTTCATGACTATCGTTTTACTCTGGAGCTTCTCAGTCTTAGGGCTTGGCTGGATCATTCTTTCTTGGATGCTACGGTTATGGGGAGTGCTCCCCTGGACTCTAAAGGATACTGAACAGTGACTATGGCATACAATCATGCATTTCTAGTAGCATCTCCTTACTCATTGGTGCCAACCCAAACTGTCTTTGCCAAGTATTCCCCACAGGGAGGATTCCATTTTAGAACCATGCAACTGACTTTGTGCTCTCTTCTATAGTACAACCAACTTGGGAGTGCTGTAATCCCTCGTCATGCTGATAGCTCTCAATCCTTCCCTTGTAAGGATAATTCTCCAGGCATACTGTTGATCTACGAATTATTAGGTTTTATATTCTAAAAACTTTGACCTTTATATATGTTAATGATATCATTCAGAAGCTTTTAAACTTGTCTCTTGGCCCTCACACAACCTAGACAAAGCAGTTTCTAAAAAAATGAAAGCATGCCTTGGCCACAGGTGTCACTAAAACAAATGAAAACATTTTTTTTGCTGTATCTCAGGTCTGTTTAGCAATTCCCACAAGCTACCGCAAACAGGTTCATTATTTTGCTTTAACTGGGGTTAAACACAAAGGCACACCAAACACTGAAGAGGAGATTTCTTGTTCTCAGTAAGTCTGCTGGCCAGTGGACAGGGAGTATGCATATATAAGAAAATAGCAATCATACACTCTACACTCTTTCCACCTTTTTAAGGTGCTTAGCATTGAGTGTGGAGCAGTTTAATTCTTATCAAATGTTATCCATTGTTATTTAATACTATTAAGTTTGTAAAATTGCATGAGTCATAGTGAGATTATGGATTCATTTCTCTGTTTGCTTTCTTACACAGCATAGCCTTCAAATGCAAGGAATATAACTTACTGTAGAATTGAACTCTCGGTGTCATATATTTTGGTATAAGGAAGACACTCAACACTACTGAATGAATGAATGGGAGTTAAAGTCCAGTTGGAAAAATTCAGCACATCATGCTGCAACTTGGGCTGGGGACAGAGCTCAGTGGTGGGGAGTTTGCTTAACATTGTATCAAAACTTACAGAAGAAGAAGAACTTTGGACCAAAACACTCTAGGGATGCTTCCTGATTTTTTTAACCAAGAAGCAATAATTTTGAAGAAAACTCTGCATGTAGAGAGTTATGATTTTTATGGTAGATTATTTTTTGTTTTGATTTTTTTAAAGAATGAATATACAAGTGAATAAACAGAGACTTTAATTTGAAAACCTTATGCACCTAACCCTTAAGAGACTGGAGGCCCCAGGGAGTTTAAAGGTCAGGTGGGGTGGGGGGCTAGGGACATCCATGTGGAGACAGGGGGAGGTGAGGAGGTATGGGATGTGAAACAGTTGGAGGGTGGACAGGGATTGTTGGGGTTGAGAATAAAATATGGAGTGTATAAAAATAATTTATAAAAATGTTTTAAAAAAACCACACACACACAAAAGAAAACCTTTGTTGGAGTTCTAGCTCTCCCATTTACAACCAATACAGGAAGACATCTTTAGCTAATTGTCTATAAAAATAATTGTCCTACATGCATCATAGAATTGTTATAAGGCTCCCTGTGACTCATGTAAGAACTATGTAAATTGACATTAATATCAAGTGTATGATTGAAACAAGTTAGTAGGTACCACTGAAGAATCCCTGAGTGTTAATAAATATCTTGGTAAGTAATTGAATGTAGACTGTGAACTGATTGTTATTTCATATCTGGACAAGGAAACATGAAATAATAAAACGTGAGTGTCTGCACTGACTTAGAAGTAACAGGAAACCAGTGTCTACCTGTTTGAAGCAGTAAGGATAATCTAAGCTTAATCATGGTTTGCTGCCTGAGCAAGATCATGGTTTGCTGCAGAATCTAAGCTTGACTATCCAGTCATCAGAAGGCAAAAGATACTCTATTGCGACACTCTGAGTTTCTTTTTGCTAGAGCATATCCTGACAAGCTGTGTATTCCGTGGCAGTTTTATATCCTATTGAAAACAAGGATACATTAATTTGGGAGGAGATTCTGAAGTCGCAGGAAAGAAAATGATTAGATAGAGCCTAAGAAATGAGAAAGGAAGAAAAAAAAGAAAGTGTTGTCAAAAAGCCACTTGAACCTGAGAGGAAAACATGATTTTTGTTTCCCTGAGAGGCAATCATGAGATGGGTCCACAACTGTGCAGACGTTTAATATCAGAGAAGGTGTGCCCATGGAAAAGCAAGTCTTTTGTCTGAATGCTATTTGGTGTTCCACAGAAAAATGAGGGAGATTCACAAGCATGAGTAAGATCAAGAGAAGAGACAGAGTCAGCCTGTTTGGTAAGAGTCTATGGTGCCGATGAAGAGGGTTGTTGTGCTTAAAGTGTTTGCCAACCCATCTGAAAGAAGTCTTAAGTCTACCTTTCCATCAACATGCTTTCTGTGAAGGTCCCTGGTTGCCCTGAAACATGACAGTCTACATCTCTGGTATATTTGACAGACACACAGGAGAGATAGAAGGGACTGGCTTTGATAGTTCCAGCAGAGAATTGTGGGCCAAAGAGAAGTAGGTGTGCCTAAGCACATAGAAGGTTTTTCTGAAAATGACTGAGTTCTAAAAATTGAATGATCTGCTTGCCAGGGTGATAGTTTTTGTTACGAAAAGTTATAGAAATTAAACACACCTATTTGTGTAGACAGACATGGTTAGGAGCTGGGCAATATTCTTTCTGTACTGGCCAGTTTTGTGTGTCAACTTGACACAAGCTAGAGTTATCACAGAGAAAGGAGCCTCCCTTAAGGAAATGCCTTCACGAGATCCAGCTGTAAGGCATTTTCTCAATTAGTGATCAAGGGAGGAGGGCCTAGCCCATTGTGGGTGGTGCCATCCCTGGGCTGGTAGTCTTGGATTCTATAAGAAAGCAAGCTGAGCAAGCCAGTAAGAACCATCCCTCCATGGCTTCTGTATCCAGTTGTGTCTCCAAGTTCCTACCCTATGTGAAGTCCTGCCCTGACTTCCATTGGTGATGAGCAGCAATGTGGAAGTGTAAGCTGAATCACCCCTTTCCTCGACAACTTGCGTCTTGGTCATGATGTTTTGTGCAGGAATAGAAACCCTGATGTATATATGTGAATAGGTACTTCTGAGAGTGGAGGTCAGAGGTCTGTCCTAGGCACTATTCCTCCAGTGCCAGTTTGGTTTTTGGAGACAGGGTCTGGGGTTTTCTGATTGGAAAGGCTGGCTGGCCAGTGAGTCCCAGTCAACCCTGCCTCTACTTTCCTAGTGCTAGGATTAGAATGATGTAGCACAACATCAGTATTTGTCCATGAGACCTGGAGACTGAATTCAGAGCCTCATGATTTCTTAGCAAGCTCTTCATTTACTGAGCCGTCTTCTCAGGCCACCTGTTGCTTTAGTGTTTTACTCAACATACCAGTTTCCTCCACACATTCCTGGAAAGTGAACATGCCAGCCACATTTTGTGTACATAATTCTTGTTAAAGGCAGTGGTTACTATTTTCAACACAGTCCTTTAGAGGCTGTAATTCATTCATTCATGAAAAACAATCTCCTTGGCAAGGACAAGGGTTTGTGGAACATCGATAGACTAACCTCATTTAACCAAAGCCTTAATGGGAAGAATGCCCTTCACTTTGAGAGCTTCCTGGGAAGTTTTCGTATTTTAGCATTTAATGTTTCTGTGTTGCTTTTTAATCAATGGTATGTAAGTGGTCACTGACCATGTTAATGAATATTTTTTAGCACTTCATAGCTTGCCAAATCTTCCCACATATTAAAAATTTTATTTGGACTTCAGAAAAGCTTTATTATTATTATTATCATTATTATCGATATTATTATTATATTTTAAAAGGGAAGGGACAAGTGGGAAACAATAGATAACGAAACATAAATTTTCATTTGTGGTCTATGCTACTTTACAGATCCTGCTTCCAAGTCTCAAAAATACCCACACAAATAGTTCATCTTCATTCCAGTGTTACCCCCAGAAAGTAAAGTGTCAGAGTCATGGCAAAGACTTGTGAGTTAAGTGAGCTGGGTTATCCCTAGCAAAACACAAGGTTAAAGAATTATATCGAAAAGTTTAAGACTTGAAAGTTCAGAGTTGATTCAGCCCCTCACAAAGATGTTTGAAACTCTGGGGCCTCAAGAAAATGTCCTTGAAAGACAGTTGCTTTGGGGTCTGGCAACCTCAGAAGCCAGTCCTGCACTTTACCCAAAGCATTCAGTGCAATCTCCAGGAGGATATTGCAAGAAATGCCAGTTGAGGTTGAAGACTAACTTGGAGCTATGTAAAGCTTGGTCCTATAACCATCCTATTGGGTTGGAAACCACAGCTCATCCAATTTTGTTATGCTCACAATGGACTGACTCTGACCACAAACAGAGCTTCCACTTTTTCCCACACCACTGGAATCCCTACATTTTCAATAGATAAATTGTCCTCCACTTTTAAAATAATAGCTTTTCTGTCCATTATCCCATTTATTTCATCTCTGCATCACTATTCCTATCATACTCTTTTGTTTCCTTGTTCTCACTGTGGGACAAAGAAATCATGCATTTTCATCCAAAGGTAAAATTTCCTACCACTTTTGACACAAGTTAGTATAATGCATGGGGTTGCCAGACCAGGACTGCTGACTTGGGATGCAAACTGCACTGTGTGACATCTGGCTGATACTGGATCAATTTATTATGTACTCCTTCCCTTCTTCCTTCCTTCCTTCCTTCCATCCATTGCTTCCTTCCCTCCCTCCCCCTCTCTCTTTCTTTCCTTCTTTCTCTCACTCTTTCTTTCAGCCTTTCTTTGTTTCTCTCTTTGTTTCTTTTTTCTGTCTTTCTGTCTCTTTTTGTTTCTGTCTTTCTTTCTTTGCTTCTTTCTTCCTTCATTCTTTTCTTTCTTTCTTTCTTTCTTTCTTTCTTTCTTTCTTTCTTTCTTTCTTTCTTTCTTTCTTTCCTTCTTTCTTTCTTAGTGAATTTCCCACATCTAATTAAGCCCTGACAACACTCCTAGACTTAGGTTCTTCTGTTACCTTCATCATACAAATGACAAAACTATAACTTCCAGAAATTAAGACATTTAGCCAGGGGCAGAGAGAAAATAAGTGACAGATTCAAGATTTAGCAGAAAACCTGTCAGAACCTAATAAATGCTCTCAACTCCAGTATCTGCAATATCTACTCTCTGCCTCAAATCCCCACCCACCTTTCTTCTTTCTTTCTTTCTTTCTTTCTTTCTTTCTTTCTTTCTTTCTCTCTCTCTCTCTCTCTCTCTCTCTCTCTCTCTCTCTCTCTCTCTTTCTTTCTTTCTTTCTTTCTTGTAAAATGAAGGCATTGTATCAATCTCCTTGGCTTTATTTCTAGCAGAATGCCTTTTCAAATGGACTTATATGTGTAACAAAACCTATAAGAAGTCCTGTTTAATACTTTTATCTAGTTTGAATGTCTATAGATACTTAAATTAGTTTTACTTGAATTGTACTTACTGTTCATTATAAAGTCAATGAAAAACTTTCAATATTAGTGTCAATAAACATATAATTTTGAAGTTAGACATCATAGATGATAATTGGTGTCTGAATACAATTATCTCAGTTGCTTGTCTTGGTTTTCATAGAAGAAAAAAAAACCACAAACACAACAACAAAAACAACAAAAACCTTTCTTCCAGTAAAGAATTTTTTTTTAACAAAGTCTAACAATTTTTCAATGATGAAACTTACTGTTCTATTAATAATTGGAGAAGATGAGAAGAGAAACAGCAATATATTTTATTTTACGATTGATTTGCTGGCATCTAATAAGCTCCCGCTTTCATCATTTGGTAAGGGTTTCCTTTGGGAAGTGCTAATAAATGGTTCCCGCTGAGCTGGTTGGAATGTCTTTGGCAATGCTTTCCAATATATCTGATAACGATATAAGACTTCTCCTTTATTGCATTAAAAAAGCCCTCAGACGCTGAAACACCTCTGTCTGTCATTTTTCAAGGGTGTAAAAACTACTTTGCTTTCCTTTCAGTTGAAATTTCAAGTTTCTATTTCCTTACTGGCACCTTATCTGCAATTACAAGCAGGAAACTACTAGAATTCTGAAAAGTGGTTGCATTTTTGGTAGCTACTTAATAAAGTGGAGTTCCTTCATTTACTCAACTCTCTCTCTCTCTCTCTCTCTCTCTCTCTCACACACACACACACACACACACATACACACACACACACACACACACACACACACACACACACACACATCTGTGCCAACATCTAGCTTCAGTTCCTCATAAAGTCTTCTGGAACCAACTGTCAAAGTAATTACTGACGAGTTTGAACAATCAGTTTTAAGGCTGTGCCTTAATACAATTGATTAATTATGTGCATCAAGCCCATCATGTTTGGAGAGATGTTTGCATGGATGTAACATCTATTGTTCAATGCTAAGGTACCATCAAGTAGCCATTAGGCTATTACTCCTATGCTTTCCCCAGCTACCACTTCACCACTGTCTATATATAAATACACTCTGGGGAATTTAACTATTTTTGGTGTTCATCTGCATGAACTCATCATAGAAAAAAAACATCAAATTAATAGCCACAACATTACTGATAAAGAGTCAGAAAATGGCCACTTTCTCCAACCTGTAATGTTTTCCAGATGTTAAAATTTTGTGTGTACATGCATGAAAGTTTTAAAATTATCCTCTTATATTTATGTTGGAATTTTAGATCTCTCCCTCCACAGAACTCGATTCCTTGTTATGGGGTGAATACTTGAAGTGTAATTGATAATAAGGCAAATTGTATTTCAGTATTCAATTAGTATTGATTACTATTTTTTAATTTAGCTATGACTTGCATTATAGAGACCATAACACCATATAGCACTATTTTGAAATAAATGCTCTCATAAAACACTGCAGATGTGGACACTTTTACACCTACAAGTGAATTTTTCCATTTATTCTGTCCATCGTCATAGGGGTTTTTTTGGTTGTTGTTGTTTATTTGTTTTGCGTTTGTATAAGGATTCTCAGCAAGTGCTTCAATCAAATCGTTCTTAGTTGGTTAACATTGGCCAAATCAATATGCCATTTTTATTTAAATTTTTAATTCTCTTTCATTCTTCCTCTCACCTCTATCTCCTGATTTAAAGATCTTATAATCTCTTGAAGAAAACAGAAAATTTCTAGATCTATCAATGACACTTTCAAAAATGTTCTATTATTATTAAATTATCAATAAATGTCCAGGTCTCCTGAGATTTAAATGAACACTATGGTTATTATTTCAGCCCACACATGTTGTATTGGTAACTCTTGAAGGCATGAGCTGGAACCAAGCAGGTATAGCTGAGGTCAGTGTGGGCGCCACTTGTGGAAACTGAGTTTTATGTGTGCTTGTTCATATTTATGAATGATGACATACTGAATTTTAAATTTTTTAAAGTTCAGTGAAGACCTATAGCTTTCCTGTGCATATAAAATCAATTTTGTCTTTATGTTTTCAGGAAAAAAAATTAAATTGGTGAAATAAGTTGCTTCCAATATCCCACAATGCCTTGAAGTTTAAATCAGGCAATTTCTAGGCTTTCTCTCAGTTCTCCAAGTTTGCTTACTTCATACAACCATACTGCTTTCATTCTGTTTTCCTTCTAGGTGCTACTGGACTCCTGTCTTTTTTTTTTTTTAAGTCTCTTCTCTGTGGGTTAAAGTGGTTGCTTGTCTGGCCAGACCTCTGGCCACTGGGTGAGGCAGACTTGGGTAGTTGGACTGTGCACACCCCACGCAGCCTCTGGGTGGGTGTCAGGCTTTGAGAAGCTGCAGGACCCCTCTCCAGGGGTGGGGAAGGGAGAGCAGTCTGGAGTCCCTGGGGAGCCAGCAGGGCTGGGCTCCTGGGTATGGGGGCTGCACGGAGGCCGGGGACGATAGGTTTTCAGTCTTGGACACCGCAGCCACGGAATGTTGAAGAAGAGCTGAGAATGGAGTGGGGCTCAAAGACCATCTCAAGCCCTGAGCCAAAGGGAAAAGGGCAGGAGGAGAGCTTCCCCTGGTTCCCGCAGGGGCGAGTGTCCTTGGCTTGGTCAGTGGCCAGACTTGGATTGGCGGTGACTGTGGTTGGAAGAGCAGAGAGGTTTCCTGCAGGAGATTAGATGAGACTCTTTAGGGGAAGATCTGCTCCATTGCTCCAGCTCGACAGGTTCAGATGAGAGGAGGCAGTCCGTGTTTTTAAAGCATTTATTGTTGGTGGAGAGTTATGATGAGTGAAAAGTGGAGGCTGGCCATGGCCACATCGAGAGAGGGGGAAGGGAAAAGAGCCCAAGAGAGATGCACACAGAAAGCAGGACTAAGCAAGAGAGAGAGGAGGGGTAAGCATCCCCTTTTAGAGTGGGCCATACCTACCTGGTTGTTGCAAGGTAACTATAAGGAGGAGCAAACCTGGCTATTGCCAGGTGACTGTGGAGGTGGAGTCCAGACAGAATACCAGGAGCTTGCGGCATTGATGGTCACAGAATTATGGAGCTTGGGCCTCCTGTCAGGAGCCTGGTGTCTGGGAGCATGGCAAATGGCCTTCCATCCCTTCCAGGATTATCTACTGGGTCTCCTGGATTTAAACCTAGCTCGACCAGAAAACAGACTGCCTTTCACGGTCTCACACTTCTCCACTTCCTCTTTTCTAACAGAGACCAAGAGATACTTACAACACGGGTCCATGGGTCAGTTTAATTGTTAACTTTAACTTACTTTAAATAGGCATGTGTGGCATGTGCTAGAAGAAAGAATTCAAAAGGCCAATAGGAAAGCACCTTAACCTCATTAACAACCAAAACTTGGGTTTCAATTTTCACTTTTCAGAGCAACAAGGAACACAAGGGCAGCATATCCATTTTAATGAGGATAGGAGAAAATATCTTTCCTCAGTTGTGTGGTGGAGGTAGTAAGGATGGGGTTGTTTTGGACTCTTTCCGGCAGGGTCTATCACCGTTTAAATCATTTACACCTCTATCTCTGTAACTCCACTTTGGGGTGATCAATTTGTAGAAATTTCAGCATGGGAAGGGGAAAGAAAGTTATCTAAAATCTCATTTGTGTTATAAGAAAACTAAACAAAACAAAAGAAACAAAAATGTGTGGTGACTCTGGACAATGTCTCACATGAATTCAGGGAGCAACATGAATGAAGCTTTCCAGGTGAGACTGTCTGAAACCCTGATTTACCAAACAATATCTAAGCCTCATTTATACTGTGAGATACCAGGCTGCAAGTAAGGACAGTGAAGAGCTGTATACATCCTGGTGTGGACGTATACAAATTAGACTGTTAGCAAAATTGTCATTTGTAGAATACCACATGTTTAAGAAAACAGTCAAGGCAATAACACAAACTAGAATTATGTGTGAGGAGGTTTAGCATCAAGTTTAATAAGACTATCATTCTGGAGACAGACTGAGATGGAATTATGTCTCTGACACCTGCTAATTGCAGTGTTTATCAAAAGTTTAAAACACAATCATCGACTGAGTAGCTGTAGATTAGGGGCCTTAATCACAGAGAAGTCAAACAATTTATCCAAAGTAACATAGCCAGTGGAGCTGACAGAGTCACAGCCTTGACTCTGGCATGAATTCTCTGGAGCTCGACCTAAACACTGGAGCAAGTATTAATGTTTTACTGAGGGAACATACCGTTTCTGTTTCTTAGTTTTGTGGATTGAAACCCAGGCCTTCATACACGAGGTAACCACTAGCCTACATCCTCCTCTCATCATCTAAAGTAGGCCATTTTCAACTGTATGGTCTGAAGTTGAGTGTACTCTCATAAGGAATTCACTAGATCTTTAATGCCTCAACCCCTGACTTGGATTTAAGATGCTTCATGGGGCTTCCCTACACTGTGATCACACTGATCAAAAATCTGTGTCCTTTATGATTCTTGGCAAAGAACAGGCTAATACATGCTAACGTCTTATGGACATGCTCCATATCTTATAGGAGATTTTATTTTAGCATTCAAAAACTTAAATAATTCCCTGGTAGATCACACACACCTCTGCATCCATTGTCTTGAGAGAGGGTTTGGCTCCCCCTTGTCCATCTAACCTTCCCACTGCACTGCCATCTGAGAGCCACTTTGGCCTCTGCCTTCCTGCTTCATGCTAAGAAGCTTTGCTTTTGATCTTGTCTGTAATGCACATTGCATTTTGGCTACTTCTTTAACCTATCATTCTACCAAGCAGAATTCTTAAATTTCCAAGTAGTCCAACTACTTTGTATTCTCCCTCAGTTTTGCAGGCTGTGACAAGGGAGCTAACACATGTTCCCAGTCCTGCTTAGATCTCCACATTTCCAAAATCTAAACCCCTAAAGCTGCCACTTAGGATGACCACACAACAGATTCTGTGCAATCAGCTGGGAGCAGAGGTGACATGTAAGACACCAAGGCTGTCTTAGTTAGGGCTTCTGTTATTGTGATGAAACAACATGGCAAAAAGCAACTTCACGAGAAAAAGGTTTATTTCACTTCTTTATAACAGTTCATCATCAAAGGCAGTCAGGGTATGAATTGAAATGGGGCAGGAATCTGAAGCTATGAGCTGATGAGAGGCCATGAAGAGCACTACTTACCGGCTTGCTCAGTCTGCTTTCTTATATTACCCAAGACTACAAGTCTAATGGCACCACTCACAGTGGGCTAGGCCTTCCCACATCAATCACTAATTTTTGAAAATGCTCTACAAGCTTGCCTATACCCCAATCTTATGGAAACATTTTTTTCAATTGATGTTCCCTCCTCTCAGGTGTCTCTAGCCTGTGTCAAGTTGGCATAAACCTAGTCAGCACACATGCAGACAGGGTGGGAGACCCACTTCAGGGTGTCATTCTTTGGTCTATCCTCTTGAGGGATGAAGGCCAAAGCCTTTGCTAAGATAGCAGTCTAAGAGTGGAAGACTCTTAATTAACAAGAAGGAGAAATAACCCAATGCAGTCTTAGAATGAAGAAAGCTTGCCATTTTGGCACACTGAAATTAAAAGATTTGAATATTAGCATAGCCTCTCTTGATGGATAGAAACTATTATTACTTCCATCAATGTCCTGATGACCACTGACATTTCTTCTGATGTCCAAGTTAGAAAAATATTCTCTAGACTGCACAAACTTACATGTCCAGACCTGAAAATTCAAATTTAAGAGGACCCTCCCTCTCTCTTCTCCTTCTCTCCTCTCTCTGTCTCTGTCTCTGCCTCTGACTCTGTCTCTGTCTCTCTCTCTGTCTCTCTCTCTCTCTGTCTCTGTCTCTGTCTCTCTCTCTGTCTCTCTCTCTCTCTGTCTCTGTCTCTCTCTCTCTCTGTCTCTCTCTCTCTCTCTCTCTCTCTCTCTCTCTCTCTCTCTTGTATGTATGTATGTGTGAGTGTGTCTGTCCTCTTTCTGTCTCCTCTGTCTCTTTTCTTGTGTGTTCCAGGAATTGAATCCAGGGCCTTGAGAAGGTTAAATAAGTACTCTACCATTGACTACAATCCCAAGTCAACCTACTATCAATTTAAAGAAATGTTTCCACCTGTGCTCTAGGCTTCCATATGTAAATGTATCATCCACTCACCCATTCATTCATTCATTTATTCATTTGTTCATTTACTCATTTTTCCCAAGCTCCTAGTGACAGGGATTTACATCTATTTATTCTCTGGATCCTGGTTCAGACTCAGATAGTTGACGATGGCAAGCATCTTTACCTGCTGATCCCCACTGTATTTGTGCTGAGCCTTCTGATTTTCTAGAAAATCAGAGCCTTCTAATTTTCTGTGAATGAAAATTTCCCATGGGAAAAAGCGACATGTTTTCCCAAAAGTTTAAAATCAATCAGAATGACTCAAAGCACATGCTTTGTCCAAACTCAACAGCTTTTTGATTTCCAAAACCTGAGCAGCACCCATCCCATGACCCCTAGAATTGAATTTTTCTCAGGTTTTGGTTTCCGCTGTTGTATCAGGTTCCATGGCTAGCTTTTAAGATGGCAGCCCAACTGCTGTTTGTGATCTGTGTATTTTTTTTTTTCTTTTTTACACACACTAGCTATTGTTTGCAGACACATTTTGGCTGGGACCTCATCTGATGAGCTGTTTGTTTGTTCTGATTGAGTAGGTCACTCGTGGGCTCAATTAACCACTTGCCCTTCATCTGATGGAGCAAGTGGCCAATTGTACCTGCAATTAGCTAACTAAGGGTTTGGTCATTTCCATAGGCAATTTTGCCTTGATCTAATTGTGGGCTGCAAAAGGTCCCTTTCATCAATGTAGCATGTGCCACCCTAAGAGTCAGGGAGGGAGAATGCTGAATGAAGGCAAGGTGGCAAAGAGGACCATTGAAAAATTGCTCCAACACAGTTGTCCAAAGTTGGAGAGCTTACAGATAAAAGCCCTGAATGACTTTTTTCTCTTCAAGTTAAAATGATCTCAAAACAGATGGCTTGAAAAGATTTTGCTGACTGAGTGTTTCTGAGAACAGGCACATTTAATATCACAGACTTGAAATTCCTGGATCATGTGTATTTGTGTCCTTTTGCAGGAGTTGAGGAGGACTTATGTCTGTGGATTCACTCCAAGAATCTGCAATGATATTTCTGAAAGGGCTGAAGGTGCTTCGGAACATGATCAGTCCTATAGGGAAGTCACAGTGGCAAAGAGTGCTCTGAGATTGGCAGGAAAGGGGAACACATTTCCCCCATCCTTCTGGTAAACACTTTATATACATCTTTTCATGTGCCAGAGATTTCACAGAAGATCCACAGAGCAGAAATAACTGGAGAATAGAAAGAAAGAAAGAAAGAAAGAAAGAAAGAAAGAAAGAAAGAAAGAAAGAAGAAAGAAATCTTTAAATTTAATACTTGGGCAAAGGAAATGCAGACATCTCAGGATCTGTCTTCTGTCTGTCATACAAACACAAATCGTGGAGCTTTGCCCCTCTAGAGTGGCCAGTACCCAACAACAACCAGAAAGAGCACTTATTGTCCAGATTTTTCATTGAATGCAATCTTTTGGAATCACAGCCACACAGCCAATTTCTATGGCCCATCTGTCAGGACATTGAAATTGCTTTATTATACAGAACCGGCTCGCAGAGTGTGTGGATTCAGGAAGGAATATTTACCGAGTGTCATCTGAGATCTCAGAGGTTCCATAAAACACTTAATTAACATACAAAATCCACTTCAGCTAAGCCTATACCTACTTTCTGAATATCAGTTACTGATTTGATTACTCCGGAGGCTTGGGTCGGCAGGGGGAGGAATGCTGGAGCTACTGGAGAATGAACTAGAAGCAAGGCAAAGTGGACAGCCTCTGACAGATGCTATTTTCTCCCTGGGGGCAAGAGCTGGTGACATAGCCCCACCGAGAAGCACAGAGCAGCTTTTGTTTGTTTCTTGGTCTTTTTGCTTTGTTTGTAATAAGCAGGAGTGCTGCCTGGCATAGATAATTAATTGCCCAGATCATCTGACTTGCCTGACTTCTCTGTAAAGCTAAAAGCTGTGCTACTCTAGGAAAGTCTCTTAACCTCTCTGAGAATCAGCTTTTTTTTTCTTCTATAAAGAAGCTAAGCATTTCTTTCAGTTACTGGGATGACTGAATGATGTGAGGCTGGGTGGAACTTTAGCATCATCAGCCTGTGGAGGTCAAGAAACAGTCTCACAGACTTTGCCCGGCATCTAAGAGGGTACTTGGCTTAGAGGAGGGGCAGGGAACATAATTGCTGTTTTTCTGGCTGGACATTCCTGACATGACATCAGCAGTAGCAGTGGTGGGTCTCTTGTACATATATGTTATTTCCACACAACTTGTGTTTTAAGTATTTATAATACAGTCATCTTCAGGAGCATCTCTTACTGAGCACTGTCAATGCTCAATGCTGCCCTATCTGCAACAAGGCATTGGCTATGTGTCAATAAAACATGGAAAAACTCTGCAACTGGGTCAGATCGGGAGGCCTTCGGGACTTTCTTGGGTAGCGCAAAGAAGGTCCCTCTCCTTAATGTGTGTCCCATTTCAGGGCATGGGCACAATGAAGGCAGAGCTGCCCTTTCTGATGGCAATTCATTGGCTCTTGCTTTTAGTTTCCCCTTTCTCTGGGACTCAGGTATGGTGGGGACTAGAGGTACACAGAGATCCAACAACAACACCCAATCTAAGCATGAGTGTCCCACCATCCATTCTTTTCTGCACTGAGCTCTCCTAAGAATTCCTCACACCCATGTGCAAAGAGGAATTGGTGGCCTTACTCATCCTAGATACCTCTCATCCAAGTACTATCCAGGTTGGACTCTGGTGAGCTTCCAAGATCAGATGAGATTGGGCAGGTTCAGGGTAGTATGACTGAAGACATGTTAAACATCTCTAGATGTCTGGACTCCCAGTTAAGTTCATGCAGAGAGACCCCCATAACACACAAAGCTTCTACAGCATTTGGGGCTCTGCAGACACCAGTTGGTGTTGGTTGTTTTCCTTATCCTGGAAGCCATGTTGTACATTGAGGTCATGGGGCTCTTTTCTAGATTCTTACAAGAAAGTGTCTGAATCCCAGTAAAGGCATCAGACTTCCATTCTCAATTGTTCTAGTTAATAGTTGTGTAAAGATGCTAGACTAGAGGCCCTTGAACATCAAGGACTCTGGTTTAGAAACTCTTCTTCTTGAAGACAGTTAGATCTCCACTGGTCCCCAAACATCATACAGCATCTCAAACAACCTAATGTTATCCTGCATCCCAAATGCATGACTTCAGGGACTCCCCTCCCTCCCCATCGCTCCAACTCACCAGGTCAAGTCTGACTGGAACAAGAGTTAATCCCAACCTCAGTGTCTTACAACCATGGAGGGCTGCTTCTTAGTGGCTGTTCATGGCCATCATGAATGACTATGGCTTTGAGGTATCTTCAACCCAGAACCCAACTAGGAGAGTTGCCCTTCTTTGGTTCCTACCAAACACTGGATTCACTCTATGACTAATGGAATCTTCTAAGTGGTTTTCTAGTTAACAGCATTATGAAATCTGGGCTCAAAGTCATCCCTGTTGCGCTTGAGTAGACTGAACATGAAGCAGGAAGGAAGAGTCAGGGTGTAGAGGAGACAAAGGCATTGCTCTAACTCTGAAAGTCTGTTATCTACTGAATGTTGTTTCAGCACAATGCAGCCCCCGCCCCCCCCCCCCCCCCCCCCCGCCCCAGCCCCAAGCCCAGGCAGTGGGTGGAGAGAGGACATAGTTTGAGCCCTTTTATCTAGATAGTCTGCTGGGAGAAAGAAAGGCAGACAAGATTAGTGACCAGTTGCCCTAGAGACAAAGCAGACTCCTGGAATGTGCCGGAGGAGACAGGCAGAGCCCCTCCCCCCAAGGCCCCTGGTTTGTGTAAAATGATCTGCTACTCCAGAAATACCTTCAAGTTCTTGGAGAGAGGGACTTAGTAGCCAGCCTGTGACCTGCATGGAAGACCAACATCTTAGCAAATGACTCTTAAGCTTCTTGCACCTATCAGTAGGACTAGTAGCCTGCTAGTTTCTTAATCTCATCTGTGCCTGAGCTTGCCTTGAGGAAGCAACAGCAGTCCAGGAATCTCTGTGGATGGGCGAGTTCTTTTAAATGGACTCAGGCTTTTGTTTGCAGGAAGCTGTCTGAGCAGTGTCCTGGTATTTTGAGATAGCAGTTTTGGCTTTGCCAAAAAGTCACCCAAGGTCACCATTTCTAGACACATCTGTTGGGATGGTCAGGGCAAGCCTGTGGTAGAGCAGAATTCAAGGAAAATTGAAGATTTAAAAATATTCTTGGTAATCGCTCCCCTGTGTCCTCCAGTCTCTCCTGTCTGCATGTCTCTCTAGTTCCTCTTTTCTCTTGCCTTCCTCTGTCCCACATGCCCTCTCTTCTCCCCTCTTCCCCTCTATGTCTTTTCACTCTCTTTACCATTCCTTCCTCCCCTTCCCCCTTTTCCCCCCTCCTCTTTCCCTCTCGATGACCCTCTTCCACCCCCCACCGAGGAAAGCAGCCTGTACAGCACACAGCATTGATCGCTCCTCTCCAGCCTTGTGGAGAAGAATGAGCAAGCAGGGAGAGATTTATCTCCAGGCCGGACTCTGCTCCAACTGTTGTGACACCATCAGAGAGATTGTACTGGCTGCTCAGCTGCTCCTGCATGGCCTGGTACTGGGCAGAGGGATCCTTCCTGAAGAAAGGCTGCAGCTGTAGACAAAGCCTGTACCTCCAGGTGATATGAAAGGCAGGACAGCAGGAGGCCTTGGGGTAGGCAGGGCAGAGGGGAGTACCACAGAAATGTCCCTGGGGCCTCTCCTCTCATTCTGGAGGCCAGGCTGTGGCCACATCTGAGAGCTTTCAACTCAGCTTCTGGGCAAGAAGACTTCTCAAGTTTCAGGAGCCCTGCAAGGCTGGGGAGTGTTTGCCAGGGAGGAATTTGAACATCAAAAGATGCAAAGGTGGGTGGAAAAGCCAATCTCAGGTTGTCAGAAGCAAAACCAAGTCTAGTCTGCCCTGCTTTTCTGATTTCAACAGTGGAGCTGCTGATGCTGAGGACCCATGGAGCCTCTGCCTGTACCCAGCCAGCTTTTTCTGAGGAAGTATGGACCCAGTTATCTTAATTCCTACAAGATGGGGAGGGAAGAAGGCAGCTGCTCTGTCTGGAGACACAGAGGTTTCAGTGACAGTCATAATGGAACAGTGTAAACCTGGGGGTCAAAGTTCAACATTGGGTCTCTTCTCATTTGGCATATTTTTAGTTTGGGTCCAAAGGAAGTACAGCTTTTAATAGGCAAGACAACCCTTCCTGCCTTCAATCAGAGACAATGCCAGGCTGAAATTACATTCAGAGCCAGAAAGTTGAATTTCGACATAATACAAATTTGCCCCCCTCAAAGGAAAATTTCACCCATTCTCATTTGAAAAGATGTCATATCCAAGGTCAACCACCTAGATTCAAAGCTTAAACCCAGGACAAGTTGGATACTTCCTGCCAAATAAAATGTTACCTTTGATCAAAAGTCTTTCCCCTTCTTTGAGGGGAAAAGTCTTTTCCCCTCTTTGGGAGCTGTTTTCCCACCCAGAAGGGGGTGCATTATCCAAAAATTGAAAGAGAAAGTAAAATGTGTTAATTATGGGATGTGGCAGTATTCTGAGGAACTTAAACTTAGTTATTCCTAAATGGATTCATACCAACAGGAGAAGCTTCCAAGGTGTCAGGGTTTTTATGGTTGTGATAAAACACCATGACCTTTGAAGAGGAAAGGGTTTATTTTAGCTTACACTTCCTTGACTGAGGGAAGTCAGAGAAGGCAGGTGGAAACTAAAGCAGAGACCATGGAAGAGTGCTGCTTACTGATTTGGTCCTAAAGGCTTGCTCAGCCTGCTCTCTTATAGAGACCAGGACCACCAGCCCAGGGTGGCATTACCCAGAGTGAACTGGGCCCGCCCACATCAGCCATTAATCAAGAAAATGTACTACATGCTTACTCAGAGACCAATCTAATGGGGGTACTTAATATACTACAGGCTTGCCCACAGACCAATCTGATGGGGGCACTTTACCAGTTGAGAGCCCCCTTTCCTACATGACTCTAGCTCAAGTCAAGTAGATCAAAGGTAGGGAGCACATATCACACCTGTGTCCTTGCAATTTATGTTTCTACTTCAAAATGAATGGCTGAAACACTTGGTTGAACAGGACTTAGAGGAATGTGCTTCCCTTAATGATCACCTTTAGAAGGCCTTCTAGAAAGATCTATAAGAAGGATAAGGTATAGATCCTGGCCCCAAACAGGAGATGGATGTGTGCTTTGCATCCAAAAAGAACTACTGCAAAGTTTTCTCAGAACCTCAGTGTGATTATTTTAAAGATTAGAGTGGTCAGGCTAGGAGGGGTCTCAATGGATAAGATTACTAAGCCAGTGTTGAAGGTGGAGGGGGAGGGTAAGACAGGAAGATTCTTCAGCTTGCCAGCTTTTAGCCTAGCCAAGAAAAGAAGAAGGAGGAGGAGGAGAAGGAGAAGAAGGAGGAAGAGGAGGAGGAAGGAAGGAAGGAAGGAAGGAAGGAAGGAAGGCAGGCAGGCAGACAGGGAGGGAGGGAGGGAGGAAGAGAGAGAGAGAAAGAGAGAGAGAGAGAGAGAGAGAGAGAGAGAGAGAGAGAGAGAGAGAGAGAGAGAGAGAGAAGAGGACAATAAAGAGGAGGAGGAAAAAGAAGAAAGCAGCAGCAGCAGCAGTAGGCTCAATAAAAAAAAAAAACAAAACCCTGCCTTAAGGAAATAAGGAATAGCAATATAATTGGGCTCTGGGCGTCCTGTGTGTGTGTGTGTGTGTGTGTGTGTGTGTGTGTGTGTGTGTGTCCGTCCTTGTCCACATTCACGCATGTACATATGTGCTACCACCAGGATACACAAAATGGAATATTTCCCCCATCCTTCTCACTTGCTAATTGGAGAATTAAGAGAAAGAAGGGAGAGAGGAAGAAAGGAAGGAGGGACAGAGGGGCTGGGGTAGAGAATGTGGGAAGAATTTTTGAAGAATTACAAGTTCTGAAAGGGCTGTTTGTGTGCAGGGATAATTGCATCCCACTTTGAACACCCGACAGGGCCTTTCTGTGAGGAAGCCAGTGGAGCACCCTTATGAGGAATGCTCCTTATATTAATCCTTTTCCACCGTTGCCTGGAAACGATAATCTTATTTTCCTGGCCCACACTCTTTTCTCTTCTGTTGCTGTCCCAGTCCAGTGCTGCTGTAGCTGAGGGCTGTCTGTGTCTGCACATGTGGTCCTGAGGGGTGGTGCACTTTCTAATCTGTGCACTCAGAACCAGCCATTTTCACATTCTTCTCCTCCTAGAATCTTTATGGAAACTCTGAGACACTCACAGTTCTCCTTGTAGGGACAAGGTAGCCATGTCTCAGAGAAGTTGAGGAATTTCCCTCAAGATTATACTAAAGAACAGAACTGGCTTTCAAATGGTTCACTCTAGTTGTCATTTTGTTAGGATAAAAGTAAGATAATGGCAGCTTCCTGATGAGGTCACCTGACTCTTGGGGTATCCCCGCCCCCCATTTCTTGACCTACTAAGCAACATCTGGAAACCAGCCACTGGCCAGGAGCTACGTACAGTCTAGAATGATGAGCGATTCTGGGGTGGGGACAAAGGGTCAGAGTTCACTTTCTCAATGCATTTGTTACTAAGTTGAACTTTAACCTTCTCTGCCAAATGACCATAATAATGCTTCCCTTGGATGATTCTAGAAGAAAATGGGGAATGAGATTACATTTGTAACAACCCAGTACCACATGGAAAATTCTAGAAGTGTAAAGTTGAATCCAAATTCTGAGTCCAGTGTCTTCTGGATCAGCCCAAAAGCAGCTGTGTCTTATGAGGGTTCACATGGTAACCTCTCCTGGGGCTTCTTTTACAGATGGGCTCACAAAAGATCACAGAGTTTCAAGAAATACAATGTTCCTCACCCAAAGGCTAATAGTCTATCAATTTCTGTTCTTCTTCAAAAGGCACTTTGTAAGTCAATGCCTATCTTTAAAATAAATTGAATAAAGAACCCAAGGAGGAGAACTGGCCAGTTAGCAGGAATCATGGTGAGCAGTCAGGAGGCCTAGTACCGCTCAGCCTCTGCCATGCCAACTACACTATTCCCCCTACCAATCCCAGAACTTCTGAACCAGACAACCTCTGTCATTCAGGCCACCAAACCCAGAACTTCTGAAGTGTGGGACTGGAAACTGCTGAGCCCAACAATCCCATTCTAGAAATGAGGAAAGGGAGACTTAGAAAGCTACTTGTTAAAAATGAATCCATTTGTTTAATTCATAGCTATCAGCAAGTACATCCAATCCTTGACCCCACAGGGCTGCACATAAAATTCATAACCATCAGCAAGTGAATCCAGTCCTTGACTCCACAAAGTTTTACAAAACCAGGAAGAACTATGAATGGGAACCAACACAGTATAGTGAACTTACTATAAACGTGTGTGTGTGTGTGTGTGTGTGTGAGAGAGAGAGAGAGAGAGAGATTGGGTAGCTTGATTGATTGCACAACACCCAGGTATAAACGTTGTAGGTAATGGTATCCATGTCCATGTGAAAATGTTGGACATCACTGTACAGGTCACCTTCCACAACTGGCACAGTCTGATGTTCAACCTTCCAACAAGGTGAGAGAGAAAAATGCACATATTTCATTTCTTCCAAAAAGAGAATTGAAATCCTGTCTCTTTGTCTTCATTAGGGTTTTACTGCTATGAACAGAAACCATGATCAATGCAAGTTTTATAAAAGACAACATTTAATTGGGGCTGGCTTACAGGTTCAGAGGTTCAGTCCATTGTCATCAAGGCAGAAGCATGGCAACATCCAGGCAGGCGTGGTGCAGGAGGAGCTGAGGAATGTATGTCTTTATCCAAAGGAATCCAGGAACCGACTGGGCATGCTCAGGTATCTGAGAGGAAGATATCCAAGTCCATCCCCACAGTGACACACTTCCTCCAACAAGGCCACACCTTCTAATAGTGCCACTCCCTGGGACGAGCATATACAAACCATCACACTTTTGTCCTCTAGATCCCACCTGCCAGCTTCTGCCCTTCTTTCTAATTACATTGATTGTGCTGACTTTGCCCCACTGCAGAGAAAAAAGCAAGGTACCAGATAAACTCAGGAATCTCATCTTTAAAAAGAGGGATCTGTCCAATGTATGTCATGGAACTGAAAGATTTTAATGCTCATTTGAAAAAAAATGCATATAAAGAAAATAATGCTTTTTTTTAAAAAAAATTGTACATGGATGTTTCTTACTGTATTAATTACATTAGGAACAAAAACTGTCAAACATGGAAAGGATCAGTAGAATGGTTCGGTAACATCAACCCTTAGCTCGGGGGAATATTATACAGCAATTAAAACTGATTTTATATAGACATTACGTAACGATAAAAATAAGATGAAGCACACACTGCTACTTACAAAACAAGTCCTGCTGGTATCTTAAATACTTACAGAAGATACAGCATCATGTATTGGGACAGTCTGTGCTTCAGTCAGTTCCTTTACATTTATTAGTCAACTCAGTGATAATGGAATCCTAATCCTATTAGGCCTTAAAAAATTAATTCATAAAATGATTCTAAAACTCACATGGGAGCACAGAAAACAGAAACTTGTAAAAGGAAGGGGAAAGTATACACTACCTGAAGTCAAATCATACTACAAAGCTGTACTACTCAAGAAGGTATGATGTTTTTGCACAAGAACAGATTTAGCATGATGGCACAGAATAAATCTTTCGGACAGACTCACATATAAGTCAAGGCAGTCAAGTAGGAAATGGATCTTTGTAACAAGCTAGACAGGAATCGGCACGGAAGGCAATGCATCATGCCCTTCATACATAACAACTCCAAATGGCCTGCATGTGAAACTAAAAAGTGTGCAGTGTTCAAGAGAAAATGCTGTATAAATTGGATGTTGCCAAGGATTTCATCATTAACCACAAAATCGAAAAATAAGAAATTGAACATTCCAAAGTAAAAAGTCTCTGTACTTTCAAAGTCACTGTAAAACCTGTGACTAGGCATGCTAGAGGCATTGGAAATGTGAGCCACACATACTCACCATAAAGCGATTGTGTTTGAAATACACAAAAATCTTACACATCAACAACTGAGAGATAAATAGTCTAATATAGATGAAGTATTTGAATAGACACAAAAATATAAAATGTCCACCATGCATGTGTAAGTCATCAAATAATTCAAGAAAAACCAAAGTGGAAATTCTTTACAAAACTCTAAAATTCAGAGTATTCTAGGAGCAGGTGTTGGCCAGAGTATGGACATTGCTGAATGGAGCACAAAATAGCACAGCCATTCTAGAAAACAATCTGACAATTTTCTTCAAACAGTTAGATATTCACATACTTCTCTACCTAGAAATTATACTCTTAGGTGTTTACCCAAGAAAAATAGGAATATCTGTCTACAAAACCTTAGAATGTTCAGGATAATTTCATTAGGGATAACCAAAGGATACAAGCTACCTAAATGTATTCCAAAAGGAAAATTCATAAACACATGGGTATATAATCACTGAGTAGAATATTTCTCATGAATAAAATGTAGCAAAAAAACCCACACATGATAACAATGAATCCTTAAAAATGGCTATTCTGAGGCTGGGGAGATGGCTCACCCTGTAAAATGTTTGCCATGCAAGCATGAGGACCTGAATTCAGTCCCCAAAGGTCCCATAAAAGTAGGGCAGAGTGGTACATGCTTGTGATCCCAGAGCTTGGAAGGTATGGGCAGGCAGATCTCTAGGGCTCATAGGCCAACCAGCCTAGCCCATGGGTTAGTTCAGAGGCAATTAGAGAGTCTGTCTCAAAAGATAAGGTTGAACCAACTAGTCGGTTTGGTGGATACAGTGTCTGAAGTACATTCCCTGGAAATCACAGGTCGAGATTAGTTTTTGTGTTGGATTCACACACCTGGGAAGAGAGAGCCTCAGAATGGCCTGTGGCATGTCTGTATAGCATTTTCTTTATTGCTAATTCATGTCTGTAGGAGGCCAAGCCCACTGAGAGCAGTCGCATCTGTAGACACATGGCTGTAGGCTGTATAGCAAAGTTAGCCAAGAATGAGCTCAGGCTGGAAGAACTTGGGAGCAAGCAGGAAACAGTGTTCTCTCACGGGCTCTGTTTCAGTTCTGTCTCCAGGTTCCTGCCTCGAGTTCCTTCCCTGACTTCTCTGTCACTCTGACTGTATCCTGGAAGTGTCTGCTGAAATAAACCATTTCCTTCCTCCAGTAATTTTAGTTATGATTTTTATTACAGCAACAGAAAGTACCTGGAACACTGCATAAAGGTGGAAGGGGTTAACTGACTCCACAAAGCTGTTCTGAAGCTCGACATGTATCCTGTGACACACGCATCATGTACACACACACACACACACACACCCCTCTAGAAACCTGAATTAAAAAGGCCAGGGAAAAAAGCCAGATTATATGACCATCATACAATTCCATGAATATGAAAGTCTAGAAAAATCTAAACACTACTATGTATTTGCATTGAACCAGAGCTAATTGGGAGCAAAGGTTGACTGTAAAGGAGCAGAACAGAATCTGAGGATAATGAAACCTACTACATCTTGGGCCTGATAATGTTTATATGAATGTGCTCATTTGCTAGAAATCTTAAAACAGTCCACTTAAAACACATGAGTCCTGTGTATATGTATATAAAACTTTATAAAATAAAATACTTAGTTGTGATTATAATGCAAACATATTTTTTTAGGATTTTTATTTTTAATTGTGTGTGTATGCATGTGTATGTGTGTGTGTGTGTGTGTGTGTGTGTGTTCATGCACCTATGTGCACATGTGTATGCACACACATGAATGCAGGTTCTCATAAAGGCCAGAAAAGGGTGTCAGATCTACTGGAGCTAGAGTTACAGGGCGTTGTGGGTTACTCATTGCCGGTACTTGGGATAGTACTTGGGTTCTTTGCATGAGCAATGCATTCTTTTAATTGCTTAGCCACCTCTCTAGTCCCTAGAAAAATCTTTTATTATTTTATTCAATAAATTTAAAATTATGTATTAGTGACAAAAAAATTTAACAAAATTCTGTTAAGGGTAGTAATATATTATAATTTTTATATTTTAATTTTATTTTTGCATTGTGAATGTAGTGTATGTTTATGTGTATGTGTGTGTAGTGTGTGTGTACTTGTGTGTGCAGGTGTGTGTGCATGTATGTGGGTATGTGTTTGGAGGCCTACATTAACACTGATGTCTTTCTCAGTCAATCTCCACTCTATTTATTGAGGCAGAGTCTTTCTCTGGACCAGGAACTTGGTGATTCTGGCTGTTCTACCTGGCCAGCTTGCTCCTGGGCCCTGTACCTGGAACCTGTATCTGCCTCCCAGTCACTAGGATTATACATCTATGTCTGACATATACCTGACTTCTGGGGATCTGAACTCAGGTCTTATGCTCATAGGACAAGCCCTTTATCTGCTGAGTCATCTCTCTAGCCAATCAACCTTATAAAAAAATCCAAATTTTGTTTTTACTGAGATTTTATTTGAAACTTAATCTATTTCTCTGCTGATACCCACCAAGGACACAGTTCTGCAAATACTCAGAAGCACTTTAGTGAAAATGACTGACTCCTTGGGAGTAGTTGAAGAATTAAGGAATCAAAGAGCAGATAATTATTCAACAAAAGGAGATTTCGAAAAGTAATAAAAAAAATTGAGACAGTGTCTCCTGCAGCCTAAGTGAGTCCCTAACTTTGAAGTATCCCAAGGCCCAAGGTGACCAGAACTTCTAATTCTTTTCCCAGCTCCTGAGGGTGGGATTTCAGGTACATTCACCACACCTACCCACAGCTTCCCACAGGCCAAGCAACTGCAGTATCAGCGGAGTCACATGCGTAGCTTGAAAAGCAATGCATTTATGAAAACAGTGTTACCAATCATGGTGGTGACTACCTGCAAACCTAGTACTTGAGAGGTGGAGGCGTGGACTACGCCAGACCTGTTGTCCTAAAACCAAAACAAAGTCACACACATACACACACACACACACACACACACACACACACACACACACACTTTGTTGAACTATGAACTGGTAAACCCCAAGCATACACAATTTCATATATTATCTAAGTAAAAAGTATTGCCTTGGCAAGCAGCTCAAAGTGCTATTACTACTATAATCAGATTCCAGCAAGTCATTATTACATACGGGTGCTCTAAACTCAGCTTGAGAGCTTATGTCTAAGTGGTTCATCTTTGGAAACTTAGGGGAGGGAAATCCAAAAGTTAAGGAACAAGATCCTTCTGTGTTGAAAAGATGAGACCAAATTAGCAAGTTTATTTAGCTTGGGGCTTCACACTGAGTCTCATCTCAGCGATTTATTCAAATCCTGCACTCTAAGGACTCTTCCTCAGTTCCATCCTGCTTTGAGGAAGAAGTGTATTAAAAGTTTTACAAACTAGCCACACAAAAACTTCATTATGAAGGAGGATGCATAGCAAAACAGACACACAAATACATGCAGTGAAGTAATCGCAAGTTTCCATTTAAAGTTTGAAAGTTTCGGCATACAAAATCTCAGCAGCATAGCAGAGTGTAATCTCTGGGCTATGTAACACCATTCAATCCATTCTATTTATATAGCTACCCAGGGTTCACATCAAGCATATTTTTCCACCCAAAAAAATGTCTTTTAATTTCAGGTTTGCAATTCTACTTTTAAGAAAAAAAAAATCAAAGACACCTAAGAACATTTTATGACTTAAAAAGTTTTCTTGAAATAAAAACTACTGCCGGAGCTCTCTCCTCCCATATCTTATGTGCTCAACTACCCAGTGTGAATTGAATCACCCAGGCCTCAGTTTAAAAGAGAGAGAGGGAGAAAGAAAAGAAAAACCTTTGCTACACTGGGTTCCTTTGATCCTTTGCTGGTACTTAGGAAAACGCACACTGTCTGTTTAACACATTCCCAACACACCAGGATAATGAAGCACATGGGACACAGAGACTTAATTCCATGTCTGTTTCTTTATTTAAAAAAAAAGAAAAGAAAAAGAAGCCCTTATACACTCAGGACTGAGTGAAGAATAGACTAGAGTAGCTAGAAGCGAACAGTAAGAAAGAGTTGTGGTGGCTGAGTTGGGAGATATCATTAAAAAGCAAACCAGGGAGTTCCAGTTGAGGATCTGAGGAGATCATTGATTCAAATCCCTTAAGGGCTTCTTCAAAGGGCTTCTCAAAAAGTTGTATTGTCTGAGGAGTTTGGGGCGAGTGAATGAGTATGTCTGTGTAGGTGTGTGTGTGTCTGTGTGTCGCAAGGGGGAGGTGAGTGGTTGGGAGGGCTGTGCCCACCTAATGCATAGAGGGCTGAGGAAATGTGTACTCACTGGGAATAGCTCTGAAGTCTGAACTGATTCAGGTAATTCTGTAATGGAGTTTCTGGTTAATGGCTTAGCTTGTTGGTTCTCTGATGGTATGGCCTCACAAACACCCTTCCTTCGGTGGGCTCTTGTCTCCTTCTTTAGAATTCCCAGCACAGCTGGAACACGGTGTGTGCTGTTATGTGACATGGTTGGAGTTCAGATCCATGCTCCCTCCACAGCTCTGCCACACTGGGTTAACTCTACCAAGTCTGTTTCCCCAAAAAATAAGATGAAAGAGAGAATATCTCCATTGTAGGGTTGCTTTGATAATTTAGATGATTACACTTGCCAAGTGTTTACTTCCCAGTGTGGATCACCTGTGTAACTCCCAGACATCCTAGCTAGCTACTAACTAACTAACTAACTAACTAACTAGCTTTTGAAAGTTTTCTATGTAATGCTTTCCTTCAAGTCTGAAGAGGTACTGTATTATTTTTCTGTAGCAACTGTAACAAGGTACCTCAGATCAGGAAGCTCAAACAGTAGAAATGTATTATCTACTAGACTAAAGTCTGAAAACTCATATCAATGTTGTCACACAGTTCACTCCAGACATACCTCTGTCCTTGGCTTGCAAATGTCCACCTTCATAAGACCTTTTTCCATGCATAAGATCCTTCCTTGATGTCTTTTATTTCCTCTTATGAAGAAATATTAATTTTGTCCTCCCTCCTGAGAGCATATTAAAATTAATCATCTCTTGAAAGGTACATTCTCAAAATAGGATTATATCTTGAAAATATGAATGGGTCAACTCAGCCTACCATAGTTGCCAATTCATAACATTTGCTTTCTTAAATGAAGAGAAGGAGGGCTGGAAATATCTTCTCCTTAACACTCAGCCATCTTCCTTCTATATGCATCTCACTCACATGAGTAAGCTCAAGTTCTGAGATGTAATATGTTATAAGCACTTACTGTACTATAATCACCTCATAAAATGCATACATAAATATAAATGTATGTATGCATATGTATACATGCACATACACATGTGAATAGTTCCATATGTATTATATAAGTATTATAAGTTGCATGTGTGTATATGTATACAGAATTCTCCCTTGATCCTTGGTTTCTCTTTCTTCAGTTTCAATTGCCCATTTTCAACCATGATCTGAAAATGTTGGAAAATTCTAGAATGCTTCATAAGTTTCAAATGTGCTCCCTTTCTGTAGTGGGATGAACTCTCCCACCATCCTGTCTTGCATGGGATATATAGCATCATGTTTCCTTCACATCTATGCTATGTTATCTTATCAGTGGGTAGCCCTCTAGGTTATTGGATTGATGGTGAGAGTTACCCAGTGCTTTTGCTCAAGTAACCCTTGTCATAGTCTAATACTCTGTCACAATTCATATAACTCTCCTCATTTTATCTCTTCATAAAAGCATTGTATCATCTCGTATCATCACAGTGTGTACTACACTGAGCCATAAGATGGAAAGATCACTGAATCAGAAGAATTTCTTCACACTGTGGCAAAATGCCTGAGAGAGAGAAACTTAAAGAAAGATTCATTCTGACTCCTTGTTTCAAAGGGACAAGACCATGGTTACTTGGTCCCATGTGCTAGGGTAAAACATTATGGCAATTATGGCAATGGGAACACATGGAGATTGAGAGCTGATCAACACACACTCATACACACACACACACACACACACACACACAGAGAGAGAGAGAGAGAGAGAGAGAGAGAGAGAGAGAGTCAGAGAGACAGAGTGACAGAGAGATAGAGACAGAGATCCTCTAGTCAGTTCCCACTTCTACAATTGCAAGAATGTCTCCAAATAGTGCTACTAGGTAAAAACCGAAGTCTCCAACCTTTAAAAATGTGGGGAAATTTTCATATTCAAACCGTAACAATCACTTTCCTGTAGCTTCTTTTGCAGTGTGTTGTTATTTATATTGCAATCTCATTATTAGTTACTAAGTTGATGAACTAATCACATCATGGGAATATACAAGAACAAGCCGTGTATACAAGGCTCAGCGCTATGTTTGGCTTCAAGCTCCCAGTGAAGTACATTGAATGTATTCCCTTTAAATAAAGGGGAACTATTTCCATGTGTTTGTATATAAATCTATCTACACATCCTGACACATGCTTGGATAGAGAAAGAGATTTTCAAAACTGTCCATCTCCTCATTTACAGTGGAAGTTCTATGTGGACAAGTTCTACATTCATCACCACAGCACCACAGGGCCTAGACCAGAGACCTGAGGTAGTAAATACTGATGTGTTCATTCCTATAACCTGAACAGAAGCTCAACCCAGTGTTCATTATTTCCCTAAGAACGAGGTCTTTGTCTGCTTACAACCTCTGCCTTGCTCAATTGATCTTTTTTGGTAATGAATGTTTTCATGGGTTGGCATTCAATCCCTTGAAATTACTTGTGTAGACAACAATTGAAGATGTTAAAGGCTTATGTTGATCCAGAAGAGGGAACACAAACACACCTCCTTTTAATTATGAAGCCACAATTAATGGGAAGAAAGGCACCTGAGGAAAAACACAAAGCAGAGGCTGAGACCAAATGCTAACAATGAATTTCTTTCTTTGAGAATTTCTTTCCTGCACTCAAACTTGGTTTGATAGATTTGACTGACTTGACCATGCCTTCAGGCAAAGAAATATGATAAGCATGTACCTAGGGGTGGATTAAGACAAAATAAGGGGCCATCAACGGGATCTGTCCAATTCTGTCTCTCCACAACTCCCTCTGGGTAAATCCTATAGCTTACACCTGTCCAAGGCAGCAGAAACCTAGACCATCACATCTGTCAATGGCTGCCCAAATAATTAAAGCCATCTGTGCCCAGCATCCCAGCACTTCTTGGAATCAGTGTTCAGCTCCATAATTTCTCCAATGAGAAATAACTCCAGAACTATGTCGATTAAATCAGGTATTTCTTTTGTTGTTGTTTGTTTGTTTTAAATGAAAGAAAAGATATCGCTTTGATCTCTCTTGACCCCATTACCCCAAGGCTCCCTTTTTAATAGAGCAGCTGATGTGTTAGGGAAGTCAAGACAGGGCTGTGAAATCAAGCTGGAAGTCGGCGCATACATTTGCCTGTATTGTTCACTCCAGTGCAGGGACTCCAACCTACCTGCTCTCTTTGTGCGGGCTGGTGATGAATGTGTTGACTGATTGGAATGCAGCCAAACCCCATTTCATGTTGAGCCTTCTCCTCCCTGGGTATTAAGGGGCCATGCAGGGCAGTCTGAGAGAGAACAATGTGTGGCTATGAGCTCAGGCTCTGGAGTCCAGTGCTGAAATGGGGATCCAAGCCTTGCCGTTTCCTGGACCTTGGACAGATGATTTGACTTTGCTATATCTGTTTCTCCATCTGCAAAATGGAAGTAATACTAATACCTACTTCATTACTTACGGCATAGATGACGTGAGAAAGTATACTTTGGATACCCTCTAGACTCTTGGCCCATGGCTGGCATCCTTAGTAATTGCAGTTTCTTTTATTGGGGTTGTAAGAAATCCCTGACCTTACAGTCTCCCCTCAAAGTCCTGGTTTTCAGTACACTGTAAGAGGACAATTGTAAGACATGCCCATGCTCTGTGCCATGTTTAAAAGAGTGGCCTCAATGTTTAGTTAGACTTGTTGGACTGTAAGACCTTTGGGATGAGGTAACATAGATGGTTAGAACCATCCTGTCTTTACTCAGTCAGGAAGTTCATTAGACACCTTCCATCTGCCAGATATCCTGCTAGGTGCCTTTTCTCTCCCTCTATTGTTTAATCCTCAGGAGACAGCTGCAGGGTCACTGATATGAATGGCACTCCTGATGCTGCCTTGACAGTATGGGAGACGTGTTTTTGTCTTTATAGAATCCCTTTGATCACCTGGCCTCTGCTATAATCTGATTCAATGCTTTTGTTTTCATGGAATCAAATTCATCCCCTTCCAGATGCTACAGGGACATTAATTTGGACCCAAGATGGAACAATGCACCAGCTACTGAGATTACTATAGCATGACCACCTTAATTCTGAAGAACTCACATTGAGGAGGAAAGGTGCCCCTTCTATCTCTGTCTTTTGTCTGTCTCTGTCTGTCTCTCTTTCCACTTAAGACTAAGAGAAAATATGTGCATTGAAATGACATGTGGGGAACTTGTAGGTTGAATGAACTTCAGTTATATATGCCTTCCTCAAATTAATTCTAGAGTAGACCTTATTTGCTTCTTTGTTTGTGAGACACTTTCATAAACTTCATGTTATACTTAAAATTGCTATGAGTCTGAAGATGGCCTTGAACTCCTGATCTTGATGCTTTCACCTTCAGATGGGACTATAGGCAAACACCAGCACACCCAGCTTATTCTTGCTGAAGATCCAACCCAGGCCCTAAGCAACTTCTCCACCACAGGAGCCACTTTCTCAGCCCCCCGCACTCCCACACTCAAAATCAATCTTTAAAAAGGAAGAAAGTCAAAATATTCTTGAAAAGAATGAGTGGGAATGACCTCTGATAATATCTTCTGGATCCTGGGATGTGAAAGGAACTAGTAGTAGTTAAGTAAGGTAATAAATTATAGTCTTGAGCTACTTGGAATTGAGCAATCTCCTAACATCATTTTAGCTGCCACAATTAGGTCAGCAGAACTCCATGTTTTTTACTACATTATATAAGAATTTGAGATCAGAACAAAGGGTGTTTCCTTTTGTGCAGAAATCTTTCTACATACTAGCCTTGTTACGAGCACTAAAACACCATTTTTAAAACAAGCGCATTCAAGTGCTTATTTAGATACACCTGTTTTCATAAACTGTCTGTACATTTCTAAAACTGATCTAATTCATTTTTCTCCTAAGATTTTTAAATTCAACTAACAGCTATTGGCATAGCTTTGGTATTTTAAGAGCAACATTAACTTTGATGTCCAAGGATGTGTGCTGGGCCATCAGCTCTGTGCCTGCATAGCTCTGTGGACAAGCTGCTTAATTTCTTGAACCCCACTTCCTTTATCTACAAATGAAATTAATAACAGGAAATACAAGAGTTCTATAAGACTATTGTTTTAAAACTGTAACTTCTTGCGAGTTGTAATCCAGCCACATTGAGTATAAAACAATGCAAAATAAGCATTTAAAATATGAGTTTCAAATATCCAGGTAAGTTTGCATTTTTAGGGCATGTTTAACTTGCTGAATAGTGCTGTCACTATTGGGATCTTATGAATATCACTAAATAATTGTGAATATTTTTCTCTTTGAAGAAATTTAAGTTATACTAACATATAAATTAAAAGTAATAATCACCCATACACTGAGAATTAACAACTATAAAGATTTTCAAAACATTTTATCCATATCTGTTTTAAATTTGTGCAAACAAGGAACAAACTAGGCATAGCTAAAAGCATTTAAATCATCACTGATGAATTCTTAGTTCCTAGATACTTTATTCTCCACACTGCGGCCCCTGAATAATAAAACAAACTCTAAGATGAGTTTGTGCCATGAAAAAGCTTTCAAACTCTCTGCTGTCATACACGTCTAGAGTCTAGGGGAAACCTACTGATTTACAAATATTTTAGTGATTGACTCAGGTTAATATGCAAGAATATACATTATTCATTTGAACACTTTACTGTAATTCTTTGCGTTTGAACTATATCCATCTATTTCTCTATGGTTAGACATGGTTAGACTGGACATGGTTAGGCTACTTTTTGTATGATAAAAATAACTCCTTCAGATCTAGCTGTGTCAAATTATGGTTGTGCATTCTCTCCCCAGGACAATTATTTAGAGAGAATTGGGTTCTAGTATTGATATCACATCCTTCACAATTGTTTAATGAACAGCTTTGCTTAATATTATTCCCTGCCCTGACCCCCTCACTTACCAACCTTTAATATTATCAGATCTTATAATTTGGCAAACTAGTCATAGCTCCTGGTCACTTTAATGTGCACATTCTGACTTCTAATAAATCAGATTGTTTTCTACAGAAAAATTCTGATGTCTTCTCCTGTGACTGAATTCCCATATCCTTTAAGCTGAAATTCCATAAGTTTCAGAATTTTGCTTAAAGATACACAAACACACACACACACACACACACACACAGAGAGAGAGAGAGAGAGAGAGAGAGAGAGAGAGAGAGAAATATGAATATTTCACATGCTTACTCTTGGTCCTTTTTACCTTATAATTTATAGCTTTAAACATTTCCTCCAAGATCATGTTTTATTTTATACCTTTGACTGTGAAACTTGTGCTGTAGAGAATTTCTAAATCTGGAATATTTAAATTTTTCTTTTGCCTTCTTCCCTTTTGATATATAACTGAATGAAAACAAATTGTCTTTTAGTATTTTGGCATAAAATTTGTTTTATTCCTCCAAGTATGTTTGAGTTCTGCCTATAAATAAACAAATTTTTAAATTTCCAGCCTAAACCGTTGCTTTGTGTCTATTCTTGAAACAATATCATATGGTTTTATACAGGGGAGTCTTGTGGTTTGCCTGACTTTATGAAATGACAGATAGTTAACAATGGCTTACATGCAATTTCTAAACCATACACATGGAGGGCTTTAAACAAGGAGACTCCATTTAATGAGTCCAGCAAAAGGAATCGAGAGCTTTGTCACATGTTCCAGACATATCACCTTCCTAAATGTAGAGGCACGGGTAGACTCTTATAGATGAGGAAACTTTCCCATGCAGACATATAACTTTTTCAGGGTCACACAAATTCTAAACAGGGCAGGGAAAACATGAATGCTGAGTCTTCCCAACATCAAAAGTTCATTCTTTTCCTTACATCTCCTATGTCTTTGATTTAGATCATGCTTGAGGAAAATACTGAATACCAGTCTCTTCTATTTTTTTAAAGCTGTATTGTTTTCAAATAAGATCCAAAGTATCTCAAGAAGCTGAAAGATGCGACTGTTCTTGCATCAGCTATGCACAAGTTCTATCAGGGAGCAAGAAAAAGAATGGGTAGCAGATTCTTTGGGAAGGCTGACCAGCCATTATTTATTTTTAGAAGCTGTACAGCCTTCCACATCTTAGCCCCAAGTTTTCTCATTCTCTCTAATTAGTTCCAAATGGTCTCCACTGTTCTCCTGACTTCTCCTCCAGACAGAAACCTAATGCCAGCAATGGGCACCAAGCCCTCCCTTTGGCCTTTGCTCTTTATGACCCGGTCACTGCCTTTGGCAATTAGTAAATCATGGACAATTTCAGCTGTCACATACTCTTGTATTTGACTCTGACCCTGGCCCTGGACTCTAAAGCCTCTTGGATTGATCTTCCATCCTTCCATATGGCTTTTTTCCTAGTGATGTTGGGGACAGATATGTCAGAAGGACTGGATCTGCATTTGAGGCCCCTGACTGCAGATTACCAACTTGGACTTTGAAACAGTTCCAGCTTCTCCCTAGGAGTAAGATAGTCACATTTATCAGGTGGTTAAGGTTGCCTTGGAATAGGAGAAGTCTAGACGTCCCCCCTCCCTTCTATTGCAAAGAAGGAAGACCTGTCTCTGCTGATTTATGATTGTAGAAAGAGGAGAAGAGCAGAAGATAAAAAGAGAGATGTGGAATGCTATGATAAAGTGGGTAATACCCGAGGACTCGCTCCTGTCTGAACACACCAGAGGTCCTAGCTCTTGAAGAAAGGCAGCTTTTTTTGTGTGTTAGTATATTTTTTCCAGCCTTTACAATGTGTAACTGTATCTACTTTGACTTTTCTATGCTGAGCCCTTTGAAGTTCCACCAGGTTTTTTTTCCAAGCCAGAAGCTTTGTCTTAAAAGATTTCTGAACATAGAAAAGCTGTTTTTCTTCCAGCTTAATGGATGGGTCACATTCCTTGTGGCACAATGAAGCAAGGCTAGTGTGTAAGAACTTGCTCTTGAATGTTAGATCACAAGTAAATGACTGATTTTGTCACATATGAGCAGTCCAGAACGTCATAAGAAGGATGTTTACAAGAGAAGTTACACCTAACTTTGGTCACTTCTCTTCTGTTGTCTGACTTCTGTGTTGACTAGTGTGTATGCATCTGAACCCTGGATGAGAACAAGGACCAGGAGATGTTAATGGCAAGTCAGTAAGGAAGTGAAGAGAGCAGCCATTGTGGAGATCATGAGACCTTACTTGCCAATCAGATTCTGAAGAATACCATCTATCAAATGGAAGGATCACATTGTCTATCATCCAACAGAAATCAGGAGATTGCATTCATATCACCAAGCAGATCATTTGTCCATTCAGAGAATGCTAGAGTCTAACTCTAGAAAGGAATGATAGCTATGGATAGAACAGTGTCTCAAAGATAGTGTACTGAGAGAAGCAGATCTCAAGAATGAGAGTCAGCTCAGATGCATTTTAATCGCACCTCAAACCCTCCTGTGTTATCTTAGATAGCTTTTCTTTGTGTTGAATTGTAGGCTTCTCAAGAGTGAAATGATGGGTGAAGTTAGGTAAGTCTGAACATCTTTTCAAAAGTAATACAACAAACTTCACAAATACCTATTAACTTCAAAGGTTCATATCTCCTGGTGTCAGGGAATCACAGATGAGCAAGTTGGCAAAATATAAAGCAGTACAAGCAATGAAGCTTCTCCCAAGCTCCTGTTAGAATAGTCTTTCCAGCCAAGGATCCTATTTACACTGAAGAAGAAATCGTAGGACACCACATTAAACGCACTGTGGTCAGTGCCTTTGTTTATGGCTTCCATCAGTCAACTGAAGAAAATCCTTTCCTTAACTGAGACTTAATTGGTTCCTAGGCTCTGTAGTCCCCTATCACCATGGTCATCTTATTCAGTGTGAGCTCAGGTGCAATTTTCTGTGAATGTATAAGGCTAACGAGACAGCTATAGTTAGCAAGAGTTCCTTTTGTGGGAACTCAGAGAACTGGATTGGAATTCAGAGAAGTGTCCTTGAGATGTGCTTGAGAAGCATCACATCTTAAGAGAAAAGAAAAGGAAACTTTTATAAATGAAAATTAATCATCTGTAGCCTTTGGGTTTTTTGCTTGCTCCTAGTAAAATACGCTCATTTTAGATAGCTCCGCAGCTAACATCTAGAAATTCCAAAATAAAAATAGAAAGGATCGGTTACCTACAGGTGGAGGAATGGATAAGTCAACAAACAGACAGGTAGATCCCAAAGGGAAGTCAGCATTTGGTTATAAAAGGAGAGCAAGAATTGATGGTTTTCCTTCTCTCTCTCTCTCTCTCTCTCTCTCTCTCTCTCTCTCTGTGTGTGTGTGTGTGTGTGAGAGAGAGAGAGAGAGTTAGAAAGCAAGATATATTTTTGCTACTCATGTGTGAAAGAGTTAGTAAGCCTTCCCTAAAGATCCCAGTAAAACCTTAGCTATTAGAAGAGAAAAGTGGAGAATATACTGGAAAAGAGACAAGCAGAAAAAGCCATAAATTCTGTATATATAAATTCTGTCTATCCAAAAAAGTGGTTATCTCCAGAACTGCACATGAATAACACAGACTACAAGCATCCTGGCTAAGTCTACATGAACTGAACTATGATGTTGTGTGTTGCTCAAAAGTCTACTAAAGACTTTGGAAGTATACAAAAGAATTCAGTTTCTGTAACATATCAGTTGTAGTAATCCAAAATGGTTAAGAACATGGAGAACAAGGAAGATATGATCCATTATTAAAAACAATCAAACAAAGACTGACCCTTGAATGATTCAGACATTAGAAATTTTGGACAACGCTCTTAAAGTATTAAACTGTGCTTGGCAATTGAAACTTATGCAAGGATTCAGACAGTAAAAAAATTCTCAGCAGAAAAGAAAGTGAAATAACAACATAGAAATCTTATAACTGAACTAACAATATCCTAAAGAGTCTGAAGTCCTGTTCTTGTTTGGAGAAGTCCTCAAGATAAAGGTTTGGGACCACCTAAAACAGAGGAAGATAAAGAACTAGTTTGTGCTTTGAGAATCAAAAATGTTCTCAGCTATTTCTTCCATTTTCATCTTTCCAAATAATTGAAATCTGGGTTTATTATTCCTTTAAGCAGAGATAACACCGATGCTCCAGGAGTTATTTTTATGCCTAAGGATCAATAGCTAGGGGATAATGAAAATGAAATTTGAGCCCACATTATACATGCACAGGCACACACATGCACACATGTATACACAAAGACACACACATACACACACACACACACACACACACACACACACACACACTACAGGTAGAGAATAATATGTCTCAAATAAGTAATCTAATTTCTTACCTGAATAATGATGATGGTGATGATGATTAATAATTTGGAGGAAGAAAATTAATGAAAACTAAGCAGAAAAAAAAAGGAAATGCAGAAATAGTTCAGAAAAGAGGAAAATGTGCCAATTATTTAAACTAAATAGAGTTGGTAAGGCACTGGCAGAGCTGATTAAGACTTGAAAAGGGGGAAATGAGAATTCCTAACATCAGGCGTCAAACAAGTGATGTTACCACTGTCCCTTCAGCTGGAATATCATAAAGGACACTGGAAATTACTCTGTGTTCACACATCTGACAACTTAGAAAACATGGGTTAAAGCTTTAAAACTTCAGATGCCAAAAACTCACTTGAAGTAATAGGATTCATATAACTATTTCTATAATATTGTTCAAAAATTGAATTCTTAATTGAAAAATACCCCAGGCAGAAAGGTATGAGTTCAGATGATTCCTCTAAAGTCTACTTCCAAACATTTAAAAAATAAAATTAATATCCAATTTCACGCAATCTCCTCAAGAAAATGAGAGAAGGGGAGACTTCCAAGGATGCTTTATGGGGCTATGATTACCCTGATACCTAAACAAGACCAAGACCAGACAAAACTATAAATAACAATGGTCATGACCTCAAATGCCAAGTCCTCAATTCAATATTCAAGAACGCAGGTCACGAATGCATCAGCAGTGTTATGCGCCACAACCTAGCTGGATTTACTCCTGACTTGAGGCTGGCTGAATCCTAACCTACTGTTAGAGTGCACTGTATTTAGGTTACACATTCAATACAGTGCCCTGTGGATGAACGGGAATGAGAGTGGGAAGAGGAAGCTGGAAAATGAATGATCTGTCATGGAAGAATTGAGTCTTGCCAATCTGATCTTGAGAGAGCATTATTAACAAGGGTTAGGAGTCCCTCAGCTCTCTATATTAATACAATGTGTGCACAATCATCTGTGTGGGGCTCACCTGTATGTGCGGAGCACAGAGGGCAGGGGGCAAATTGGACATCATGCTTAAAGTGGCATCCATCCTTCCTTTTCCTCCTTCTCCCTCCTCTTCCCCCCCCCTTTCTTCAGTTGGAAGAGTTTCCTTCTGACCTTATGTGTTCCACGTAGGCGAGTTTGATTGGCCAGAGTGCACCAGGATTTGTCTATCTAAGTCTCCTTAGGGCTGGAATTACAAGTGAGAATCACTCTGCCCAGCTCTTAAAACATGAATTCTGAGGACTGAACTCAAGTTCTAGCCTTTTACAAGGCAAACACTTAACTGACTAAACTATATCCCTCAATCCTACACGGGGGCTTTTTTGAGTCACTCCAATTTTATCTATATCTTGAATCTTCCTTTACTCTCTTTGTCCTTGGGCTTTTACTTTGTCATTCTGCCGCTGTTATTCTCCCAGGCTTGGTCTGGGGGAAGAAAGTGAGCACACCTGTTCAAGCTACCGTGCCTTCCCAGGGATCTATACACACTGTTCCATTGAGTTATCTGCGTGCGTTTTTTCATTCCAAGATTTCCGCTTATGCTGAAAGCCGAAACAGTGGTTCCCAATTGGTGGGTTATGACTCCTTTGGCAAGCCTCTATTTCCAAAAATATTTCCATTCATAACAGTAGCAAAATAACAGTTATGAAGTAGCAATGAAAATAATTTTATGGTTGGGGGTTGCCACAACATGAGGAACTGTATTAAAGGGTCACAGCATTAGGAACATTGAGAGCCACTGCCTTATAGTAAAACATTTGCTGGAATATGTTTTGATATTTTCTTGTTTTATTATTTTCTCTCTTACTCAGATTTGTGTACAGCCATTTTACCCTGATAGAGTTGAAAATAATTACCTATATTAAACTATTCTTCAATGCTTTACTTTTTTTTTTCACTATCCTTGCATTTAGGCTTTTAACTTTAAGCACGTTTTTTAAATATTCAATATGTGAGGTTCTATAGGAAGGTCCTTGATGTTCAGTCTGGCCCTGTTTCTGCTCTGCCTCAGCGTCACTATGAAGTGAGAAGCTAAGGAACCCAGACTGTGTGGTCTTAGCCCTATAGCTGCCCATGCTTGTATCTTCCCCACTGGGATGGACTATATTCCTTTGAATCATGAGACAGAACACATTCTTCCTTAGTTGTCTGTCAGATGTTCTGTAACTGTGATGAGAAAAGTGGCTAATGTGTCGGCGTACATCCATTTATCCTTTTACAAGTGCAAACTATTTAAACATTGGAGGTTTTTTTCAAATATATATATATAATATTTTGTTTACTCATGAGTTCTTTAATCCAGTTATTTAATTCCTATTTTATCTCATTAAAAATGATTAAACATGAGATGGTTTTGATACTTCAGACATTATGTCAGTAGGCATTTGTGATATCCTTTTATGTCTTCAATAGAAAATGTCCATATGAATTTTTTTTGAATTTCCAACTTAATTTTGTGAGATAAAATTTGTGGGTTTTTTTAAGTTCAAAAATATCTATTTTTATAATACATATATACATACATATATTTCTAATTTTGAAGAGAATTTATTTAGGAACAAAAATGAATCAGTACGTATGACTTCTTTATATGCAATCTATAAAGAGTGATCAGAAGTATAGACATTTTAACAGTAGGAATTCTTCACATCCATAAATATAGATTCTTCCATTTCTTCGTATCCTCTTCTGTATCTTTAACCTCCTTGCTGAACTGTATTGTTTGTTCTAATGCTATTTTATTTTTTATTTTTATTATTTTCATAATTCCCCTTTCAAGTAGCTGACAATTCATATATATAAGTGGGATACATTTTTTCTATTTTGACTTCATGCTTTGTACTCTATTGAATTTGTTTAATGATTCTGTCTCTTTTTAATGTCATTTATGCACTGAACTTTACTTCTTTCTAATATGAGCCTTCTCCCCGATTTTAATCACCCTGTCTTGGAAACTCGGTATTGTACTAAGCAACAGTGATGAAACAACACCTCTGTGACCTGAAGAAAAGCTCTTACATGAGTCCTGAAGACTCATGTTGAAATCGTGGGCATCACTGTTCACAGCTGAGATCATTGAGAAATGACCGCACCATGAGGGCTTTAACATTTCCAGTGCAATTCACATCTTTTTTGTTTGTTTGTTTTTTATTTTGTTTGAAGTATTATTGAATTTCTCTTGATAGAATTTTCTTGTAAAATTTTCTTGATATTGGCCTTTAGTTCTTCACTTACAGTTTTTACTTGGATTCGCTATTAGCATCGGAGCATTATTTCTGAAGGATTATGATGAATTATGCTTTAGATATTTGATATCTTTAACTGTGCCATTGAGAACTTGCATGAGTTACTTCTTGCCATTACAAAATGCCGACAAAAGCAACTTAGGGACTGGAGGGTTTCTTTTGTCTCATAGTTTAGAAGATGCAACCTATTACGGTAGGGAAGGGATGGGGCAGGATCAGGAGGCAGCTAACCACACAATGTCCACAGTTAGGAGGCATAAAGCAAGCTTGCAGTGTTTGCCTTTTACTTTGCATTGAGACCTGGCCCATGGAATGTTACTACCCATTTAGGGTAGGGTTTCCTACCTCAGTAGATACACTTCCAGAGGTATGGTCACAGACTTGTTTCCATAGTGATTCTAGAACCTGTCAATTGGTAATAAGGATTGAACATCACAGTCCTTTACTTTTTTCTTTTCTTTCTTTCTTTTTTTTTTGTTAAAGATTTATTTATTCATTATATATCAGCACACAGTTACTGTCTGCAGACATTCCAGAAGAGGGCATCAGATCTCATTATAGAGGGTTGTGAGCGACCATATGGTTGCTGGGAATTGGGAATTGAACTTAGGACCTCTGGAAGAGCAGTCAGTGCTCTTAACCGCTGGGCCATCGATCCAGCCCCAAGTGCTTTATTTTTATGTTGGTAAGTTTCTGTTAGTTGCTTTAGTTTTTCTTACCCAATGCTGGTCTATCATGACTTCCTTTTCATGCATGTCTTAGCTTGATGAGTGTTGTGTTTCTAGGCATGTACTGGTTTGGTTTAGGCTCTCCATTTGTTGCTGCATGGTTGCTCATAGCTGTCTATTATGGCCCTTTATGCTTTCTGATTCCTGAAACTGTTTTGCTGGCTTCTCCTTTATGTGTTTCTGCTATTTAATAAATTATTCCATTCCTTTCTTTTGCTTTCTTTTTGTTTGTATCTGGCTTATTTTGTTCTTTTCCTAGTTCCCTAAAATGTATAGTTATGAAGTTTATTTAAGCGATTTCTTTTCGTCTATGTAGGTATTTACCTCTATGAATTTCCTTCCTGGGACAGCTTTTTTGGTCTTCCACAGCTTTGCTATGCTGTGTTTCTATTTTTTGTTTGTCTCTATTTAAAACATTTTTCCCTCTGTTAATTTCCTCTTTGATATAGACACCAGAGGAAACCCAACTGAGCATTTTTTTTGCTTTATTTCATTTAAAAAGAAAATATGAGGTCCCATTTGTCTATTCTTGATCTTAGAGCATAAGTTATTGGAGTTCTGTTCAGGAAATTCTCCCCTGTGCCCATATGTTCAAGGTTCTTCCCTAGTTTCCCTTCTATTAGTTTCAGTGTGTCTGGTTTTATGTGGAGATCTTTGATCCACTTAGAATTGAGCTTAGTGCAAGGAGATAAGAATGGGTCAATTTGCATTCTTCTGCATGTTGACCTCCAGCTGAACCAGCACCATTTGTTGAAAAGGCTATCTTTTTTCCACTGGATGGTTTTAGCTCCTTTGTCAAAGATCAAGTGACCATAGGAGTGTGGATTCATTTCTGGGTCTTCAATTCTGTTCCATTGATCTACATGTCTGTTACTGTACCAATACCATGCGGTTTTTAACACTATTGCTCTGTAGTACAGCTTGAGGTCCGGGATACTGATTCCCCCAGAGGTTCTTTTACTCTTGAGAATAGTTTTAGCTATTCTGGGTTTTCTGTTATTCCAGATGAATTTTTGAGTTGCTCTTTCTAACTCTATGAAGAATTGAGTTGGGATTTTGATGGGGATTGCATTGAATCTGTGTATTACTTTTGGTAAGATGCTCATTTTTACTATATTAATCCTGCCAATCCATGAGCATGGCAGATTTTTCCATCTTCTGAGGTCTTCTTCAATTTCTTTCTTCAGAGACTTGAAGTTCTTGTCATACAGATCTTTCACTTGTTTGGTTAGAGTCACGCCAAGATACTTAATATGGTTTGTGGCTATCGTGAAGGGTATTATTTCTCTTACTTCTTTCTCAGCCTGCTTATCCTTTGAGTATAGGAAGGCTTCTGACTTGCTTGAGTTGATTTTATATCTGGCCACTTTGCTGAAGTCGTTTATCAGCTGTAGGAGTTCTCTGGTGGAGTTCTTTGGGTCGCTTATGTATACTATCAAAAAGACAAAGCGGCAACCAACTAACTGGGAAATGATCTTTACCAACCTTACATCCAACAGAGGGCTAATATCCAATATATACAAAGAACTCAAGAAGTTAAACTCCAGAGAGGCAAATAACCCTATTAAAAAATGGGGTACAGAGCTAAACAAAGAGTTCTCACCTGAAGAATATCTAATGGCTGAGAAGCACCTAAAGAGATGTTCATCATCCTTAGTCATTAGGGAAATGCAAATCAAAACAACCCTGAGATTCCATCTCACACCAGTCAGGATGGCTAAGATCAAAAACACAGGAGACAGCAGTTGTTGGCGAGGATGTGGAGAAAGAGGAACACTCCTCCACTGCTGGTGGAATTGCAGGCTGGTACAACCACTCTGGAAAGCAGTCTGGCGGTTCCTCAGAAAACTGGGCATGACACTCCCGGAGGATCCGGCTATACCACTCCTGGGCATATACCCAGAGGCTTTACCTGCATGCAATAAGGACACATGCTCCACTATGTTCATAGCAGCCTTATTTATAATAGCCAGAAGCTGGAAAGAACCCAGATGTCCCTCAACGGAGGAATGGATTCAGAAGATGTGGTATATCTACACAATGGAATACTACTCTGCAATTAAAAACAATGAATTCACGAAATTCCTAGGCAAATGGTCAGATCTTGAAAATATCATCCTTAGTGAGGTAACCCAATCTCAAAAGAACACACATGGTATGCAGTCACTGATAAGGGGATATTGACCCAGAATCTCGGAATACCCTAGACACAATCCGCATATCAATAGATTTCTAAGAAGATGGAAGGAGAGACCCCTAGTCCTGGAAAGACTGGATGTAGGGGAACGCCAGGACAGAGTAACGAGAGGGGGTTGAATGGAGAAAAGAGGGAGGGAAGGGGGCTTATGGGACTTTCGGAGAGGGAGGAAACGGGAAAGGGGAAGTGATTTGGAATGTAAATTAAAAAAATAAAATAAAATAAATAATAAAAAAAAAGAAAAGAACAAAACATTCAGAGCTAAGAGGTTCTGAGAAAAAAAAAGAAAATATGGAGAGGTAGACTGATAGGAAGGGATTCAAGGTGTCATTTCTAGAAACATTTTATTGTTTTGAGATGCTCTAAGACTCTGCCTTCATTTCCTCGGTGAGGAAACAGAAACACTAGGGACTGTAAGAGAGCAAGTTAGCCAAATTAAGACCAAAACTTCTTTCATCTGATTGCTTCACCTGTCAGCAACTCAATAAAAAGCATCATATCTTTCCAAGAAATCACTGGATAGAAATAAAATGAAGAAACAAAGGATTGAAATGTTTATTCTCGCAGATCTTCATAAAAGCATACAAGTGTTGCTCTATATTTAATCATTAAAGTAGGAAAAATTAAAAAGAAGTATAATGTCAGATGCTTTTAAGGGTCCACAAAAATAGAGTTCAAATATTGTTATAAAATAACAATCTTTTGAGAGCCATCTTAGTACACTAAGGAAAGATGTACATGTCTTTATTTCATGTGTTTAATGAAGGAAGCAGCATTTCAAATTAAAAGAGCTTTAAAATGTACCACTCCTGGGCATATACCCAGAAGATGCTCCAGCATGTAATAAGGACACATGCTCCACTATGTTCATAGCAGCCTTATTTATAATAGCCAGAATCAGTAAAGAACCCAAATGTCCATCAACAGAGGAATATATACAGAAAATGTGGTACATTACTCAATGGAGTACTACTTAGCTATTAAAAACAATGAATTCATGAAATTCTTAGGCAAATGGACGGAGCTAGAAAATATCATCCTGAGTGAGGTAACCTAATCACAAAAGAACACACATGGCATGCACTCGCGGATAAGTGGATCTTAGCCCAAAAGCTCATAATACCCAAGATACAACTCAGAGACTACATGAAGTTCAAGAAGAAGGAAGACCAAAGTGTGGATACTTTGATCCTTCTTAGAAGGTGGATCAAAATACCCATGGCTCACAGCCAACCAATAAACTGAGCATAGGGTCCCAAATGGAGCATCTAGAGAAAGGACCCAAGGAGCTGAACAGGTTTGCAGTCCCATAGGAGGAACAATATGTACCAACCAGTATCCTCAGAGCTCCCAGGGATTAGACCACCAACCAATGAGTACACATGGAGGGACCCATGGCTCCAGCTACATATGTAGCAGAGGATGGCCTTTTCAGACATCAATGAGAGGAGAGGCCATTGGTCCTGTGAAGGATTGATGCCCCAGTGTAGGGGAATGCCAGGTCAGGAAAGTGGGATGGGGGGTTGGTAAGCAGGGGGAGGGGGGATGGGATAGGGGGTTTTCAGAGGGTTAACGAGGAAAGGGGATACCTTAAATAATGCAAATATCTAATAAAAAAAAAAGGGTAGAATTAACCAGAAGGAAAGTCGTAAGACTGACAGGTAGTGTGAGAATACTGTTACTGCTGGAACACAAGGGTGACTCGGTGCTTGTAAACCATCGTCTTTACTAAAACCTTGACTTGACTTCTCAGTACTTGATTCAGTGGACTTCATATACATTGACTTTGTCTCTTAAGCACTGTGACCATAACACTGTGGCTGAGAGTTTTAAATTTCTATTTCCTGAATCATTAATTTGCAATCAAACCACAACATAATAAATTATTAATGAGTTAACCATTTAAAACAACAAACTGTATTATCACATGACTATGGACATTAAAAATCCAGGTGAGTTGCACCAGGTTCTCCTCTTAGGACCTGAGCAGGCTGACTCTGGTTGAAGGCCAGCTTGATTCTTTCTTTCTTCATATTTGTTTGTATGTTATATATGTATATAATGTGTTTTGACCAAATCCTCCCCAGTTCTTCCTCTACTTCCCATAGCTTTTCCCTCCCAACTCCATGTGTTTATAAGAGATTTTAAGCCCCAAGTCCATTTTGTGAGCTGCCTGTTTGTGCATTGACTCTTATCTGGAGGTTCTGGGAAGAATCTGCTTCCTGGGTCAAGCGGGTGATTGGATGGATTTACTTCCTTATGGCTGTGGGTCAGAGGATCCCATTTACTTCCTGGTGATAGACAGCATTTTTTCACAGTTCTAGCTATTTCTTTCTGGTAGTTCCATGTGGCTTCCTCCACCTCAACAATGGATACCACTGTTATGGCTGAGACAGAAAGAGTGTCCCCCAAATGCGTACAGGTTGAAAGCTTGGTTCCAAGCTGATAGATCCAATTATTGATAGATGATTAAATCTACTTAGTGAAAAATGAAGGATATGACCTAATCAAGAGCCCAACTCATAACGCTATTCAGAATTGGATGACATTATTGGGAAGGAATAGAAAACTGGAGGATGACCAGAGTTGGTGGAGATAGGTTACTGTGACTATGTCTTTGGGAACCCTATCTTGTCCTAGGCTCCTCTCTATCTCTCTGTGCTTCCTGGCTACCACAAGAGTAGAAGCTCTGTGCCACAGTCCCCTTCCACCATCGTGTCTTGCATCACTGTGGGCGAAGATGCCATGGAGCCCATCCAAACTGTGCTGAAATCTTGGAAACCAAGAACCTAGCAAAACCTTCTCCAATTTGAATTGTGTCAGGTATCATGATTCCACAGGAAGAAGCTCCCTGATACTGAGTTCCCACCACACTTTTAATGCATCTTCTTTTTCTCCTAACTGATGCAAACTTTGCTTTGGTGGGCCTGGTGGGATTGGAGTCATGTGCTCCCATAGATTGGAATACATGACCATCCTGCCTTAAGACCAGAGGACGAGCAACCATAGTTGTATCTGTAAAAGGCCCCATGCTGCATACTCTTATGATGGGAATCAATTCCAGGGGCAAAGGGCCTGATGTCACCTCAGAATTCAGCTCATTCTGCCATCAGCACCCAGGAGGCTCACACAAATTTCCTTCAAGTCTTTACCCAGTTGCTGTCATTTCAGCAAAGCATTTTTTTGAAAACTTCTTACATTCTCAATGCACCCTAGCACCCCCAAACTGCCATCTCATTTGTTTTCTTTTTTCCTCTTCAAATCTTAACATCTGGGGCTAGAGAGCTGACTCAGTGATGAAGAGCACTTGATGTTCTTGTGAAGGACTTGTGTTCACCTACATGGGGGTTCACCACTGCCTTAGGCACTAATCATGCATGTGGCGCATAGACGTATGTGTAGTCAAATCACTCATATGAATAAAATATACTTAAATTAAAAAAATTCTAACATCTAACAGCAAGAGTATTTTACTTATTTGTATTGTTTAATTGTGTGAGATTTTTTTTTTCAATCTCAACAAGATCAGGGATTCTTTTCTTACCTCTGGATGTAGTTTTTACTTTCAGAATAGGCTGGCACTTAGCAACTAGTCATCCATTTAAGGAGCATGATAGGAACGACATGCAAAGTGAGCTGACGAGTTTTAAAAAATATGAATGTACTTAAAGACAATAACAACTTAAACATGGAGTCTCTGAACTATCCATTGTTGTTCTATTGCTTTACAAGAACATGGCCTTGTAAGAATGACTGTCCTCTGGGGTATAGGAAATAGCCAAGTATGATGTAGTTAGAAGGCAGGTTATGTGAGATATACTGTGGAACCCATAGCTCATCAAAGACAAAACACTATACCGGAAGCAATGCATGGAGAGAAATGAACAGAAATAGCACGGGATGTTGTCACAAATACTTGGATTTGAATTCCCTTTACTTGAAAAGTGGCTGAAGCATTTGAACATCCTCACTACAGTGACGAAGAAACCCAATGCTTTCATGATTGTGCCATTGTCCTGAGAGTGAAGTGCCATGCTGCTCTGTTAGTTAACAAGTCATACACGCTCAGTCTTGATTTCTTTCACTTCACCCAGTCTGTTCACTCTTTTGACTGCCAGGGGAAGGGTGACTCATATTTTTATCAGCTTCCCCTCTTCATCTTACCTGTGATCAATTATAGAAAATGACCTTTCTTTACATGGTAGGATGATATTTTGATGAAAGGAAAGTGGTAGAATTTTAAAAGCAGTCTTGAGTTACACTACTAGGAGCTAGTCCACAATGCCAATAACATAGATATTCCAAAGTACACATTAAAAACATCTCCCTTCAACTCTGAAGATATCTTCATACTCTTAAAAAATTACTGTAACTTGAAATCACACAAATAACTGTGATCTATTTGACAAGAGTATAGAAACAAAATCCTGGTTATGAGAAGATAGAATATATTGTAAAAATAAGAAATGGGGGAATACTTTTTGAATGGCTCACTATTTGATCTTACCTTACTTTTCTCTTGACTACTGTGATGGTTGCTCTTGGTTGTCACTGTGACTATATCTGGAATGAACTATGGTCCAAACACGCAAGGCACACCTGTGAGAGATTATTTTTGTTTGGTTTGAAGTGAGTGAATCTACTTCTAGTCTGGTCTTGACGCAGGAAGACACACCTTTAGTGTAGGCCACATCTTCTCTTGGAAGTCTATATAAGGGACTGAAGAAGGAAATTTTTGCCCTTTGCCTGCTTGCTCTCACCTTGCTAGCACATCCATTCCTTCACTGGCACTGGAGCTTACTTCTTTGGGATTCCAGTATATACTGAAGACCAGTTGAGACATCCAACCTTGTGAATTGAACAACTATTGAATTCCTGAACTTCTCATTCACAGACAGCCATTGTTGAATTAAGTCATTATTGTCTTGTAAGTCATTCCAATAAGTCCTATATATATATATCCAATAAGTCATATATATATATGTATATATATATATATATACATATATATATATATACATATTCATTCTATGAATTCTATTACTCTAGAGAATGTTGACTAATACAAGCACCTAATATATTCTAAAGGTCCTTATATGTATGAGTGGATGGTCACCCCATAAAGAGATCATTCATACAGTAGTTTTATCTTTTAAGCATCTAACACATTCCAAACAGTATATTTTATTCTTTATATATTGTCTTTAAAGTTAAACATCAGGCATTAGACTCTATTTTATACACAAAAATGCTAGGACTTGGAGACATTAAGCAAGTTCTTGGGAATAGCAGAATCAAGCATAAAGCTTTTCTTTAATTGCATGTTGACATGATTTTGAATCTAGATCATTGTCTTTAATCCACTTACTATCTGGGTCATTTTTTTTTCTTTTTGTCAAAGAGGATTTTACTGAACATTCCTTGACTTCACCCAATTCTTTAATAAAAAACAGAAATTAGAAATTCTAGTCTATGATGTACATCCTGTGACCCACTTCCTGTAACACACTTCCTGTGACAAGCCTCCGGTGACATGCCTCCTATGACATGCATTCTGAGACACACCCCCTGTAACACACCTCCTGTGAATATACCCCCATGACAAAACCCCTGTGACACATCTTGTATGGGATACTTCCCATGATCACAGCCCCATGACATACCCCCTGTGGCCATATCCCTTGTGGCTGACCCCCCCTGTGACAAACCTCAGCTAATATACAGCAATGCTGATTCTTCCTATTGTGAACACACCGCCTATTTTATTAGGCTGTCTCATTTCTATCCTCTCATTTATAATTTTAGAGAAGGATCTTGCCATTGTTATGTAATTTGATTCAATAGAGCTATAGTTCTCTTCAATGCACCACCTTCGCCACCATATTTAGGGAAGCATAATATACATTTATTTTTTTGTGAAGTTTTTATTTTCTCAATGTTTTTCTATCTATGTCTTAGGACTTACAAAATTTTAATTTACTAGATGGTTCCAAAAACAGGCTTCCAAAACCTTTCAAGAGTTTTAAATCAATTTTCACTCTTCCCTTTTCTAATGAAGGAGCCTTGTTTGTTTTTCTAGCATAATCCTAAGATTTCTGGTAGAATACATAAAGTGAGTTCTAAATAATAACTACAACAAAAGAGAGTATTTGTTAAATTTTTCAATATGTAAACGCTGCCTAAGCCCCTGACCTATATTGTCTTAATACCCCAAATCCATGAAGGAGGCTTTAATATCTGAAATTTGTGAATCAAGCTGCCTTCTTCACAACCATGTTTTGTTTTCTTTTGTCAGAGTTAAAAATGCCCCCCCCCCCTTTTAAAAGAAGAAAGAAACAAAATGTAGGTTAGAAGGCTTGCTTTCCACTTTGATCCCCATTAAAAATGACTCCATTAGTTCTAACGCGTCTTTAGGCTTTTCAGTCCTACCTTTTGCAAGAACCAGGGATATTTAGTTATTATGTTCCCACTAACTGGCCCCTTCTATTGTTTTTACCATTTTATACATGTTTTATTAAGACTTGGAATTCCCTGGAGAACTTGCTGGGAAATCACAGGGACCTCACTTAAGCTGACCCCTCCTCTCTTCAGTATAATGAAGAAATTGTGGTAAAACCATTGTTTCATTCTTGAAGTACCTGATGTCCTATGGGGTTTTTGTTTTGGATACTAAATACGCTTTGAAAGAAAACCTTCAAACTGTTTATTCTTAACTGTTCATTCTTCTGTCTTGTATTGCCAGACTTGGAGGGCGGCCATTTCAGAATATCCTGTGGGGGTGGGGCATATGAGGACCATGGAAGATAGAGAACTGGATAGGTTTTCTTAGTGGTCTAATATCTGGTGCATTTGAACATTTGCAAAGTGAAATATTGATGTTATGGAACAATTAAACAAAGATACCGTTGTCTGTATCCTTGGTGTGATGGTTAGTTCTGACTGTTATTTGATGAGCTCTCAAATTGCCTAGGAGACAGCCTTTGCACCTGTTGTGGGTCTTTATCTGGATGAGGTTACGCTAGTAGGAATACCCACTTCACTTGCTGGTGACACTGTCCCCTAGGCTTGGGTCGCTAGGCTAAGTAAAAAGAAGAAACACAACTGAGAAACAACATTTTTTGCTCTCTTGACTGGGAATGCTATGCGGTCAGTTGCCTATGTTTCTGTCCCCATTCTCCATGATGATTGAGTCTATCCTGGGTTTGTAAGCCCAAATAAGCTCTTCATCCTTCTTTTAAAAATTAATTAATTAACTAATTAATTACATGCCAAATACTGCTCCCTCTCCCAGTCCCTTCTTCAAAAAGCCCCTCTTCACCACCCCTCCCCTTCTCCTCTGAGAGGGTGGGTTCCACCCTGGGGTATCCCCCTACTCTGGGACATCAAGTCTATGCCAGATTGAGCATCCTCTCCCACTATGCTATGAAGAGCTGCCTTTCTTCTACATGTGTGCAGAAGCCTCGTTCCAGCCCATGTATGTTTTTTGGTTGGTGGCTCAGACTCTGAGAGCTCCCAGAAGTCAAGGTTTGTTGACTCTGTTGGTTTTACTATGGGGTTCCCATCCCCTTTAGTTTCTTCATTTCTTCCCCTAACTCTTCCATAAGTGTCCCCGAACTCTGTCTAATGTTTGGCAGTGGGTTTTTCCATCTATTTCAGTTTGAGGCTGGGTAGAGCCTTAAGAGGACAGTTATGCTAGGTTCCTATCTGCAAACATAACAGCATCATTATTATCAATGTTATCATTATTAACAATGTCAGGGATTGGTGCTTGCCCATGGGATGGGTTTCAGGTTGGACCTGTTATTGGTGGACCTTTCCTTCAGTCTCTGCTCCATCATTGCATTTCATTTAGAAATGAAAAATTTGGGGTAGAAAGTTTTATGGGTGGTTTGGTGTCCTTATCCCTCCACTGGGGGTCCTGCTGGGTACAGGAGGTGGCCTCTTTAGGTTCAATGTCTCCACTGTTAGGCATCTCACCTAAGGTCACCCCCATTAACTCCTGAGAGCCTCCCCTATCCCAGGTCTCTGGGACATCCTGAGATTCTCCCCTTTCCCCCACTTCTGACAGCTGTAGATTTCCATTTATTCTGCTGGTCCTCTGGGCCTCTCTCCTGCCTCTCCTTGTACCTGACCCTGCCTCCCCAATTCCCATTTCCCTCCCCCTCACCTCTCTACCCAGTTCCCTCCATTCATCTGCCTCCTACGACTATTTTGTTTCCCCTTCTAATTGTGAATCAAGCCTCCTTGCTTGGACTTTGCTTCTTGTTTAACTTATTTGGGTCAATGGGATGTATCATTGGTACTCTGTACTTTATGGCTAATATCCACTTAACAGTGAGTACATAGCATGCATGTCCTTTTGGGTCTGGGTTATCTCACTTGGGATGATATTTTCTACTTCCATCTATCTGCCTGCAAAACTCATGGTGTCCTTGTTTCTAATAGCTGAATAGTGTTCCATTGTGTAAATAAACTACATTTTCTGTATCAATTCTTTGGTTGAGGGATATCTGAGTTGCTTCCAGTTTCTGGCTACTACAAATAAGGCTGCTATGAACATAGTGGAAGACATGACCTTTTGGTATGGTGGAGCACCTTTTGGGTATATACCTGTAGTGGTAAAGCTGGGTCTTCAGGTAGAACTATTTCCCATTTTCTGAGAAACTGCCAAGTTGATTTCTAGCATGGTTGTAGCAGTTTGCAATCCCATCAGTAGTGGAGGAGTGTTTGTTCTTCTTTCTCCACATCCTTGTCAGCATGTGCTGTCCCTTGAGTTTTTGATCTTAGCCATCTGGTTGGTATAAGGTGGAAGCTCAGAGTAGCTTTAATTTGCATTTCCCTGATGACTATAAATGTTGAGCATTTCCTTAAGTAGTCTGGGTGATTCAAGATTTCTCTGTTGAGAATTCTGTTTAGTTATGTGCTCCATTTTTTAAACTGGGTTGTTTAGTTTGTTAGAGTTTAACTTCTTAAGTTCTTTATGTATTTTGTATATTAGCCTTCTGTCAGATGTAGGGTCAGATGTAGGTCTCCTGTGCCAATGTGTTCAAGACTCTTTCCTACTTTCTCTTCTATTAGTTTCAGTGTATCAGGTTTTATGTTCAGGCCCTTGATTCACTTAGACTTGAATTTTTGTGCAGGGTGATAAATACGCATCTATTTGTGTTCTTCTGCATGCAGACCTCCAGTTAGACCAGCACCATTTGTCTAAGGTGCTTTCCTTTTTTCATTGTATGGTTTTGGGTTCTTTATTGAAAATCAAGTGTCCATGGTTATGCGGATTTATTCCTGGGATTTCAAATCTCTTCCACTGATCAGCCTGTCTGTTTCTATATGAATACCATGTAGTTATTATCACTACTGTTCTATAGTACAGCTTGAGGTTAGGGATGATCATTCTTCCAGAGGTTTTTTGTTGTTCAGAATGTTTTGGCTGTCCTGGGTTTGTTTGTTTTTCCATATGAAATTGAGAACTGCTCTTTCAAAGTCTGTAAAAGCATGTGTTGGAATTTTGATGGAGATTGCATTAAATCTGTAGATTTCTTTTGGCAAGATGGCCATTTTCACTATGTTAATTCTACCAATGCATGAGAGATCTTTCCACCTTCTGATATTTTCAATTTCTTTCTTCAGGTACTTGAAGTTCTTGTCACACAGAACTTTTACTTACTTGGTTAGAGTTATACGGAGATATTTTATAATATTTGTGGGTATTGTGTAAGGTGTTATTCCCAAATTTCTTTTTCTGCTCATTTATCATTTGTATAAAAGAGGACAACTGATATCTTTGAGTTAATTTTATATTCAGTTACTTTGCTGAAGTTGTCTATCAGCTATAGGAGTTCTCTGGTAAAATTTTGGGGATCACTTATGAATGTTATCATATCATTTGCCTGTAGTGATACTTAGATCTCTTCCTTTCCAATATGTATTCCCTTGATCTCCTTTTGATGTCTCATTGCTGTAGCTAGAACTTCAAGTACTATATTGAATAGGTAGGGAGAGAGTAGACAACCTTGTTGTCGTCCTGGTTTTAGTGGGATTACTTTAAGTTTGTCTCCGTTTAATTTGATGTTGGCTATTGGCTTGCTGTATATTACATTTATTATGTTTAGATATGGGCCTTGAAATGCTGCTCTCTAAGACATTTAGAATGAAGAGGTACTGGATTCCTTCAAAGACATTTTCAGCTTCTAATGTCGATCCTATGATTTTTTTTCCTGTGAGTTTGTTTATAGAGCAGATTACGATGATAGATTTTCATATATTGAACCATCCCTGAATATTTGGGATGAAGCCTACTTGATCATAGTCAATGATATTTTTGATGTGTTCTTCAATTTGGTTTGCAAGAATTTTATTGAGTATTTTGGCATCAATGTTCATCAACAAAATTGATCTGAAGTTCTCTTTCTTTATGTGGTTTAGGTGTCAGGGTACCTGTGGCTTCATAGAATGAATTAGGTAGTGTCCCTTCTGTTTCTATTTTGTGGAAAAGTTTGCAAAGTATTTGTATTAGCTCTTCTTTGAAGATCTGGTAGAATTCTGCACTAAAGCCATCTGGCCCTGGGCTTATTTGGTTGGGAGATTTTAATTACTGCTTTTATTTTAAGGGTTATGGGACTGTTTAGATACTTTGCCTGATCTTGATTTAACTTTGTGTTTTGGTATCTGTCTAGAAATTCATTCATATCATTCCAATCTTCCACTTTTGTGTAGTATATACATTTCCCATAAGACCTAATGATATTTGAATTTTCTCAGTTTCTGTTGTTATGCCTCCCTTTTCATTTCTGATTTTGTTAATTTGAATACTGTCTCTGTGCCTTTTAATTAGTTTGACTAGGGATTTGTCTACCTTGTTGAATTTCTCAAAGAACTAGGTCTTGGTTTTATTGAGTCTTTGTTCCTGATTGATTAATTTCAGTCTAGAGTTAGACTATTCCCTGTTGTCCACTCCTCTTGGATGTGTTTACTTCTTTTTGTTCTAGAACTTTTAGGTGTATTGTTAAGTTGCTAGTATGAGGTCTCTCCAATTTCTCTATTAGTGCTATGAATTTTCCTCTTAACTCTGCTTTCATTGTGCACCATAAGTTGGGGTATGTTATACCTTCATTTTCATTGAATTCTAGAAAGTCTTTAATTTCTTTCTTTGTTTCCTCCCTGAACAAGTTATCATTGAGTGGTATATTCTTCAGTTTTCATGAGTATGTGGGCTTTTTGTTGTTTCTGTTGTTGTTGAACTCCAGCCTTAATCCGTAGTGATCTGATACAATGCAAGGAGCTATTTCCATCTTCTTATATATGTTGAGGCTTGCTTTGTACCTGACTATAGGGTCAATTTTGGAGAAGGTTCCCTGAGGCACTGAGAAGAGGGTAAATACTTTTGTTTTGGAGTAAAATCTTCTGCAAATATCTGGTAAGTCCATTTGGTTCATAATATCTGTTTCTTTGATTATTTTCTCTTTCAATAACCTGTCAAATGGAGAGAGTGGGATGTTGAAGTCTCCCACTATTATTGTCTGGGATTCAATGTGTAATTTAAGCTTTAGTAAACTTTCTTTGATAGAGGTGGGTGCTCTTGCATTTGGGCATGTATGTTTAGCATTGACATCATCTTGGTGGATTTTTTCCTTCACTGAGTATGAAGTATCCTTCCTCATTTCTTTTGCTAACTTTTGGTTGAAAGTCTACTTTATTAGACATAAGTATTAGTTTAGAAAACCTTTCTCCAGTCTTTTACTCTGAGGTAGTTTAATCTTTGTTGGTGTGTTTCTTGTATGCAGCAGTATGATGGAACTTATTTATGTACCCAATCTCTTAGCCTGTGTCTGTTTATTGAGCACATTGATATTGAGAGATATTAATGACCAATCATTGTTAGTCCTATAATTTTGATGTTATATTTCTCTCTCTCTCTCTCTCTCTCTCTCTCTCTCTCTCTCTCTCTCTCTCTCCCTCTGTGTGTGTGTGTGTGTCTTTAATTTTCCTCTTATGGTTTTGCTGTGAGATGATTAATTTCTTGGGTGTAGTTACTTCCTTTTGTTGGAGTTTTTCTTCTAGTATCCTCTGTAATGCTGGATTAGTAGAAAGTTATTGTTTAAACTTGGTTTTGTTATGGAATATCTTAGTTTCTCCATCTATAGTGATTAAGAGTTTTGCTGGGTATAATAGTCTGGGCTGATATCTATTGTCTCTTAGGGTTTAGAAGACATCTGTCCAGGATCTTCTGACTTTTAGTCTCTGTTGAGAAGTCAGGTGTAAATCTGAGAGGTTTGCCTTTATAAGTTACTTGGCCTTTTTCCCTTGCAGCTTTTAATATTCTTTTTCTGTTCTGTACATTTAGTGGTTTGATTATTATGTGGCAGGAGGATTTTCTTTCCTTGTCCAATCTATTTGGTGTTCTGTAAGCTTCTTGTGTGTTTGTAACCATCTCTTTCTTTAGGTTACAGAAATTTTCTTCTATGATTTTGTTGAAGATGTTTTCTGGCCCTTTGTACTGGTAATCTTCACCTTCTATTCCTATCATTCTTAGGTTTTAGTCTTTTCATAGTGTCCTAAATTTCCTAGATATTTTGAGTAGGAAACTCATTACATTTGGCATTTTCTTTGGTTGATGTATCCATTTCTTTTCTTGTACATTCTATACCTGAGATTCTCTCTTCCATCTATTGTATTTTGTTGGCAATGCTTGTGTCTTCAGTTCCTGTTCTCTTACCTAGGTTTTCCAACTCCATGGTAGACTCCATTTGTGTTTTCTTTATTTCTTCTATCTCCATTTTTAGGTCTTGAACTGTTATATTGTCTTCACTTATTTGATTGCATTTTTCTGTATGTCCTTAAGGAACTTATTTGTTTTCTCTTAAAGGAATTCCACCTGTTTGGTTGTGTTTTCCTATATTTCTTTCAGGGAATTATTTATATCCTATTTAAAGGCCTCTATCAATTTCATGAGATGAAATTTAAGGTCACAGTCTTACTCTTCAGGTATGTTGGGATATTCATGGCTTCCTGTAGTAGGAGAGCTGGGTGCCATATTATATTGGCATCTGTTGATTATGTTCTTGTGCTTGCCTTTTGCTATCATTTTGTTTCTGTTTCTGGTTAGTCTGAGTGTCCCACATTAGAGCAGGCCTGCTGGGAGGCAGGTGGAGCTGTTTGTTTCAGGTTTGAGCAGGTCTCCTATGTGTGTATTGGGTTAGAACTGGCCTCTGGGGATGCAGGTGTAGCTCAGAAACCACTCTGGTGCAAGCTAGGACTGGAAGTAAGATAAAGCTCCAGTTGGGCAGGGCAGAGTCCATGGATGCTAGGCTTGTTGGAGTTCTGACAGGCTGGGGGCTAGGGCAGATGGGTGGGTGTGTCAAATTAGAGCCAGTCTCTTAGGAGGCAGGCAGAGCTGTGGGATGGGGAGCCGTGTGTTGCTCCAAGATCATCGCTGATGTGGGGCACAGAAAGGAAGCAAACCCTTTTTTCTTTAAGTTTCTTTTGTCACATTAAGAAGACATGTGACTAATACACTTCGAGACTGGTTACAAGAGACTTAGTGTATACTCAAATTCATGAATGCAGAAGTCTCATATAAAATTACATAGCATTTGCATATGACTATGTACATTCTCCATGTTTTTGAAATTATCTTTAGACAACTAAAAATACCTAATGTAATGTAAATACTATGTAAATAGTTGCTGTGCTGTATTGTTTAGAAAATCATAACATGAAAGAAAGAAAAAGTCTGTAATGTTAATACAGATGCATATTTTTCCAAATATTTTTTATCCTTGTTTGGATAAAACTCTTGATGCAGGATCTGGACCTATGGCTTCAGAAAGCCAATTTAAATCCTTAGCCCAGAAAGATTAAATGCATTGTGCAAAAATAGAGCTATTAACTATTGAACTTGACTCTCCAGTGCACAATATTTAAATAACACTATTTATTAAGCAAATTAGAATAGTGCTAAATTATTTTTTGAAGATGCCTACAACCGTATCTTCATCATACCTGCCATTTGCAGTGAGACTTGGCCATAAATTTCCCTTTTCGGATACTCTGGAGTCTAGGTTTGCCTCATCAATTGCTTTGATGAATCTCATGTGATAGAAATGATGCCAGAACCTTTCAGGACTAGTGTTAACCTGTTGCATTAGGCCTGCTGTCCTCTGAGGAAGCCTAGGTTTAAAATGTGAAGAATTGCAGAGCTCTGACTCAAACTCCCAGAAAACAGCAAACTACCACCAGCCCACCACCTCAGTGAGATATATAATCTGGCCCAGAGTACAGCTGGATCAGAGTGACAGAGTGACCCCACAAATTGTGAGACTCCCATGAATTAAGAAGTTTTTTTTTCTTGAAGCCACTCTGTTGGGGGTGACTCATTATCCTAAAATAAGTAATTGGAACACTATCTACACTAGGATGATGGAAGGAGAGTTGAAGTGATGAAAAAGGAGGTCAATTGTCTGTTAAAACATCAAGAAATTAATAAACAGTGTCTTCAAAAGGCAAGTCAGACGCAAGCATGCAAGGCTATATTATCAGCGATGTGGAAACAGGATACACGAGAAACAACTATAGCGTTTAAAGTTGTTGCCTGGGGCCAGGCTGCAGGGTGGGCCAAGGGATTGCAATTTTTCATTATAGACCTTTTAGTAGAATTTGATTTTTAACATGTGAACAAGAATTGCTTTGATAAAAAGTAAAATTTATATATTTTTAAATTGTCCCTAGGAGATGCAGCCATGAGGAGTTAGGGCAAGGGAGGGCCTCCAGGCTTGAAGATGAGCAAGAAGGCAGCCCAGAGCTAGTCTAAGACTTTCTGGTGTCCACTCTGCCCCTGGAGCCTTACTTTAGCATCTCCGTGTTCCTCTGCACTTCCGTTCTTAGCAACCAGTTCAAAATGAGCACTTTTATTTTTCTTTTAAATCTGCAGGTGAAGATTTGCCAACCTAAGGAAACAACTCCAAATTGTCCCTTCACCTCTGGATAATTCCTATCACGGTTCTATGTGTTTTAGAAAGGAAAGGCTCAAAAAACCTTCAAGAATTAAAATGTGAAATAAAAGCCCGATTTTATTAGAGGGCTGGTACTCAATATTCTATTCACAATTGAGTATAGTCAGGTTACTGGGGAAGAAAAGAAAAACAACTGACTTGTTATTCTCTCTCTCTCTCTCTCTCTCTCTCTCTCTCTCTCTCTCTCTCTCTCTTTCTCTCTCTCTCTCTCTCTGTGTGTGTGTGTGTGTGTGTGTGTGTGTGTGTGTGTGTGTGAGAGAGAGAGAGAGAGATGAGCACTTGGAGGTCAGAAGACAACTTTGGAAGTTGTTCCTTGGGCACCATCTTTTTTTTTTTGAGGCAAGATATTTCACTGGCTTGGAAGTTAAGCTTGTAGCTCAATGGTTCTCAAGCTTCCTAATTCTTGGACCCTTTAATACAGTTCCCCATATTGTAGTGACCCCTAACCATAAAATTATTTTCATTGTTACTCCATAACTCTAATTTTGCTACTGTTATGAATAAAACTATAAATATCTGATATGCATGATATGATATTTGAACCTTATGAAAGATCCTTTGACACCCCCTAGAGGGGTCATAAGCCATGCATTAGGTTGAAAACCCATGCATTAGGTGATGCTGCCTGGACAGTGATCCCCAGGAATCTGTCTGCCTCTTTTTTCTCAATGCCCAGATTAAGAGAATGCATAAACACATATGACTTTTTTATTATTATTATTACTTGTGTTCTGGAGTTTGAACTCAGGTCCTCCAATTTGCATAGCAAACATTTTGCAGACCTAACCTTCTCTTCAGGCCCCAGATCTTCTATATAATTCTCCTGTGCCCTTTGTCACCCCTCCTTGCTTGTAACTATGAATTTAATTCTTTGTAAGTGATAAAAAATGTGAGAACCTCCCCCATAGAGGGAGCAGCTTCAGAAAATTTTTATTTCCATCTCTTTCCTCTTGAGATTCCTAATTGCCACCATGGCTAAAACACCCATTGTTTGTTCAAAACAACATGGTCTGTGGCTTTAGCTACAACCTTTGACAATTGCACAACTTGGTTGTTTTAGGCTTAAAAAAAATCAATCAAAGCAGCTGTTTGGCAAAGTGTATTGAGGGATTTTTTTTTTTCATTTTCAGCAAGCTGTTATGGAATGATATCACTTCAACTCAAGCACCTCTCATTCCCTAAATATCTCTACTTTTTCTTGGCCTGACTTTCTCAGCCCTCTCCTTGCCCCAGCCCCCATCTTCATCCTCCTTCAGAGGATGCTCTAGGAGATTATGCTTTCTGGCTGGGTGACTGCAGAAATGAAGGTGAGGTGCTCCTTTGGAAACAGATCAAAGGATATTTGCATGGTCAATTTGCATGCAAAAATATTCAAGTGGAAGAGCAGAGCTGAAGGCCCTGCTTTTGCCTTCTCCATTCTTGCTCATGGATATTCTTGAGTTTATACTCATGTAGTCCACCAGCACCCCATGTTACATCAAACCCTTTGTGGTAATATAAAGAATCGTGGCCCCTATTGACTCATATATATGAATTGCTTGGTCCCTAGTTGGTGGAACTATTTTGGGAAGGATGAGGAGGAAGGCCCTTATTGGAGGGAGTGTGTCACTGAGGGTGGCTTTGAGGTTTCCAAAGCCCATGTCAAGCCCAGTTCTTCTCTTTCTCTGCCTCCAGCTTGCTGATAAAATGTAAACACTCAACTGCTGCCTCAGTGCTATGACTGCCTACCATGCTGTCTTGCTCCCTGCCGTGGTGGTCATTCACTGACCCTCTGAAACAGTAAGCAAGCTCCCAATCAAGAGCTTTCTTATGTATGTTGCCCTGGTCATGGCGTTTCTTCACAGCAATAGAAAAGAAACTAAGTTAGCCATCATCCTTAGGACTCAGAACTGAGTCTGGTCAGGGGCTACTCAGCAGCCTGTTCACTAAACTCGTAATAATGATGCTAATTGTTGAATGAGAGCTATGTACAACAGTTGACTAACTGCCTATTACTAATGCTTCAACCCATCTGGAACTTAAGGTATGAGTTCTCCATTATATAGGTAATCCAAATAATCAGCCATAAGTTGAGACAGGATATTTATTTATCTCTTTCTAAACACAAGACTCAGTCTATGTGGTCACATTACTGTAGATATTACTGGACCCTTGGCCTTACAAACTATTTTCATCTTTTAAGTTTGTTTTTAACTTTTAAGTTTTTTTTTTAATTTTCCTTACTCTTGAGAATTTCATGCATGCATACAATGAAATTGCATTCACTCATATCCCCTGTCCAACTCCCCCTCATATCCTCCTCAACACCAGCATACCCCTACCAGCTTCACATCTCATTTATCTATTTATCTACTATCTATTTGTCTATCTATCTGCCTGTCTACCATATATCATCTATCTGTCTGTCTGTCTTCTGTCTATCTACTCATCTATCATCTATTTATTTATCTATCTACCATCTGTCTATAGTCTAAAACAATTTATATCTCTATAGAGCTATAGATATATGGATAGAGATAGATAGATAGATAGATGATAGATAGATAGATAGATAGATAGATAGATAGATAGATAGATAGATAGATAGATAGAAAGATCGATCTACCTATAAGTCAAGCTAGAGGTATCTATAAGTGTATGGTATGGGGGCACCCATGGGAATATGGGGAACTTATCAGTGACCATATCCCCCAAAAGTATAATTTTCCTTTCCCTAGCAACTTAGAAAAGATCATTTTATAGAACTGTTCTTCTTCACAGTGAATCTTTCTTCCTAGGCCCTCCCACTGTTGCTCTCACCAGTAGATAATGCCTTCATGGTAATGTTATTTGTCAGAATATGGCCAATCCATTTGGCACTGATAATAGAATACCTGTTTGCTTGGTTGGAGAATACTGTAGAAAATGATCTTGCTGTCTGGTCTAACCTGACTCACCTCTCCACTGCCTGATGCCCAAGCTTCTACCCTTAATCCCAAACATGTACTAACCTAAGGAATACTATATTCACTATATATTCATGTTGTTGTGTCCTGATATATAGGCCCTGCTTCTATGGAAGGTAGCTGAGATGTACCACTTAGACCACCTGTTGTAGTCATTTCAACTGTGGCACCTTGGCCACTCCTGCAACACCCTGGGAACTTGACAAGATTCTTTCCCTTTGTCTTCATAATAACCGTGTAAGATAGATTCTGTTTTCATTCCATTTTACAAATAAAGAAATTGTGACATAAACAATAGATTATGGACCCAAGGCAGTCAGCTTCAGATCTCAACTGTGAAACAGTGCAGGAATTAATGAAAGTGACACGTGGGCCATGGCAGCAGCAAAATCAACAAGAATCGAGATGAGAGAGAAACATTATTTAGCTGCACAGACCCAGGAAGGCTCTTTGCAGTCAGCAGTACTTGACCTATGGTCTGACTGGTAGGCACGGGTGAGCCACAAAGAATGAATGTACAGGAAGAACTCCTCAGAAAGAGATGGAATAGACTGGCTGATGATTCAAGGACTCTTGTTCCAAGGCCCTAACCTACCTCTTGCTTGAGTTTGTGCCACGCTCTTAGATACCTGGCAGTGTACAAGGCAGAATGTCTCCTTCGTCCATCAATCCAAACAGTGTTTTTGAAATATCTTTATCCTTCAGAAGACTTCCAATTTCTCCATGGTTCATTGCTGTCTCTGGAATGGCACAGTCTTTCTATAAGCATGAAAGGACCTTGAGTAAGGACAATGACCCAGGCAGGAGATCCGCTCTCAGCCATGTCGAATGAGTGAATTCATAGCCCATTCTAGGGAAAAGCTTTCATAGCTGCTCGGCCCCACCTATTACTCTTAATCAGGGACAGATGGTGGTGGGCTATTTAGCCTCCATGCATTTCCTGAATGTGACATGTTTCTGCTCTTCTCTCTTGATGGCTAAACTGAGGAGAACACCAAATAAGATGGTTAGAAAGAAACAACACAGAATTCTCAGCCACTGTGCCCCTCAATTACCACACCGGATTCACAAAGCAATAAGCGTTGTAGTAAGTGTGTACCCGGAGTTTTCTCCTGAAAGTGCAATTCCAAAAAAAAAAGCCTAACATCCAGTGTACACCCCAATAGTACAGACCACAGCAGAAGCTATTACGGATGTCCTGCTGTCTTAATCCTCTGACTTCCACACCCTTTCTAACACAATCCTGTTGTTCAGCATCTTCTTGGCTAGACTTTATGTCTCCCATCCTAGGACGTTGCCTCTCGAGATGTGCCATTCTGGGTGGGTGACCACTCTAATTATTTTCTTCCTAAGTTTCTCCTTGCCCATTCCTAACATTAGTGATGTAGTTCTTTTTTGTTGTTGTCTTTTGTTTTAATTTTCAGAGTCTAAAGTCTTAGTTTTATTGTTTTTGTTCCTTGCTTTCTCAAATAATCTTTGCATTCACAATGGAACTTATAGTGTGAATTTTGATACTTACAAAAACCCCAAAGTGAGAAGATTCAAAATCCTTCAGTTTAACAAATGGATCTTGGCCTGAACTCTATGTCACTGCTAGTATGTGTTAGTGTATGTATATGTATGCATGTCTCATGTATGAATATGACTACATATATGTATATATGTGTATATTATGTTATATATACATATATATGCAAGTGTCATTTGCTATGTATTTTACTCTGTTTTTCTTGTCTCCATTGTATTTTTAAAGGGCTGATGTGATCTGTAACTAGCCTTGCCTTGGAATTTCTAGGAGTCCTGATTAGGTGCAAGGAAACACACCTATGGAGTTCTGAGGTAAGCAGTGCTCAGCATCTGTGGAGGAATAGTAGTCTAGAGTAGACTATTCGAATAAAATTCAAATGAAAGTGCTGAAAAGAAATCCAAAGCATTGAACAAATAGCTGCAAACACCCTCTAACACATTATTCCCCTAGCATGAACAGTGTCATGTGTGAAAAACAAAAACAAAAAAAAACTACTCTGATAATTGTGAACAAAGTATTCAAGAGTTCATTAAATGATATGAAATCAATATTCATCACATTCAGCAGATTTTCTTCTCTGGTTTCTGTTGGGACAATATACTCTACCTCCTAAGCTCTACCATCTACTCATAAAGAACTTCATGTAGTTTAGAATTTTACAGGTTTGCCTAGAAATTTTAAAGATTTATTTTCATTTATGTGTATTTATATGTGTGTGGAGGGAGGTGTGTTTGGGTGCCTATGGAGGCCAGAATATGGCATATATTGTCTTGGAGTTGGGGTTACAAGTGGTTGAAAGTCACATGGAATGGATTCTGGGAACCAACTTGGATTCTCTGGAAGAAAAAATGAGTACTTTTAACCACTGAGCCATCTCTCCAACCACTAAGCTGTATCTAGTACTTTTATTGGCTTATTATTGGCATATTGCTCCTACAGGATCATCTTGCATTTCTCCCCAAAGCAAAGACCATCTTGAAGCCTTCATCAAGTCACTTGATACTCTGTACAGGTTGGGCAGCTTGACAGTTCTGGATTCCCACAAAGGAGCATGATTGAGTCTATGATCCCTGCAGACTGTTTATTTGCAGCCCACCAATGATCCTTCACGGCTCCATCACTCTCTTTTACCACTGTCTGCTCATCCCCCTCCTGCTACTCATTCATTGGATGAGATGTTGCATCATCCATTTACCATCACCAGGTCTGGCCGTCCCTTATTCTCATCTATTTCAAGGAGTTTCGTTTCTTTGTTTCTATCATTTGCTTGATCTTTACCACAAATTGGTAAGAAAGGCCCCTTTTAAAGAAATGAGAAGAAAGCCTGATAGAACTCACCATTTGCACACCTTACCCAGCCATGCCTGTCCTCGCAAAGTAGTATGTACAGACTGCCCACTGGGTTCCTTCTAACCCACTCCTTACTCTCTTTGAAGCTTGGAAGAGAAACTGCTTTTACTTTAGTGATAAATGGAGGTATTTGGAAGATTTTCTCTATTTCCTTAAAATGTGACAGATGTTCTTTAATTAGGATTTTACATTTCTAGTAACTGGCACTCTTAAGAGTAAAAGCATGTTACCTTCATGTCAAAAGGTCACTTCTTTGCATGCCAATAAAATATTCCATTTTTTTTTCTGGAAGGAAGGGAAAAACAAAAACAAAAATATCCATGACTGTCAAATGTGATTGAGTTCAAAGAAAGATTCTACAGAAAAACAGATTAATATATCATGAAACATAACCTGCTTCTTCTTTATTTGTATAAAAATACCTTGCTGGCTGCATACTCCTCAGTTAAAATAGAAAGAAATCACCCAAAATGACTAAATCTGAATGTTATCCCTCAAAATGGCCTATTAGCTGGATGATGCCACCTGCTCCCCTCAATGTGTTTCTAATCAGAAACTTCTGAGGCAAAACAACCTTTTTTCCCCCATTGCAATAGGTCCCTGGTACTGAGAGCTTTGTGTTTGGAATCCAAGTTTACATAGGACAAATACATTAGTATGTTTGGGTTGTTGAATTTTTATGAGATTTGAAACTGTGTATGCAATAACTCACACAAATGTTTTCCCATAGGAATTATTCTGCTTGGCTTTATAGAAAAGGACTATGAAGCTAAGGTTCAGAGAGGCCACGTCATTTGTCCAAGGCTGTTTAGCTGTGGGAGAACTGGTTGTAACTTGTCATCACGTACCACATTCCAGACCTTGCCCTTGTGACACCTCCGATGGCTGTTCCTCCTCTCCCATCAGTAGTCATCTTTCTCTCATTAATATATTGTATCTGTCTCCCAGACCACATGCTTCTCACTTTAAAGGATGCCATTCTTTTGGAAACATGGCAGAATGAGATGCCCTGACACTTAGTCTATAGATATTTTCTCACTGGAGCAACAGGGCAATGATGTTAAGATAAGGCACAATGCCCACCTCTTCCAACTCTCCCCTTGAAGCTGTGTTTGCCAGCCAGGTTCCTAAGTTTTACCCCTTTAATTCCTTACATAAGGAACTTGTCTTTGGGAATTTGTCTGTGGGAGCTATTGCTTTCCTTCGTGAGGTTTCATGGGGAGTAGTCAGATATTTCAGATAGTAGAGAGCCTGACAGGTTCGGGCTCTCAGAGAAAGGGAACAAAGGCAGTTTGTGTGAGAGGAAAACATGAATCTGTTTGGCCTCTGACTGAAAGACATAAGTAAGAAACATGGCTCTGTAAATCCCAGGTTGACCTGTTTCTTCTCAGTTCCCCAGCTGCCCACTGCAGTCTGCTGTGGAAACAAATGCTTTATGGAGGGCAATTGTAACAAACCATTTCCACTAGAAGCTGCCCGTCTTTTTCTTTAAACTCTCATGCTGCACTGTGGTACTGAAGTGGCTCAGAGTGGAAAATTCGTGCCACTTTTCTGGTTCACCCTGCAACTGTCCCACAGATGCCAGGTTATCCCATCTCTTAGATATCACCCTTTTCAGTCAACTTGAGAGCTGATTTATAGGGATGGACTTGCTGAGAGCCTGGATTCTGGGTGAGTGACTTATCTGAATGGCAGAAGTTAAGTGAAGGTGTGTGTGGTGGCCGTGCACTGCGCTGTGTGACCTCCTTTCTATTGCACAACCACTCTCCTATGTCTAGCTATGGCTAGGCTAGCTGAGTAAAATCTCGCCTAGATCAGGCCTCACTCAAGCCATAACTAAAGTTTTGTGCCATCTGTGACTTCAATGTGCAGTGAATCTAAAACAGTTTATGCCTGAAACAATTTTGAAGGCAATTGCTTCTCCTGGAGCCTTTGTACTGGCAGGCCCATTGATCTCTCTGGGATTGGCATGTGTGGACAATGAAGAGGTTTGAGGCTCATTCCTTTGCATCTTCTATGCATCTGGAGGGATAGCTAGCTATGTATAATACCAAGGTCTAGAGACTAGGGCATGAAGTCTACCTCTGTCTTAACATACGTGCTCAATAAGGCAAATAGTTGATTTTGCTGGAGTTTCCAGTTTACTTATCTATTAAGTGGAGTTAATAAACCCAGTTTATTGGATTGTTGTGAAGGTAAGATCAGATAATCTTTATGTGTTTAGTATATATACATACATATATATATATATATATGTATGGGTGTGTATGATATATATGCTAAGCACACACATATATACTTATACATTTATATGTATATACACACATGCATATATATGTGCATATATGTATATATATTTATATGTATATAAACATACATACATTTATATGAATATATATGTATATATGCATATATATATGTATATATATATTTCCCCCAGCAAAAGTGTGGCCCCTCTCCATGATGCAATGTTGATAGTTCCAATCACATGCTGGTCCTATGTGTGTGTGTGTGTGTGTGTGTGTGTATGTGTATGTGTGTGTGTGTGTATGTGTGTGTGTGTGTGTGTGTGTGTATACATATATATATGTGACGCAGAAGAAGAGCAGAAGCAGAAGAGCAGAAGCTAGGTGCTCTAGCTTGTTGAGAGCAGGCATACTATAGCTAAGAAAGAATATAAATAGTAAGTAACACCTTGAGATATCTGATGTCTTTCAAGAGGTAGCTGGACAGAGAAGGTTTTTGCTGTGGGCAATGGTTAATGCAGAGATTTATAACTGGTCAATGTACTGAGAATAAGTGACGAAGTAGTGTTCGTCTGACACGTGATATTTATACACCCCTTCTCTACCCCACACCCATGCATGCCAAGGCTCAGGGAAAGAATGTCGAATCAGAAAGTCGTGGAATGCCTTGGCCATTGTGTTCTTGAATTCTATGATTACTTACATGGGACTTGCATGTGACTGGGCCACTGTACTATTGAACTCATGGCATCTGTGATTACTTACATAGTACTGGCATGTGATTGGGACTATCAACATCACATCATAGAGAGGGGCCACACTTTTGAGGAGTCAATGTTTGCTGGGGGAGGGAGACACATTTTCCTTAGTGTTGTAGCCATTGCTGAGGTTCCCATGCTCTCGCTTGCGTTTCTGTAAGTAACTCTAACTAAACTTATTGGTTCATAAAAATAAAATCTAAGTCAGGGAGGTAGAAGAGAAAAGTAGATGGGGAGAGGAAATGGAACCTCAGAAGTGGGAAGGCAGCAAGAGAGGACAATAGAGGATGTATATGACCAAATTACCTTGTGTACAGTATAGAAGTGTTGCAGTGAAACCCATTGTTAGGTATAATTAACATATGATAATAAAAATCTTTTTTTTAAAGGAGGGAGCAAAAGTGGAGAGGGTATGAACTGGAATACCCACCCATTAATCAAACAGACTGTGTCAGAGGGTGAAGAGGTAGAAAGAAACACTGAGTGTTCAACATGTCCCAGACATCATGAGGCCGGAATAAAGACTTTGGTGAGGGGCAAGTACTAACTGCCGTCAAAGACAATGGCTTTTCAAAGATGGTGTCATTAAATGTTTAATTGGCTGAGATCATCTGTGGGCTCCCACACACTCCTAGGAGTTCCATGTGGTGTGTTATTTTTTGGCTGAATGTCTTTCTCACTATGCAGAGACACAGACTCAAGACTCTCTGGAAAATAGACCCGCTTGTTCCATCGGAGAATACATACTGATTACTGAGGTTAGAGCTATGTCTTGCTTTGATGTGCCTCATTTAAGACGATCATGCCTGCCCTCCCTGGGAAGATGGTGGGAACAGAGACTGACATGATTTGCCAGAAAGATAAGTGAGGTAGGCTCTGGGTGATCAACAGGATCTGTGCTCTGTGAAGTTGGGGGTCACTAAAGGGTCAGGCTGAAGGACCGCATTCCACAGAGCTAGTACTGAATAGATTGGGCCACTCTTATTTCACCCAAGAGGTAATTGTACCCCCAAATGCATTGCCTGTAATATTTTAGGTTGCCTTGATTATATAAGTGCTCACTTACACAGTCCTATCTCCTGTGAGTAGCTCTGGCCTCATTAAGGTCTGCAGGGAATGCAGAGGAAGGACAGGATACTGGTTCTGCTCTGGAGGAGTTCATTCAGCTAGAAAGAGATGACAAACTAAGAAAGAACACACGATAGATCCCGTATGCTCTTGATCCTGAGTATAAGTGGGACAGGGGAGTAAGAGACCAAGTCCTTATGTTCTGGCAGCTGCTGATCACTAATGAAATATTCATCGAACCTTCTTAAGATGGAGAGAGAACAAGGTGTGTTTTAACTTTTGGAATGTGGTTGTTTGACGCAATACACACAGGCACATAATTTATTATTATCCTGCACTTAATTTTTATTTTGTAGTGTTGATATAGTTATATGTATTGAGCTATCTTTCCTTGTGACAAATTGTCATTTTGATCTCTTTAGGTTTTTTTTTCCTTTATTATGGGGAATGTTAAGAAGCCTATAATGACAAAACAATTAAAAAAATAAATATAATTGGTCTAATATTAGACCTATATTGTCTAGAATGGCTTGCATGAAGACAGGTGATTTTACCTGGGACAGTAAGAGCAGAGTTACTTTGGGGAGAAGGAACGTACTAATAAAGAGGGTGTTTGGAAGAAGTAGATTCTCCACTGATATGGTTAGGCAAAAGAACAGACTGAAGTTACAGTTCAAATAGTTGGGAACAAGACCCATTCATTATATCACTTGAGTGATATAGTGACAATTGTATTTGGGAAGGTGGCATATGACATAGATAGATTAGAACAAGAGGAAATTGGGACATTTATTCTATGAGAAAGCAGTAATAGGAATTCCATTCTAACTGGGTAAAGACACAATGATATTCAAGAACTTTCAAAATGGCAGTTCCAACTATGAGGGAACAATCCAAGGAGTCCAATTTCAGAAAAAAAAAATAGTCATTAGCCTCCAGGTATCTACTGCCTGTGAAGCCAGAACATGAGAGTTGAGATTGTCCTGCTATAGACTGGACCACAATGGGAAACACAGAAAGATGGGTTGGTACTAGTTTGGGCTTCAGGTTTGAGAGACTGTGCTACCTTGAGATGGTCAAAGATCACTTTTTGGAAATATGAAATATAAGCAACACAATTTTCTCTCTGTTATAAGATCACCCTGAGTATTATTTTTTAAAAATGGTAGTGATGAGCTAAATGACCCAAAGCAGGCACTCAGCATACAAGTTCACAATGTTCTGCAAGTTCTCGGGGAAAGCACATAACCTCCCTGAGCCTTATTACACTAGTGTGGAAGGAAGATCATTAGACCTACCTTTGAACACGGGCTGTGAGAGTGATAAAAAGAAATGGGAGAGAAACATTTGGGGAACTAATAGTCTTTGTACATGCTAGCTTTTGTGATTATTGTTCATAATAGTTGATATTATATATAAATCATATGTCTAAAAACTGAACTAAAATAGATTCTTTTGCATTTAGACTGTTAGGTTCACAAAGGATGTGATGATCTACATAATATGCTTAGGTTCAGTGTGTGGACTTAGTAGGATCTGTTAAGCTTGCCTAGAAGATGTAGCAGAAGTTCGTTTGGTTGGTCTGCAGACTACATCATGACAGGCTTTCACATAGAACAGATGTCCTGCTGCTCAGACTGCCCTGGTGTGACCTGCAGAGGCTTGTTTTCAGTGCACAGCAGGGACATAGCAACCCTGACTTTTAATTAAAACCCAGGCCTTTTCATTCCTACTGTATACAGTGCCCAACATTCAATCAGGACAAGGAAGCATCACACAGAGTTGCTACTTACAGGTGCTTATAGTCTCCAAGGAAATAAACCAGGGGACCAAGTGCCAACCTGTGTCCGGAATAGCCAGTCAAGCCTTCTGAATGATTCCAGTTCCCTTATTTAGTATTAAACGGCGTAGTGGGAAGGGTCAGTATACAGTGTCAAGATTTGGGCTCAGCCAGCTGCTAAAGATATGCAAGTTTAACATCCTGATACTTAGTATCTGTATTTACAGTTTGAAAGCAAGATGTATCTCCTCAGACTGTTACACACTTCAAGAGAGAATTAGCATCTGACCTGAAGTAAACTTTCAGCACATAGCAGTGACTTTTTCTATAGAGGGTGATCTCTCTCTCTCTCTCTCTCTCTCTCTCTCTCTCTCTCTCTCTCTCTCTCTCTCTCTCACACACACACACACACACACACACACACTCCTTAAATAGCCCAAGAAGAAAATTTCATATCCCCAGTTTCTAGACAGAAAACTATAAAGACCTAAAATTCCTGCCTCTAAGGAACACAGCTAGTCAAATGTAGGCTAAGGATCTGAGCTGAGATAGGTCCTTTTTATCAGTGCAGAGGAGACTCACTATAGTTTTTTCCCCACATCCTATTAAATCTGTAAATGTGAACTTTCAGCCTGTCTCTACTACCATTCACACAAGTCTTGAATGTACATACAAGCATCAAATATTTAATTATTAAACATATCCAAGCATATTTGGGATGACCTTTAATTATATAAGTGATGTTTTCGTCACCATAAATGAATTTATTTGAATCTACTCATATTCCTATAACAAGATGAGATTCTAAACAATTATTATGAAAGGTATTGTGATGATTGTGAGACAACATGAATAAAGACAGGCATGGATGTCTGTTGAACATTTGCTATTCACTATGCACACTGAACGTTGTATCCCTTCCTATCCTCTGAGGACACATTCGTTAAATAAGTGGTTGATTTGTGGCTTCTCTGTTTCAGGTGCTGTGGGCATTAGGGGTACAGAAACAAAACAGAACCTGTCGTTGTGATAATTAGCATTCTCTTGGGAGCTATGTTTAATAAGTAAAATACATATGCCAGATGGAGAGGATGGCTATGGAGAAAAATGAAGCAAAGTTAAAGACTGGGAAGCCTTGGTGGAGAAAGAGATGGTAGCAAACTCTCACTGAGGTGGAACTTTGAAGGAAAATATAAAAGAGGTGATAGACAAAAACTGCCTGACCTTTGGGGAGGAAGCAGTTGCAGGTGGAAATTAGTAGCCAATGAAAAGGACCTGAGGTAGGAGTCTGGCTGAAGTGTTTAAATAACAAGCCAGCAGGCAGAGTGGCTACAGTATTGTTAAGAGATTAGTAGGAGAGGAAATAGACCAGACATTTCATAGGGCCAGGCTCTGAGCTGCTGGGAAGTGTTGACTTCCATTCTAAAGGAGAAGGAAGCTTTGGGAGAGCTTAAAGAACAGTGAAGTGACCTGATGTCATCATAGATTCTCCCAGGAGATGGGATTTTGCAGCAGTGTAGCAGTGACAGTGGCTGAGACCTGACTAGTAGATGCTAGACTGAGGAAGGGTGGTTCGATTTGGGGATACAGAAAGAAAAACGGAGCTCACAGCATTTTTCAGTTAAAGGAGTATGTTGGCTAGTTCTATGTCAACTTGACACAAGCTGATCATTTGGGAAAAGGGAACCTTAGTTGAGAAAGTGCCTCCACCAGATTGCCCTATAGGGAAGCTTGTTGGGCGTTTCCTCGGTTGATGATCCAGGTGTGAAGGCCCAGATCACTGTGGGCAGTACCATCCCTGAATTGACAGTTCCGAGTGCTCTAAGAAAGCAGACTGAGCAAGTTATGAGAAGCAAGCCAGTAAGCTGTGCTACTCCACAACATTTGCTTCAGTACCTGCCTCTAGGTTCCTGCCTTGAGTTTCTGTTCTGACTATCCTTAAGGATGGACTGCCATGTGGAAGTATAAGTAAGTTAAGGATGCTCAAGTCACCATTGGTCATGGTTCTTTATCCCAGAAATAGAAACCATAACTAAGACAAGGAGTTACAGAGCATATGCTACAAGCACCAAGGATGAATCTATGGGTTTGGATTCTGGAGTTGGAATTGCCTTTCATGTGAACAAGAAAAACCAGAGAAGGAGTTGTCCTCTGAAGATTGGCACCCGGGTGACTAGGCATTGCCCACTCAACTCTGTCTGCTTCTACTAGTTTTAAAAAGGGAATAAACAAACAAGCAAACAAACATCTAGAAAAAATTTGATTCACTTCATTGAAGTTCATGAACAGGCATGGGATAGATGAAGACTCTCTTAGAGTACTCAACATCTCTCTCCTGCCCTCTCTCCTTAAATTTAATTAGAAATTCAGTTCTTGTTTTGAAATCAGAGTGCTCTAGTAAATCCAAGCCAAGCTCTTGGTCAGCTTGTTGATTATGGAAAAGGGCGTTTTCCTAGCAATTCATCCATATATTTCCGCTGCTTTTCTCTATTCAACAGATGGGCTTAGATGCCAAATTCTTTCTTTTTCTCCAAATCATATCTCCCTGGATAACTTTTCTGCAGGCCTTGGAGCCACCACAATGGGTATTTATAGTTGTGCTTTAAACTAAAAAGCATCTATAAGTGGAAAACAAATGGCAGAAGCATGAAGCTGGACTGAAGAAAGAGCAATGTCTGTGACATTAGACAGCACAATACCCATGAAAGACAGGGCAGACGACCCTTTCCATACTTCCCAGGCTTCATGGCTTCCTCCTTCCATGCCCAGGGATACCTTTTATCTCAGAATGGCCTTTAACTAAAGGCAGCAAACAGTTGAATCAACTAGGACTAATTCTTTGCCCTGGAATGAAGATGGTACAAAACTCGTTTGCAGCACTGACTTGGTATATAGTATGCTATCAATTGCACAGTGAATGCAAATATAAGTTTGCTTTTATTTTCTCCAAGGATCAAACAAAATGACTCAGCTAGCATTGCTAGATTGTAGTATCCAAGGTCCCTGACAATTGAAAGTTCTTGGTGGCTTTAGCTCTCCCTGGGTTTAGTGCTATTCTTGTAGTGCATGGTGGAGCAAGGGGAAGGTGAAAGCAGGTACTATGAGTGTTTTGCATTCTTGCACGGCATTTGAAAGGCTTAGACTTAGAAGTAGAGAAGACAGGTGAGAGATGGGCATGTAAAATCGTATGGGAGACCTCTTTGCTTTGAGGATTTCCAAGAAACACTTGGAAATATCCATTGGGGCCTAGGGGAAGTGTGCTCAGGGGTAATGCAAGCATTTGTTGTAATAGTATGAAGGCTACAGCTGGGATCCCCAGCACCCTCCTAAATGCTGGGGAGATGTAATGGCTACCTGTAATGTCAGCATGTGGGAGACAGAGACAGGAAATTTCTTGGATATGTTGACCAGCTTGACTAACCAGAAACAGTGAACTGTGGCTTCATTGAGACACTCAATGATTAGAGCAGAGAGCTACTGAGGAAGGCACTCACCATCAACTGCAGACCTCAACATGTATGCTCACACACTGTATGTGTATTGCTTCCCCCCACACATGTGTGTCCCTAAACATGCTAACATTCATATATACATGCTTACATAACACATACATACATAATAAAAGAAAAGAGGAAACTTTTGTTAGGTCAAGAGAAGGAATACAGTTGTAATTCTTGAAGCAGGTAGCAGGATGAAGGGTCAAGATCAACATAGGGCAGGCTGTACTCAAGGATTCAGATGAATGGCTGACTGTGATCAAGGCACAACCCTGTCTTTGAGAAGTACATGGGATGATTTTTTTTTCTGTGAATATAGATAAAGAAGGCAGGATCAAAAAACCTGAGTTTTCTCTAACTTGAGAAGCACAAGATCATGCCTAAGATTAAAAAGGTTGAACAGTGAGTAGGGCATTTGACATCAGTGAAGATTTAGTAAAATAGTATAAACTAAGAGAAATAGAAAAGGGAGGTGGCCAGGAACTGATAAAGAGACAATGTGTTGGTGCAATTTGGAGAGCATGTGTGTGTGGATGTGCCAATATGCATGGCCCTTGTAGAACTGTGTGGACTTATGAAAGAATAGTTCAATGATCCATTGTGGGGCCAATTGACACAGAATAAAAGGAGAAATTTAAATACAGCTGATGGACTGGCGATAAGTCAAAGAGCCAATGGTTGAAGGTAAGATGAATATAAGATGATGAGTTTCCTAGAAGTTAGCCTATGTGAAGAAGGTAATTATCATATGTCAGAGTAGCATTTACATGATAATAACAAGGTTTACAGAATGACCATAAAAGGGAACGAGTACTTTAAGTGAACTGGGGTGAAGGAGAAAGCTATGGGAACTGATGATGCTCATAGAAGTTGATGAGGGTCTAAAACACCCAGTATATAAAGAGGAGACACCATGAATCCAATTGGAGACCAACTGGGTGGGTATAGACACTGTAAGAATAAGGGCTTTCATAAGAAGTGAGGTGAACAAAAATTAAGAGGCAGTACTGAGAACCAAAGGAACCAGCAAGGCTATTTCCTGATACCACACAAGAAACCATGTGAAAAAATCAGAAGCTTCCATTTGAGAGGGCTAAGCAGAAAATCATGTCTTAGGGGGAGTATATATTAGGATATTAGTATATGCTAATGTATCATATATTATTATATATGGTATATACTTTGCATATATTGCATATTGCATATATCATATATTATGTAATAATCATAATTAGTATATATACTAATATTACACATATTATTTATATGTATTAATATATACTAATAAATACTAGAACATATTAAGATCAATATTTATAGTATAGTTAATACAGGGGAATTTGTTTATGATAAATGGTTCCAGAGATCTTACTGGGAACATTTTCAGCATAGCAGAAGAATAAGTTTGGGGTTAGGATTGAGGGAGTTTGAGCATAAAGGTGATGTAAATGGGAAGAAAAGGAGGTGAATATGGGGCCTTGTGTTTTGTAACTACAGAAAGGCAGGAAGTGTGCAGCTCAGAAGACTGGAAGAATGCTGTTCAGGTTAAGTTCAGATAGCAAGCGGAAACAGCTAGAGAACACAGAGAACAGTGGCACAGAGTGCTGGACCAAAAGCTTGTCATTTGGCAGTATGTGTTAGTGACAGGTACATGAGTATCCATTTAAGGTCAATGACTCAACAAAGCATTCAAATGCTCACAGATAGGAGTGGGGTGACGGGGGGGGGGGGGGCAGGGGGGAGGCTTTTGTTCCCTGTTACTCTTCTGGCATGGTCAATGTTCTTTTGTCTCTCTCCTTGTACTCTTAGTAACCTTTTCCTTGCCATTCAGCCACAGAAGTCAATCTCCACGTCACCTTTGTTGAAGCCTCCACATAATGTTTACTTTGACTGTTCTATTAATTAATTTCTATGTGAGGTTGCTACCTAAAATAAATGTACCAAAATGACTGTTGCTTACCTACTAAGGCAGGTCCACTCAGAGTCTCTGATAGAATGCGCTGCCTTTGGTGAGAAGAAAAATCTCATTGGGACCCAAACTAAAAGTTGATCCCTCCTTTATTTCTCTTACTGAGTAACAATACTTGAACCTCATCACTTCCTGTATAAAATCTTTTTCTTTCCTACCATAATACCCCATGTTCAAATAATTCTTGTACCACTTCATCCTAACTCTCATTTGGGTAATAAAACTGCCTGTAATTTACAAGTGTGTGTGCTCTCCTTGGAGTCCTTATTTACACATATAAGTTCCACCATGACTCTGATATCATCCAGAAAATTCCAGATAATGAGCAATGCAAGAATACCCAGGAAGTCTGGGAGCTCTACATCTTTCTTTATAACAGGCAAAGTACAACTTAGAAATCCTGACTGCAGACACATTCTCTAGAACACTGCTCTCACCATGCAGAGCTAGGAGTATGATGGAAGGCAGAAGGTGAGCTGCCTTATTTTAGTATCAGAGGTTGCTCCTATGTGACTTGGTCTCCAGCATCATTACCTTGGATACCTTGACCTAACCAAATGTTAGAATTTCTTTTCCCAGACCTACCACTGTGACCTTCACACTCTAGCTGTTTCCGCTTGCTATTTGAACTTAACCTGAATAGCATTCTTCCAGTCTTCTGGGCTGCTCTGGGATCAACCTATTGCCCTATATTTCTAACAGATGGAGAATACAGGCTTTGGCTGAAGATCATATTGGTCAAGGGGCTTGAAACTGAATCTAGAGGTCACAAATCCAGACAAAACTGCAAGCCCATACGCTGTGATAAACAGAATGATTCTACATGGACAGCCCTGCCTGTCGTCCATCCAAACTGTTGCCCAGTTACACAGAGGGATGTCAGCATCATAAAGATCACATTTACAGAGATTTGATTGTACCAGTACCTTATGTTAAAATTATAGGGTTTCTTGGTAACCCAGAGACAAAATTAAAAATTATTATCAACACCTCAAGGCAAACTAGTGACCAAACTTGTTCTTCTATTCTGTTCCCATCTCTTGCCATTCTTAATACTACTCTGATGTTCCAGGTCCATTGTAGAGTTTTCCTTTGGCACAGAAGGATTGTCATAGGCTCACATTTTAGTCACTAGTTTTAAATATTCTGTTCTTCATTTTTGCCTTAAAACATCCCTCCAACCTAACCATAACAAATTCTAATGCAATCTCTATTGGAAGCTTCCTTCCAGTGTCTTCAGTCAATGAAAATGGCTACCTCCTATATGTTCTTCCTAAACATGTCTATGAAGACGTTGATAAATTTGTAGAACAGGCTACCAAACTAGAAAGTTGGGGACAAGACCTTGAAGGTACAATCTATAGGGAGGAAGTCTCTAGAGAAATCTGTTTTGCTCTGAATGTCTTTGACCTGATGGGGTGAGGCCTACCAGATTACTGATGACAATCTCCTTTACCCAGCATATGTTGATGGCAAATTTTTAGAACATCTGGAAAACATGTTTACTAACTAGGTCAGCAACTCTTAAACTTTCCCCATTTGTAGCCCCTTTTTATGTCTGAGAAACTTTTACACAATGCTGCGTATATAGCTACATAAAATAGCTATACAAACCAAACATTTACTGCTAACAACTCATAAGGAAATTTGTTTTAAGGTAATTCTTTGGTATACCTATACATTTACTATTTATTAAAGATTAAAGCAAATGTGCATATTGATGAGATATCTGCATATTTGTTTTGCATAAGGAATTGGATATTGGATGAATGTTTAATAATATGGAATGTAGAATATCTTTAGTGGTTTGCAGAGTTATTCAGTGTTTTGATTTTATAGTCATCAATGTATATAACACCATTCCACATAAACACTAGTATAAAATGACAAACTTATGTTTAAGGGTGTTACTAAAATTGTTAGAAATTCTTTCCCAATCTCAAGCCAAAATTCACTTACATTTTTTATAAGGCACCAGTTGACTACTCAACTGGCAACTGTAAAGATCAAGCCAGCACAATAAAACTCAAAGAAATGCTGATTTGATACTTGCATATTGGGGAATGACAGTATGAAAATATTTGTTTTCTATACTTAAACTACCACAGTTCTGTAAAACCAGAAAACTTTATGAGTACAGTAAAAACTTTGCATTTCAAAACATACTACAGTCTCGAATCTTAGCTGAGGCTTTTAAGGCTCTGTCAGCATCTCATGGCATGATGCCACGCTCAGCATAAAGTGTGCATGTTGGGTGTTCACACCCAATGCCTTAGAGGATACAGCACAGGTAGGTACGACGCTCCCTTGGAATTATCACACAATTGATTTTGACCTAATGGTGTTCTGTTTTACAATCAGTAACCTTTTGTTGTTATCAATTTTTTTTGTGTCCCCACTTTCAATTGCATGACCCCACATGGAATTGTGACCCACGGATTAAAAATCTAAGAAGTTGTGAGCAATGTAAGTGTTTAGTTGAATAGCTGAGAGCTCCAAACTGACCAGGTTAACATGGGAGCCAGGCATCACAGGCCAGCACAGTTATCACTGTCCAATTGAAACCAAAGTTTTCAATACTTGGGAGCATCTACAGGAGAAGGATGGAACCGTGAGCCACTTAGCTTTCTTGACTTTCTATGACTTTCAGTCATATATATTACTATTAGGTATGTAACAGGCAAAAAGATCATCTATACATGTGTGTCAAGCAATAAAACTTTAAAATATCAAAGCAAAATTTAATATAATTTGATGTAAATTGTGCAGTTCTACATAGTTTCAGATTTCCACATGGTGGGAAACTAATTAAAAGACTAGACAATAAAAAAAAAATACAATGATGATTTAAATGATCTGGATACTGCTACTAGATATTTTTACCTCCTTAATGCTTATAAAACAGAAAATTGAACATTTTATTAATATGTGGTATTTTTAATAGTTAATGGTGCAAACACAAAAAATGATCAACTACCAAATCATAAAATGTCTCGGGGCTGGGGAGATGGCTCAGCAGTTAAGAGCACTGAATGCTCTTCCAGAGGTCCTGAGTTCAATTCCCAGCAATCACATGGTGGCTCACAACCATCTGTAATGGGGTCTGGTGCCCTCTTCAGGTGTGTCTGAAGAGAGCAATAGTAGTGTGCTCATATGTATAAAATAAATAAATCAATCTTTAAAAAAAATGTCTCAATAAATTTGTTATCAAATAATAATAAAATTCAAAGTAAGCTTATTAATAATAACATATCTACTGGTTATTTTTCAAGGTTCAAGTAGTAAATACACACAGTAGAAATATATACATATTTATGTATATATAAACACACACATATATACATATCTTTATGTATATGTACAACTGAGTATACAACTCTATCTCAAAACCAAATATGGATTTTTGTGGAAAATCAGTTTATGAGAATGTTCCAGAATGTGTAATTATATAAATAGTCTTGTAATGTCTCTTGTTGGACTTTGAAGTCTACAAAATAGGCAGTTGGGGAGGACCACAAGCAAGCTGAAACTCTATGCTACAAATAAGAACCTGTGTCTACTCTCTGTGCCTTTGATCTAGTGATAACATTGTCTTAAAGGATTTCTTTTTATTTACATTGATGTTTAGACCCAGGACTTCATGCATACTAAACACATGCATTACATTGGCTTATATACCTAGTCCTCAAACCAGAGCTTTTATCATTGAGCTAAATGTACTGACCTGACCTGTGAGTCAGAAAAGTTGTAGGAGAATTCACAGAAGACAGTAGAGATATTATAGGCCCAGGCATTATTTCATGCCAGTGAAGTCAATTAGTACATCAGCAGCGCCCTGTTCCAGCCACAGAACAGGAGTTGCTTTTATTACAGTCACCTCATCAACTCAAGAATCTCACTTGCCTACCATGTACAAAAAAAATATGAGTTAGGGAATTCTGAGAACTGTAGTCAATCCTAGCTCAGTTGATGGAGCATAAGTCATCCATATTAAGAAAAATATGAGTGTTTAAAACTTCACTAGTGAAAAATCTACAAATTAAAAGTGGGATCATAAAGTTGATTCAAAAATATTTGTATTTGAATGTCAATGAAAATACAATATAGTCAAATTTGTAGTGTGCGTCTAAAGCAGTATCTAGGTAAAAGTTTCAACTTTATATGCTAACCTTAAAAAACAGAAAACAAAATCTAATGTATTATGCAGGTAATTAATGTTCAAAGAAACTAGAAAGAAAAAAAGGAAGAGTAGAAAGTAATGAAATAGGAAGCAAACAACATGGTAAATTAATGAAGGGAAAATTTGTTGTTTGAAAGAATATCAAAATTAATAGCCTGTAGCTAGGCTAATAAAGAAAATAAAAGTCAAATTACTAACATCAGTAATAAAGAATCATCAAAGCATGTTGGAAAGAAAGTAAGTGGGTAAGAAGAAAATGAAGTAGCAATTTTATGCTAATATATTTGGCTTAAGTGAAGTGGATTATTCTCTTAAAAAAGAAAATTTACAGAAAAATGAAACAAAATAACTACATTTGCTTAGTTCTATAAAAATTTAATTTATTACCATTAATCTCCCCAGATAGTCATAATAATACATTTTATCAGATATTTAAGTGCAATCTATATTATATGTAGTTCTTTCTAAAAATAGAAAAGAAAATGTATATTAGCTTTATGTGACTAACTTTAATTTTAAAACTTGCCATCAATTATTCTCATGGGCATTAAACAAACACTACTTTGTAAAATATCAATAAATTTAGTTCTATTAGAACTAATTTAAAAATGTGTAACACACTACCCTCCCTGGGGATTACCACGAGGATTCATGCTTGGTTGGCTTTAATACTTAACTCAAGTAGTATAATTTTCCATATTTACATAATGAAAGACAGAACAGTCTTTACAATGATTGTAAACAAAAATTAAAATCTACTACCCATTAACGATTAAAGGAAAAAGTTTTTTTTCTTAAATTGGAAAAAAGAAATGTCTTCTACATGGTAATGGCTACAAAGCATACAGCCATTGCATTATGATAAATGCCTTCCCTATACTCAAGAAGAATCCGATATAGTTACATTGAGCAAAATATGCTACACGAAGTATACAAGTTTCTTTCATACCTGACCAAAAAAGTCTAAGGAAGATGAGTATATCTTCAGTTTTAGGGTGTGGCCCTTCATGGTAGGGAGGTGAGAAGGGCATATCTTAAGACAGCTGGTCATAAGGCATCTGCAGTCAAAAAGCAGAGAGATTTAAATATTAATTCTCAACTCACTTTCTTGTTTTTAATCCTGTCCAGTACCCCATAGAATGGTGTTACCCACAGTTAAGATGGGTATTTCCACCTCCATTAATCTATTCTAGATAATTCCTTATAGTCATACCTAGATGAGTATAGAGCCTCTCAAGTTGACAGGACTATTAATTATCACAGAAGAGACCTGGCAACACTTAGCACCAGTGAATATGTTTGTAGAACAAGAATCTGAAAAGGAAGAGAATCCAGAATGCACGAGAGACTCACACAGTTCCCCTTATCGAATCCAAATGTTCAATGAAGACATGGAGAATACCTCAATACATATTTCACATAGGACATATATGCAATGAGCATATCAATAATATTAACCTTCTTAACCAATTGAGAAATGCAATTTAAAACTGCAATAAGATTTCATGTACCCAATGATTTCAATGACAGGGACTAATGAAAGAAAGTGTGGGCGAGTGGTATCCTTCTACAATGTTCATGGGAGTAAAATAATACAACTTTTGGAGAAAATGATCCGATGTTTTCCCATGAAGCTAAATGTATACACACCAACCTTATTCCCAGAAACTCAAATAATTTACCCAAGAGAAAAGCAAGTTATACAATAACATTTATGCCAACTTTACTTACGATAAACTACATGAAAATTGATAATCAATTTTGTATACTCATAATGCTATACTTAGTTAAGAATAAAATGGGAGGATTAAAGATACATGTTTGCATCAATTTCCAGAACGCCATATTTAGTGAAAAAAGTTTGCTGCTTGATCCCATAGGACATTTGAAAACAAACAGATCTCATCTGTGTTGGGAAACACAGAGTAGGGGTTACCTCCAGAGCATTAAGGGAAGCCAGTGACTGCAAAGTGAAAAGGGACATTTCTACTGGTGATCATAATGTGATACATCTTAGTCCATGTTTGGGTTAAAATATACATAGTCAACAAGCAAGAAAGATACAATTGGTACATTTTATTCTATGTAAATTTTACAGACAAAGAAAATACCTATCATTTAAATAACAAGCTTTTATAATGATGTGCATGGTGTAGTATTTAGAAAGGAATATGCATAACATACTTTAAAAAGGTGTCAACAATCAGCTAGAATGGTAGATGCATAGGAAGATGAGTATATACAATATGTAGCTTTAGTAAAGGAAGACTAAGTCTAAAGGCTAAATTTAAATGATTGGTATTGAGATGTTGATGGGCAGATTCTTCAACTCCTATGGTATGTGAAAGTTTTTATGATTTATGTTCAAGGAGAAATTTCAGTGAATCAGAAGTCAAAAATATGTGTGTGTGTGTGTGTGTGTGTGTGTGTGTGTGTATGTTAGAGAGAGCGGAGGGGGGAAACAGAAAGAGAGACAGAGAGAGAGAGACAGAGAGACAGAGAGACAGAGAGAGAGAGATTTCATTGTGTCTTTAGAAATGTAAGAGTCTGTGACTGGAAGGTAGCTTAGTAAGTAAAGTGCATGCTATACAAATATGTTAACTGAACTTGAGTTCAGTTCTCCAGCACCCACATAAAAGTCATGAAAAGTAGCACATGTCTGTAACCCAAGCATTGGTACAGAGACTGACTAGGGTTAGACATGGCAGATACCAGGGAACTAGCACAGTGAGCTCCAGGTTCAATTAGAAATCCTGTTTCAAAGAATAAGGTGGAGAGCAGTAAAGGAAGATGCCTGATATTGACCTCTTGTCTCCAGACACATGAGTATGTATACCACATACATGTACATGCATGCAGCATACACGCACACACAGATGCACATGCACACACATGTACGTGTGCATGTGAGGGCTTGCATGTGCAAGCAAACACTTCAAGAATTCTTTGATATTTTCAAGTTCTGACCATCCTTAGTGAGGTAACCCAATCACAAAAGAACACACATGGTATGCAAGCACTGATAAGGGGATATTAACCCAGAATCTCGGAATACCCCAGACACAATTCGCATATCAGTAGATTTCCAAGAAGATGGAAGGAGAGACCCCGGTCCTGGAAAGACTGGATGTAGGGGAATGCCAGGACAGAGAAGCCAGAGGGGGTTGAATGGGGAAAAGAGGGAGGGAAGGTGGCTTATGGGACTTTCAGGGAGGGAGGAAATGGGAAAGGGGAAATGATTTGGAATGTAAATTAAAAAACTTAGAAAATAATACATATCTCCAAAAAAAAGAATTTTCTTTGAAATATGGCACTTAGCACCATGCTTCCCTACTAATAGTCTCTAAGCCACCACCTGATGAAGCCATCTAGGATGGTGATGGAATCTAGGATGGTATTCAGATATTCCTGAGAACTGACTTCTGCTTGAATAAAAGAATTTCTACAGCTAGGCTTTGAGAAGCAAATGCTTCTTTTAGCACGGAAATAGATTTGGTTAGTGTCTTGTTTTCTCAAAACCCAGGTCTTGAAATAGGTGGAGTGTGACTTTCAGTCTGAAACCAGAAAGTGCCTTCTTTATTCAGCAGTCATATCTGGAGGAATCAGTCACTTGATTGACAGAGCCTCTAATGGACTCCCGTTTTCTGTAGCACAATAGTACTGCAGGTGTCTTTCAAAAGGATGTCTCAGGTAGGACAGTGAGCCTTGTCCCTGGTTAGTCATATTTGACTATGTACAAACAAGATCATTGTTTAGCCTGAAAGTAGGTCTAATCTACCATTCCATAACTGTCTCAGACTGTTCAATTGTTCTTTATAACATTACACACTATACTTTTTTCTCTAGTGGTAAACATTTTTTGCTTACAATGAGATAATAGTCAGATAGTTCAAGAATAATACTCTTTTCTAATTTGACTTTTGCTGTGGTTAGCTCCAGTCCTGTTGTTTCTACAAGACAGTTTCATGGCACAACATTTGATCTGTAGGAACCTGTAGGAAGGCAGTAGTCTCCTGAAAGATGTTGCAAGTGACCCAGATGATTGAAGTTGAAGTCTGCCTGACAGAGGTAAAACAAAATATCCATGAACAGAGATGCATAGTGAACAGGAACCAATAAAAGAACATCACTGGGCAGAAATAGGTAATGCCAAGGCTATAGTTTCTAGGTTTTCCGTTAAAGGAACATGAAGAGATGTTGACTTGTGGCTAACTGCAGAAGGTTGATGTTCTTCCTGTCATCCACCCCTTCCATTCTTTCCTTTACTCACCCTCTCCTCCCTCACCCTTTCCTATTATTCTTGTGCCAACAAACATAAAAATGTGTATCTAGAGCTCCATCTAGATTTATATACATAGAACATCTGTATCTACATAATAAAAAGACATTGTTTTCTCTTTTTATGGGTAGGCATATGTGAATCTTGCTGATTTTCAAATAATGTATTGTGAATACTGGAGGCTGGAACCATTAGGACAAATATGGCTTGGTGGAGAATTAAAGAAAAGTGCTTCAGAACAACGAATCTTCATCTAGAAATACTATTATGAACAAATTTTTTTCCTAGAGTTCATTGTGTGTTCATTTGTTTAAAACTTGTCTTCTCCAAAAACCATATTTATATGCTTTAAATAAAACATATATATATATATATCTGTATATATATATGCACAATAATACCTTCGATGGGAATAAATTAAAATTATGTGCTTGTAAAGAAAACTGAATATACCAACTGTAGTAATGAAATAGTCTTACTGATAACATATTGTAGTTAATTGTACATTTCTCATGAATTAAAGCAAAAAGTACTCCCAATGAGTCATATACTCATTTTCTTCAGAATAAAGAAAGCACAGCAGTTCTTTAGTAGAGAAAACCTTTTACCTGTGCTAAATTTTTAAACAAATTTAATATACTCATAGCACTCATGAATATTTATGGAACTCTTTAGTTGAAAAACTCACTTTTTGCATTGCTACGCAAAAAAAAAAATCTATAAGTATGTTTGTTCTCTTTCGCAGAATAGATTGAAACTAAGAGAAATACCTGTGACCAGTCAATTGGAGAGGAACCCCAGCTTGTATTGCTTTACTTCAAATCCTGTACTCATTCTATGCCACCATATCAGGGACATTGGCTGTACTAATGGATGCTGCTTTCAACAGAGGGTTTATTGAGGATGCAGAAATGGAGAACATCTATGACACTTCCTGTATTGATCCCCAGTTAAAAGCTGAGGGCACCGAAGGTAAAGCAACATTCATTGAGTGATTTGTTTTCAGAGATAATTTACAGGTCTAGGTACTTTGCTTTCCAGTACTTTAAATTTGCATAAGTTTAAAATTTTAGGATTGAATGAATTGAGGTGAAATGTGCCTCTTCAACTAACAATCTCATTATTATTTTCTTGATTGGAAACTTTATCAGGCAGTCTCCCAGCAGGAAACAGATGGCATCATTCAAACTGGGTAATTGAAGCAAGCTTAATGAACAGGCTATTTACAGTTGAACAGGCAAAGTTGAGGCAAACCAAGAAGTGTCACGGTAGGACTTCCTCCGATGAGCCAGTCAAAGACTAGCACCCCTATAGACAGGATCTTGGGGAAGAACACAGCCTGGTAGGCTCCTTCATCTCCTGCCATGGCACCATATATAATACATTTTAATTATATTTAACCCCTATTATCCTCTCGCTCTCTCTCCACTCCTGCTGATCACCTTTTAAAAAAATTCCTCCCCTTCTTTTATGCTTGTTTGTTTATTTATTCTTGTGACCCACTGCATTTAATACAGTTGCTTGCATGAACATGAGTCAGACATTATAAACAAGGTCACCTTACCGGTGGCTACGCCATTGAGGAATCCTCTTACCCTGTCAAACATTAATGGTCTATTGCCTTTTCCGGGATATGGAGCAAGCTCATGATGGATTGTGAACAGGCCAGGATTTCTTCAAATCTTGTGCTAGTAGCCACAGCTTCTGTGAGCTCATGTATGTGAATAACCGTATCATGGTCAAAAGAGTATTTCTCTTCACCTTTCCCATCCTCCAGCCCCTTCTGCTTCCTCTTTCCTAATGGTCCTGGAGAATGGTCGTGTAAATGTACCTATCAGGACAGAACACTCAGCAGTCACTTATTTTCATCACTTTGACCTGTCTAGTCTCTGCATTCACCACCATCCAATGTATAAAGAAGCGTCTCTGACCAAGACTAAGAGCACCATTGGAATAAACATGAATATTTATAAGACAGTTTAACATGTTCATTTAATAAAGCATCAGAGATAAATTCTCCTGATTTCCCAGCCTTGGAGATTTGACTGGGTTTACATTACCAAGCATGCTTTCTCTCTAGTGGAACAGGTCTCAGATCCTATCAGAAAGCAGTTGGTTATCCCCTGAACAGTTATACCACTATTTCACAAGTAGGCATGTCTTGCTTGGCAGGTTGATATTGTGTCATGTGAGGTCCAAATCTGGGTAAGACTGTTGAAGATTTTTTTTTCCGTTACCAGCCTTCTGGCACTCTAACACTATGAATGCTAGCCAACAGAAGGGTTTCCATCTCAGTCACTGGTTGGCTTTCTTGTAGCCTAGATCCAAAGTTATGTGGTGTCTTAACCAATGGGACCTGGCAATTTTGTGGTGGGGAATCACGAGCAGTAGCAAGAGTCTGTATTGTTCTAGGGACCTCTGAGGTCTCCCTTAGCAAAATTCATAGGGAGGTATCCTACTCTGAGCACTGAAACTTTCATTTAATAACCTATGACTTCTGGTAATAGAATTATCCACTCATATGAGGTGCATCTGTTCAATTTTTTTAAGTATATATTTCAATTTAATTTTATTTTAATTAGTCTACAAAATGTTAGGTACATAAGACTTTCCTGCATATCCTTAGTTTCAGTAAGCCCTCCCAAACCCTCCTCTTCTCTATAATCTTCTCATCAGCAATATCCCCCTCTTAGTTAATATGATCTGTTCTACTATCCCCTATCCCTTAGCCCTTCCTTCAAAGTCCCTTTCTAAGTTCTTTGTCTCTTGAAATACTCACTCCAACGTAAATATACAACTCTAAAACCATTTTTTATAAAATGTACTTGGTATCAATTTATTGGTAAAATACTTTCAAATACTTTAAAACATGTAAAATGCTTGTATATTCTTAGTGATACATACCCCAAGGTGGGGGTGGGGGAACCTAAAGAAAACAGAAGTCCTATTTTGGGTAATATTATGACTAGTAATACTGAAATTGTTATTCTAAAGTTACTATTGTTGTAACACATACTTATATATTTAACATGGGATAAAGCAATGAAGTATTATCATAATGCAAGTGGTGTCATTAAGTCCCAAAATTTTAGTGTAGAATAAAAAGATACAAAATTAAGCAGGTTAAGCTAAATAAAGTCTCTGTAATTTGCAACTTAAGCTGGAGATATCAGTATGTACTTGTGATATATAGGTTGGCACATTAAAAAGACAGAAATAATAAGAAAGTAAGTAGCAAGAAGCACAACCATTTCCAAATCATGCTCTTTAGATCTCTTTCCTAGAGAAGTCAGTGCTGCTTGGAAAAGGAGCTGCTTCCAGATCTATGAGAACTTGAAAATATACGACATTATCTGGAAAAACTTTCTCATCCAAAATACTAGGAAACTATTTTTAAGAAAAAAAAACCTGCTGGGACTGTAAGAAACAACCAAAGTATTGAGTTCACACTGAACCAAGATGAAACAATTTGAATATTTACAGAAATAATACATAAATGCACAAAAATATATAGAACATGAATGGTATAGTAATGACAGTTTCACAGAAAAAATTTCATCAGTAATCTTTTAAATAAACTGAAAAATAAAAACAACAAGTCTCACTTGCCTGAAAATGGGCTTATAACAGAAATAAGCAGGTGTTCCACATCAATTCACATGTATGCAGAGTACTTCCTGTTGGAATTATGAAATGTCATCTTTTTCTTTTTGAGACAAGGTCTCATTGTATGGTCCTGGCTGGCCTGGGACATGATGTGAACATGTATTACTTACTTCTCTATTGCTGTGATAAGACATCCTGACCAAAGAAACTTATAGGAGACTTTATTTGTGTTTATAGTTCCAGAGGTTTGTGAGTTCATGACAAGGACTGATGATAGCAGACTGAAAACTCTGATAAAGTATTAACATGAAGCAGAGAAAACAAACTGGATGTGGATGGTGGATTTTTAAAACTCCAAAATCTTCTCCTATTGATATATTCCTCCAACAAGGTCATATCTCCTAAGCCCACCCTAACAGCTCCACCAACTGAGATCAAGTATTCAAATAACTAAGCCTATGGTGAACATTCTCATTCAAAACCACCACAACAAATCAGGCTGGCCTTGAACTCACAGAGATCCTATTGCCTCTATCTCCTGAGTACTGGGATTAAAGATTTGTACCACCATGCCTGCCTCATCTGTTTTTTGGTTTTTTGTTGTTATTTTGCTTTGTTTTTTAGATAAAACTTAACATAAGTCAGACTGAGCTTCTGGATGTAAGTATCTATTTAAATGAGGTGTTAGATGACACGATACATATTATTATAATGTTGGAACTAGCAAAATACAACTCTGAGCATTTCTACCGGAAAGCACTATCAGTGCTTTCTTCAGCAAATAAGTTGTTAGGAAAATAAGAGAAGGAAGCTATAAATTAAAAGAAATCCAAGAATATCAGGAAAAATGCTTTGTGTAGAAATGACTTGCATCCTGACTTGAAAAGATAAACTGATCTCTGAGATGATCAGGAACATTTGACATTGACTAGACTGAATATTTGATGTCAGTAGATATGGCTGCACATTTTTTGGTATGGAGCATTGTGGTCGTGGTTTTTGAAATAATTCTCATTTTAGGATATATATTGAACTAATAAAATAATGGCATTATATAATATCTATTATTTAGTTCAAAATAATCTGTATGTTTGGAGATTGAAAACATGAATTTTGATAGATCAGGAGGACAGAAGTGGAAGATAGAAAGTGAGTGTGCATATTATAATTCTTTCATATCCTTATGGTTTCCATCTGCACCCTGGAGCTGATCCTGTGCCACAGCTCTCCAAATACAAATTCCTTCCAGAAAGAACTGGTCTCCTAGGAGTACTGACATATAGGCTTGCAGGAGGGACAAGCTACAATCAGAGATAGGAAGACTAGTTAACACCAGAGATAACCAGATGTCGAGAGGGAAGGGCAAGAACATAAGCAGCAAAAACCAAGGCTACTTGGCTTCATCAAAACCTAGTTCTCCCACCACAGCTTGCCCTGGATACACCATCACACCAGAAAAGCAATACTCTGATTTAAAATCACATCTCATAATGATGACAGATGACTTTAAAAAGGACATAAATAATTCCCTTGAAGAAAAACAGGTAAAGAGCTAGAAGCCCTTAAAGAGGAAACACAAGAATCCCTTAAAGAATTATAAGAAAACATAACCAAAATGGTGAATGAATTGAACAAAACAATCCATGACCTAAAAATGGAACTAGAAACAATAAAGAAATCACAAATGGAGACAACCCTGGAGATAGAAAATCTAGGAAAGAGATCAGGAGCCATAGATGCAAGCATCACCAGCAGAATACAAGAGATGGAAGAGAGAATCTCAGGTGCAGATGATACCATAGAAAACACTGACACAACAGTCAAAAAAAATACAAAATTCAAAAAGCTCCTAACCCAAAACATCCAGGAATTCCAGAACACAATGAGGAGACCAAACCTAAGGATAATAGGTATAGAAGAGAGTGAAGAATCCAAACTTTAAAGGCCAGTAAATACCTTCAACAAAATTATAGAAGAAAACTTCCCTAACCTAAAGAAAGAGATGTCCATAAACATACAAGAAGTCTACAGAACTCCAAATAGATGGGACCAGAAAAGAAATTCCTCCCATCAAAAAGCAATCAAAATGCCAAATGCACAAAGAAAGAATATTAAAAGCAGTAAGGGAAATAGGTCAAGTAACACAAAGGCAGACCTATCAGAAGTGCACTAGACTTCTTGTCAGAGACTATAAAAGCCAAAAGATCCTGGGCAGATGTCATGCAGACCCTAAGAGAACAAAAATGCCAGCCCAGGCTACTATACCAAGCAAAACTCTCAATTACCATAGATGGAGAAACTGAGATATTCCATGACAAAAAAATTATACAATATCTTTCCACAAATCCAGCCCTACAAAGGATAATAGATAAAAAAACTCCAATATAAGGAGGAAAACTACTCTCTAGAAAAAGCAAGTAAGTAATCATCTGTCAATAAACCCAAAAGGAGATAGCCACCTCTAACAACAAAAGTAACAACAATCACTATTCCTTAATATCTCTTAACATCAATGGATTCAATTCCCCCAATAAAAAGACATAGACTAAAACACTATATATATGTATATATATATAAACAAGACCCAGCATTTTGCTGTATACAGGAAACACACCTCAGTGACAAAGATAGTCACTACCTCAGAGTAAAAAGCTGGAAAACACTTTTCCAAGCAAATGGTCGCAAGAAACATGCTATTCTAATATCGAATTAGAATTAGAATTAGCCATTCTAATATCAAATAAAATCAAATTTTAACCAAAAGTTATCAAAAAGGATAAAAAAGGACACTTAATACTCATCAAGGGAAAAATCTACCAAGAAGAACTCTCAATTCTGAACATCTGTGATCCAAATGCAAGGGCACCCACATTCATAAATGAAACTTTACTAAAGCTCAAAGCACATGTTGTATCTCACACAATGATAGTGGTAAACTTCAACACCCCATTCTCATTAATGGAGAGATCATAGAAACACAAACTAGAGACACATTGAAACTAACAGAAGTTATGGATCAAATGGATTCAACAGATATTTATAGAACATTTCATCCTAAAACAAAAGAATATACCTTCTTCTCAGTAACTCATGGTAACTTCTCCAAAATTAACCATATAATTGGTCACAAAACAGGCCTCAACAGATACAAGAAAACTGACATAATCCCATGCCTCCTATCAGATCACCATGAACTAAGGCTGGTCTTCAATAACAACAAAAATAACAGAAAGCCCACATACACTTGGAAGCTGAACAATGCCCTACTCAACAATAACTTGGTCAAGGAAGAAATAAAGAAAGAAATTAAAGACTTTTTAGAATTTAATGAAAGTGAAGACACAGCATACCCAAACTTATGGGACACAATGAAAGCAGTGCTAAGAGGAAACCTCATATCTCTGAGTGCCTCCAAAAAGAAACTGGAGAGAGCATACACTAGCAGCTTGACAGCACACCTGAAAGCTCTAGAATGAAGAGAAGCAAATATACCCAAGAGGAGTAGATGGCAGGATATAATCAAACTCAGGGCTGAAGTCAACCAAGTAGAAACAAAAAGAACTATATAAAGAATCAACCAATCCAGGAGCTGGTTCATTGACAAAACCAACAAGATAGATAAACTCTTAGCCAGACTCACCAGAGGGCACAGAGACAGTATCCAAATTAATAGAATCAGAAATGAAAAGGGAGACATTTCAACAGAAACTGTGGAAATTCAAACACAACTGGAAAATCTAGGTGAAATGGACAATTTTCTAGACACATACTAGGTGCCAAAGTTAAAATAGGATCAGAAAAACCATCTAAACAGTCCTATAACCCCTAAAGAAATAGGAGCAATCATTGTCTCCAAACCAAAAACAGCCTGGGACGAGATGGGTTTAGTGGAGAATTCTATCAGACCTTTAAAGAAGACCTAATACCAATACTCTTCAAACTATTCCACAAAATAGAACAGAAGGAACACTACCCAATTTGTTCTATGAAGCCACAGTTACACTGTTTATTCTTCCTTGGAGAGGGAACGGTTTCTGTCTAACCAGGAAATTGTCACAATTTCCTTTCATACGGGACTTCATAAGAAATTTTTTCTACTTCAATAATGTTTTATATTCCAAATAGATTTTAAAAACTGAAAAAAAAAAAGAACTAGAACACCATGAGTTTTTCAGGCAAATGGATGGAACTAGAAAATATCCTGAGTGAGGTGACCAAAAAGAATATACATTGTATGTACTCACTAATAAGTGAATATTAGACAAAAATTGCAGAATACCTAGGATACAACTCATAGAATTCAAGAAATTTAACAAGTAGAATGGCTAAGTGAGAATGTGTCAATCCCACTTACAAGGGGGAAGAAAATAATCATGGGAGGCAGAGGGTGGGAGAGGGGAGGGGAGGGAAAAGGGTAACAGGATCATGTATGGAATGGGGGACAGGAGAGAAGCCCAGAGGACCAGCAGAATGAATGGAAATATGCAGCCTCAGAAAGCTGGAGATGGGGAGACCCTCTAGAAAGTACCGAAGACCTGGGAGGTGAAAGACTCTCCAGACTCAATGGGAGTGATCTGAGATGAAATGACTAACAGTGGGGAGAGGGAACTCAAAGAGTCTACTTCTAGTAGATAGACAGGACCTCAAGATGAGGAATGGTGTTACCAACCCACAGTCAAAATTTCTGACCAAGAAGTGTTCCTGTCTAAAAGAACAAAAATGGAGAAGAGACTGAGGGAAAGGCAGTCCACTGACTTGCACAACTGGGGATACATCTCATGGGGAGACACCAAGGCCTAATACTATCACTGATGCTATGGTGTGCTTACAGACAGGAGCCTAGCAGCTCTTGAGAGGCCTAACCACCAGCTAATGGAGACAGACACAGATACTTACACCCAGTCATTGGACTGATGTTGGGACCCCTATGCTTGAATTAGATGAAGGATGGAAAAAGCAGAAGACAAAGACCAGCAGTCTCAACTAACCCTGACCCCTGGGAGCTCCCAGACACTGAACCACCAACCAGGCAGCATAGAAGAGCTGCCCTACACATATACAGTGGAGAACTGCCTAGTCTGTCCTCAGTGGAAGAAGATGTGCCTAAGACTTGAGGCCCCATGGAAGGGGAATGCCTGAGGGTGGGGGTATCATCCTCTAGGAGATGAGGTGGGGGGCAAGGAGGAATGGGATAAGGAACTGTGGGAGATGGGAACATGATGGGGTAATAGCTGGATTGTAAATAGATGAAACAACAAATAAATATTAATCTGTGAAAAACAATTCTCTCCTATATGGTTTTATATGTATATTATATACTACATGAATGAGAAAGGTTTTCAGAACATTTCTGAAATCCTCTTTAGGTTCTGTTTTCAAGGTTCTGGACAACAGAGACATGGAAATACAGCCCTCGCAGATTGCACCCCCTTCTAGCTGAAGTATGTCCAAATTTGGAGGAGTTACCATATCACTGTGGCCTGGGATTTGGGGGCATCTGGTCTTCAGTGTGCTCTCTGTGGGTCCATGCCTGTTGAAATATTTACACTTCCAGATCCTTGTCCTCAAACCCATCTCAAAACATCAGTCAACTTTCCGAGCTCTCAAGGACTCCTTCAGTCTGTTTTTTTGCAGCTGTTAATCTGGAATTCCTCTGTCTGCAGCATCCTGTGGATAATTTCTGTGGCTTTGCCAGCCTTACCTACTGGAGACAGAGCAGCATCATGGCTTCTCTTTCCTTTGCCGTCCCAGTCCTCAACTTTGAAGAAAGTGCACATTTATTTTTGTCTTTCATTCTGCAGATAAGTCTGGGGGATATGCATAATTTTTTCCATACCCAACCCTCAATGCATAAAAGCCCAGTGATATTACAGGGTATGTTTTTCTAGGCACCTGCCAACTATGTCTCTTAGATCTACTTTTCTCCTCAGTGATCTCTTCATTGCAGCCCAGGGATTCCACTTTGGATTCACAAAAGTGGAAGAGAGCCTTGCATAGATTCACAGTTATACCCAGTTTTGAGTGATTTTTGCTTCTCCAAGAGGCAGATATTAAAATCTCAAACATCAGGCGGAAATTCTTTCATTTCCTTAATGCTAACAGCCCCGTAGAAATGCATGTACTGGGCTAATGAGGGGTCAGGAAGAGGAGTGAGATGAGAGAAATACCACCAAAATATTCACACAAACACTAGGTGCTTCAGAGCCATTACCTTGCACAACCCTTATAACAGCCATGCAAATCTACCACAATCAGCCTCATGTAACCAAGCCTCTGAGAGTCTCAATTACTTGTTCAAAAGTAGACTGAGCTAGAATTCCAATCTAGGTGATGCGCCTCTGAACTATTTAAAAACATGCAGATTGAATCCATCTGAGGTTCTAGTCTGAGGCTTTTTTGTATGCATATTTCACTTTCTTGGTCATTGGAAGCATTAAGCCTGTTGCTTCTTTTCTATTTACCAGTCTTCAACTGTATGCAGCACAGAGAGAACGGGGAAAGAATAAATGAAAAACTGTATTTGCTGAAGGCTCGTAGATACACCTTACTATAGCTCTGTAACTCAATACTACTACATTTCCATTTTTCCAATAAGGAATCTAACCTTTAGGATGACTGACGTTCTTCCGGGTCCACAGTAAGGATGTGTGTGTGTGTGTGTGTGTGTGTGTGTGTGTGTGCGCGTGTGTGTGTGTGGAGGGGGGGTGTCTTTGGGACAAACACATCTTGTCCATTGAGGTTACAATTATCCCCATGTCACACAGGAGAGTAACTATGTTCTGACCTGAAGTTGAAGGTAAATGGGCTGTTGCAAGGTCCCTTGGAACATCCGGCCCTGTCAGAAGCAGGGAGACTCTAGCTCTGAACCTGTCAGGCAGACACCTTTCCCCCAGCTGTGCTGCTGGGTGCATTTATGCAGTATTAACAGAATGGATGGGGCTGTAACAGATGCAACACACTTGAACCCTCCAATCAGGGTTTTTCCATCCCCTTTGACTCTTCTCTGCACTGTGCATCATCTGCTTTAGAAAGCCCAGTGGATCCTTCTCTGCTGCTTGCTGTCAGTCCACAAATTGTCCTTCTGCTGCATCCCTGCGAGAGTACTGCCTGTATCACTCAACTGTACTGCGGGGAGGGTGCAAATAATTTGAACTTAGGCTGTTGATGAAGTCAGCCACATAGAAAATGCATGGACCTGATGTATGGCGCCCAGCACTGTTTTATGGAAATAAATGGTCTAAACTGCTTATTTTTTGGTAAAAGTTGATGGCATATTTTATGTGTCCCAGTCATTCATTTTTATGGGAGCTGAGGCAATAACGTTGATTGAGACGAATTCTTCAGAGCCACTGTGAGCTCCCTGGCTTTTCAAGGAGCATCACTCACATAATTTCTCTTATTTTTCTCCTCTCACCCGCCACCATAAGTGATACATTTAATTTGAAAAGTCATTTTAAGATATTTAGAAATAAGAATACTCAGACATATAAGCACAGTGATCTTTCTGAATAAGAAATCGTTATTTTGATTTAACAACATGTTGCAAACTTGTTACATGAGTCCTAAATTAATGCATGGAAAACACATGTACCCAGACACATACCTTGACTGAGGTTAAGCTACTCTCCGCCCCTTTCAGTCATAACAGCTTCACATAATGATAGGGCTGTCATTATAAATATTTGGAAGCTTCCACAATGTTGATAATTGATGGATTCTGAATGTTAGAGGAGTTGAAGAATTATTTTTAAGTCATCACAAACATCACGTTCAAAGTGGTTCCTTGGATTTATCAGAATGAAAACCAGTACCAACTTCTATTTATTGAGAAAGGATAAGGGGAGAGAGAGAGAGAGAGAGAGAGAGAGAGAGAGAGAGAGAGAGAGAGACGCAAAGGCAGAAGCCCTCTGTTATCTCCTAGACTTGCCTCTGGTACATTGAAAATGGTACCTCACTTTTGTGAATGTTTCTCTCTCCAGATGCTTGGCCAGGATGCCATCCACCTGCTCAGTGTCAGGCAGAACCCACCAGAGCATATGTTGGCTCTCACATTGCTTCGTCCTGGGGTGGATTGGGAGTGCTGGTCATCTGAGCTTTTTTTCAAGTGGTGTGACAACAGCTGGGAGAAGCCTAGAGCATGACAAGCTCTCTCTACACTTCTTCCTAGTAAGAGAGAAGAAATGGGGGCTTTTATCTGTCTAGCACCTCTGACCTGACTCCTGTAAGAGAGCACCCAGCTATCCAGCTTCATCCACAGTGAGAAGGAACTAGCAAAGGGGAAATCCTCTTCTTTATTTTCATAACTTAAAATTGAGACTGCAGTAAGCAGCATTTTGGACACAGCTAACTATATCTGTGTTTTAATCCCTAGAACCTGTGAACCTGCTATTTACATAGCAAAAGGGAATTGGGTAGTAAATGGAAATATGGTATCATGTTACTTTCAAATAAGAAGATTGCCTTGTATGGCAAGAAGGGCGGAATCCTTCAATGCAGAAACTGGGTAAAGGATAGGTCTGAGGGTGTTCTGTGAGAACTCCATACACTGTTGTTCATGTTGAAGATAGCAGAAGACCAACAGCAATGCAAATTCAGGAAGCTCTAGAAGATAGAAAAGCAAGAATAGAGTTCCTTGCTAGAACTAACCCATGAGGGGGGACACAACCCCTTGACACCTTTATTTTAGTTAGGAGAAACCCACTTGAGACTTCAGAGATATGAAACTAAGTTATAAATACAGGATCAATTGTTACAGAGTAAGAAACAGATATACAAGATTATGGCTTGAATCAGTGGTCTTCAGCTATGGTATGTGTTAGAATCTGATGGAACGCTTTTGAAGGTCTTCATGACAGACAACCTACTAGGCCAAGACTATCAAAATATGAGACTTGGGACTCAGACCTTTATAACCTCACATGGGTTTCCAAGTTGCATCAGTGTGCAGACAGATTTTAGAAGTGGCCCTTCAGTGGCTACAATCTCCACTGTTTGGTATTGAGAAAGATGGCTTTGGATCTTCTATCACTTCAAGATTGGAGTCCAATTTAGTTTACCTATATGTTAAATCTATACTTATAGATTTATATACACTTAAATCTATAAAATATGAACAAATATGCTTCTATTGAATGTACAGCCATATGTAAGTAAGGCCTTATTTTTAAATAGTCTAACACATGGGTGTGTGTAAAGGAAGTTATTTTGGTATGCATGAGCATGGGGATATTGATGCAGAAGTAAAGCGAAAACTTAAGGATTCTTTGGAAAGTCAGTTGTGTTGGATGGTGTTTGTTGGAGCAAACACGTAAAGGAGTGTTTTCTTGATGCAGACACAGGTAAAAGGCTAAAGGCAGACTCATGAAGAAACATTTCACTGAAGCAGACACAGAAGAGAGGATGTTCTGCTAAAGCAAGCCTGCGAAAGGACACGTGATGAAGGATTCTTTGCTGACAACATGCTTATATTGGTTCTCCTTACATTGCATAGTTGAGCTGCATTTGTCAGGATGCCATAGAGAGAAATGCACCAAAAAACCAAAAACCTATTGGTAGTGTGCTGCAGTTTCTTGCTCCTTCCTTGGATTCAGACTGATTGGCAGAGTGATGTCAGCTGAGACAGACACACATGCTGAGGTGCTGAGGCAAGACCTGTGGAGGACACATGATGTTTGGAGAAAGTATAAAAGGGACTTGAAAATATCATCCTTAGTGAGGTAACCCAATCACAAAAGATCACACATGGTATGCAGTCACTGATAAGGGGATATTGACCCAGAATCTCAGAATACCCTAGACACAATCAGCATATCAATAGATTTCTAAAAAGATGGAAGGAGAGACCCCTGGTCCTGGAAAGACTGGATGTAGGGGAACGCCAGGACAGAGTAATGAGAGGGGGTTGAACGGAGAAAAGAGGGAGGGAAGGGGGCTTATGGGACTTTCGGGGAGGGAGGAAACGGGAAAGGGGAAGTGATTTGGAATGTAAATTAAAAAAATAAAATAAAATAAAAAAAAATAAAATAAAAAAAAAAAGGGACGCTACAGAAAGTGACAGCGGCTGAGCTAGGCTTGCTTATAGAGTCAGCTGTGCAGCGCTTGTGAGTCTCGAGTCTTAGCTGACCTCAGCTTTCCTGAGAGAGGCACAGCCTAGAACTTCTACTGGGGTTCCTGCTGGTTCCTCCTGCTGACTTGAGTCGAGACTGAGGACTGGCTCTCTCTGCTAAGTCCTGACACCTCTGCTGCTATGCCAGCTACTGAACTGGTCTGCTGCTGTATCCCTTGAGTGTTTAGGAGTGGATCAAGCGGCAGCTGATGACTCCTGTGAACTGAACTGCTGATTTCCAGACAACGCAGATGGGAGCTGTTCCAAAGAACCTTTCTAATTGGGTAATACTTTCCTCATATCCTTTCTTTTCCACTACCTTTGGTGGGTGGTGGGCTACAAGGGAGGTTAAAATATTTAAGAGCCATCATTAAAAATATGTTTTAAGAAAATTAAAGTTAAAAGATTCAAACATTTATAAACTCCCAGGGTTTTCCACGTTGCATCAGCGTGCAGACAGATTTTAGAAGTGGACCTTCAGTGGCTGCAATCTCCACTGCTTGGTGCTGAGAAAGATGGCTTTGGATCTTCTATCATTTCAAGATTGGAGCTCAGTTTATATTAAATACATACATTTACTTAAATACACTTCTATAGAATGAGCAGTCATATGTGAGGTATTATTTGTAAATAGTCTAACATGTAGATAGATATGTGTAAAGGAAGTTATTTTGGTATGCATGAACATGGGAATATTGGTATAGATGATTTTTAAAAGTCTTCTGGCAGCAAAACTTGACATCTAGTCTCCTGTGTGTATGTGTGTGTGTGTGTGTGTGTGTGTGTGTGTTTTCTGGGCCATGAATTACAAAGTAGTTTTCAAAACAAGACCCACCCTTACATTTTTAAAACATTTTTAATTTTTAAAGATTTTCATATGCATAAACAATGACATAAGATCATATATACTCTTATTGTCCTCCCGAACTCCCCTTCTGCATCCATCCACTATACCAGTTCCTAGCATCCTTTTCCTTTATCCTCCGATGACCCACTGAAGTCAGTTAAAGCCGACTATATATGCACATGGATGAAACTTTTCACTGGAGTCTGGGAAACCTACCAGATTCAAACTCAGATTCAGTCCACCCCTCAGTTTATGTCGGGCTTGTTAAGGAAGTCAGAATTATTTGATAGTTTTTATTTTTAAATATAGGCACACGAATCCTGCCTTGCCCTTAATAGAGTTTTCTATTCCTCCCAGTTAATGTGACTTCAAATGACTACCTGAACCTTGCTTGTTGTGATCTTACATTCCCATGTTACCAAAAGAGACTAGAATTCCCCCGTCCCAATTCCTAGTTGTGCTGAGGATCAGGGAGAAAAAATGTAACGTGTATAAACCATGCCTTCTTGCCTTGTAATCAGGGATCAATAAATGCTATTTGTGTAGTAACATGAACCAAGTCCAAAGTCGACAAATGGAAGGGAAAGCTAACATGGGAAGTGGACGGGCAGAACGTAGAAGACAGTGAATTGCTTGGAACTTTGATCCAGCTGTAAGTCAAGTGTTTAAAAAGTGCCCAGCATGGGGTAGTAGTGGTGGTAGGCACCAGATACTGGGTTAAGCCTTTGGAGATGCAGGGACATAGGAAACCTGGTTTGCTCATGGGCATTTAAGGGTGAACTAGGGTACCCTAATTCCAAGCAAAATGGCTTATTTCACACTTCTCGCCTCCATTATTAATCCCGTGAGGGCAGTGGTGGCCTTTCCCAGTGTTCTGTCATCTGTACTCCCAGCTTACCTACAGACACAAAGCGAAGGCACAATAGAGCCTGCTGTTTCATTAGCCCACATGAGTCCCATAAAGCAGTTCCAAGAAATATAACACATTCCTAGTCTTTTCTCAATTTCAGCAAGTCGGAAGCAGCACAGTTAGAAACCAGAAGTCTTACGCTGGAGTTTGGAGCACAGCATTAGCACATGGGTCATCCCAGGCTTTCTGTTTAGTCTAGGCCGTGACAATAGGCTTGCTTAATGTCAGTTCATCCATCCCATGCCAATGAGGCGATAACTACACCGTAGCTGTAGTGTCTCTCGCACTGTCTGAGACGATGATGGTCAACGTTTTTCAGAAAATTGAGCCAGGTATGGTGACTTATGCCTGCAGTCCCAGATACTCCAGAGGCTGAGACAGGAGGATCACTTGAGTCTAGGAGTTCTGGACTGTCGTAGCATAAATATGATGACCTCCCGGGAGCAGAAGGACCACCAGATTGCCTAAGAAGGGGTAAACTGGCCAAGGTCAGAAACAGAGCAGGTCAAAACTCCCAGGCTGATCAGAAAATTGAAATGAAAATTGGGGATTCAAAGGAAGTAAAACTGAAATATCTTACAAGAGCCATTCAACAGTAGAGGGTCTAGAAATCCTCTTTTACCTGCTGCTCAGATTCAGACTGCTTGCCCTTCGGGTGCAATAGTCATACTAAGGGCAATGGTGAAGACAGAAAACAGAGACTGTGGGCAGCGTGCAACAACTCAGATGCAAACTCAGATCCTTAATGAGAAGACACTGGGACTCTTAGGGGCCTTTTCTACCAGCACGAATGTTGCTCTTGATGTGGCAGGGCCAACTACCCTCCACATCCTCTGTATGCCTTGACAGGGCCTCCAACATGGTACCTGAGAAGTCTCAGTGATCCCTCCCAGTCTGGGACTTCTCAGGAAGTCCAATTGTACAGATTAGAGCTGGAAGTTTCATCATGTAATATTAACCATGCAAAAACATGAAATATCATCATGTAATTTTAAAATGGTTATCATTTTAAAGACTTAGTTATAAATACTAATTGGAAATTGTAGCTATTATCCATTCCACATAATAACATATATTAGTTATAATATATGTGCATATTATATGTGTGCATATATTTTATGTATATTCTGGTAATAAAAATGTATAAAGTAGCCACAAAGCAAAAGCTCTCCCAATCCTCTCTTTAGAAGTAGATTTCCTTTTTCAGAAATCAGTTTCATCAGAAAAAATATGAAACTGAAGTATCATTCTATCTGATTTTAAGGATCAGACGGCTGCAATTTGCTTGCCTAGAAAATGAAATCCAAGTCTATTCTTCAGGGACTCTGGAGAGAAATGCCCAGCAGCCTTAGCGATTTATGGTGTGGGGAATCTCTTCATGGGTGTTAATTCAGACCAGGTTAGTTATCACCAGGCACTCTTAAAACGTTCCCTTTAGTGATTCTGACCTTTGATCTTGCCAGGACCACAGACAGCCCTGAGGCTATCCTGTATAGAAAATAAAGGAGATGGGAAAATAGCAGAGAACACAGCTCAAAGTCTGTGGGTAGCACAGGGCAGATCATACCAGCTCTGATTCTCAGAGTTTGTATCTGTGAAATGGGCATGGAATTCTCTCCAGATGGCTGTGAACACCCAATGACATAGTTTTTTGTTGTTGTTGTTGTTTGTTTGTGCTGTTTTATCTAAGACTATTCCTAAAACGCAAGACATGACTCTATGCAGGCCACAAATACGGAATAGAATTTGGAGGATGCAAGAACAGGAAGACTTTAATGGATTTAACTGCATCTGAATTCTCATTTAACAACACTCCTATTTTCTCCAGACCCAACTGATTCTACCCTGGGCTACTGTGTTGTATGTACTTACACCACACTTTGTAGCTCTGAAAGAGTTTGTAGTAAAGAGGGTCTTTCATCCAATAAAACTCATCAAGGATCTACTAAGTGTCATCTGGCCATACCAAGGAACAAAACAGATAGAAAACTCCACCCGCACGCTTTTGGCACAGCTTTAGGACCTCTTAGGGATGGGAGTTCCCTAACTTGGAGCTTCTATAGTGAGCTCTCGGTGTTGTATTCCTCATCTCCCACCTAATATATTCCTGAGACCCAGATCTCTTGAAAATCCACCACTTGGCTTCGGTCCAGGACAGGCATTTGGAATTTTGAGCCGACGTTTGGAGCTCAGAAGTTGGACGGGAACCATGTGCTGAGTGCCAGCAGCTCAGTTTGAGAGCTGGTGTCTGGCTTTCATTTCCACTGTCTGTCAGAGGGAGGCTTTGATCAGACCCTGCATTTTTTCACTTCTCCTAAGTGACTAGAGGCTACTACTGGCCCATTACTACCGCCTCCATGTGAGCTCTGGGCTGGAGGGGATAGCAGAGATTTATTTACATGAATTCCCCAGAATTGCCCTGCCCATCATCGGCCATACCCCTCCCCCCTTCACTCCCTCTCCTCCCGCCCTTTCTTTTTCTCCTCTCTCTTCCTCAGTTAGACTCCATAGTTAGAACCAGGGGCTATGAAGGGATTGAATTTGTCCAGGAAGGTATGGATGGGAAATGAGGAGGGGGCCCCACACACGGATTGCAGAGGGAATAAGTGATTGCAGCTGGATCTTAATGGCTTTTCTTCTCTGCCATCATTTTCCTTTAAGCCCAAAAGAAACTCTTTGTAATACGTGTTAAAATTATGGTTCAGATTTCTGATGATCAAGTTACATAGATTAAAGTAATGGATACCAGACTCTGCATCAATTCAGGTATAAATATGGATGAAATGAATGTACATTATCCACTGTTATAAATCAGTGTGTTCAAGGAAAGACATAAATCTCACAAACCTTTCCTACCTCAGGGTATGAAAGTGTGGTGGGTTTTTTTTTTCCTAGTGTTTTCGATGAAATTATGATTTGGAGTAAATCTGCAGGTTTTGCAGAAACTTTGACTTTTTTTGCGGAAGAAAGAAGAGAGTATATTATTTATAATGGTGAGTCATTAAAGTACTCCATGAAGTCCTTGTTGTAGAAAGGAGTTTGAGAGGCAAGGGCTATGTGACATTCCAGATGTGCATGTGTGGAGAGGGGCTGAGCCTTTGCACAAATTTATTACACCTAGTTCCATTGTAAAGGGTTCTTGGCCTGGGGGTATTTCTGTCCTCCACCACACTCCCTCAGCCCTGTCACCACTGGGAGGGTAGTGGGGAAAGGCTTCAGTGTACACAGGCACATGGCCACAGGATGTTGTGGTCTGGAAGGGAAGACCGAATTCTCACTTCTGAACCAGGGGTTGATGAAAGTGTCTGAGCTCCTCGTAGCCTGAGGGCTTCGCTTGAGTGAGAAGCCTTGTGGTGAGATGGAAGAGAGGGAGTTGAGTGGTTTGCAGATGTTCACCATAGCTCTGCTGCTCCACAGCTGCATACCCTAGCATCTTCTTTCACTTTCTCATGGAATGTAAGATGGGGTTGGTGTGAAGTCACAGTTCCTCCATTTTCCTGTGATACCGCTGATGTATCAGAGATGGTGACTGCCATGGTCCTAAATTGTATGGTAAATTTTCAGGTATTTCATTGGCTTTTGTTCTCCCCTGACCTTCAAGCTAAGTTCACTGCTGAATTCAGATGGGAATTCAACTGTTTCTAAGTCTTGAGGAAAATAAGGAAAATCTTCATAAGTAGATATAGGCTCTTTCTGCGGAATTTCTCCATGTTCTGCTTCTAACTACAGTCCAAAGAGCTCAAAACCACCAAGTCCTCATTCCTCTAGAAGACAGAAAAATAGAAAAACCTTCGTTCTCTTCAAAGACTTACCAGGAAATGGCCAGCATCATCTTTTAGTGACTTGAACTTAATTGTATGGCCATATTCTTTCCCAAGGTGGCCATGACTGTGCTAAATATACATACCATGGAAGAGAGAGTTGGGCATGTGGGGCCATTGGCATTCTTTTCCAGAGGACTCACAGGAGTTGTGCCAGAAATGCAAGTGGAAAAGAATGATGCTGGCTTTGAAGGAAAGAAGTAAGGAAAATTACAATACGGTTGATCATAAAATCTGTCCATGTCTGGTTGAATTATTCAAGATGTGACTATGTGGCTCACCTTCTTAATGTGCTAATGTCAGAAACAGAAACAATAGGCCTGGCTCATTAATGGCCTAGTAAAATTGACTTCTATCTACAACCACAGTCAAGTTATGCATACCCAGTATGCTTTTTGCTTCTCTCCTTCCAATGGACTCCCCTTCATCTTACACCTAGATGACAATAATTGAATTAATGAATGAGATACTGTGAGAGTGAACTACAGGACAAGGAGGACTGGAACCTTAGTCAAGGTACCATGCATGAGCATTTTCATGAACAGGATAATGATTACTTCTGTGAGTTTCAACCATGTTTGCTTTTAAGAAATGTCCTGTGTCTCACATACACAGAAAAAAATAGTGGAAAAAATGTCTTCAGTACCTACAAGATTATCAGCATCCACAGCTGCTCTTTTTCCCTTTTCTCTATTAAAGTGAGTAAGGTGTTTCCCCATAATAGACTCCTCCCTTCTGATCCATGGTGCTTTGTGTCGTCAGGATATCATCCCTCTGGAATATTTTCAACCTTCCTTCTGGCTCCTTCAAGCTTTAAATGAGTTAATTTTCTTCCATCTTATTATTTTTAAACCAGTGATCATCTATCACCCTTCATGCAGTCATCTCTTTTTATGATCTCTCTTGCAAATATCTTTTCAAAAGCGTCATGTTCTTGCTTCCTGTCCTTTACTCTCCATTTGTGTTTGGCTCATGGTCTTGTTACTACTATGCTACAGTGCTAGTTCAAGTCACCAATGGGATCTCATTGGGATTGCCAAGGGAATTTCCTAGTTCTTAATCTCATTTGACCTCTCAGAAGCATTTACCATTGTTGATGACTCCCCACAACATCCAAAAGATAACATTCATCTTGCTTTTACTCTTGCCTCTTGGCTTTCTTCTGTATCTTCTTGTGGCCTCTCTCTACTCATCAGTTGGTAGTGTTTCTTAGCAATCTAATGGTAGATGATCTATTCTCATGGGTCCCTGAACTCTTATTCCCAGGCACCATTTTTATGTATATATAGTCATTATATGTATAAAAGTCAAATGGTTTTTATTCCAGTGTTGTCTCTAGACTGCAGATTCAACTGCCTCCTCTGTCTCCAATTAGGCATGTCCAGTTTATTAATGTTGTAATGTTGTAGCATGATGTAGTAATCTATAAAGTTTACACACAAGAGCTTCACAATGAAATCTCTCTCTCTCTCTCTCTCTCTCTCTCTCTCTCTCTCTCTCTCTCTCTCTCTCTCTCTCTCTCTATCACACACACACACACACGCACATGTGCACCAATAAAAACTCATAAAATTTTAACTTTGTATTAGGCCATATTCTGTATGTGACCACTAGGTTGGACATACCTGAGGGATATCTAGAACTTTAAATGTCTAAAATTTTGCCCCTTATTAATCCTATGCCTTGTTTTTGCCTCAATTGTCAAAATGTATGGAACATAATAGAGAATGCACAAGATACATATCATACTAGTGTGCCCCAGAAGCTCCTTCAGATACTAGGCGCGGCCCTTCTCATAGTTACAGAGGAATTTCTAGTCAAGGTGCCTGATGAGGTTGCCCAGAAGGTCATTCCTCCAGCGCTGCCTCTCACTGCAGTAGAGCTCATTACTGGCAGCAGGTATAGGGTGAAGTCTCCATCTTGGAACCTGAGGAGCTGCCAAATGTACAGCAAAGTTTGAGTGGACCCTGCCCCCAGTCATCCAAGATCATCACCTCTTCCTTCCAGTTAAGACCCAGGTGACCTCACAGTATGGGCATAATCTCAAAGCACCACCATAAGAGAAAACAGTAGAAGGTGACGAGTTAGACAGTGCTCGTGTCCTTCTTAATGATACCACCCTGCCATTGTTCAGAAGACACAGCCCTTGCTGACACATGATCAGTCCCTTTCAACCACAGACTTTTGGATTAGTATCTACCTGAACTTGAATGAAACTATCAAAATGTATTTCAAAGAGAGATGCCATTCAAACAGTGCTGAGAAACAATAATGCAGGGAAGATATCAACTTAATTGTCATGGGGACATATAAGTCAAAGTTATAGGACCCAGCTCCCAGAGTTGTTGATGAAACCTTAATCATGGGAAGAATAGAGTAACTGAACAGGGGAAAACAGAGTAAAATGACCTTTTGTTCCCAGTGAGAGCAACAGAAAGTAGATGCTTCAAAATATTTCCCAGCTTACTTGAGACCTGGCTAGCTATTACTGTTAGATTCATGAATGCATGGCCCCCAAGCCCCAAGTATTAAAGGCGTGTTCTCCAGTGTGGTGTTCCTGGGAAGTGATAGAATTTTTAAGAGATATGGTCCGGACCGAGAAATCTTTAGATCACCAAGCTTGGCATGACAAGATAACTCAGTGATTCAAGATTCCTGGCACCAAGCCTAACAACTTGAATCTGGTCCTGGGGACCCACATGGTAGAATGAGAAATCTGGCTCCTGAAGACTGTCCTCTGGTCTCCATACATAAGCTTGGCCACATGTACACCTCCACCCACTAAATAAAATAAAATAAATCCAATAAGGATCATTGAGGGTTAACTTGGGAAGGAGTCATAGGACTCCAGGCCATCTTCACTTTCATTCTCTGTGTCTCAACAAAAAAGTGTTAGAGTTTTACTCCACCACATTCTCCAGCAAGGTTTCATCAATCATTAATGATGGAGAATATGGTAGAGCCAAAAACACCATTTTCTGTACATAAGTTGATTACTTCAGGTAATCTTCTGTTAGGGTGATGAAGACTAGACTAAAGACCAAGTTGTCTACCACCATATTAACTTTTACTTTAGATCCTAAGCTCATTCTACCATCCCATGATATCACCTTTGTGCCTATTTTTAAAGCATAGGAAGTTTCTTCAATATTATGTTCCTTAGTGATCCGATTATATGGGAATCTGATTTCTTTTATCTACCTCAAGTTTCCCATGAGAATGACCTCAGTTCAGGCATCCATCACACATTATTTACTTGTGTAACAGTAACTCCACTTCTGTGTTAATTCCATAATGACTTTCTACTTACAAATATATTATCTCACTCAAGACCCCAAATAATTTTTTGTGCCTTAAAGAGGGTGAATGAATTATTTAAGGCTGCATTGTATGTTAGGTACATGAATTGAGATCCCAACAATTGGACTGGTTCTAAAGAAATTCAGTCAGTGTGTTCTCTAGTATAGTCTTGGATAGATAGGTATCTCTGAAGAGGCCCTTTGGGACATTTCAGACTTTGAAGATATTTTTGTTGTTGTTTGCCTTTGAAGTACCAAAGTCCCAAAAGGGAGGAAAGCTCAAGTTTAACTCAGTTCACTAATATTTTCTGGTTATTTATGATATACAGGCTCTGAGGGGGTTCTGATTTCCTGAATGGATTTGCTGTATCTGGAACACCAGAGTATCAGCCTAATCTACTAATATATCCAGTTTAGCATCCAGGAGCTCTTCTCTCTAGTGACAGAGGCTGTGGTACCCAGAGACAGTGGTCAGCTATTTCATGTAAACATCTCAATCTATTCAGCTCAGCCATCTGGTTCCCAGGACACCTGCTCCAGAGGCTGCTGAAAGCAAACAGCCGATGCTCTAAGGCTTACACTGAAAGCAGAACATTCAGATAATCTCATAAAACATGCAAAAGCCCAGATCACCTGGGAGACGGTCATCTCCCTTCCCATCTATTTTGGGAGGATGAAAAAGTCCAGCTACAACCATCTTTCTCACAAATGGGATGCAGGGATATTTCTAATCCTCCCTACTCTGAAGGCAGCAGAGAACTTCCTGGGAGGAATACTTTCTCCTAAGGATGCTTTAAGAAATGGCTTAGTTAGAGGAAGATCTGCTGACCTAAATCGTTCTTTGAGATTGTTCAGCTTCTGGCTGGAGTTTCCCTGTCTCTCCTCCCTTGAAACTGCAAAGATTAGGGCAAGTTATGTGAGTGACATTGCATACAGTGTGGTGGCTAGACTTGTGGTCAATACAGAGACCAAATGACCAAGCACAGCTTTACCACCCTCTCCCAAATTCACCAGAAGAGGTGGAGGGGATATTTGGACACCAAGTTCCTGACTGAAAAAAAAAAAAAAACAAAACCAAAAACCAAAAACCAGGAAACAGGACCATCAAAGCTTAGCTTTGGACTGATTCTGTGGCATCTTTGGGCCCCTGTTAAGAAATGTCCACTGTAGGGACAGTAAGTGAGATTCCTTAATTTCTATGAAACAGAGGGATTTTTAGGCAAGAAAATTACCCTCTGTGGCTCCTTGGTATATGGAAATTGCTAGACCCTTAGAGTATGGATATATCTAACACACTGGCTCACTGCCTCTCTGGAATCTCTGAGCTCCCTCACTTGGGCCTTCCAAGAAAAGCAGAGCTTTTCACAGGTACCTGCTCATGAAGAGAGCCCAAAGGTGAGAACACACACATTTTAGAGGCTAGGCATCGTGCCATACTTTATGAGTTAAAGTCTGACCAGGGCAATTCCCTCACTGCAGCCTCTTTCGTCCCATTGGAATCAGGTTTCTTAGGAAGTCTCTTACACAGATATATGATGTTTTCTAATCCAACTGAACTGTCATTTGATTTAAGTGACTTAAAGAAGGCTATTTTGTACTTGTAGGTCTAAGTACTGACAAACTCACCTCATCCCATAGGAACTGAAGGCCATGGATCTCCCATCATAAAAGCCATTAGATATTGAGAAGGGAAAGATGAAGCAGAATGCATGGGCCCAGAGTCAGGAAGAACAACCAGATCACCGATGATACACAGGAGTGGAGAATTCTCGAAGGATATAGGGTGAGTGGAGGGTTATTGAGTATTACCGAGACCTGCACCTCTAGGAAAACAAGAAATGATGGACCTCCACTTCATTCCTTTCCTAAACCCTAAGTCTATCTTGTGTCTAGTAGTGTCCAAAATAACGTCACTCTTCTCTCTGGTTTCCCTTCTTGTTTCTGGACCCCAGTGGGCCATAAGCTTATGGGGTTTGCATGCAGGAAAGGCAAGTAAAAACAAAAACCCAAAGTGATTCAGAGATGCCTGTAATATCTAGGATAATGGAATAAACTGATAGCGACAGCTCAAGTGCTGGGTTAAACACCTTCTGTTCATCTAGCCTAGGGCATTAGGGATATGAGAATCAGAGTGGTCACCTATAAGATATGTAATTATTATCCTGATTTTACAGCTAAGAGAAGTAGGGCTGAGATGTTAAATAGTTTGTACAAGACCATAGATACAACATTCCTCAGATTCTACATCAGGCGGTATGTCTTAGTGGACCATATACTCAGACTCTTTCCCATGCAGTTCACTATCATAACACCCCAAACTCCTCAGCCAACAGTTGAAGCAAGAAAGCAAAGGAAGAAGCTGAGAATGAACAATGCTCAGGTCAAAAGGCAGAGGCAGGAACAGAGAAAGTCACATAGTGTCTTAGATATTGCTGAGGACTCATGAAGAAAAGTCTGTGGACATGCCAGCTATCATGCTGAAAGTGCAAATTTGACTGTCAAAATTATTTAGATGGCACAAAAGTAGTAACTTGTTTCTAAAAAAACATTGCATTTGGTCAGATATTTTGTTTATTAGCATGGGGTTTACAAAGCAAAAACGTATCCAATTTTATTTCCTAGCAATGAACTTGGTAATAAAAAAGTATGGGCCACTATCCTGGATAAGTATGTTCCTTGGAGACTTACTAGTTTTATTTAGAAGTATAATGTTATTGGTTTTGCGATTTTTTTCAGTAGTTAAATAGGGGAAAGTTTAAGTGTAAATGTAAAAGTAGTAAAAAACAATTCTATAAAAATGAGCAAAACTTAGAAATAAACTAAAATTATTGGCTACTTAGGAAGCCATGGCCTTACTCCAAAATTTCTCATATGCACTTCAGAGGAAAAGGGTGCACTGAGCAGACTCAGCCAAAGGGCCATGAGTTTATTTCAGTCTTTATCTCAAACAGTGTGTATTCAAATGTTTCCTAGCATACAGACCATATCATTTTGCAAGTGTTTTGCTTACACGTGGCCTCAGCATTGAGAAGACTTGGGTGAGACTACATCCAATCATCCCTGTACAGATGCACACAGTCAACATTCATTTGGTATATTCTCAAAATTTGTGTAGCAACTAATCCCTGAATTTTTGAACCCAAGAAGTACAATATGGATGGGACCAACATGCTATTTGTCTTTTAAGAACAAATCAAGCAAATACACAATAGACCTCACACTTGTTTTGCAATCAATATCAAGACCATCTTAGAGGTGAAAGACATGGAACAGTAATGAACTTGAGAGATGACCATATGTAGTTGAGGTCAACAAGAGGTAGCCATGATGAAACGCATGCATTATCATATGACACTGACACACAGTGCCTTAATGTGTTCAGAAATGTACTCTTGAACAGCTCAGGGTTATAAAAATCTGACATTCATTTAATTCGTTGGTGTCTAAATATATAAAAGGCTAGGGCTCACTTTGTCCTTCCTATAGCACATTTAGATTGAAAGTATTTTGATTAAAAGGTTGATTTGCAAAACAGAGATATAATAGAAACCTTTCCACAGTGATATGTATGCCTCAAAGAGGCCTGTGTGTAAACGTGTGCATCGGAGTTGTGCCCTTAGGTGTGGAAAACGTCTCACACTGAGACCACTGTCACGTATTTGAGTCTTTCAGTCACCTCAGTGTCATTCTCAAGGCATCCTCTACTCTGAAGAAATACATTCCCTAAATTTCAGTCTATTTAATGATTCAGAAAACTGATCAATTATATTTGATTAAGGATGGTGTGAATATTTGTCTTTTAAGCAGAAGCAAACTATGGCTTTGAGAATTTACTTTACTGTTCAAAATGTTTGTTAGTTTAGCTAGAAAAGCTTTTCAAGTGATTGTGTGTGTGTGTGTGTGTGTGTGTGTTTGTATGTGCATGTGCACATTTGTGTATAGTGTAGTGTATGTGTATGTACCTGTCATGTCTGGGTATGTGCATATAATAGCCAGCAGTTAATGTCAAGCACCCGCCATTTCTCCCCACTTTGATAAAGAGCCTTCCATTTTCCTGGAACCTGCTAATTCAGCTAGACTGCCTAGCCAGCAAGCCCTGAGGGTCCATCTGTTTCTGCTTTCCCAGTTCTGGGATTATAGTTGCTTGCCAGTTGTGGGTTTGTTTGTTTGTTTGTTTGTTTGTTGTGGGTGCTGTGAAATTCAAATGAAGGCCATCATGCTGTGTAACAAGTCCTGAAGAGACTGAGGCATCACTCCAGTCCCACAACTCTCTAATAAAGCCTAAAAATTCTTTTTGGTATAAAAGAGATGTGTAACAAAAACTGGGATGATATGAAGAAATTCAATGTTGTCTCACTGACTAGAAAGTGGCCCCCAAATTTTGGGTTCCTAGAAGTACCATGAATAAGATCAGGCACATTCAGATTGGCATGTAGCTATAGACAATATAGAAGTATTTCTAACACATGTGCAGAAGAAGGACAAAACTAATCTTTCTTGTTGTATAATGCAATGATGGAGAACTGGATGAGGAGGAGGAATTTTAAGATTTGAAACTCTGTACACTTTTGTGCCATCAAAGTATACCCAGATGCTTTCATCATCCCAGTCAGTAAAGAAAGTAGAGCTAATAGGTGAGAAGGAAAGTTCGTCCTATTTATTAGTACCAGAAAAGTGCTACAAACCATGACTATTAATATACTCAATAAGCACACTCATCATGGGTTAGGCTTTGCATCTCTCGATCAGCAGAAACCTTCTCTACCAGAAAAGGACACAGAGTGAACAAGGAGAAGTAGCAAATGAAGTGATAGATAGATGAGAGACAGGTAGGTAGGTAGATAGACAGACAGAGAGATGACAGATGAATAACAGTTACATGGATAAATAGATAGAAGATAGATAGATAGATAGATAGATAGATAGATAGATAGATAGATAGATAGATAGATAGATAGATAGATAGATATTTTCAATGTGGCATCCTTTGTTCATGATAATGAAGACACTGATGAGTGAATAGTTGACAATGAGTGTAATCTGTACTTCCAGAGAAGTGCGACCCAGATAATTTGTCCCATTTCTGATGCAATGCCTCATGGCTGTGTATATTATCTGCTTCTGTCTTTGTATGACTCTATCTAGAACACTTTGAAAGGACGACTCCATAAGCAAACAGGAACCACTAAAGTAATAAAGAACAGCGAGAAGTCTCACACAACTAGGATTTAGAGATTTCCTTCTTACTGTGGAAAAGATGGTGAGAAGTAGAACAAGATGAAGCTAGGAATTTAACTGACTTGGGTACTTTTTCAGAAGAGAACAATTCTCTCCTGAGAGAGCTGGGATGAAGGAGATGAAGGAGCTTTGCCATTTGAGAGTTATAGATGACTTTGATCAGACACGGAAAAAATTCTAAAGACTGAATCCATTTGATCTAATACGGAATTCTTCACAATCAATTAACTTGGTTTTAGGACCCAGATGCCAAATATCATTGTAAAAAGACCTGACTTGTCTAAGGTTATAACACCCTGAATGTGCCCAAACATGTTGGAAATGACCTGACTAGGCAGAATACAAATGTACATTCAACTGAAGCCATTGTGGTGGTTTGACTAAGTATGGCCCCATAGACTCATTTGTTTGAATGCTTGATCATAGGGCGTGGCATTATTAGGAGGTGTGGCCTTATTGGAGTAGGTGTGGTCTTGTTGAAGGAAGTGTGTCACTGTGGAGTTGAACTTTGAGGTCTTACATGCTCAAGTTACACTTAATGTGGCATACCATCTCCTGTTGCCTGCAGACCAAGATGTAGAACTCTCTGCTCCTCCAGCACCATGTCTGTCTGCATACTGCCATGCTTCTTGCCATGATGATAATGAACTAAAGCTCTGAAATTGTAAGCCAACCTCAATAAATGTTTTCTTTTATAAGAATTGCCATGGGCATGGTGTCTCTTCCCAGAAATGGATACCCTAATTAGGACAGCCAGAGTAAAGAGGGAGGTTTATGTCATACTTTTTTTTATGGTTCTTGAAATGAGAGATAGAGATAGAAGCACTCTACCACTGAGCTACACAAATCTGAAATGAAGATGCAAGACTGGGCTCTTGTTTCCAGGCAATGCAGAATTTTAAAAAAATAGAAAACATAGCATGCTTTTTAAGAAATTAAACATCCATATATGAAGTAGGAATGTGATTCTGAGCAAGATGGAAGGGGTTGTTTAAGGCATTTCCATCTCTGTCCTTCATGGCATTTCCCTGTGGTATACACTGCCACATGCTTTACAGATTGATGAGGTAGATTTCTCACGGCTGCATGGCTATGAATGGAAGACTCAGAATTTCAAACAGATACATCTGCTCCTAAAACACACACTTGTCCCAGCCTCTGCACAAGGCTGCTTTACCAGCATTCGAAGAAGACAGACCTTTGGGATCAACCCACTTGGAAGAACAATGTACTTTTGGCAAGCAAACAAGAGCACCCCACCCCCACCTCCATCCCCATACAATTCCTTTATCGCTAGCCTCTTTCTGAAGCAAATAGGTCTTGAGCAAATTCTTTTCATGATTAGATATTGTCCCTAAAGGTTGAAAAGTAGGTCACTTATATCTGTGAGTTCTAGTTCCATTCCACCTACCTAATTAACCAACTCACATCTAGTGTTTTCTGGGTGCCCAGCCCTAGGCCATGCTACAGGTGTATATTCTGGAGGTCTCGTCCTCCAGAATCTCCCAATGTAGTAGACAGGTAAGATACAAGAATAGCTAGTTATGATGTTGGAATCATATAGATGAGCAGCACATAGAAACTATATTTGGAACAGTGTAGAAATGTTAGAGGAGATCATCCATGTAGTTTCATAAATGGGATGATACTTTGGATGACCTGGAAAAATCCTGAAGTTCCACATGTGGGACTGGTGCATAGTGTCCAGGTAGATGAAGAGTGTAATAAATAGATGCCCAGAGACTGGTTTTAGCAGCATGGACAAAGAAAAGTAAGAATAAAGATGGCAATGTAAAGCCCTGTCAGAAGGCAGTAAGGAGTGGGTGTTGGATGTTTACGCCACTCTGACACTGACATTTGAGTGCTTGATTGGGTTCCTGGCTATTCTCTGGAGTAGCTGTGGTAATCTTTGAGGCTGGCACAAGGCTGAATATTTCTATCCTTGTGCAGTCTTTCTTCCTTTTGATGAGTCCCCAGACGTGTGAAATCTACCTCCTTTCCTAGTACTGTTATCAAACCTCATACTTGTATTCAAAATGGGGTCAAAAAAAAAAGAGAAGAAAAGGGCAATTGATTTGTATGTTCCAGTCATTTCCTTGGGAACACGCTGAGCTTTTACTCTGGGGTGACTGAGAAAGAGACCCTGTCTCTGATTAGATCTGTCAGGCAGTGGCTGTGTTACACTAGGTACCTGGGGAAATAAAACCACGGGCAATTGCCAGTGTCTGCATGCCCAGAGAGCTGTCTGCTGTGCCGTACAATAACGGCAAGTTTGTATGTGTATATATACAGGGTCCACTTGGCTAACACTTGGCAGAGAGTCTCTAGATTAAAATCAGAGGTAGGTAGATTCTCTAAAGCTTCTACTCAATATATACACAGGAGCACACACTGAAATAATGACTAACAGCACACGGAGAGGACAGATAAGTGCCGCTTGACTTCAGATCTTATCTGTGTCATTTGATTTGTCATATACCTTCAGGAGAAGCAAGGCTACAACCACACACTGATCATACAACCTTCCTGAATAGTCCTAGAATTCTGCTTTATCCTTAAAATATTGGATTAGAAATACCTATTTATACAATCCCTGTACCAGATGGCAGACTCCTCAAGCTTGGGCACTTGGTTTTGCTTGCCTTTCTCTCTCCCATGTCTAGTTTGGTGTCAAGTAGAGTGCTGGATATTGACTTTCCATTGCTTACCCCTGGGTGGAAAGAGTAGATGGCTGGTGGGTAGAAAGGTGTTTAAACAGTAGGTGGATTCCAGAGTTTTACTTCCAGTTTGGTTTAGGTATTGGTTTGGTTACAGAGAGGGAGTAACCATGGCACTAAAGACACATGTCACACAGCTAACACAACCTTTAACATCACAACAGGAGCCTGTTTTCAGGAGACAATTGAGAGGTAGACACAGTCAAGTGTTCAGCCATCTAAACTCACAAGCATCCATAACTCTAGCTCTAGGGATTCCAATGCCCTCTTTTGACCTTCACAAGCACCAGACATGTGCATAGAGCACAGACATACACACAAGAAAAACATTCATACACATGAAATGAATAAACAAATCCAAAAATATTTGAAATATGTTTCTTGAATATTAAATACGGCAGTTATATCCTTTTAAAGTTTGCTAGATGATGAGTTTTATCTGCTTTCCTTTCTCAGTATTCTGTTCATCCCATTGATCTGCAAACATCTTAAGACCAAGGCATGTATATTATTTATTTGGTTATAAACCAAGCCTGACACATTTCTCAGTTGAGTGGAAAGCTTAGTGACACTTGGTAAGTAAATGAATGAAAATGTACCCATGAGATCCTGCAGAATATGTTGGTCAGCTATTTGCTGGAATATTAGAAAGTTCATGTACAAACTGTATGGCATTGGGAGGAAATTGGTTGGGGTCAGTAGTGTTGTTCTATCTTGTGAATTTTAAGAAGATATACTAGAAGTTACCACAGTTCCCCAATGAAAACACAGGAGTAGTAATTCCACTCTGATGCTTGTCTCCTTGAGTCTTATTTCTTTGTCTCTAGTGCTGTTGTCTTAATTTTGCCCCTTTTACTTCTCATTTATTCTAGTACGTTTTGCCCCCTTTAACTGTAGCTGGATTAATTGAAAGCCTCTTGTTGCTATCTGGAAAGCAATACCAAAACAGCAGCAAGCTGTAAACCACAAAGCTTATGGATACGTACTTTCCTCTACATTTTATATTTGCAGAATTCTGGATGAATCATGCTGACTGAACCCTGCATATTGGCCCTCCAAGCATGCACCCAATTTGAATACTGAGAAACCTGCCATCCTTGATTTTTGGCTCTCTCCAGGCACCTTCTTATAGAATGATCTTAGATGGCAGACAGCATTTCACTTGGAATCTTTTATTGATCCTCATGTCCTATAGGACAAAGTTCATCCTTCTTGCCTGGATTCAAGACGTTCATTTTAAGAGTCCTTACAAACTCCTGTATGACAACTGACAGGTGAAAAGTGTTCTGCATTCTTCATGGTTCTATAAACATCTAATGGACTTCCAAGGGTACACATTTTGCACGGCCAGATGTCTCTGCTGCAATATCCCTCTTAGACTTCTTTACCCACCAAATTCCTCCACTTCTCCAGATTCAGTTGAAAGCCACAAGAACAGGTATTGGTCCAGTGACTCCTCTATGCTGCTGTGGCATAGTCAGACTTTGTCCACTCCACCTATTGTTTAAAACCAATCTCTCTTTCTCACAGACCTCCATCAATTCCTCCTTCAACAAACTCTTCCAGGATTGTCCCTTTTTTTTTTTTTTTTTTTCAATTTGGAGACTTCACATTGATATTTTGCTTTAATTTACTCTTTAAGATACAAGTGATTCCTTTTTTTTTTTAATTTAATTTTATTTTATTTTTTTAATTTACATTCCAAATCACTTCCCCTTTCCCGTTTCCTCCCTCCCCGAAAGTCCCATAAGCCCCCTTTCCTCCCTCTTTTCTCCGTTCAACCCCCTCTCATTACTCTGTCCTGGCGTTCCCCTACATCCAGTCTTTCCAGGACCAGGGGTCTCTCCTTCCATCTTTTTAGAAATCTATTGATATGCTGATTGTGTCTAGGGTATTCTGAGATTCTGGGTCAATATCCCCTTATCAGTGACTTCATACCATGTGTGATCTTTTGTGATTGGGTTACCTCACTAAGGATGATATTTTCAAGTTCTGACCATTTGCCTAGGAATTTCGTGAATTCATTGTTTTTAATTGCAGAGTAGTATTCCATTGTGTAAATATACCACATCTTCTGAATCCATTCCTCCGTTGAGGGACATCTGGGTTCTTTCCAGCTTCTGGCTATTATAAATAAGGCTGCTATGAATATAGTGGAGCATGTCCTCACAACTCTGTGCCATATTATCATTCTCATTTGAAAACTCCAAATACAAGGCCCTGTGACTGTTTGAAGATTGCATAGATATCAAATAATACATCTGACCTTGGGAGCCTTATTCCTAATTACTACTCTAGACTGAACTTCTTAATAGCAAAGAATGAGTCTCATGCACCTTTATTCCAAGACCTTTGCAGGAGGCCTGGAATTATGACAACCATATTTAAATAGTAATTCTCTGAATTTATCTTGCTATGATTTATTTCTGTCATTTCCTGATTATGTCAGACAGATTATGTAAATTTTGATTTTTGATAGTTTCAGTCATGTTCTAATATGATGAGTCAAATCAGAAAGAAACCTAGCACAAATAAGAAGCATTGGGAGGATTCTAATGTCAGTAAAGAGTTAAATTGTGTGGTGTTGTGCTGAGAGCTTAAGTTAGGGCTAAGGACAAATTGGTCCTCCATCCTAAAAAAAAAAAAAAAAAAAAACTGTTACAAACTTGACCCAAATTAGGGTCACCTGGGATTGAAGAATTTAGATTAAGGAATTGTTGCCATTACATTGACTTTAATGAAGAAACCTAGCCCACTATGACTGGTGCCTCCTGAGCAGGTAGAATTGTGTTGTGTAAGAAAGCTACATATAATAACCTTCTATCAATGTAACAAAAGCCCATATTTTCTAAGAGGCCATATTTCTGATGACTATCTGTTAAATTAATATGAACAGCCAGACAGTTTTTAAAAACTTGAAAAGACTTATTTTTCCAATGGACCATTCCTGCCACCTGACCCCTCAGTTCCTCCACCTATCTCAGAAGTCATCCTCAGATGACGAATGACCTTCCTTGAAATGTGACCACACATGGCTAAAAAGGGGCATCCTCTCAGGTGGGCCTCTTTTGATGGAAGAAAAACCAAGCAAGAAAGTCTCTTCGGTAGAGAAGAGTCGAAAGATGTAGCAGGGAGTTCAGCCTCATTGGTGACCTGGAACAACATTATAAATAAATTCTTCACTTAGAGATGACAGTGCTGACCTGTTATCTGGAGACAGGGTGAGAAACTCCTTCTGCTGATTCTGGGATTCTGAGAGAAAAGAACCAGGAGAGACACAAGAAGAAAGAAGCAGTACCAATGAGTCCACCATAGTTTTGGATTGTTGGAGAGGATGAGGATGGAAGCCCAGACCTGAGCTGTAGCCATGGATAGAAAGGGCAGTGTCAGAGGTTGCTGGAGTGTCCATGCCCTAGCAGTGAGAAGGAAGTACTTGAACAGAATGATCATGAGAGCGTTTAGAAGATGGTAATATCAAACAGTAAGGGTTGGTAATTGATGTTCTCACAGGAGAACTCATAGAACAGACCTAAATAATTACTCTTCCTAGAACTTAATAGCAGTCCTTATAAATTTTCCTGGAAATTCTTAAGAAAATCTTACTTGAAAATATCATCCTTAGTGAGGTAACCCAATCACAAAAGAACACACATGGTATGCAGTCACTGATAAGGGGATATTAACCCAGAATCTCGGAATACCCTAGACACAATTCGCATATCAATAGATTTCTAAGAAGATGGAAGGAGAGACCCCTGGTCCTGGAAAGACTGGATGTAGGGGAATGCCGAGACAGAGAAGCGAGAGGGAGTTGAATGGGGAAAAGAGGGAGGGAAGGGGGCTTATGGGACTTTCGGGGAGGTAGGAAACGGGAAAGGGGAAATGATTTTGAATGTAAATAAAAATATAAAAATAAATAAAAAATAAAGTATCTTTTAAAAAAAAAAGAAAATCTTACTTGTTTCTCCAGTTGATAGTACCTGGAGAACTATATACTAAGTAAGAGGCTTATAAAGGATCTGGTGACTAAATAAATTAATGAAAGTAAGAATTAATTTTTTTGTAAGAAATGACAATAGATGCTTGTAAACTTGGAGCTAGATCTACAAATGAGAAAGACAACATTTATATACCTAAAGAGACTTAAGTCAAGAGGAATGCCTAGAGATGCTTATAGCTAATATAGTGGAATAAAGGTTGATACAGGGGGAAGAATTGAGGCTTCAGGGTGAATCTAGAAGAAATGTTTTTAAAATTTCATGTGAGCACTTTGGTATTTGGATAGCAGAGAGTCTTTCCTTGGCTGGATTTTTTTCCCTTACTTTACTGTTGCTGCTATAATAGATTGGCATTTTGAATAGTTTAGAAAATGTTAAAAGACAGGAAAAATATAAACCACAATCTCATTATACAATGGCAACTTATTATTATTCGAACATATTGCTTTTTAGACATTCTCTTTGAAATTTTTCTTCATAATTGAGATTATATTGTGCCTAAAAAGTTATATTATTCTCATTTTGCAGTTTCCTGTGATCTTAAAATATTATAACTGTGGTGAAAAACTTTCTCAGTATGTATATACGATAAGACATTTCCTAAGTCTCTCTCTATCGGACATGAGAATTCATTACTTTTAAATACTATTAATAATTTTATGCTTCAGAGTGCCTTGATTCATTTAAAAATCTTTTGCAAAAGGCAAAGGTATTTTCTTTTTTGCAGAGATGTCTATAGTCATGTGTTTTTGTGGTCTATATGCAAAAGCCACAAAATAAAAATAATCCAAGTGTCCACGAGCCAATAAATGATTAAAAAAACACGGCACATCTCCTGGCAGAATACTGCTCACCTACAACAGTGAGAACCTGTCATTTGTGAGGCTATGGATAGAGCTGAAGGACATCATGTCAAGCAACATAGACCAGGCTCAGGAAGACAAGGATGTTGAGGTCTCCCTCATATGTGACACACAGAAACTGTGAGAAGAAAAGAGTAGAATGGTTATTTCAGAGACTGGGGGAGGGATTATGAGAGAAGGAAATATGGGGAGAGGTTGACCAAGAAACTCTAAGTTCTAGTTAGACAACAGGTGTACATTGTGTCTGCTATTGAACAGTAGGGCAACTGTAGAGGCCAATGATTAATACACTATACATGAAATAAACTAGAAGAAAGATTTTTTGAATGTTTTACTATGAAGAAGAAGTATTTAGGAAGACAGGCAATATATCCCTAAACATATAATGCATTTGTGCCCTAAAACACCATATGGTATTTTACAAATAAGTAAATTTTTACTTTTTATGTATTAGTTTAATTCCTTTAATTTCTAAAAAGATTCTCTTATCTTTTTGAAAGTTTTTTAAAAATTTGTTTTATATGAATGTTAGGCCTGCTCAGATATAACTACACCATGTTTGTGAGGGTGCTCACGGAGACTGAAAGGCATTGTAAATTCTTGTGAGGCACTGTGTAGGTGTGGAAACTGAATCTGGATCATCTGTGATATAATAATTGTTCTTAATCCTTGAGCCAGCTCCCATCACCTAATCTCTTCACCCTAAAATCAATTGTTCTGTACAGTATTAAATAATGAAAGAAGTGAAATCATGTTTATATCATTGACTATTGTGAAGATTAAGGCATGGAATCCTGAGTGACCATGTTTAAAACTCCACCTGCTCCAATAGATTATATTCCCAAATAAGGTTGTCATTCTTTTTCTTAAATACTTTTCTTTTAAAATATTTAAGTATTTAAAAAATCAAATAGGTAACCAAGCAGTTGACACTATCCAAAGCTCATTTGTATGAACATATATTGTGTGGTGTCTACAGATGTGCAGTGGCATTTAAATAATGATGTCCTGCCACGGGGTTGTCAGAGATTCCTTCCCAGCTCTCAATGGTTCTCAATCTGTGGGATATGACTGCCCTGGGGTTGCATACCAGATATCCTGTATATCAGATATTTATATTGTGATTCATGGAAGTAGCAAAATTACAGTAGAATGAGGTCATTTTGTGGTTGGGGGTCACCACAACCTGAGAAACTATATTAAAGCATCAGGAAGGTTGAGAGACTGTTCTAGCTGGAAGAGAAATACAACTAAACAGTTATGTTAAATTCATACCACACCACTGTCTCATATTAAACTAACAGCTGAGTTACTGGCCCTAGATAGACCTGACATGATGACTACCAGCATTGTGGCTAATGGGATAAAATTATTCAGTAGCGTCAGAAAAGTAAATTGGGAATACTTTTAACAAACACCATTGTTCATGTAATTTGATTGTTTGAAAAAGCTTCTCAGGAAATAAGCACCAAGGAAAGGTAGCTGCTTTCATCAAGAGAATGAAATGTAGAGAAGATAAATCTCTGGCAGATGTGCAAGACAGAGACAGATGTTTAATGCACATCTATTTATTGAACTTGAGGTGCTCTTCTTTCAAAATGTCATTAAAAGTCTTTGTGGAAATATGAATACACAATAAGAAATATAGGAATGTATCAGAAGTTATATAGTAATGACGTCGTTAAATATGTGAGACAGAAGATGAAAGGATGGAACAGTTGGCTTTGTTGAGGCATCCCGAGGTACAGATGACACGAGAGTTCAGGTCTCCTTGTCTGTGGAGCTTGATCGTCTCTCTCTCTGTGTTTAGTGCTGTAAGGCAGCTGCTTCTGTCTTCATTCCAAAGCAAAATGATGTAGTATACAGAGGGCCCCTTGACTTAAAGCCTGCAGCAAGTGTTTTCGGGTTAGATCAAGGTCACTACGGGTAACAGGAGAGCCTTGCCTATGATCTCACCTTGGGAGCACCAAGGAGCTTAGCCAGCAATTTGTTTTCCAAGTTTCAAAGGAGTGGGCTGGAGAAAGATTCCTATGGACCTGTAATTTCACAAAGACTGGAAAGAATGTGTTTGGCAAGAGCATTTCTGGCCCGAGCCAGTGATTTTTAGGGAAAGGGAGGGAAACCCCAGATAAAACTGTAAATGCAGATGACAAGAAGAGTGAAGCAACACTGGGGAAGGTCTCATGGGAATTCGTAGGTAACAGTATTTCTGCTCACAACCCCCCATGTGTGTAAGTCAGTGGGTTCAGGACAATTTCAGTAAGAAAAGAGAAAGCACAAAATTGTCAAGTGAGGTGTTCTTAATATCAGAATGACTTGGTGAGATGGGACTCAGGCTGAAAAATGGTAATTGCTCATCAACTACATTTATTAAAATTGTCTTAAAAAAATTAGGTAGTGGCCTACATCTAAATGGTGTTAGGTTAAAACATAATTTAGAGTTAAGCATGCTGCAGAGAGACACAAACCAGTGAGACTAAGGGAATGTTTTCATAGAATTTGAGAAGCAACCACCTGGCCAGAGGGAGGAAGCCAGGAAGTCAGGGTGTTTCTCACAAAATGTACAAGCTGGCCAAGCTTACAAGTGTCAGAACCTTCCTTGTGTCTTTTCAAAAACCTCCAGTGTAAAGCATTCAGCCAGTGTGTTGCAGTTATGTGTATGTGTCTTTGGAAACATCATCTCAAAGGTAACAGGAATCAACAGACTCACCTCAGCTTTACCTGGGAGCAAGAACACCAATAGCATGAACGTGGATTTGAGGAAGAGCATCGTAGGAACATTGGGGCAGCTCACAGCACAGAGGCTTCCCTGAGACTTGGGGGAAAACTTGGGGGAAAACAAGGATGACTTGTCATCTAAAATCATGGAGGGTCAAAAAGATAAGTTGAAGCCTCTGAAAAAAATGGAAAACAGCTACCAGTCCTGCCCCAGGCAGTTCCAAATTTCAACTAAAACCACTCAAACATATCATCATATAAAGACTGGCTTATACATCACCACAAAATTAGTTAACTGATTGTGATGAAAATTAAATTGACAGAAAATTTATTTTTAGAATCTGATAAGAGCTTTTAGATCTTGATTAAGTAAAGGAATTGAATATGGGTGACCTGGGAGAAGGTAGGCAGACACATTGTGCCTATTGCAGACACTACATCTTGTCTCAGGGATATAAAGGTGAGGTCATGTAGTGATTAAACCTTTGTGCCCAGCAAAGAAAACCCCATCCTGTTACATGATCAAGTTTTGACTTTTCTAAGCCATGTTTGTGCTATTGGCAATATGAGATATTTTTGGTATCTTCTTCAGAGAGTAGCCAAGAAGATGAAATTAGAAGGGATAATTCATACATAGCACTAAGCTTGTTGTGTGAAACACGGCAAAAAGACACATGTTTATTATTTTGTACTCTAAACTCTTGGAAGTTCGATTTCTTAGGGAACAGGGAAGTGTCTAGTGGGGTGGAGAGGAACTGGGAAGAGGCAAGGCAATGGTGCCTACTGCCCTGTACTGAGAAGAGGAAGAGCAGCGGGTCCTGAGCATGCTCATGGTAGACAACCAGTTGTCAGAAGAAAGAGGGGACCTCACTCAATAGATTCAAGCCAGAGGAAAGCCTGTTTGAGCAGAGGAGTTGGCTGGCTTTCTGCTCCAGACATAATAAAGACTATGTAGGTATGTAAAAGACAGCCCAAGTCAATCTTAAAATCAGGTGACTTTTAAGTTATTTTAGCAAAAATGCATTTTGTAAGTTATTTGGAATATACTTGTACAAAAAACAAACAAACAAACAAACAAAAACCCTTACTGTTTATATGAAATTCAACCTGAACTGGACATTCTGAATTCCTACTTACTAAGGCTGGTAGCCTTAATTTAACCTCTGGCTGCAGCTGTTCTAAGGAAGTGTGGTTTATAAGGAGATGGGAATGAAGAAAGTTTTGGAAGAACCACACACCTTGACTCTAGGTCACCACTGATTGGGTCTGGATCTCTCTGTCTCTTGAAAGCAATAAATGGAGACTCCAACAGCAGTAACAGAGGTCTGTAGGATCTCTAACAGAAGAAGTGACAAAAGGCATCCTGGGAAATGCAAACAACAGGACCTAGAAAATAAGAACTGCAGAAAGTTGCAGAAAGAAGGCCTGTGCCCTGAGAGAAGGATGGAACAGAAGGCCAGGTCATCTCAGAAGCACATCTAGCTGGAAGCAGTGTCCAGGCATTGGCATCTTGAGAGTGAGAGCAGCAGGACTTCAGCATTCAGTTCCAAAGGTGGAGAAGATAGGTGCTGCAGTGAAAGAAGTCAGGGTCCAGAAGAGGCTTGGGAAGAAATTCTGTCCTCAGAGGAAAGGAAACAGGGTGAAGTCATGAAGAGAAGAGCGTAAATAGGAGAACAGAAGAACAGAGGTCAAAGCTCAAACCAGTCTGAAAAATGACAACATATGCAAAAACATGTACACAAAAAATTTATGGAGGAAAAAATAAATAAAACCTAACAAACAAAAGCAAAAGAAAACCACAGCAAAAAAAAAATGGAAAGTGTCATTGGAAGGGCCTTAAGATCAGCTAAGCTTCCTTACAACAGTCTAGCAGTGACTGTGCATTTGCTCACAATGCCTCCCAGGAAGTAAACACTGTGTTAGTTCCATTGTACAGAAAAAGAAATTGAGGCATTATATATTTACTTTATTTCCCAATTGTACTTTCTTTATAAAACAAAATTGTTATCCTCACAGAACTCATAAAGAACAGTGCTAGGTTTAAATCTAAATGTTCTAGCTTCGTATCGAATGCTCTTAATTTCAAAGTTGTGTGATACTCAGAGAGCAGATCAAGACTAACACATGCAAGCTCTCTGCCCTTCTTTTATCACCTCAAGACAGGATCTATTTAAAAACAAAACAAAACAAACAAACAAAAACAATTAGAAAACAACTGTGTCTCAAGCACTTCCCAGGAATATTTAAACATTTCAGTAAACTAAGAATAGTTTTAGGAACATTAAAACTATACACAAAACAGGACAAATAACTTCACAGGGGAATACCGTGCAGTGCTGGAGACTTCTGTGCAATCCTCAACGTCAAAAGATAAATAAACTTGCTTACAGAGGGTGTAGCAAAGGCCACAGTGGGCCAAACTGTGTGACCAAACGTTCCAGGATGCAAACAGGTTCTCATGGACACTTCCCAGAGTTGATTGAAGACATGCATGTGTTGTTGGAAATGTGTGGCAAAGGGCATTTAGATGAGAGCATGAGAACAGGTAGACATGAAAGAAGAAGTCAGAGTCTCATCCAAGCTGACTGCTGAAATCATTGTTTCAAGTCCGAATGCAAATGCCAATTAAAATTCTTGACATGGGAGATACGTGGTACACAAATGAATAATAAACACAATCTGGTGCCAAAGCCCAAATTATATTTTAAGACCATGAAGTGGGAAGTGGGAAGGAAGCTCGAACTTGATTCTTCCTCTCAACTGCTGTGCTGTGGAGGACACAGAATCTCTAGTTTCATTTCTAACTTTGAGATTTACAGAGACAGGAGTTGGCCTGTGTTGATTTCACCCCTGGAAACTGCATTTCACACCAAGTTCTTCATAGAGCTCTTGATTACTACTACTATGGTGTTTTCTGATCCTTCTCTTTTCCTTTTCAATATTGATGTTTAAGATTCCCAAAAGGTTTTTGTGATGGTTAGACTGCTTACCCATAGGGAGTGGCACTACTAGGGGCTGTGGTCTTAGTGGAGGAAGAGTGCTATTGAGTAGGTGGGCTTTGAAGCTTCCTATGTTCAGACTCCACCCAGTGCAGAAGAGATCCTCCTCCTGACTGCCTGCAGAAGACAGTCTCCTATTGCTGCCTTTGTATTGAAATGTAGAATTCTCCACTTTTCCTGCCCGTGTCTGCCTGGACATTGCCACACTTCCCATCATGATGATAATGGACTGAAACTTTGAAACCTTAAGCCAGACTCAAGAGTTACCTTGTTCAAGATGTCTCTTCATAGCAATAAAACCCTAACAAAGACAGAAGTTATTACCAGGGACTAGGGTATTGCTGTGATAGGCCAGACCATGCTTTGGTCAATTTTGAGGACAATGGATTTTGGACTTTGGATCTGGAAAACAATGGAATAATTTAATGGAGCTTAATGGCCTATCCTAGTAGGAACAGGTAAGATGTTGGTGCTGAGGGTGATTTGAACTGTAGGGGCCTGGCTCAGGAGGTTTCAGAGGAGAAGAATTTTGTTGCCTGGAGGTCATTCTTACAATGTTTGGTAAAGAATGTGCCTTCTTTTTTCCGTTTTCTGGGGAGTCTACCTGAGGCTAAGCTGAATAGATTCAGATTGGTTGCATTGGGGAAGGAAGTCTTAAAAAAGCTCAGAATAAACTTTGTCATCTGGTTGACTCGTATGAAAGAATGTTTCGATCAAGCATAGCAAGCTTAGAAAGAAACAATTCAAAATGTATGGTTCAAAGAGTAAAAGGGCACCAGGAAGTAAAATGAAGCTAAATCCTGTGTTCAAAGATATTAAATGAAATTAAGGAAGTGGTGACTACAGAGAAATATCCCACATAGATAAACGTATTGTTTATGTGCTTTCAGTTGAGCAAGGAATAGTTATATTATGTTCAGCATTATTATCACCTGGTTATTGCTTTCACTTGGATTTATATTCTGGAATGATCTACAATCCATAAACGGAAGGCACTCTTGTCATCCAGATCTTGAGGTTGGAAGACATAGGATTTGATCCAGATACTGAGGCATAGTGGCCGTGAAAAGTTTAGGTCCAGGAATGGGGTTACACACCCTTAATCCCAGCACACAGAAAACAGAGGCATGCAGATCTTTGAGTTCAAGGTCAGTCTACATAGCAAGTTTTGGAACAGCTGAGCTTAGGCAATGAAGAAGTTGGAAAACAGAAAGCTAGTAACAGTGCAATAGAACGAATGCCATGTTCCAGCCCCAGTAAGCAGCAGAATTTGGCAGCTTCAGTTGTGTGGCTCTAGCTTTAGAGTTAAGAATAGAAGGGGTTACTGGATGCTGGTCAGCTGGAGGGAAGAAATTAGCAGTGACTAAGAAGAGACTAGAGAATTCACTGAGGTGAACTCTTCTGGGAAGATTTTTCTGAGAACACAAAGATGTGTTCCAAGACAGACAAGGTTGTATCTCATGAGGCAGCTGGACTTGGTAATGTGTAAGAATCACCAAGATGGTACTGGTTTTGAAGGCATAAAGGGATAATGAAGAGAAGCTGAGGTTTGGCACTGTAAGATGCCAGGAAAGGCCATTGGTGATGGTGCAGTCTCAGTTGCAATTGACAGCAAAGGTCTGAAAGGGTCATGCAAAGAAATTGAGGCTTGGCACCATGCCATGAATAGAGCCTATGAGAGGCTATTACTAAAGCCTGTTTGTAGCAGAAGACCCCAGGATACTGGAGATGCTAATAGCATATGATGACCACCAAGAATAGCAGCAGCAGTGGAATGGAGTTAACCAGAACCTAAACAGAGCCTAGAATGATACAGAGGGCAGAGCCAGAAAAGTGACATAAGCCCTTTTGGAGAAGCCCAGAAGACATTAGAACGAGTAGCTGTGAAGTTGAAGTTGCCTTGGACACAAGATGTTAGAGATGCCAGAGCTGTGGGATACCCATGGAGGAAGGCTGTTAACATGGAGTAGAAAGAATTGTACTGCAGACAAAAAAGCTGAAAGGAGTGGAAAATCAGACATGGAGATGGAGAGTTTGGAGTTTCCACAACTGGTTTTTGGTCTTGCTTTGGTCTAGTATTTCCTCACGAGGACACTTTGGAATGGTATTTTATATACTGTGCCATGATATGTTGGAAATATGTGCTCTGCTTTTTTTTTTATTTTTGAATTTATAGGGGATTACAGTTAAGACATTGCACTAATCTCAGAAGAGACTTTGAACTTTGGACTTTTAACATTGTTGAGACTGTATATGGAGACTTTTGAAGTTGGATTAAATCTATTTTGCGTTATGCTATGGCTAGGTATGGGCCCCATAGCCTCCTGTGTTTGAATAAGCCTATGGGGGCCAGGGAGTGGAATATGGAGGTTCAAATGCTTGACTATAGAGAGTGGCATTATTAGGAGGTGTGGCTTTGTTGGAGGAAATGTGTTACTGAGTAGGTGGGCTTGAGGCCTCCTATGCTCAGGTTCTGACCAATGCAAAAGAGACCCTCCTCCTGGCTATCTGCAGAAGACAGTCTTCTGTTGCTGCCTTTGTATCAAGATGTAGAACTCTGGGCTCTTCCAGCACCATGTATGCCTGAATGCTGTTATGCTTCTTGCCATAATGATAACAGACTGAACCTCTGAAACTGTAAGCCAGCCCCAAGTAAATGTTTTCTCTTATAAGAGATGCCTTGGTCATGGTGTCTCTTCATAGCAATGAAAACCCTAAGCCAACTTCCTTTTAGCACTGGTCATTTTATCTACTGGTCCCTCTGCAAGAATTGTTCCACCCTGATAGTCCAGCTGGGTATTAACCAATTTACTCTTCATATTTCAGATGGTATTTAATTTCTTGGGGAATTTTCCAGGACATTCATGGGTTTTTGTCGTAGACTATCATGGGACAGCATTCTTTTAGAAAATTTATCAATGTACAATTGTGACTTAATTGATGTAATATTTGATTAATCTTTATTTTCCCTAGTAATCTGTTGCTTTGCCCCTGTACAAACTGAAGGTGATTTTGTTCTCATTTGTATGACTGAAGTCTAATATAACATCTACCACACAGGAAGCAGTGCAATTAGTGTCTGTAAATAAACTAGTAAAATGTAAAACAAATAATGCAATGTCCAAATTTAAGCCTCAAAGATTCATGAAGAGCAGCAAGACCAAAATCTAGCAGCAAAGGACACAGAACTTGTATAATTTGGGTAGGATGCATCAGTAAAGTCAGAATATCTTAGAATATAGAGGAAAATATAACTATTCCTTTAACCAACATGCTGATCATTTAGGAAACAATTTAAAGTGGATTTCACGCTCCTGGAAATGGCCCCAGTTTACTCCCATGGGTGACTGGACTTAGGGGTGTATCAAAAAGAGAAAAAAAATCCATGAAGTTCGAAGGGGAAAGGTTAGGGTAGACATCCAGGGAGTCAGAATAGGGAAATGGAGGGGAAGTGTGGACATGCTTCATTATATTTATTTCTGAAATTTTAAAAAATGTATCAAATGAAAATAAAACAAATAGTATCATGAAGACAACAGAGGAAAAGCAAGAAAAAAGGAAGTATAAACAAAAGTGAAGTTATTGTTGCCTTGCTCTACATTTTTCCTCTTCAAAATACGATGTAAAAAAAAAAGATGAATTTAAAGGCCTACCTTCTTTTTACATTTATCTATTTATGTATTTATCTACTGGGGGTGGAGGCCAGAGAACAACTTGGGGAAATTGTCCTCTCTTTCCACCAGGTAAGACCTAGAATTCAAACTCAAGTCATCAGGCATAGCTGCAAGCACCTTTGTCCCATCACACGGGCCCATATTAAGATACTTTTAACTGTTTGCTTTTTCAAATAAAAAATCTGTAATTGAGAAAAAAAATGTTATCAATAAATTAAATAGTATAAATACTAAAGATGATATGTATGTATGTAGAGAGTTACACACATACAAAGCAAGTGCTTTTTTTTGTTTGTTTGTTTTGCACACCAAAAGACAATACAGTGCTTTGGATGCCTAATGGAGCCAGAAAATATGAACACTAGATGCACAGGTGTAAAGAATGTAGACTGCAGTTACTGTAGTAACTCTGTTACACCAGCAGCAATTATTGTCCACAATGCCAAACAACTAGAAATATTTATTCAAACGTAAGCTTTAAAAATTGCCTAAGACTGAAATTTAAGTATCATTGTTCTAAATTATTATTGAGGGAAAGCTACATCTGACAGAGTGGGAGCCATTTTCACAGTGTTTAAAAATGAGACTATCCAAACAATAGCTTGAGAAGAGCAACCAAAGCCATCCTTAAAAAGAAACATAAAGTGCTAAGTCCCTTTTTTTCCCTTAAAAGAAAGTCAAAAAATCAAAGACTCAAAGGTTTTTTTCTAATTCAAAGAACTGAAAATGGTCACAAATAAATAAAGATATTATAAAACACTAACTTTAGAAAATATTGTTAAACCATTTGAAAACCAAAGTCTTGGCATTTTTAAAAAGACATTTTTGAAGAGAATCTAACCTGTCGATAGTGAAAAACTACGAAATCTATCTCAGAAAATTTAGAAAAAAAAGGTTTTATACAAATTCTCATTATGAGACTTGTGGCTTAGCAAAAAAAACACTGCAAATATATTTTAACTTAATACAATTTTTTGAAAGTATTGATAAAAGAAAAAATAATGTCTGGGGAAACATCAACCTAGTTAGAATGGGAATTGACTGACTTGTAGTCTTGGTAGAGATCATCCATTTTATTAAATAGTAAAAGTGTGCCCTTAACTATAGGTTTACTGATGAACTCTCCAATTTTTAAAAGAATGATAATTTTTACTAGATGTAGAGTTATTTCAAAGTAAACAGGAAATTTACTGTGTGAATAATTTTCTGTGTGTAAGGAGAGATGGTTTAAAGTATTGAATGATTATGAACATAATAGCTAACTTGAAAGATGGCTCCTTTATATTAAAAAGTAAGATGAACAATCTGGATCCTTATTTACCCTTTCCTTAGATGCCCCAACTCTTAACGAATGTCATGAGAGGAGAGAGAAGATGCAGAGATCAAATACTTGGGAACTGGAGTTTATCATTGAAACTCTCTGGGAGCTGGAGACAATGTTTCACTGTCTTTGACAGAATCCAAGCTCCAAGATTTGCACACCTTGTAGATGGCCTCTGCACAACCTTGTAGATAGCTTCACTTGCATTTGCCTGAGTGAGAAATCCTGCCCTGAAACTTAGTAACATGCTTTACAGCAGCTAAGCTTTTCAGGGTGTCACCAGGACATCAAAGTAGGGCAGAGGACAGACTGGGAAGAGAGGGCACTGGAGCAGAAACACCACTTTGTAAGTAGAAAGACAGGATGACATTCCTGGAGAGACATGTTCACGGACTCGTCATTCTTTGCCTGTGAGAACCTTTTGAAGTTTCTTGCTCTCTCCTCCAAGGCTAAGTCGGCTTCCTGTTAAGGCTATCAGGGGGTTTTCTTTAAATAGCCAATGCTTGATATCCAACTGCCTCCCAATAATTGCCCTAAGACAGTGGAAATAATGGAAAATAAAGGGTCAACACCAAGACAATTCCTACTTTCCCCCAGGTTTCTGTGCTGAGATTCACTCCCCATGGTGCAGTTATTTTCTAAGTCTCATTGATATGACAAAGCTTTGTGACCCAAGCTTGAGAAATCTAGCAATTCTTTATCCTAAGCTTCCAGCTCCAACCTCTGCAGAAGAGGGGAATACAAGGACTCCTTTGCCAGGCTAGACAAATCTAAAATGGTTACAAAATTGTCAGATAATTTTGTAAATGACACAATTATAATGTCTGAGCTGTGTTGAATATGCCCAGTCATTTAGGATGGGATTAAACAGTTTGCATGCTTCATGTTACCAAATCCTCCAAAATCAAACTAACCAACCTATCAAATAAACAAACAACAACAAAAAAGGCAGGTGGTTGATATGCCAGTTACTGGGACTGCTCATAACCAATAGGGTTCTTCCCTTCTGGGGACAAGGCTACCATTCTTTAACTAAAGTCTCAGTTTTGTAACACCTTTGCAGTGCAATGTGTCACTTTGGGATGGAAGTGTTCTCAGATGCACTGCATCCTAATTTCTTGCCTGTTGGGTTTAATGATAGTTATTGAGATGAATCCTTCATCACGCTGGATCCCCAGATGGCTAAGATGACTGACTGGTCAAGGGATGACTTCAAATAACTCTGTGTAGCAGATAAAAATTAAAGCTATGCTGATTAAAACCTGCGGCAGATTGTCCTAATAATAGTGACAAGACTACGTTGTCTTCCATGTTCTCTTTTATTGGGAAGTAATGGGGAAGAGGTGGTGTCCGGGCTTCCTTTCCTTGAACCTGAGACAGTCTGTAATTGTGACAGAAATGACTTCTGAGTCTAATTCATCAAACCCAATACAGCTTCCATGTGTTTCTCTTGAGATACTTCCTTGTGGTCTCTAAGCTTCTTGATGAAAGGAAGCCAAGAAGATCCATGGAAGAGCCACTTGGAGCTGTTCCCACCACATTCCTGGTTGAGTTCCCAAATGGCAGGAAGTAAAAACCACCAGACACATGCACCATGCAGCCTCCACATGATGCTGTCCTCTGTCATGGAGCTGGTTCTGGTGATGCTGGAGGACAGGAGGGAGACCGGTTGTCCTTGTCAAATTCTGTCTAAGTAAATCACAAAGTAAATCACAATGCAAGATTTGAGTAGTTCGTTGCAAAACCAACTAAACAAACAACTGGAATATTGAGTCCTTGCAAAACCAAATCCACTCAAGAGTCAGAGATTTTGTTATTGCAATATAACTTATATATCCCTATAGCTGTAGTCAGAATCTTGCTTTCCCATTTCACTAGTTGGTGCACAGAAATGTAATAGCTCGAAGCACATCGCCTAGGACAGATCAGCAGCATAGAGAAAAATAGGAGGAAGGAGTTTATGGAACATTTATTCCATCAGTGTCTTCTGTCTTATGCTTAAACTAGATGCTATTGACTCTCAAAACACACATCCAACAGACAGCAATGGAAGAGGGTGTTTATGCACTCTCTGATTATACACTATGGCTATATTGGAGATATGGTGACTCCATAGTTTTATTTGTATCTATGGTCTGAAGCACAATTTCTAACATACTTGATGTCTTCCATTAATGTTTGCTAGATTAAATTAAGTTGAAGTGAGTAGCCAACAGGTCTCAAAAGACTGTGCATGGGCAGCACAGCAGAGTTGTTAAATATAGATGTGTTTTTCTCTGAAGCCTGTGCCTTTTCTTTGTGCTACTATGTTGATGAGGGGACAGGTCCCTTCTCTTGTGACTGCTGCTGAGGTCCTAGCAATGTGTAGTGTCAGAGGGTTAGAGGGGCCCTTTGAAAGTCTGTGATCTTTAGGTAAAGGAAGCAGAGTGTCCAGATCTACTATCTCTCCTGGATTTCATGGGCTTAGACTGACGACAAAGAAGCCCCAGACAGTATCCAACCTATCCCTACAGAATAGCCAATAAAAGTTTCTCTTCCTTAAACATCTGTGAGGTGATTGCCAGGATGGCAAAAGTAAACACACAGACAGAGCAACAACAAAGCCACACAACAAAGTGTGTGTTAGTTAGTTAGTTAGTTAGTAAGTTAGTTAAGTTGGTTGGTTGTTTTCATTTCTAATCAACGTTTGCTTGCTCATTAGTCCCCAGGAGCAGTTGGAAGCACACCATGAACTGAGCTTTTTTAAACTCAATACTTGAGTTTACAGCATTGTTACAAGGCATAGAAAAGATTCCTGCACTGGGTGAAAGCATCTACCCATTGGCCATCAACCAAACTGTAGGATGATCAGTCCACTATCTGGCTCCAGAATTAATCACTGTGGGGTCCATTTCCTTCACCTAAAACTAAAGCTCAATCATTATGGGAAACTAGAAAAAGTTATAGTAATGTGGGAGCCAAGGAAAAATCATGCCCACAGTCACAACCCACAGAGGGCCATAGTCTAGCCTTCTTTGTCTGGGTGCTCTCTGGGTGTGCTTTACATATGCAAGGTTAAAAAAATTACACACATTTAAATTTTGAAAGTTTTAGTGAAGCGTAACAAACACCAAAAGTACACAAATAGTATGTGCTCCTCCAATTGTTTTCAAAGTTAGAACACCATGTTACAACCTTCCAGCTAAATGTAAGGGAAAATGTTAGTGCTCTAAAATCTCCTAGTGCATACCACTGTGTTTATGACCTCTCCATCCAATCATGGCTTTCACTTCAATCATCAAGCTTTCTAACATTTGAAATTTATATAACTAGAAGCTATGCTTACTTTGCTGCCACACTTGAGATTCTTCCCTAACTATTATAGAGAGTTCTCATTGTTCATTCTCAATGCTGTGAGTAAACACACTAAAAATTACTTACCCATGGAATTGCTCATGACATTCGTGTGTTTTCCATTTTGGTATTGTTGAGTAGTTTGAGCAGCTGGGGAGATGGTTCATTAGGGAAGACATGTGCTACACAAACATGAGGACATGAAAAAAGTTGGATGTGGCTACATTGGTGACTACATCTGCAATAGTGTAAGGGAGAACCAGCAGGGGTTGCTGAGACACATGTACCTGTACACACACACACACACACACACACACACACACACACACGCACATACACACACGCACACACACACACATGGAAGGTGGGAGGGAGGAAAAAAGAGAAAAAAGAAATAATCATACTTTTTGGTAAATATCAAACATGACTGTTGGAAATGAAGTATAATACAATATGATTCATTGTAGCAGATAATTTTACAAATAGATTATGTTAATTCTTTTTTAAAAATGTGTATTTTACTGTTTTTATATGTATAAGCTTTTTGCCTGCACATATGTATGTGTACTGCATCTGTGCAGTGTCCTTGAAAGCCAGACAAGGATCCCCTGGTGTTGAAGTCACAGTCAGTTGTGAACCAGCACATGAGTGATGGGAACCAAACCAGGGTCCTCTGTAAGAGCTGCAGATGCTCTTAGTGAAGGAGCCATCTTTCCAGCCGCATCACTTTGTTCTTTACTCAATGTCATCCCAAACAGGATGAGAATTCTTATTCACTTCTTCACTGAGATTAATTTGTTCTTTTTTCAATGTTCTTGTCTAATTTCAATGGATTTTATGGTTCTTCAGCAGGGTTTTAATTGTAAAATTCTTATAATTCAACTTCAAACTAGTTTCATTAGCTTCACTAAGATTGCCATACCAAATTATGGCAAAGTGGAAGGCTTTGACCAAAGAGATCATCATGTGACAATCTCTAGTGGGTCTCTATATCAAGATTTTATTGGCAATATGAGAGATGTTAGCCTGTAGTTTTATCTTATTCCAATCTTCTTGTCAGCGTTTTATATAATAAATAAATACACTGAGTTCACAAAAAGTTTATATGTTTTTTGGATTTTCTCTTTGTTACTTTTCTTAACTAATCAAAAGAATTCATGTGTAAATTCCTCTGGGCTTACATTTTTTTTCCTTTTTGTTTTTATCAGTTAATAATAGATATATGTTAAAATCTTCCCAAAATTGGAGGTCTTTATTTCTTTTTGTTTGTTAATTATGCATTTCTCTCTTTTGGCTTTGTGCTCTTAGGTGTATAGACATTTAGGTTCACAGTACTTCTTACTAAATCCTGCTAAAACTTGGTGCTTTCAAATATGTGTGTGTGTGTGTGTGTGTGTGTCTGTGTGCGTGCACGTGCGCACGTGTGTCCTCTTATAAACAGCATTTAATGCATTTACTTTTATCTATTCCCTTTGACAAACAAGTATTTATTTGAAATGAATCCCATATCTTTTTAGAGTAACTACTGATATAATGGGGTTTAAAAATAGTGGCTTCTATTATCTTCTAGTTTCTTTTTTATTTTTTTCTCTTCCTCCTTTGCTTCATTGTACAATAACTACCATTAAAATTATTTTCCTTGGGTTGGAGAGATGGCTCAGCAGTTAAGAGTACTGGCTGCTCTTCCAGAGGTCCTGAGTTCAATTCCCAGCAACCACATTGTGGATCACAACCATCTGAAATGGGATCTGATGTACTCTTCTATGTGTCTGAAGACTGCTAAAGTGTACTCATATAAATAAAACAAAAAATCTTTAATAAAATTATTTTCCTGTTTATTCTCTTTGAAAACATGCTTTCACTTTTTATTTTTACCCTTCAACTTCCATCATTCACTCTTATCTCCTTTAACTGAACTTATATCGATTCATGAACCAGGCTGAGGCCAAGTTTCTCTTCATCCTTCCTGAAGTATCTAACATGCATCTAGAACAATTTTTCTATTGCTTCAGGAACTCTGTGGCATTTCTTTTAGCATTGTTCAACTAATGATTAGTTCTACCAAATACGTGTGTGTGTGTGTGTGTGTGTGTGTGTGCGTGTAGTGTCTTTATTTAACCTAAAATTTGAGGTATAATTTTAGAGGTAATAGCATTTGTTGTTGGTAATTATCTTTCAGCCCTTGGAATATTTTTGCCCCTATGTCTTCTGTCTTTCATCTTTTGATTGAGGAGTCAGAGGTAAGACACATAGAACCTTTGAGAATAATATACCTTCATTTCTTGATTCCTATTTTGTGTTTGTCTTTGATTTCTAGTCATTTCTATGATACACCAGTATATTTTTATTATATACTGGATAATAGACCTCTTTGAATCTTTGAAGCTGTGTCAATGGTTAGATTGGGAAATTTCTCAGTTAACATCTTCAAATGCTGCTTCTTATTTTCTCTATTCTCTCCTTTTGGGATTACATTTGCATGTGTATTAATTTTTTTTCAATTCTCCCATGTGTTTTTGTGGTATTCACTATGTTTTGTTTAATCTCTTCATGTCTGTTTACTCATTAGTGCTTTATTATACATTTTATTAAAATAGTATTATTTTATTTGCAGTCTTTGAATTTTTATTTAATTCTTTAGATTTGAATCCATTATTTGATCATGGTAATCATATTTGGTAACTTCTATTGTTGAATCACAGTAGTTTGACACTGTTTACTGGTACATGTAGTAATTTTAGATTAAACATTGTATACTTAGTTTGAAAAAATGTAGAGGCAATTGATGGTTTAATTTTGTTCCAGAAATGACCAACCATCTTGCATGTGGACAGATTATCTCAGCTGAATAAGAAAGTAAGAAAGTTTAGACCTGGGGTTTACCAGGAAGCCATTCTTCTGGAAATTTAATTGTTATTTTATTTATCTTATGAGACTAAGACAATCCCTGATTTAACTTCCTAGCTCTTCACAAACTATTTTAAACTTCTACTTTGGCATTGACAATGACTCTGAGAGAAACTATGCTCAAATGTTGGGTATGCTCTCTGTTTTCTACTTTACTAGACTCTTAACTCTAACTAGCTGCATTGTTAGCCCTGGAGTTCAGTTTTGTTCCTTGAGCCCACTGACACTGACATATTTGGTTTTCTATTATGTCTAATTGCAAGTTGCAAAATTCTCCAAGACTGTTGGCATATTTGAATATATTTTAGTTAGGATTTTATCTCTACCTCTCTTCCAACCTCTATTTCTTCCAACAGCCCAAAAACAGAAAAGAGAGAAAGTGGGGGTGGGGGGTGGGGAGAAAGAGACATAGATTTTTAGGTCTCTGTAAACTACTTCTTGTTGAATAGGGACATTGAGCTCCTTGGGGCAAGTGCAGTTTTCATGTTCATAGCAGCCTTATTTATAATAGCCAGAAGCTGGAAAGAAACCAGATGTCCCTCAACGGAGGAATGGATTCAGAAGATGTGGTATATCTACACAATGGAATACTACTCTGCAATTAAAAACAATGAATTCACGAAATTCCTAGGCAAATGGTCAGATCTTGAAAATATCATCCTTAGTGAGGTAACCCAATCACAAAAGAACACACATGGTATGCAGTCACTGATAAGGGGATATTGACCCAGAATCTCGGAATACCCTAGACACAATCCGCATATCAATAGATTTCTAAAAAGATGGTAGGAGAGACCCCTGGTCCTGGAAAGACTGGATGTAGGGGAACGCCAGGACAGAGTAACGAGAGGGGGTTGAATGGAGAAAAGAGGGAGGGAAGGGGGCTTATGGGACTTTCGGGGAGGGAGGAAATGGGAAAGGGGAAGTGATTTGGAATGTAAATTAAAAAAATAAAATAAAATAAATAATAAAAAAAAAGAATATCTCCAACAACAACTTCTTCTTCTTCTTCTTCTTCTTCTTCTTCTTCTTCTTCTTCTTCTTCTTCTTCTTCTTCTTCTTCTTCTCCTCCTCCTCCTCCTCCTCCTCCTCCTCCTCCTCCTCTTTCTTCTTCTTGTCTCCTTTTTCTCGATCAAACCACCAGCAACAGCAAACAACAACAGCAGTAGCAGGAACCAGGAGGAGGAAAAGTCACACTCCTGGCTCCTCTCAGGGCTCTGACTTCATACCCTCATCAGAATCCTCAGAATTAAACTGTCTGCAGCTGGCAAAATCACACCCCGCCAGAGCACACATGAGGAAAATAGTCAGCTGCTGTGGACAATCTGAAGCAGCCCCATATCCCACACCTGGGATTAAAACATAAACATATTCACATAACATAACTGGGTTTTTAAAGAAATCAAAACTCTCATTATACAAGACGAACAAGTAGTAACAAGTATATACATTTTATGTCAGGGCCTTCCCTTCTCTCTGAGATCTATGAAGTCCTGGATGCCTCAGTTGTTCTTCCTTCAAACAGGTGGGGATTTTTCTACTTTATCTTGCAACTATAAGAAGTTGAGTTCTATGCGAGCATTAGTCTGATATAAGCTATACTTACAAAGCCCAGAAGTATAATTCTTGCATTTAATTTTATACTGTAAATATTCTACCAAATTGTAAATTGGGAACTATTGTAATGAAAATGTCAGTGTTGACCATACTAATCCCTCCTCCTGAGAATCTTCTGAGTACTTCTAAATTTTTACTGTCTCAAGTTATAGACTGACTCTTTATGTTTCTCTAACACATGATGATTTTTTTTTATGTTTTGTGTGTACAAGGTTGCATCTGGTATATGATATAAAATGAGTATGTATGAGCAACTGCTAAAATTTGGGTGCCAATCAAATAAATGAAAATTTTATATGAGGAAAAGCAAATTCTGCACTATGTTATTCGAAAGATTAATCTTTTATTCAGAAGAAATGCCTACATTTACCATGAGTGGAAGAATTAAGACTTTAAATTTTGAAAAGAATTGTGGGTTCAACTATTTTGTTAGCTAATATACCTTGAACTTGTTTCCCAATTTCTTGAGAACAGTGATATCCATTTAACATATTTGCAATTTTAAGTGAGATAATTATCTGTGTGTCTTTCCATACCAGAAGATCTCCAGAAATGGGGGGTCAAGAATTCATTTATTCATTCATTCATCTATTCATTTCAAAATATTTATTAAGCCCCGAATACATTAAGCACTGAAGAAGTAGCTATGGACAAGTCAAGAATACTCATTATAAATTTACATTACAGAGGAGTTGGGAGAGACAATAAACAAATAAATATATGACAACTTTATCTAATTAACAGCATTGGATAAAATTAAATAAGAATAAAGGTTAGAAGTTGAGTGTTGCAATTCTAATTGAAATGCTTGTCAAAAAAACTCCAAGGAGAAATTTAACATCAGATAAAAGAAAGCAAGTCCTGTGAGAAAGTGGAGAAGACACCCAGATAAGAGTATATAGTTACAGTATACATACACAGGAAGCAGAAGGCTAGAAAATTACTGTGGTGGGGATAAGATGGATGCGGAGTGTGTTAGGAGGTAGGGGCATGAAGGCAGACAGTAACCCAATTCAAGAAGGTCTGTGTTGGCCACAATGATGAAAAACACATTAAAAAGATTGACAAGGAAGGCCTGTGATTCCCTGTGTTCAGGTATTCACTTTAGCTGTTGCTGTAAAGACACAGTCCACTGTGGAAACAGAGCTATTCTAGTCATCTTTTATTTTAAATCTCAATTCTTGATACAGTGTCTCTGATGCATAAATGTGAACAATTAGTTGCATTTGTTATTTTGTTCAAGGAACGCTTTTTATTGGAGAATTACAACTCATGATGTCTATGAGTTACCAGTTTCACCAGTGAACAGAGCACAAAGCAAAAATAGCTAGGCTACATTTTCAGTTAATTGGGGTTCATTCAACAGCATTTTGAGTTCGCAGGTAGACAATGCAGAGCTAGGGTTTTAGAATGATTTTGAAAATGAACATCAATCAATAACTATCCATTATAGGCTTAAAATTGACTGCCTTTGAATGAGCTGCAATAAATGCCAACAGCTTCTTCATCCCTGTATCAAAGCAGAAGAATGAAGTTGGTAGGGACAAAATCCCAGATTTCAAGTCACAAAAAAAGTCTTAGAATATTTTTAATCACTTCAAAAATTCAAACATTGTAGCCTTCTATGAACTTTAAAAAAAAATAGCTGAGTGTCTCTCTCAAGTTACATCATGGACAGGACACTGAATATTGAGTATGTGAGCTACAGAGCGATCAAGCTGTTTGAAGTGATCATTCAGGTATTTGGGTATCTGAGAAAATGAATGTTATATATTCACAAGCACTAGGGGGAAAAGCCCGCTGTTAGACTTAACAGTCCTTGTCAATGGGATGGGGGTTGGCGTCTCTAACATCTACCATCACATTAGTTGGTGCATATAAATATTGGCTGATAGAAATCCTAAGCAAAAAAGTGCTAGACTTCCATAAGACATATGTATTTGCTCTCAGAAAATAGTGCCATTATTTTATTGTATCAGATGCTGCTCTAAAAAGTAGGAAGATAAATGTGAAATGTGTGATATTCTAGTAAAAGAATCAACCAGTTAACAAAAATAATTATAAAAAACAGGAGTTAATTGTTGTAATGAAAGTGTCCAATATAAGGGAGAAGATGTTAACACAATTAAATAGAGGTTCTAGAAGTAGCCTTGGGCTCCTATCAGAATAGGTGGGTGACTGTGAGAGCCTTTGATGACAGCAGCGTCCTTGTAGTAGAGAGGGTTTTTTCTCCTTCTGACTCCTCTGAGATTACTTGGGGCTAACGGCTGTCCTTGTGCCCTCTCACCCTCTGTAGCCACTGACTAATTATTTTCCCACCCATAGTCTAGTCTTCAAGATAAGCTTCTGAATGACTTCACCAAGTTCTGAAAATATACTCCATTATAATTTTGATTGACATTTTCTTAGTCCTATGTACTAATTTGGAAGAATTGGCAGCCTTAAAATACCTAGGGTAATTCTCAAACAGGAACACAATCTGCCTCTCCATTTAGTCACAGCTTAATTCATATTTCTCATTAGAGTTTTGCTGCTTTTCTTTATTTTCTTCCAACCCATTTCCCATGTAGATTATTTTAGGAATGTGTTTTGACTCAAGATGAATTGAGTATTTTTCTTTAATATGTGTTACTAATTGGTACTTTTTCATGGACATGGAAAAGACTGGCTTTTTTTTAACAATCTGATGTTTGGCTATGTTCTTAAACTTTTACATCAATATTAATTTTTTCATTTGATATCCAGACTATAGCAGAAATAAAAAAAATAAATCTCCTCTATTATTGTAGTTCAAATAATATTTTATCAACCTGAATTTCCAGGGGGAAAAAAGCTACAAGGTCAAAGGACTTGTCTTAGAGAAAGAGGTATAGTTTTCCCTAGAGAATCATTAGAGTTGGCCTCAGAGCTAGCTGAGTCCTTCTCTCTTCTATGATACATGCCCTGTGGCTTTTTTTAGTGTTCTGGTCCACTAGCCCTGTTTCTGTGTGCCTAGATGGTGTTATTATTCATTACACATTTATTTAAGTCTTTTATGTCTTACTTCCCTTCTAAGTGTTCTCATTCAAGAGATGAATATTCAACAGTTATCCAGTAAGCTAAGTCCTAAACCTTTGGAGATTTGAGATTCCTACTTTCAAAACAGTGACAACTAAGAGCAGCCATGACACTTCTCTGACTGTTTCTATATACCCTTGAAAGTGATCACTGTCTTCCTTTAGACCTCTTCATTTTAAAATGAAGAATTTTTATTATAATTAATTAGTGTATGTGTGTGTATGTCTCTCTCTCTCTTTCTCTCTCTCTCTCTCTCTCTCTGTGTGTGTGTGTGTGTGTGTGTGTGTGTGTGTGTGTGTGTGTGTGTGTGTGTTATAACATGCATTTGGAGATCAGAAGACAATTTGTGGGAATAAGTTCTCTTTTTCCACCATATGGGTTCTGGAGATGAAACACCGGTCATCAGGCTTGGTATTCAATACCTTAATCTGCTGCACCATCTCACCAGCCTTTCTCCTGGATTTCTTACAGAAATCTCAAGATTCCTGACACAGAGTTACTAATTCAGTTATCAAGTACATTTTTAAGCTCAATCAGCGGTAGCAATTCTTACAATATTACTCAAGGAAGAAACCTGGAAATTGTTCTTGGCTCCGCCATCCCCTTCCCTCCATCCTTCTCTCATTCCATCCTTATTCAAGCTCTGCTGAATTTGTATTCAACACACTGTATGCTTTTAAGACTCTTGGTGGCTCTGATTGACTCAGGGCATCAGGTAGTAGGTGGAACAGGACTATTACAGATAGCTTGGATTTAGAGATTGGGGAAATGGTTATTAGCTTGTACATAATGTATCTGTTCCATAAACATCGTCCTTTTTACTATCCATTCCATTGTGAAAATGAGGAAACAGTTTGAGTAAAATGTATGACTATTCAAGAGCATACTCACCTGATGCTGAGACCCTGAGAGGGATGAGTTAGACTTCACAGTGCATTTATGATCTACTTCTATATTGGGAAAATAATATGCTTCCCTGACAAATTCACTGTAAAGAAACTAAAAAGTCCATTTCATCCCTACTGTGATAACATTCAGAAGTTTTTTGTTGTTGTTGTTGTTGTTGTTTTGTTTTGTTTTTGTTTTTTTTTCCCTTCCCAGACCTTTGATCTAGGCCTCTTAACCCTATGGTAAAAAGTCCCAGCACCACCAAGCTAGCTGATGATTCCATTCTTCCACCTGAATAGAATGAGTAAGCTCTTACACACTGGTCTCCACTGGACTTCACTTCCCTGTGTCTGTCAATGCTGGTAAGTGGTAGGTAGGCAGAAGCATCAAACACAGCCTCTGATGTGAGGGATTTGGATATGAGGATCTTGGGCCCTATAGAAGTCATCGTCCTCATGCAGGCTCTAGGTATCTTGACTTTCAACCCTTAACAGGGACCATATTACAGCTCTTGGCTTATAGGCTAGGATCCTGTGTCCTCAGATTTGACAGCTCTCTGAAACTTAGCTGGCCAGGGGCTGCTCTCTTGTCATCTCTACTTTTCCTTCCCACTTTCCCTTTGCCCCAGCCACTGTCACACTGTACACAGTTACTTGTGCCTGGCCTCTATCGAGATGACATTTTTCCAAGTCTAGGTATCAGAAGGACCATTCAGAACTAGTATCAGCCACATCCAGAGCATCTACGCAGGCATCTGCACTTCATAAGAAGAGCTCTGGTAGAGACATTATGGACCAGGGTCTCTGAGAAGGCCTAGAATAATGGTGTTTTCAGACCTATGGGTACTGCTAATGGGAAAGATCCAGCTACTTCTTCAAGCTGCCAGGCATAGTTTGCTAGCTTACATTGCTCAGGAACTGAGTGCCAATCACCAAGGAGGCTATTATGAAGCTTACAGTGGAGTCTCATAAGCTAGGACCCATCTACAGGGATCTCCTGAAGCTACCCAATACTATGAGGCTGTCAAGCAGTTGAAAACACTCTTACAGTCAGATGTTGGAGGCCCAGGAACATATGCTGAGTTCTTTGGGAGCCTGAATTAGGTAATGGAAATAGTACTGGGTATTGGAAAATGATTGATGCTAGATTTGTGCAGCACCCAAACACAAAACATATATCAGATCAGTTCCCTGTGAGCCATGGTACCAGAGGTGACTTACTACTCAGGAGAAGTCGTCATTTGACCCGAGATTGCCACATCAGAGGATGCAGTACAGGAGAGTGCTTCCCTATCAACTCACTGACAGAGCCCAAGTGGCCTGCATGCATAGCCTAAGAAATCAGTATCATTTATTTAGCCAATGACAGCTATTCATTTTAAACCAATCATATTCATTAAAGCTTATATTAAGCTTGTAACCAATTACAGAAGACCCTCTACCAGGGGAACTTCCAAAATAGAAAATGATTTATCAAGTCTTCTGATTTGAATAGGTATGGACACCAAAGAATGTATGAGATAACGGGTGTAGGCTGTCATGGTGATGTTCAGAGTGGCTATGAGATTGAATACATTTTGCTCAAGACAGTTCAGAAAGCAAAGGAGGGTGTAATAGCTGCCAATTACAGAATCAAATATGTATCAGAAAGTACTTGAATGTGTACAATAGAATGTATTAACATTCATGGTGATTTTACTCATGCTTTGCACCTGCCCATTGCCCAGGGAGAGGTAGACTCTCATTAGTTCCTGGTAAGGTCTTCAAAATAAAGCTGTGTGCTTTAGCCAAAGAGGAGAAACCAGGTTTCCATCTCCTCTCCTCCAACAATAAACCTAGGAGCTTACTTTCTTTGAGCTTCTTTCTCATTCACACCACATCATTTGGCATTATGTCTATACACTCGGTTTCTGAAGCATCCATCACTCTCCCTGAGTCCTTTGCAGATATCAGTGTGGAGCTTGAGCTCTGTTCTCCTGGAATCTAAGCAGCAGGGCTCCATTCTGGACCTGGACTTTGCACAGTATCTCCTTCATTGGATTTCAAGCCTGCTTGCGTAGGTCATCAAGTAACAAACCCGTTGTTAACCTTAGTCTCCAAGTAGAGGTTTGACCTGTCCTCTGGGGCAGTATGATTAACACACACTTTTTATTGTTGTTGTTGTTGCTCTTGCTGTTGCTCCTATGGAACTGGAGAGCTGAAAGATAAGAACATAAGCCAAGCAAAGCACCAGGGGGGAAAAAATCACAGTTCATATTATTCATATTAAGCTCTCTCTCTCTCTCTCTCTCTCTCTCTCTCTCTCTCTCTCTCACACACACACACACACACACACACACACACACACACACACCAGAATAAAAGAAAGACAGAAAGACAGAACAAGACATTGGAACAATCTTCCTCCAAAGGGAAGGCTCTTCTTTCTCCTCCTTGCCTTTCTTATGCAAGCGACACCCGACTGGCTATAAGGTAGCACCATCACATTTTGCAAGCCGACTGGAAGTGGCCACCCCAGAGCTGAGATCTACAGACAGTATTCATTTTCTGCCACTGCAGATAGCCCAGCCACAAACATGGATGATGAAAGAGAAGTTGGCATTGGTCTTGCATGGAGCAGATGGGACCTGAAGTCTGGTTAGCAAGGAAAAAGGAACTAAGCCTCTTAGGGAGTGTTTGAGATGGACCTAACAGAATCCTTCAGTCTCTTTCACATGCACACAGACACAGACACACAAAGACACAGACACACACACACACCTGCTTTGTTTTAAATGAAGAGAGAAAAGACAGCCCTTGTCCATGCTCATGCTCCCTGTTACAATATTGACATTTGATTGACATGCAGAACTCCCCCAGACACCAGGAGAACAGTAGTCTGAATGAAGGAAAGATTTTTAGCTGTTGATAAAAAGACATTGGAGGGGGAAATGATGATTTAGTCTCTCCAGGAGCCCTCCTTCAGAGGAAAGATGCCTGTGCTAAAAGAGAAACACAGGAGATGAAGATGAGGATAAAGCAGTTGAGTGTCGAGACTCCACTGTATCTGTGTATCACTGACCTTTTAGTTTTGCCTGTGTTGGTTTCTCCTGCCAAGAAAGTTCCTACCCATACATAACCTCTCTTCCCAACAGGTGAAAAATTCTTTTTCTACTCTAAGGCCCAAATGGGTTTTCACTTCCTTCAGAAAGTCTTTTCAGGTTGTTCTGCACTTGACACAATTCATTCCTTCCACTTCCCTATAAATTTCATATCACGGCTAATGTTAGTTGTCAAGTTGGCACATACCTGGGGAAAGACAACTTCAATTGAGGAACTTCCTCCATCAGATTGGCCCGTGGGCATGTCTTCAGGCATTTTCTTCATTATTGATTGATGGAGAAGGGCTCAATTTGCAGTGAATGATACCATCCTTAGGAGGGTGGGTCTGGGATGTGTAAGAAAGCTAATTAAGAGGGAACCTGGGAGCAAGCCAGTAAGCAGTGTTCCTCTGAGATTCCTGCTTCAAGATCCTGCCTTGAGTTCCTGGTTTCTGCTTCAAGCTCCAGTCTTGAATTTCTGCCTTGACTCCCCTTGGTGATAAACTATAACCTGCAAGATGAAATAAACCCATTCTTCCCCAAGTGCTGTTTAATCACAGCAACAGAAAGCAAGCAAACTAGAATAGTTCACAGAAGGGAAGAGATCACATCTGACACATTCAACTAGGTATTCACAGAAAGTACAATGGTCAGAGAACAAACATAAAAACAATGCCACCTGAGTTCGAATTCATATTGTCACACACTGAAGCTGAAAGACTATTGGGATACCCACTCTGGACCTCGTATTCTTTGTCTCTAATTAGTGATAATGACCCTTTCATGTGCTGAATGGGAGTCATATATGGGATAACATTTATAAAGAGCTAAGCATATAGCAGGTAATCTGGGAAACATGGTTTCCTTCAGAGAGATGACGGTATGATTCATTTTGATGTTATCTTTTACAAGTTTTTTCACATTTTAGGATTAATCAAGAGAAATAGCATATTTTTAATACCTAAGCATTCTAGGGCAATGTGATCAAATAATAGCTTATGCTCTAAGATCAAGAATTGACAAATGGGACCTCATTAAATTACAAAGTTTTTGCAAGGCAAAAGACACTGTCAAAAAGACAAAGCGGCAACCAACTAACTGGGAAATGATCTTTACCAACCCTACATCCGACAGAGGGCTAATATCCAATATATACAAAGAACTCAAGAAGTTAAACTCCAGAGAGGCAAGTAACCCTATTAAAAAATGGGGTACAGAGCTAAACAAAGAGTTCTCACCTGAAGAATATCTAATGGCTGAGAAGCACCTAAAGAAATGTTCATCATCCTTAGTCATTAGGGAAATGCAAATCAAAACAACCCTGAGATTCCATCTCACACCAGTCAGAATGGCTAAGATCAAAAACACAGGAGACAGCAGTTGTTGGAGAGGATGTGGAGAAAGAGGAGCACTCCTCCACTGCTGGTGGAATTGCAGGCTGGTACAACCACTCTGGAAAGCAGTCTAGCGGTTCCTCAGAAAACTGGGCATGACACTCCCGGAGGATCCAGCTATACCACTCCTGGGCATATACCCAGAGGTTTTACCTGCATGAAATAAGGACACATGCTTCACTATGTTCATAGCAGCCTTATTTATATTAGCCAGAAGCTGGAAAGAACCCAGATGTCCCTCAAAGGAGGAATGGATTCAGAAGATGTGGTATATCTACACAATGGAATACTACTCTGCAATTAAAAACAATGAATTCACGAAATTCCTAGGCAAATGGTCAGAACTTGAAAATATCATCCTTAGTGAGGTAACTGATAAGGGGATATTAACCCAGAATCTCGGAATACCCTAGACACAATTCGCATATCAATAGATTTCCAAGAAGATGGAAGGAGAGACCCCTGGTCCTGGAAAGACTGGATGTAGGGGAATGCCAGGACAGAGAAGCAAGAGGGGGTTGAATGGGGAAAAGAAGGAATGAAGGGGGCTTATGGGACTTTCGGGGAGGGAGGAAATAGGAAAGGGGAAATGATTTTGAATGTAAATAAAAAAAACTTAGAAAATAAAATAAAATTAAAAAAAACAAACAAACAATGAACTCATGAAATTCTTAGGCCAATGGATGGAACTAAAAAATATCATCCTGAATGAGGTAACCCAATCACAAAAGAACACACATGGTATGCACTCACTGATAAGTGGATATTAGCCCAGAAGCTCGGACATGAAGCTCAAGAAGAAGGAAGACCAGAGTGCGAATACTTCCGTCCTTCTTAGAATGGGGGATCAAAATACTCATGGGAGGAGATACAGAGACAAAGTGTGGAGTAGAAACTGAAGGAAAGGCCTTTTAGAGACTGCCCTAACTGGGGATCCATCCCACATACAGTTACTAAACCCAGACACTATTGTGGACACCAACAAGTGCTTGCTGACAGGAGCCTGATATAGCTTCTCCTGAGAGGCTCTGCCAGTGCCTGACAAATACAGAAATGGATGCTCACAGACAACCAATGGACTGAGCACAAGGCTTCCAATGGAGAAGCTAGAGAAAGGACCCAAGGAGCTGAAGGGGGTTGTAGCCCCATAGGAGGAACAACAATATGAACCAGCCAGTACCCCCAGAGCTCCCAGGGACTAAACCACCAACCAAACAGTACACATGGAGGGACCCATGGCTCCAGATGCATATGTGGCAGAGGATGGCCTTGTTGGACATCAATGAGAAAAGAGGCCCTTGGTCCAGTGAAGGCTCAATGCCCCAATGTAGGGGTATGCCAGGACAGGGAAGTGGGAGTGGAAGGGTTGGTGAGCAGGGGGAGGAGGGAAGGGGATAGGGAGTTTTTGGAGGAGAAATGAGGAAAGGCGATAACATTTGAAATGTAAATAAAGAAAATGTCTAATAAAAAAATCTTTGAAAAAAAAAAGAAAGAAAATATCATCCTTAGTGAGGTAACCCAATCACAAAAGAACACACATGGTATGCAGTCACTGATAAGGGGATATTAACCCAGAATCTCGGAATTCCCTAGACACAATTCGCATATCAATAGATTTCCAAGAAGATGGAAGGAGAGACCCCTGGTCCTGGAAAGACTGGATGTAGGGGAATGCCAGGACAGAGAAGCGAGAGGGGGTTGAATGGGGAAAAGAGGGAGGGAAGGGGGCTTATGGGACTTTCGGGGAGGGAGGAAATGGGAAAGGGGAAATGATTTTGAATGTAAATTAAAAAAAACTTAGAAAATAAAATAAAAAAAGAAATAAAATAGTGATACTAACATGAATAGTGGCAAGCATTGACTTGCACAGGCTGACTCCCTGTGTGCATCTCACAGGATCTTCATCAAAGCTGCAGGGGGCTCTAGAAGGATTTCTACATTGCAGATGAAGAAACCGAGATCCTTGGAACTGACATTGACAAGGTCTCAAAGAACCTTAGTACTTAACTGTCACTTAGATGGTGCTGCTCAGTCATTATTGCCTAAGAGTCTCACCTGGACAGCTTTGTAAATGCCTGTCCTTAAACCTCAGTCTCAGATTTAGACTCAATTAATTTGAAGTGAGCTCCAGGGATAACATTTGAAAGTCTCAGGTGATTGCATGTGCAGTGAGAGATGAGGACCTCCTGACTTCAGGCGATGCTGCATGACCAGGCAAGTTCTGTATTTTTCTGTGGTCCACATTGCCCAGAGCAGATAGTCATCTAATATTTAGTCTAGAGAGGGAACATCCCTGATTCATGAAACTGCACAAAGGACAGAACTCTGTTGACTTTTGAGTGACTCTAGTGATGTACCTTTACTTCCCAATTGTATCCCTGGAATGACTAGGTTGCTTAGACAATCGGCTGCCACTCTGAGTTCCTATCAGGTACAGGATCTCAGACTTAGTGCTGGGAAATAAGATACAAGTAAGACTGAGAAGTAGGACTGACCTAAAGGGGCCGGCCACCTGAATAAAGGAGAGATAAATGCAAGTAATGGACTGGATAAGTAACTGCACACAATTTCAGTGTGCAAATTATTAGGAAAGATAGGTGGTGGTTGTAAAACCCATAAGGTGATTAGGGAAGGTTCCCTCTCCATCTCTCTCCTTACTTCGTGAAGCTGATCTCTGGTCCTCAAGGCAGTCCTTGAGGGGGACAAGGAGTTAATATCCACCAGAGCTTCAGATACTCCACAGAATAGCACAAAAGGTTATGGGGACTTGTGAGTCACTTGCTAAAGCCTCATCATGAAGGATTAGAGAAGCCCCTACAGGATGCAGAGCTGAGCCTTGCCCCAAGCCAAATTAGCCCTAGTAACTCATAAGGTTTTGTTAAAAGGGGCGGTATGAATGTATGTATGTATGTATGTATGTATGCATGTATGCATGCATACATGCATACATGCATACATGCATATATGCATCTGTCTGTCTGTCTATCTATCTATCTATCTATCTATCTATCTATCTATGGTCATGATTCACTTACTGCCTCACTCTGTCCACTCATATATACCTTTAAAACACTGGATAGTACATTCCAATCCTGAGTTAAAGAATTGCCCCTGAACCTCTTCAGTTAGCAGAAGGCATCACAAGAGCAGTATGCTGGGTAGCGGATCTGGAGCCTAATGCTGAGAACAGCAAGAGAAGATGCGTTGCTAGGAATTGGATGATGATGTCCAAAACTTGTTTTGATGCTCCCCATCACTGTCATGGCTGAGGAAAGAACACCAAGCCAAGGAGACAGCATAAGCATTGCAAGACTTATTCTCAGGATGGCTAGGAGAGTACAAAGCTCTTTTTTTTTCCATCAGCAATCTGAATGACAACAGCGTCATAGCTGTCTCATCATGGGACATAGCTCAGCAGCAGGGTACTTGCTTCTGTGCACAAGACACAGGGTTCAGGTCTCAGCAATGCCATGTATCTTTCTTACTATTTAATTTTATGGAGTTACGTTCTTTCAACTAGGCTGCCTTAGCAGAACGAAATCAGAATCTGACTTCAGAAACAGAAATTAAATTGACTGGTAAAGTGTGAACATGTCTCCAACTGTGAATAGACTGTACTAGTATGATGTATGGTATTGCTGAGTTAAAGCATCCAGGATTCTATTCCCTTCGGATGGAAATTACTTAGTAGTAAATATTTAGTTATGAGAGGGGAAGATAAAGACCAATAGAAAGGCTTCTCTTTATCTTAATCTGCATATCAGCAGGGGACCAGAGATAGCAATCTAGGTGGACTGTAGAAGAAGAGAGACCATTTCTTCTTTTATAGTCTCACCTAGCACCTGAACAATAGTCTGCCAGTTGCACCATTTCTCTAGATTTACAAGATTAAACTATCCCAAAGTGAAGTAAATCTCAAGGCCTACCTGTTTTTTATATCAAATGTCTTGATAATTCTGCTATATCTCTGGGCTCTGACATGTAACTTCTGGGTACATGCAATATTTATGTGGTATTGGTAGAACATATGAGTGTCCCCAGACAATCCCAAACCACACTGACTTGTCTACAGTCAAAAAAGCCAGAGTTGGGCCTCACATCTCTGGCCTTGTGTTTCAGTCCTTCTTTTATTCTTACCATTATTTTATTCCAAAAGGGCTTGGTTTCTGTAGAAATCATGCCTTCATCTCTTTGTGGCTGGTATATGAAGTGTTAGTGAGCCCTATGCTTTGGCTGGGAAATTGTAGTGTGTAGATAAGTTTAAGTTTTTCTCTGAGTTCACCTAGTTTTGCTCTCTGAGGAATTGGAAGGAGGTAGAATCAGTCTTGTGTAATTCACTTGAGAAGCCATGCTATATAGATGAAAATGTGGCTCTATGCTAACATATATATGTTGTGGGACTAGCCAGGTAATCTCAGGTCAGCCAAGAAGACCCAGAGTGAAAATAGGATTAGAAGAAGCATCAAGCTTTCACCTGAATTACAATTCTGTAGCATTTGAAATGACCAAGTCATCTGACTCCCCAAACATCATTTGTCTTCACCATAAAATGTAAGTGGACCTTAAAAAGCTAGTAGGCTGGAAAAGGCTATACACATTTGGGGGATGGGAGATGAGACTCAAATGTGAAGACTGTTAAACCAGGCATGATAGCACTCATTTTTAATCCCAGGACTCAGGAGACTGGGGCAGGCAGATCTCTATGAGTTTGAGGCCAGCCAACTCTATATAGCAAACTCCAGGACAACTAAAACTTCAAAGAAATATGACCATATCTAGAAAAATATGTACAGAGGATGGAGAGATGGCTCAGCAGTTAAGAGAACTGGCTGATCTGGAGAACCCAGGTTTTATTTCCACGATACACATGGTGCCTCACAGCCATCTGTAACTCAAGTTTCAGGGGACATGAAGTCCCTATCTGACCTCCAGGAGCACCAGGCACACACATAGTATACAGATATACATGCAAGCAAAGCATCTATACACATAAAAATTAAAAAAAAAGTGGTATCTAAAAAATTAACAAACTCTAAGGTCAGTTACTACTCTGAATTAGAAAACTGACCCAGCTTGGGTAAGTTCATCAGTGGTTCTAGGAATTGATTTCTTCATGTAGAGGTTATAGTAAGTGCACAAAATCACAGACTTGAAATCTTTGGATTGAAATATAAATTAAGGTGCAATATTTCTTTGTTGGGGAAGCTCATTTTGTGGCCCTAGCTGAGCTAGAATATGTTATGTAAGCCAGACTAACCTTGAAATCATATCGATCTAGCTGATGCAAAATTTCTTAAGTCGTATATAAGATAGGTGTGCGTACATAAAACCGTAGAAGAATCTGGGATAACATCCCATAATCATGCATAGTAATTTGGAGGGGAGGAATGAAAGTTGATCATCCATAAGAGGACAAATAGCTTCTATCACACTGGATTAGGTTTACTATAGGAGTGAGACTGCACTAAACTTGCCCAAACTTTCTCATTTTCAGAACTGTCTGAGCTATAGAATTGTAGATATGGGATTCTTATCTTTTAGCCATGCAGAAGTCAAGATCCCTGCAGTATCTGCCAGTCATGGGACCATGAGGACAAAATAAGTTAATATGTATAAAAGGCTGGGACCAATGTTTGGCATATGAAAAGGACTGAATAAATATTATCTGTTCTTACTTTTATTAACTTAAAGATAAAACCAAGAGAGAAGAAGGCTTCTCAGGCCCTCCACGACATTTCTAAGATTTTTGCTAATTAATCAAGTAATGAAATGGACAGTGAGATAATGGTATCTTCCTTTGCTTACCAAGAAAAAAAAAGTACTCTTAGATCTATACTGTAGTCAGCACTTAAACAGTGCAACACTTTGAAAAATTAAGATTGTGTGTGTAAGTCAAAAAGTGAAGAAAAGGAGGGAGGGAAAAGCATGAGAAGGACTGAATCCGAGTCAAGGGTTCCATTTTACACAACCAAGTGCTAACAGGTTATAAATATGAAGTATTATTTAAATTTTCTTCACATGCACATTCTAAATTTTTATCATTTGAGCTCAAATTACCTTCCTAATGAGAAAAAAATGTACGCACTCTTTCAGCTCCTCTCCTATTTCCTTGGAGAACTGGTTCTCACATTGAAGCTCTCATCTACCAGACAACCACCAGCAACCAATTCATATTGATTGTGTACTATATGCCAGACAGTGCTTGGAGTGCTAAGAAAGACAGGAAAAATGTAGACACAGTATTTGAGGAATCTTCAACAAAATCACTTCCCATCCGTATAACAATTCAAAGTTCACACCATGCTTCCACATGACTTCTCTACATTCTTCTTTCTGACCAGATTTAGAAGACAAAATATTTTGGCTAGTATTTTATGAATGAAGAATCTTGCCCAAGGTTATTCAAAATAAAGATGAAGTTAAGCCTAGTTATAGAGTGTCTCCCTAGAATACACAATACCATGGGTTTGGAGATGAGAGGGAGAGAGAGAAAGAAAGAAGAAAATTGAAAAATTGCACTCAAACCTCTGAATCAGGAAAGTGTTGTAACAACCTGAAAGTTATATTCATGAGAACTTGAAAATCAGTGACACTCTAAAAAGAGAATACTACTTACTCTCCATGTTTGTGGGTCTGTAAGCATGAATTCAGCTGTGAGTCAAAAAAAAAAATTGAATGTGTCTATGTGTAATATGTACAACATTTTCCTTACCATTATTCCATAAAGAGTGGGGCACAGCAACTATTGATATAGACTTTATATTGTGTTAGTTAATGGAAACTACCTAGAGATGCCTTAGAATGGGTGAGGGGATGTTAGAGGGTTATAGGCCAATATCACCAAGTTTCCAATGAGAATCAGCAGATTTTTGTACTCACAGAGTATCCTGGAACAACATCTCATAAATAGCAAGGGACAACTATAATAAGAAATCAAATCAATTAATGTCTGTTGTGATTATTAAAAGATAAACGGTAATAAGAATACGTTCTATGGGGGTGTTGTGAGGTATGGGGGAAGGGAGTGTCTCAGTGCGCCCATGCTGAGACATGCCTCCCCCCTGAGGAACCAGCCATACAATAGTATAGCATAGAATAGAGTTTATTTACGGCATGAGGATGAGGAGTTAAGAGAGTAGTAGAGGCAGAGAAAGGCAGAGAGAAGGAGAGAATAGAGAAGTAGAGGCCGGCCATGACCACATGGGGGGGGGCAGAATGCGGAGAGAGGGGGAGCAAGAGGCAAGAGATAGAGACAAGAGTAAGAGAATTAGAGAGAGAGGAGGGGGCAAGCAGCTCCTCTTATAGTGGGCCAGGCTTACCTGGCTATTGCCAGGTAACTGTGGGGTAGAGCTTAGACAGAATCCTAACATCTGTGACCAAACACACCTGAAACCTTTATTTTGGCAACAAATGGTCATGGAGATTAAACTTTAGGGGTGGATACAAACTGGGAAAAGAGTCCAGTATGGCAAAGCTAAGGAAGAGAGCTTCAACCAAAGGTGATGTTTGGAAGTGCACACTGGAAACAGAGAGAAAGGATACAGTCTTTATAGGCTGAGTACAATCAAAGAGACGGAGCTGCAGAATAGAAACCCTCTCAGGTCCGAGACAGCAACACAAACGAAAAGTCTTTGCTTGGCTTCTATACCTACAGGTAACCTTCAGGTTATTTTTGACTTCCCAAAGAGTCGCTATAAGTCAGGAATTCCCAGAACAACCTGAGCAGTTTCTATTGCTTTGTTGTTGTTATTGTCCTGAGTATGTTTCCTGTGAGTTATTTTTAGAAATGAGTCCCTGCATGGCCGATCAACAATCAACATTCGACACACAGCACTGTCTAAGATAAATTTGGGAAACTCAAAAGCAAAGGTCAGTCTTTGAGTCAAACAAAGTCCATTGTCATCGAACCTGTCCAAATATGGAGCTTGATTTCTTTAAGGCATTTCCACCTCTCCATGATCTAATTGCCCAGCTCTGAGGGAATAGATCCATCGTGTTCTTCACATTAGGTCTTCCGACCTCATATAGCTTTTTCTGGGTAAAAGAAGCTGGGCTTGCCTGCCCTCCTTAAAGGGAAGGGGATTGCTAAGAAGTTTGTTCTGCATTCTTTTACTCCAGATAACCCCTTCTAATTTGAGATTGGCTGGAAATCCTTATTCTTATCAGGAGAATTTCCATAGCTAAAGGGGGATGGGGGTGCACTAAGCCACATCCTGTGTTCTGAGAGAGGCTCGAAAGAGTCAATTGCAGTGCTTTGAACTTGAACAAAGTATGGGACTTGCTTAAGTGGATTCAAAATACAGGCCAAGAGAACAGACAAACTGTAATTTTTCTTCTTCCTTCCTCCTTTGCCTGCAGAAGTCCTGTTGCCCCAGGCCCCACACTGGACCCTTTTACCATTTGCAAAGTTCCTCCCATGGACTAGCAAAACTCATTGCCTGGCTCCTGACTTAAAAGTCTCTGGTGCCTCAGGTGATCAAACTATTCTTTTTTAGACCTGGAGTCCTCCATGTCTGTGGAGCACAGCCGCAGGGGTCTGGGAGATACTTGCTGGTATTTCAGAATGTGGAGAGGTAGACAGCACTCGGGGGATTTGTTCATTTTAGCAAACTTGGCAGAACTTCCCTGCGTGACCTAAATAGAATATCTTCCTCTACATAAAGCATGCATCAGGGTATTTCCTGATTTATTCATGAAAGGTTTGCTTTACAAAGGCCTCAGGAACTGTGCAATCTCAAAATACATGATACATAGGCCTGGATGCTGGAGTGGCATTTGTACAAATTGCTGTGATAGATGGGCCGTGCAGAATGGAAGCAGAATTGGATCAATTTAAACACTCACAGTTGGGGGTTACTTTTTCAGAGGAGGAAATGAGACCCAACTTGCAGATTGTTGGCAGGAACATGGAGATGTGTCCTTTCTCTATAATGAAATAATCACAGAATAGAACAAGAAGAGAATAAAAGTCATGTTTACTAAGTGATGTCATAAAGCCTTTACCTGCTAATCATTTCCTAGTTCATTCATTCATTCCCAACTAGAGAATGATTCTGCTCTAAACCTGGAGGGTAAGATTCATTGAAAGTACATAATGCTGGTAGATACATGGGCTCAAAGGGTCATGAGAGGCAATATTTGAAATATGATCCATGTAAGGAATTTTGAATTCTGCCTTTCCAACAGGCATCAATCTCTCACCTAAGGAAGAAAGGCTCTTGTTGTCTAATGGTAGGCATCTTCAGGTAAACCCACTCTGACATCCCTTACTGTGGATTCATCTAACACTTTGGGATTTTCATGCAGGGGTATTTTTAACAGCACAGCAGATGGACCTTGGTTGTTTGCAAAGAAGTTTTATTTTAGAGCTTGTGAAGAGATTGGGGTTAATGTACAATAAAGTGAAAGTGACGTTTGTAAAGATAGCGCGAGCTGAATGCCAGGATCCATTACCCTGATGACCCCACAAACAGACCTGCAGCCTCCACTGGAGAGAGCCTGCTCACATCCCATCAGCATTACTTGAAGGATGTGGCCCCACTTTGTGGCCAAGTTCCAGGGGCTTTCTCTTATTAGGGAACTTGTCCTAAATGGCACAAGAAAACACTGTTTTTACAAACTTTGCTTTGAGGCCTAGAACTTTTGGGAGATCCAGACTGGGTTCCTCCTCCTTTTTTGGTAATTATGGACACAGGTTGGGAGTGTTGAGGAGAAAAACCTGGGTATAGACTCTTGAATCGTAGGCCCGGAGCTAGAAGCAGAAGGAGGTGACCAGATAGTGCAGTGAATATGGGCCAAGCCATATGGGGCTGAAATTTTTGTTTGGAGAGAGACAAGTATCACCAATATAGTTAGTATCCCCAGTGGAGGACTAAAAAAAAGAAGGCTTTGTGGGAAGGTCCTTCCAAGAGGGGAAACCAACTGGAGGCCAGTATCTGAGTGAATTAACCTCCAAAGCTTTCCCATGACCCAGAGGATCCCGTCCAAATCCTTGAAGCAGCATCTAGTTCCTTCACCATCTGTCCCCTGGCTAACCTTGGGTCTTTCCATTGTCTCTGAACAACATGTGTTCTGACCATTCCACAGTGTCCTTTGTTCCCTGGTAGCACAGACAGGCAACATTTATCGAGGCTTTTAAAGTGCCAGGAACTGGAGGAGCAGCTTTATGTGTTTCATTATTTAATCTTCAGTGTGGGCTCTGAGCAGACTCTATTAAGGTCTTCAGCTTACAGATGAGGAAACAAAAGCATGAAGTCCTAAAACTGGGTCACAGAGCCATTAAGCAGGCTGGGATCTGACAGCAATGTGACCCCATCATCAGGCTTTAACCACATCCCTACTCCTACCTCCTCTGTATAAGAGCATCCCAGAGACCCCCTGCACACATTGACTGCATAGGACTCTTCAGCCGGTCTCCTGGTTTGCCTGATTTAAAGCTCTGCTCTTTGTTCATTGAAACTGTCAAGATCAAACATTTTCTTCTCCAGCTGCTTTTCCTGGCAACCTTAGGCACAGTGAGTGATTTTTCTCCTTGGATCCTCCATACCCTGTGAACAATTCAAAAATGCACACTCCATCTCAAGGTCATGTCTTCTGCTATGTGTTCATGCTGTGCCTGGCTTCTTAGACCTTTTCTCCAAATGTATCAAGGCCCCAAGAGAATGTGCAACAAATGAGGACCAGCCAGCTCCATGGATCCAGGGTGGCTCCTGCTCTGGGCCAGTGACCGAATTACAAATGGTATGGTTTGCTTCAGGAGTAGCTCTGCATGCCTGTCTAGACCAGTGGCAGTCTGGCACATTCATACCTTTAAGCTTACCCCACCCTGTGGTGACTTCCTTCAACATGGGAGGTGGTGTCTGCCTGTCTAACAAACCAGCTTCCTTTTAGAAAAGATTTCCTTGGACTGGGTACATATGGCCCTGCAAGAGTTAAACATGAAGAAGTTCAGATCGATAGAACATGAGGTTTCCATTACCTATGGTATGCGGACAAGTGGCACGAGCCTGGATTATGCGGTAATAAAAACACACAGTGCAGAATTTATGTCAGAGGCTTCAGTTCTCTTTCTCAGCACAAGGAAACAGGAGGCTTGCAGCTCTGGAGCTAGACTGTGGCAAAAGTTGAAATTAGACTTCTCTCCAAGCTTCCTTGTAATCTGGCGAGTTATGCCTGTCTTGTCCCTGGTTGCCACAGATGCAAAGAAAGGGTGCTTAAGGAATCCAGTTCATCTCCTGGGATACCTTCTAAGAAAACTAGTTGGGATGAAAAGCAGGAACATGTGAAGGAGACAGAAAGAGATAGGGGAAGGAAAACGGGGTGAGGAAAAGGAAGGGAGGGAGCAAAGAGGCAGAGGGTCAGCATGCATAGCAAAGCACAGTGAGAGAGCACTGTGAGACTCTGAAACAGTATATTCTTGAAGAAACAGGAGTCATACATATGGAGAACTCACTGTGTGGCCAGACAATGTGCTAAAGTCCATATCCATTAATGCAGAGATGTTCAGACTCTCTTGGGATCATCACATACCTCATCTAGGTAATGAGAGCAGTAGGTTTCCAAACAATATCTATCTTGGTCTAAATATTCTTGCTTTCCTTCTTCAGTTATGCCATAGACCAGTTCCATAGCAGAGACACCAAGGTCTTATATGCAGATGCTCAGGAGAGCTTCATGGATCCTTTCTCTTCCTTGAAGATAAAAGATGGGAAGGACCAGTCATGGAGAGACAGCACTTCGAGGATCTCTCAGCTCTACCCTGTCACTCATTACCTTAAAAATGGAGTCACGTGAAGATCAGAATATATGCAGACAGCAGATATTCCCAATGTACACACTAAGTGTTAAGGCCTGTAATGCCAACCACAAAGAAAGTGTAAACAGGATGGTGCCTTTCTTTCTGAGTTTACAGTCTCTAGGGTTCCAGAAAGACATGTGAGCAAAGATGTATAGTTGTTATGGTGATGGATGGTACAAAGACCCAAAGGGGGAAAAAAAACTCTCTTGGAGGGAGGGCAATAGTTTTTAAAAAGTTCATCTGGAGAAGAAAGAGAGAAACAGTAGGAAAGTAGTGCCCACAGCCTCAGAGAAGGCAGGGCAGGACAGACTTGGACAACAGGAAGGTATTAAATATGGTCAAATAGTTACATCTCCACTGCAGATACTAGCTAGACCCATGGGGACCTTTAAGACACATAGATGCCAATGGCCTCCTCTCTAGGTACAATCTGTGTAGCAGCATCCATATTTAAAAGCTTTCCATATGGAGTTGAGAACCAGCCAATGGATGAGCTTGTGCGAGATATGAGTGTGGAGTCTAAGGCAGGACATGAAGATGAAAGGCCTTGGGTGCCAGCCAAAGCAGTTTGAACTTCCTCAGTGGGCACACAACACTCTAAATAGGGAGGTGGCCTTACTTACAGGAAATGAGTCGGCGTAATAGTAAAGTCTTGTTCCACTGAACTTCAGGAGAGAGTCTGGCTTCCTCTTCTCAGAGTGATAGACCACCTGCTCTGACTCAACTTAGTCAATTTCACTACCCTTTCAATGACACAGACAAAGGCCTTGGGTCACTCTGGGGGAACTGGTGGCTGGACATTTAGGACATTCTATTCACTTCCAGCATTAACTGGCCATCGTTAACTTGGTCAGAGCCTTTCCCCTCTACTTGTCAGCTCTCATCCCCACGTAATCAAGAGAGTAAACAGATGTGTGCTTCTCTATGAGGTTGGTTGGTTTTGAGTCAGAATTTTGCTTTATTCCATCTGAACATAGCAATAGAGGATATATTTATTAGTGCAATCTAGCTAGGCAGAAGATAGTAAGAATGGGCAAACCCAAAATTTCACAAAGCTACTTTGGTCTTGTGTATTTGGTATTTGAGGAGAAATCGGTGTTTTCTTGATATATTTAATCTGTCAAAAGGTCTTAGGCAATGTGTTGCCCAAGTTGTCTTCCTCTTGATTGGGAGTTATCGACCCCAACTCACTCTGCAGTGGTAGAGAAGAATCCATATTTGAAACTGTCCTGCTTATTCTAGCTAGCCTTCAGCCAAGGGATGCATTGTCTTTGAGAAAAAAACCCTTTCAGGCCTCTCAGCCTGGGGCATCTTCTTCCTCAGCTCACACCAGGACCAAGGGACTCCTTCAACAATTGTGATGTGCCTTCAATGGTTCTTCGTCATCATGTTACAGCCCAGGTTCTCTGACAGGGCACAATCCTCCTACTGTCTGCTTCTCCATCTTTTTCTCCTAATGGAACTTTATAGTGTTCTGAACACAATGGCAGCCCCATGGAGACTCCTTAATTTTCCCAAGAATGAGAAAGTTCCGTTATATTTACAGATATTGACCCTTATAGTTCCTTTCTTCATAATGGTTTCCCTTTATCCTCCTTAAAAGAGATATTCAAGTCTTAGAACTAGCTAAAAGAAGTCTTTATCTTTTTATGGAAGATATAATTTTTACTCTAAAGAATATATCACATTTAAGATGAGTAAAACAGTATACCTTTTCAACAGTTATTATAGACTCTTGACTTTGCTGCATTATTCCTGAACTTCAGTCCTATAATGGTAATTATCTAGTCACAATACTGGATCTTTCTCTAAACGTAAACTTTTAAGGTCTAGAATGTCTCTTATTTATACACATGTCCTTAAAACTGAGCCCTGGATCTAGAAGAGACTGGAGACCCAGTAGATATTGTCTGAATACATGAATGAATAAGAGAATGAATTGCCAGTATAGTTGAATAAATTCATGAGAGCAGGAAGGAATCACAGAGTGAGGTCTGCTCCAACTCTTGGAACCAGAAGTTTAAACAAGAAACTTGTTTAGGACCCTGTATGTCACTTATTCTGGACAAGATGATCTCAGAAGAGACTGAAAGGGGACACTGATGCTTTATAGGTGAGAAACTGAAACAACACAACATAGAGATGACTCTAGATGGCCAAATGGCCAGCATCTGGCCCTCAGCTTTCCCAGGCCACTGAACAAACAGCTCCAAATAGCTGTCATCTTAGCTCCATGGGAGTCTGTGATTTCATCTATCTCCACTGTCTCAAACAGTGTGGACTCCTGGCAGCTTCACCTTGGAATCTGATCACTAGTTTGGTTGCTTTCCCCTTCTGTCTATTTGATATGGCCAGCCTGAACACAGTGCTGATCAGGCGGTCTGAAGCCTTGCACTGACAGAAATCAGGTGTCCTTGCTTCATAAAAGAAACATGAACTGATCTGACTGGAGCTGGAAGCAGAAATGCTGACAAAGATGTAACTCCCAAGGATTCTATGGGGCAAGAAAAAAGCATCACTCTCTGATGATTTAGAGGCAGTGTGAGGCTTGTAGATGAGACAGAGAAGGATGAGGAGAAGTCAGGGCAGAAGTGCACCAAGAAGAAAGATGGCTGCAGCTGTTCACCAGGGTAGAGAGACAGAGAGGATAAGGATGCTATATTTCTGATTGTTCTGAAACAAGATAGCAAAAGCCACTTAAAGAAGGAAGACTTTATTCTGCCTTATAGCTTGAGTTCCAATCCAGGGAGTCATGACAGCAGTCGCTGATCCAGCTAGCTGGTCATGTCCTATCTACAGTTAGGAAGCAGCAAGCAATCAGCTCTAACGACTATCTCAATATGGTACTACCCAAGCTTAGGGTGAACCTTCCCGAATCAGTTAATCCAGCATGGAAACCTTCCCTGTGCTCAGTGGTATATTTCCATGGCAATTGTTAATCCCAAGGAGTTGGCAATCAAGTCAAAGCATCACAGAAGGCCACTAACTATCCTACTCTCTCTGCTCTCCCTCCAACAATGTCCCAGACTTTATGACCCTTCCCCTGGATCAAATGCCTAGTTCATTCCTCACTGATTTTTTTTTTCTATCTTCAACTGCATCCATCCGCAGCTCAGTCTCTCTCAATACTGTGGTCTAATAATTTTTCTAAATGCCCTTGATTAAAATTCATCTATGACTTTCTTCTCCTCCAGTGGTTCTCAACCTGTGGGTCATGACCCCTTTAGAGGTTGTATATTAGCTATCCTGCATGTCAAATATTTACATTATAATTCATAACAATAGCAAAATTATAGTCAGGAAGTAGCAACAAAATAATTTTATGATTTGGGGTCACCACAACATGAGCAACTGTATTAAAGGTTGATAACCACTCTTCTACTCTGTATAAAACCCAACTATCCTCAATGATATAAGAATAGAGCTGCTCCCAGAAACCATAGGTCATTAAATCCTACTATCAGTGGGAAGCTACTTCCATAAGAGTTATTGGCCGGGGAGGCCCACAAAAACAACTTAGGCAATTGCTACTTCTATTGATTGCCCAATAGACATTATTTGTAAGACCTGTTGCTGTATCTGTCACATACCTTGGTGGCAGGACATCAAGAAGCCAAAGGAAGACTAAACAGAAGTTTCCTCCATGTCAGCTAGCCCTTATAGTGCTGTCAGGCACTATGCAGCCTACAGGGGAAGAACCGTCACCAACACTCTTATTTAAATGTAGACCCAAGTGTAGAAATACTGGGCCAGCAAGCAAGGGTAGTCCACTGGTACCATAGTGGTAAATCTGTTATAGGCATAACCACCTGCTTTCTGATTCGATTTTATACCTGCTCCTCGGGAAGGAATTCATGTCTGGAACTATAAACCTGATCTTAGTTGGGGCAATCATAGGCTCTAGCACTGGTACTAATGATGTTATTGTGCTAAATGGACATGACGTGCCTGTCAGATCCCTTCTAAATCAATAACTGTTTGTGCCCAGAGAATAGTGCTGCTGTAAGCTGTGGTCAGAGAAGCTTCTGTCTACAGTGGTCAGCAGTGACTAAAGAGACTCAGAACTGGTCAAAGTATAGAGAATAAAAGACTAATTGAGTATGCAGTCATCATGGAACATCTGTAACACCTCCTCCAAGGCTCAGAGAACTCAAGGAAGAGGGTGAGGAGGGTAGGTATACAAAGAGGAAGAAGGGGTTGGGGCTTCATGTGAAACACTGGACATGAAAGATTTGTTGCATTCTTGAACTCGTAGTAACTATAGTTTCCTGCATAGGATCATCATGAGGTTGGACCAACATATACTTGGAGACGAAAAGAGGAGGAGCCCACAGGAGCCTACTGCTCTGTGTTCATAACTATCCTCTAAGCCAAGTAATCACCATCTTGGGGAGTTCAGCTATGGCATCTTGTGAAAGGATTGTCCCTGTTAGGTCTGTTCACTACTTCAAACCCCTCATGTAGGCAGTGGAGGCTGGTTGTTTGCAAGTTTGTCATAATCGCACATGGCCTCTGGATGCAGGTATGTATGGAAAGACTAAGTCAGGAAAGCTCCGTTTATGCAGCTATGAGAAAGTTATCATTCCTGATGAGTGAAGACTTTGCTTTCCAGTGATGCTTTGCGGAGAGGAGCACCTTGTGCTCAGCTGCCACTTAGGCTTGGTGAGTAACTCATTGGTTCCTCAGAGGGACTGTTGGTGAAATCATTGATTTGTTGTTGGGACCTTGTAAGGAGTTGACATTGTTTATGTCTCTTTCTGGTAAGGAATTTGAACAACACCCTTTCTGAGGATGTATAAACAGATAATGCTTGATAGGGAAAGAAAGACAACTTCTTCAGTGGTATCTATTAGTAAGGTGTACATGCTCCTGTTAACAGGTGCATGCCCATGTTCCTCTAAATGATCTTAACCTCACCATATCATACACACCAAAAAGGTCCATGAGAAGTAGAAGGGGCTCTAGTTGGAAAGGGACAGGATGAGTGGGAGTGAGGTGAGCATAGGAGAAGGTGGGGAGCTGAAAGGACTGGAATATATTGTGTACATGTACATAAACATCATACTGAAAGCCATTGATATACATATAACAAATTTAGTTTAGAAAACATTGAAATTATAAAGAAGAACAGTCTAGATCTTTTCCTGCTTCTGAAAGACAATCAGAAAACTGTCAGGGAACAAACAGACTTGGGAGAGAATGGTACATGGTTTAACAGCAGAAGTGAATTCTCTTAATGGAAAAACTACCTTCTGTCCCATCCCACACTTACACCAGGGCTTCTCTCATGGTGGCTGAAATACTCTGTCCAATACCTAACCCTGCTTTAAATGTGAGTTAGACACACATAATTGCCTTCAAAGAACTTATAATCTGATGGATTAAAACAAAAAAAGAAGTCAAAACAAATAACCTTAGCAAGGCTGTCTAGAATTATCTTACAGTGCAATGGAACCCTCAATGTGTGTGGAAGAATTGGGCTAGTTCCTGGGGGAAAACTAAGCATTTCCTAGGAATAAAAAGAAGACAAATAGTTAAAGAAGTTCTTTAGTTACAAACCATATGCAAATGTTTGTAGACAACATAGAAGACAGAATATTTGAAAATTAGATATGAGAATGATGGATAGGAAATGTCAATAGGTTCAGAGTCTCTCTCTCTCTCTCTCTCTCTCTCTCTCTCTGTATGTGCGCATGCTCTTCATTTCTCTGACTCAGTCCTTTCATTTCTCTTGCCTCTCCCTCGCCAACATCAACACCACTTCACCTCTGTGCAGGAGCTTCTTGTGTGTGAGATGTGTGAGGTGGGTAGGGGAAGTGGGTCGCCTGGGAAGGCAGCTTCATGCTTATATAAACACAGAGGATGGAACTTAAAGAACAGTGTCTCCTCCACTGTTTATCTTAGTCCATTCAGGTTGCTACAACAAAGAACCACAGGTTGAGTGGCTTAAAGGACAGAAATTGGTGTCTCACTATTCTGGAGGCCACCAGTCTGAGACCAGAGTGCCAGTCCGTCAGTTCTGCAGAGTTCCCCCCCCTCCTGACAGTGACTGCCAGCTTCTTCTTGTGTCCTGGTAAAAAGCTGATCTGCTGGACTTCTCTTAACATAAGCCAATTAGACCCATCTCCGTACATAGCCACACTGATGGTGTAAACGAGAAGGACCCATCACTCAGCAAACACTCATGCTTCACTGACATCAACCCTAAGGAAGGACTCGCGTCACAAACCCACTCCGAGACCATCATTTAGGTGTCCCTGTGAAGGGAGAGATTGAACTAACCTTGGTAACATGGCAAACATGCAACTCTTGGATTGCTGCTAAGTCTCCAAAGTCACATTGTAAGAGAGAAGTAGTACTTTCTCAAAGGAATATGGATTGCTGTTACCAGAATAAAGGAAAGGATTGTAGCTGTCTACTCCGCTTGGGAACTCTCCCTTCTGCAGGGATATCTGTCTAGAATATGAACTTTTCCAGCTGTGTCTAAGAAACTCACAGCCTCGCTGGAGGGATGTTGATTGTCATGGGATCTCTAAAATGAAAACAAAAAAGGGAATCTAGAAGTAAAAGAAATACTGAGATGACAAGCCAAAAAGCCAGACTCTGGGCCTGCTTTGGAGCAGCACTCTTGGAAGACATGTCTTGCTGCCCTTGGCAAGTCTGAGGAAAGAAGAAGACACTCAAAGACCATGTGGAGTGTGCGCAGCTGCATTTGCACCAGGAAGCAGAGCTCGGCTGAAGAACTGCTGTCAGCATCGGAGATAGGAGGAGCCTGCCCTGGCTTTGAAGCTGCAGGGGATAATGGAGCCACAGTGCAAGCACAGGGCCTTTTATTGACAGGGTGAAAAGAAGCCAGCTGGGGTTTGTCTATAGCTGAGCTTCTGGTTCTGTCCCATACTTCTGAAAAAGACGCCTTTGTTCCTTTGCTGCAGGTGGCACCTGTCATTACAGGACATGTAAATAGGATAAACAGCCCCAAGCTACTGAAGAGGTGCCCCCTTCCTGAAATTTGTCTCAAACCTCTCTCCAAGTTCATCTCTCTTGCTGTTTCTTTCTCTCAGTTGGAGGGTTGAACAGAACGAGGAGAATGGGAGGGCCAGAGGACTCTGCCTCCCAATAAAGCAAGACTGATTTCTATTACAAGACACGACTTCTTTGCAGCTTCTTTTCCCATACTAAATCTGAAAAGACCTCAGAGAATGATTTTTTTTTAACCAAATCCAAAATGAGGCTCCAAACTAACAAAATCAAGCTCTCAGTCTGTCCAGAAGTGGTAATGAGTTCCTTAAAAATCAGAAAGCAGAGGGATTGCTACCAACGTGGGAAGTACAGCTTCCTCCCATAGAGGAAGTGCCCTAGAAAATGTTCACTTCCCAATCAAGGGTGGCTACAAAGAAGAGGACTCAGAGTGACAGAACTGGAGACATGGGGAAGCATCAGTCTGACATCTGTCCCTTTCCCCTGAAGAGTGGCTGGCCACTCCAGAGGTGCTTGCCTCTAGGCAAAAGCAATGTTGTAGGAATTCAGATTAGAAAAATGAGGAAGTTAGACACACTGGTAATATCTAGTGGAGGTAGGGGGCACCCCTTAAAGCTGTCCAGACATATGTCTCATTCCTTCTCAGGCCTCCTTGGAAAGGGTAAGTACATCCAAGACAAAGTTCCTCTCTTCCTTTCTATCAGGTGGTAGCAGACAATAGGGTGGAGATAAACAGAGCAACTTGGCTGCAAAGATGGATTCTCCACCCACTCTCCCTAGAAGACCTGAGGAAAGCCATCACTGTGAATGAAGAACTGCAAATTTAGATCCTACATCTAATGAACAATTGAGTGACTGACAGCAGAACACAGGTTTAAAGAGAAGAAAATATCAATCTACGGAGATAAACAGGTTTTTGTCAGTGTATCCATTTTATCCACATAATCTAAAGATCAACTAGATGCTTTAAGGTAGCCAATAATTAACAGACAAAAGTGAATAGCCAATTGAATTATAAAATGGGCACATCTGGAAAGAGGAAGAGTGGTCTGAAGATTTGGGACCAAAGATTTTCACAGAAAACAGCAAAGAGGGTAAAGGAATTCGAGTTTTTGAAGGTTAAGGATCACGGAGAACAGATCCCAACCGCTCTCACAGTGAGCTCTTAGATATTTTAGAGGAGACAAATTTTTAAAAAATAATAGTTCTTAGAACTAAAGTAAGGTAACACTCCAAAAATTGTAAATGTTTAATAACAGCCAAATAACTCCAAAGAGAGGAAAGTGCCTCAGCTGGGGGCTGGGGGCTGGGGTGGGGGGAGGAGCAACCATCCAGGAAAAGAAAAGAAAATTCACCGGTCTACAAAGGAAATCAGGTTTTTCCATGAACCACTGCAGTAGCTACATGAAAGATATGGTTTTACTGGGTGAAAACTACTTCAAGTCTAGAATTCTATGACTAAAACTTCATTAGAAAATGAGAACGAAATAACGATCTTTATAGAGATGAATGAACTCAAGAAAGGTACAGCCCACACCCTCTGAAGAAAATGACTAGAGAATATTCAGGGAAAAGAGCAAAGTTCAATAGATGTCCCAATATAGGGGAATCGAGGGTGGGGAGGTGGGAGTGGGTGTGTGGGTGGATGGAGGAACACCCTCATAGAAGCAGGGGGAGTGGAGATAGGATAGGAGGTTTCTGGGAGGAGGGAAACTGGGTAAGGGGTAACACTTGAAATGTAAATAAATTAAAAATAAATAAATTAATTTAAAAAGAAGAAAAGGACAAAGAAGCTGGGAGATTGAAGTGAGATGCATAGGGAAGTATTGAACAAGAAATTAGTCCAACTCACTGCTGAACTTCACTCACTCCTTGCATTAACTGTAGATTTTGTATATGAACTGAGACCAAACACAATTAAAATAATGCTCCGAAGTTTCAGTGGCAATCTCTGCAAAGAAGATATGTCAGTTATAAATAAAAAAATAAAAAAGTATCCCATGCTCTTCATCATTAGGAAAACTCAACACAAAATCACCTCATAATAGATAAGATTTTAAATGACACAATCGCTAGGTTTGATGACTTGTGGAGGTACTGGAACCCTCACATACTATTATGGAATGTGAGTGGACTCACTTTCAAGAAGAGTTGACATTTCTTCAAAAGCTTAAACACATGTTTACACATAACTCAGTAACTGCACTTCGAGAAATGTATCCTGTATGAATATACATGTGTGTTCATACATAATTTTGAATATTCATAATAGCCAAAAAGTAGAAGCAATAAAAATACCCATCAATTGATGGATAGAATAGAGTATATCCACGCACTAGAGTGTGATTCACTAATGGGAAGGGATGAAGATCTGATTTAAGCTAAAAGAAGCATGGTTTGGGCTGTACTTAAGATTTTTCTCTACTTGTAACTGGCTCTGTACTAGGCTAGCCTTGAACTCTGTTTGCCTCAGTCTCCTGGGATAAAAGGTTTATACTACCAGGCCTAGACCTAAACTTAGCTAGGGTACCACTCTCTTAATTCAATTTAATATCCCTTGGACCAAGGATTCAGTCCATTTCACAACTTGGTGCCCCTTTAATACCACATATTTTATATTTTTCCTTTCTAGGCTTGCTATGTTTGTTCAAAATGCTCCTCACTAGGCTTAACAAGAGAACAAAGTCTCTGCTGGGTTTTTTTGAGACTTCCTTTATCAAGGTAATTAATTTAAATATTTTTACCTACACCTCAAGTAGACTCTTCAAACAAGGGCAAAAAGCAACCACAATTCTTTACCCAAATACCACAAAAACAGCCTCTAGGCCACATAATGAAATTCTTCTCCACCGAAACCTCATGGACTGTATTTAAGTAGTTTAAATCCCTCTCAGCAACAAAGTTTTCCATATTCCTACTAGGATGGCACATTAATCCCCATTTAAAGCATACCACTGCTTTCCAAATCCAAAGTCCCAAAATCCACATTCTTTCAAATGAAAGCATGGTCAGCCTATCACAGCAATACCCCAGTCCCTGATACCAACTTCTGTTATAGGGTTTTACTTCTGTGAAGAGACACCATGACTAAGGCAACTCTTATAAAGACAACATGTAATAGGGGCTGACTTACAGGTTCAGAGGTTCAGTCCATTAACATCAAGGTAGGAGCATGGTGTAGGAGGATCTGAGAATTCTGTATCTTGTTCTGAAGGCAAACAGAAGACTGGCTGCTAGGGAGCTAGGATCAGGATCTCAAAGCCCACCCCCCACACTTCCTCCAACAAGACCACACCTACTCCAACAAGGCCACACCTTCTTTTGATTTATTGTTTTTGTTTGTTTGTTTGTTTGTTGTTGTTGTTGTTTTGTTTTTTTGTTTTTTTCCAAAACAGGGTTTCTCTGTATATCCCTGGCTGTCCTGGAACTCACTCTGTAGACCAGGCTGGCCTCAAACTCAGAAATCTGCCCTTCCTCTGCCTCCCAAGTACTGGGATTAAAGGTGTGTTCCACCACTGACCCAAGGCCACACCTTCTAATAGTGTCACTCCCTGGGCCAAGCATATACAAACCATCACATAGACTCATAAAATGTATTAAAAATGAATAAAGGAAACTTTAAAAAGACAATAAGTATGCTGAGGAAGGAGGGATTGCTCAACGGATGGAATACCACACTGAAGGTTTGAGGACAGACACTCGGCAAGCAGCATCAGATTAGGGTGGGTTAAACTCACCTGCCAGAAACACTCGCAAATTGTGTTTTTAAATTCTATCCATTTGAGTTTACTTGAGTTTTTTTTCAAGGGTCAAGTGTAACAAAGTTTCTACTGAAAATAGGATGAAAACACGTGGCTAGAAACAGTTAACAACCTCACAAAGGAACTTTATATACTTATATCATTACTGTTTAGGAGGGATGGTAGCTCTGACAAGCTAAGATAGAAGGAGCACCATGAGTTCCAGGCCAAACTGGAACTCACCACAGAGTGTGTTCCAAGTCAGCCTATGCTATAAAGTAAGTTCCAGGCCAACTTGGACTGTAGAATGAGACCCTGCCCCTACACACACACACACACACACACACACACACACACAAAGAGAAATTATTCAAAAAAGAAAAAGCAATCAAAATTATATTTCTAAATAGAAATCCCCTTCCCAATCAAATATAAAATCTAAAAAAATAAATGGTTTTAAAACATATAAAGAAAAAAGCAATAAAGACAAAAGTAGAAATGAATGAAATAGAAAATAAGTCCAGTGTCTATGACTGTTACTCTCTCTAATTTTTTAGATGGAGCCTGGACTCTCTAATGGAGCTGAGTAGATGCTTTGTGGTCTGATGTTGAAAAAAACAAATCCTTTGTTGACAGAATATTATTCATGGTAGCTGAGCCAGAGGCTCCATCCTTCTGAGGGTATCTGAGGAAGGCAAGACTTTTTCCATCCCTAAGTCCAGGAGGTGTAGTCTCCCACCTTTTAGCAATTTCTTACATTGTTTTTGACCTTGAGTTGACCTTCTCCTCAAAGCAGATGTCAGAATATCTCTCATTCTGAATGTGCTGTCTGGTTGGCTTTCTTTTAAATTGCCTCAGTGGAATGAGAAATTTCATGACTTTCTCCTCTTCTAGCAGTAGATTAAATCAGCTTGAAAGTGTCAGGAATGGGATATGTGCACAGGGGTGCCTCCTTTTTTTCTTATAGGGCATTTAAATAGGGTTTTCAGCATACAGAAAGTATGCAGGGCATTGAGCTGTATGCGTGTCTAATTCGTTTTTGGCATATTATTTATGAAAGGAAGACAAGCTGTTCTTCCCAGAAGGTCTTGTTAGGATTCTTGAGAGAGTAAAATTCTTGAATGGAGCATATTAATTGATATCTGACACTTCTGCTAAATAGCAGAAGGCAGACCAAGCGCTGGTCTACTGCAGCCTCTGGCCCTGGGTTGAGACTGCTACAGAAAACTATCAGGTCACTGTGGATGGACCAGTTCAACAGTTTCAGTAGGACTAAAGCATCACCAAAAATAATGGAAAGGCACAGCATACAACAAAACAGTGGTCCCAAGGCAAGGCTGGTATTGAACCTCAGAGGAGCATCATTGTTACAAGTTCATGAAGGTCTAGAGATCCAGGATGCTGGAATCCACACTGTAACATATCAGGGCTGTGGAAAGAAATGCTTGGTGGCATGGTGGCTCTGTGTTTTCACAGAGACTTGGGAATGTGAGCTTACCACTTGAGACATCTTGTTCTCTCTCTTCTGCAGTATTTCTTGATAATAAGTTGAGTTTGTCCTCAGAAAATTAATTACAGAGCATAAGAAAATTGAGAGGAAAATGGGTGTTTCAGAAGTTTGTTTTTTTGTTTGTTTGTCTTGACAGAGGAGAAATCACCATGTATTGGTGGCTGTCGGTATGCAGGTTATTTAGATTGTATCAATTATGAACCATTACGTTTTTATGTTGTTCTAATGGATACATGGGCCTCTCTCTTACTGGTCCTCCTAGACCTTCGGCTGCTAGTGCTATGTGACCTAGGACAATAGCAGTAGATGAAAGTCACTGAGTTACTATGCTGACTTCCCAGATCGTAACTCAGCCTTCAACACCCCTTCTAGTCCTTCATCAACACCCTCAGTTTCTGGCTGAAGAAAGTGAGGATGAAAAGTTCAATCAAACTGTTTAAAGTCACCCAGTCTTCTTTCAGTGGCAGAACCAGAATCCAGGTTGCCTGGCTGTTCATTCTAAAGCTTTACCTGAACATGGTCCCTCTCACAGCCATCTTCAGGATGAAGTATGGTTTATATGAGTTGCTGGACATCAGAATACTGCAAAGTACAAACAGTACCAAAAAAAAAATCTACTTATTTAGCAGAGGTTCCTTATTTCTTATCCCTACAATCTTAACTGGGGCTGTGTGTGTGCATGTGTGTGTGGGGGGGTGTAATATCTTAACAAAACACAAGAGAAATGCTGAATTACTCTGAGGGTCATTGTTTAACACAAAAGATATTGCAGAATATGAACAGGACTTATTCAGAAGAAATATGTGATGTTCCTAAAGAAGATGAATGTCTTTTCAGAAGCTTGGACCCTTGTGAATGAAACAATACAGAAGCCAATCCCTCACTGGTGTCATGAGGAAGCAGTCACTCCAGAAAGTAGGTACCTGGGCAGGTGGGAGGATAATGAAGAGGCCAACAAGTGCACTAAAGAATCAAAGCACCAGAAAGGATACACAGATGAGGCTCAATAAACATTCACTGAAAAAGAAGCTGACATTGAATCATTGTGACTTAATCTTGGTTTATTAGCTTGATTGAATGTGACATCAACTAAGAGTCATGCCTCTGGACTGGTTGAGAATGGTATTTCTTGGTAGACTTGAGTGGAGAAAACTCTGTGAGAATAGCCAGCACCATCCTGTAGCAGCCTAGATATACGGGGAACTGTTGATCTTGACCTGTCTGCCTTTCAACCATAGTGGCGAGTGCATCTACTGTACTGCTGCTGTGTCTTCCTGCTCCTCCTCCTTTTCCTCCTCCTCCTCCTCCTCTTCCTCTTCTTCCCCTCTTCCTCTTCTTCCTCCTCCTCCTCTTCTTCCTCCTCCTCCTCCTCTTCCTCCTCCTCCTTCTTTTTCTTCTTCTACTTCACTTCTTCTTCTTCCTCCTCCTCTTCCTCCTTTTCCTCCTCTTCCTCCTCTGCTGATGCTGAAAGTATTCTTTGCTGGTAGTAAATAGTTTCATCAGCTTTCAAAAATGGAATGAAGCCTGTGATTTCCCCAGGAAATCTACAGGCTTTCACTGCCAGATGGGGGCTACTGAGGCATCTAGCCTTGTGGGTGAAGCAGTATACTGGCTTTTCCAACTCAAGCATACAAGATGATCATTGTTGGACAGGCAGCACACATCATGTAGGTCAATATAATAAATCTCTTTTCAGTGTGTGTTCATTCTATTGGTTGTGTTCCTCTAGAAAGCCATGTCTCCTAGATACTCTCATGTACAGAAAGCTCTAAATGTTTGGGTAATAGTCAGAGGGTGTCAGATTCAGAAAAAGGCACATGTTTACTGTATTTGCTAATTCTAGATTCAAGGAAGAGTGTTGAAACACAAAGGCAATGGGAGCTTAAATCAGAACTCAACTGTGGAACAAATCAGATTCACCACAGTTAACAGTTGCTTTTCTCATGGCTGACAGATTACCTTAAAAAGAAAAAAAATAAACTTACAGGAAGAAGGTCTTATTTTGGCTCACAGTCTCAGAGGGTGTCATCTATCATGCCAGGGAAGACATGGAGGAGTCCACGGCCACAGACGCACCAAGGCAGCTCTCCTCACATCTTGGCAGACCTGGAAGCAGGCAGTAGAGTATGTATGCTGGTGCTCTTTTCATTCTCTCCAGTACTCAATCTCGTGGGATGGTGCCACCAACATTCAGTGGTGTGCATCTTCAATCCCAGTGCTGGGAGGCAGAGACAGGAGGATCTCTGGATACTGATAACCAGGCAGTCTATACGAATCAGCAATATCCAAGTTAGGTAAGGAAGCCTGTCTACTGAAAGTAAAGCAGAGAATATTGAGGGAAGATGCCTAGACTCAACCTCTGGCCCCCAAGCACGTGGGCTCCCATGGAGTGCATGGGTGCATGTTGCATGCTTACACACACACACACACACACACACACATTCATAAATAAATAAATATAAAGGGAAAGAATGAAGGACACAGCAAAGTTCTGTAATGACAGACTCCATCTGTCACCTGCCCAAGGCTTTTGTCTTTTCTCTCTCCTCCCAAAACACCTGAGCATCCTTTTACACTGCAGTGTACCTGTTGACATCATTGCTTCTCATAGTAGACCATTAGCCCACAAAGGCAGGGATCTCCTCCTACATGTCTAGATTCTCTGCTTATAGATTGGAGCTAGAGATACATGAAAAATCACATGTGAATATCGCATTAATATACTATTTAGGCATAAAAGTTTAAAGTTTGTTTTGATGTTCTGAATAAATTTAGACAAATCTAATGATCTTCAGAGCTTTAGTTTTCTAACTGCTAGGAAATTATGTTATTCTTGTCAATATGCAATGAAGATCAGGAAACTATAACCATACACCACACAATTTGAATCCAGAGGATCCCTATAGTGATTAATTCCATTAATCTGTACACATTGTACAGATGAAAAAATTGAAGATAAGAAAATGTATAGGATATGTGTAAGACAGTCTGGAACAGACTGAGGTCTCTGGACAATCAGTTTTATATAACTATTTGTTTACTTATACTATTTGGTTGGACAGTTGGTTGTGACATTGTCATACTCTCTTGCTCAAACTGATCTCTAATTCATGGGTTCCTCAGTGGCTGGAGCTACAGACATGAACCACTGTGCTATGTTCATTCTTCATACTGTATTTTGAAATCCTCAAACAAACTTTCCACCGTTACACAAAATAATTTTATAGTCCAGAGCACACTGCTGTGTTCCAGATAATGGACCTCTTCCCAAAACTAAATAGATGCTCCGGTCAACAGAGAGGTAATCCTCACTAAAGAGCTGTGAACTGGGAACGAACTATACAGTATAGGTCTAAGTGGATATTAGTTACTCTGAATGAATCAAGCTTGAAGAATAGAAAATGAATTTTCCTTAGCCACCACCCCTCACTGAAGTTAAATGACTTTGTTCAGCAAGACAAATTCTTTGGAAAGCTAAGGAAGCCAAGTGGCCTGTAAAAAAATTACATGGGAAAGAGAAGAGGTCAGGAAAGTGAAAGCAATCCAGAGGTGGATGTCAACCCCAGAACTAGCCATCCAGTCTGGCTTTAAACTTTGTGCACTTGCTTTTGAGTGGTACCCAATGCTGGAGACGATGAGAAATGAGTTATTGTCCCTGTCCCACCACCTCAACAACCAAGTACATATCATCCTGTTAAGAAGAAGAAATGTATGCAAATGTCTATTTTTTTTTAATCAAAGAACATATAAATAAATGGAAAGGCACACCATGTTTCTGAATTAAAAGATTTGACATAAATAGATGCCACCTTCCCCAATAGGTAACAACTCAGATCAAACCCCAAGTGAGTTAATTGGTAGGTATACAAAACGTCAGTTTCAAATGTGTTTGAAGAGTCAAAGGAACTAGAAACAGTTTCAAAGGTAATAATAAAAGGAAAGAAAACCATCTGAAACTGTCTACCTGACTTCAAGATTGACTTCAAATCTATTGTTATCCACATTGGGTGGCAGTTTAGGAGGGATGGAAAGACAGATCAAGCGAATGACAAAGAAATCAGAAACAGATGCATACTCCCCTCCCCCACAAACATAATAAAGCAAGTAAATGTAAAAAGAATAAGTTTTCCCAGCGCTAGGGTTATAGGCATGCACTCTTCACACAGTTTTTACATGAGATCTGGAGATCTGATCTCAAGCCCTTAATTTGTGTGACAAGAACTTTACTACTGAGCCATTTCCCCAGCACCTGTTTTTTTATTAAAATAATAAAGTAATTTACATCTTAATGGAAAAAATAATTAATAAAAAAGACCCTTGGCTTATATATTATATTGGACAAAAATAACTAAAACTTAATAAAGGGAAGGTTTTACATGTAAAATATAATTATAAAATTTTATAGATAAAGTATTTGGAGGCAAAGAGTTCTCTGACATCAATGAAGAATAGATTTTCAGAGTCATCACAATTACAGTTTTCTCTGCTCTGAAAAACATCTTGCCAAAGTGAATTTTTTTTAAAAGCTACAGATTGAGGGGAAAATGTTTGCAAAGTGTACATCCATCAAAGGACTAGTACTCAGAACATATAAAGAATTCTCAGTGCAATGTCAAAAAGCAAATAATATAGCCACAGAATGAGAGACCTTTAAAAAAAACACCTAAAAAGAGAATATTGATATGTTGATGGCTTATAAGTACATGAGGAGATGTTCAATGTTATGTGTCATTAAAATGCAACTTAAAATTATAATAGGGTAGTCATCATGACTAAAATAATAATAGGGCTAATGTCAAATGCTGTCAAGGACACAGAAACACTGGGCCAGTCATATACTGTTTGTATAAGTGAAATATGAATGGCACAACAACTCTGAGAAAGAAATTTGCAATGTCTTCAAAATAGACAGGCAAGCCAGACATGGTAGTACACAACCCTAATCTTAACACATGAGAAGTGTAGACTGGAGAACAGGAATTCAAGCTCATTCTTAGCCAAACAGGGAGTTCAAAGCCAACTTGGGATGCATGAGACTTGGCTTTGGAAAAAAAAAAGCAAACATAATAGATAAATAAATAAATAAATAAATAAATAAATAAATAAATAAATGTACACCTTTATACAACCCAGCAATTGATGTTCTTTAACCTTATTATAAAGAAAACTTATATTCACACTAAAACATATGCAGGAATGTTTACAGGAGTTTTATTTGCAGGAGGCCCAAACTCTAAGCAAACTTTATAGCCTTCAATAAGTAAATGGGTTAATTGTACTACATCACATCACTATTGTATACTTCTACCTCAACAATAAAATGGAAAAAGCTATCAGAAATAACAAGTTAGACGGATCTCTAGAGATTTATATGCAATGAATACAACCAATTCTAAAAGGCTGTGTGTTGCAAGATTCTATTTGTATTGCATTATTGAAATGAAAAAAGGACAGAAATACAGAAGAGAATAGTTATTTCCAAGATGTAAGGCTTAGAGGAAGTCTTCTATACAATGGGGGCATGACTATAAAAGAGCAACGTGGGATTTGCATACTGAGTGAAGCATTTTGTGCTGTGGATGTGACACTGAACTATGGTTTCACGGGACATATCCATGAGAGAGAAGTACATCAATGGCTCACTGAATCTATTACTTATCCCTGCATCTTACTCTAAGTTACCTCAAACTAGTCTAACTTAAGAATCTCTACTAATCCATCTTGGTCCTGGATATGAGTGTGTGTACTGTGCTTTGAATCTGGTATTTCCTGAAGGTCCATGTGTTTAGACCTTAGAATGACAGACTTTGGGGAAGTGACTGGATCCTGAGGCCTCTGACCCAATCAACAAACTAGTCCCTTGATGAATTATGTAGTACCAGTATTGGGAGGTGGGAGAAAATATGAGATGAGTCATCTTCACAGTTTCTGTCATCTATCTATGCGTATCTATCTATCTATCTATCTATCTATCTATCTATCTATCTATCTATCTAAAAAAAATCTATCATCAATCTATCTGTCATCTATTATCTATCTACCTAATCTTATCATCTATCATCTACCTAACTCTGTCTTCTTTCTCCCTTCTCCCCTCTCCCTTCTCCCCTTCCTGGCTACCATGAGATAAGCATTTCTGTCCGTCCCACTCTGACCATCATGATTTTCTGCCTCACCTTAGGTCCAAAGCAGTAGAGCTAAATATGAATGGAAGTCTTTGAATTAATGAGCCAAAGTCGATCTTTCCCATCTCAATTTCTTCTAAGCTTTAGTCACAACAATAAAAAGCAGCCTAACACAGTGTATATGTCAGCATATTGTATGGATTTTGCTGTTTCTTTTTCATTGTTATAAAAACAACCCTGCAGACACATGGATCAGAAAAGCAAGATTCTGAGATTACATTTTAAAATTTATTTCTTTTAATTTTTGAAATTATAATTACATCATTTCCTTTTCCCCTTCCTTCCTCCAAATTCTCCCATATACTGCTTCTTGCTCTTTCAAACTCACCAGCTCCTATTTCATTAATTGTTGTTACATACATATATATTTCTAAGTATATAAATACAACCTGCTCAGTCAGTATAATGTTACTTGTATGTGTGTTTTCAAGGATGATCAGTTGGTATTGAATAACCAATTAGTGTGCTCTTCCCTGGGGATCTGAGACACCTTGCACAAGACTCACACGCATTCAGCATTCCTTAGCTGCCAGTAGATCATGTGTGGGATTGAGACCTTGTGAGCTCCACTACCCATTCATTTTAATGTATCTATTGCTGTCTTGTTCAGCTCACGTTTAAGCATTCATGTTGGTGAGATTTTTATGGGATCGAAATACAGAGTTGTGGAGCCCAGTTCCAGCAGATACATCTACAACACAGCTCCTGAACTTAAGGCTCAGGGAACACTGAAGAAGGGACAGAAAAACTTGTAAGAGCCAGATCAGGGAGTTTGTCGTGAGATGGAGACTACATTTAAAGGCTTCTCTTATGTTTGCTGCTGAGTTATCTTTTCTGGGAACATGGGATACTTCTGCATTTATTTTCTTTTAGCTTCAGTTTGGGTATAAAAGACTTACACCTCTCTTCTTCATTGAAAGAATTAGTCTCTGGTACATCACCATTTGATAATATGCTGTGTGGAATTTGATGTTACGTTGCATTGATTTAATAATTAACATATTTCATTGATTTGTTAATTAATTACCTCAACATTGCATTATTTATGGTAACAGAAGCAGATTGGTTATTTAGGTTTCTCTTTCATCCTGTTTGATTTGCTAAACTTATCAGTTCTCTTCACTTTTCAGTAGATTGTTTGTGTTCTTGAGCAAAGGAGAATGTCTTTTTCCTGTCCCCCCAGTTTCATGATCTCAGGGCATTTACCACAACGCTGAGTAGAAAACCAATACCAAGTCTCCTTTTCATAGCCTCAACTTTTAAAGAAGAGCCCGTAATGGCCTAGCATTAACTCTGATGCTTGTTGTGGATGAGGAATAAAATGGAGAAGATGTTTTTATTTATAAATTGAAAAAATGAACTTTTTCTAAAACCAAATGAAGGAAGAGGAACTGGAAAATGAATGACGAAGCATCATTACAAAAAAAAGTATTTAAATAAAAAAACTATTGATTTTTAAAATTAAAAAAATAAACTTACTTAAAAGACACATGTTCTTATACAAAGAATAAATGCATTCTAATAAGTACATCTTTGGGACTAGTGGTGTGGCTCAGTTGGTAGAGTGTGGGTTAGTCTCATTTTTGGTCCCCAGAACTATGACAGACCAGGCAACTGTGGCACACACCTGTTATCCCAACACTTAGGGGGTGGAAACAGGACTAAAGAATTCACAATCTGGCCGGGCAGTGGTGGCACACGCCTTTAATCCCAGCACTTGGGAGGCAGAGGCAGGAGGATTTCTGAGTTCAAGGCCAGCCTGGTCTACACAGTGAATTCCAGGACAGCCAGAGCTACACAGAGAAACCCTGTCTCAAAAACCAAAAAAAAAAAAAAAAAAAAAAAATTCAGAATCAGGGGCTGGATAGATGGCTCAGTGGTTAAGAGCATTGAGTGCTCTTCCAGAGGTCCCGAGTTTAATCGCTGGCAACCACATGGTGTCTTACAACCATCCGTAATGGGTTCTGAGACCGTATTCTGGTGTGTCTGAAGACTGCAACACTGTGCCCACATATATAAAATAAATAAATCTTTAAAAAATAGAATTAAGAATCATCTTCCATTCGATAGAGTGTTGAAAGCTAGTCTGGGACACATGAGCCCCAGTCTCAACATGGAGTACTTAGATTCTTTATGTATAAATACTGAAAGGCAGACACACAACAAAGTCTGGGACTTTCTGAACTGGCATGACAGAAAGTGTACTTCTGAAAACTCAGGGTCACAAAGTATATGTGGATAGCCATAGTCCACCAGCTAAGTGTGCTAACAGTTTCATCCATTACGGTTCTTCCAAAGAAACAGATAGTAAGCAGCACATGCTATGAGGTTTGATGTGTGAAATCAGCTTTTACAGCTCTGGGTGCTGAATGAATGAGTATGAAATCCACAGGACATGGAGTTAAGAAGGGCAAACTAGAACTTTTGATGACCCCAGGCAGGAACTACCTGTCCATAGGGAGAATTTCTTCTAAAAGTCTCAATGCTCCTGCTACAGCTTTTCATATGCCCACTGGAGCCTCTCACCCCAAACCATCTAGGTGATTATTCTCTGTGTAACGTCAACTGACAACCACATCTGTAAGATATACTCACAGTGGCATTCAGACTAGGTTCAGGACAAGAGCCTAGTGAAGGGGACACAAGACAGACCGCCACAAATGATGGAACTACACGGTGTCATCAAGGGTGCAGTATGTCTCAGAGGAGGGAATTGGAAACCCCAACCCAGTACTAAAAATTCTCTTCCCGTAGACAGTGACACTGACTTGTAATATGAAAGCTATATACCCCTGGAAAGAATCACAGAGGCATGCCAATGGCATGCTTAGTGAAAACACAAGTGAGATATTCTTGATGCAAAAAGGGGCAGCATGGAACTTGGGTGCAGAGATACGGAACGAGTTTTCTTTGGATGTGATGAACATCTCGACCTTCCTCGCCTAGAAGACAGAGGGAAATATACTTCCCCTGGTGAGAGCAACGCACTGCCTCAAAGGAACGCAAGTGAGCAGCAGGAGCAAAGCTGTCAAGGGGTGGCCAGTGTCCATGCTTCCATAGCTTTGTATGTTGCTTCAAAGAAATGAGGCTCAATCCTGTAAGTCAACGAAAAGTCACCCAACTGGAGCTTTTAAAAAACGAATGTATAATTGTGTCACGTTCCCCTTTCCATTCCTCCCTCCAACCCCTCCACCCCTCCCAGCTCCCTTTCAAATTCATGGCCTCTTACTCTTTAATTATCCTTGTTGTGTATACATTTAAATGAATAAATATATAAACACAGCCTGCGAAGTATCTTCAGTGTTGCTTGTATGTATCTATGCCTGTATGTATGTAGGTATGTATGTGTGTATATATTGTATATGTATGTATTTTTAGAGCTGATCACTTGATGTAATCAACTAGGGGGCTCATCCCTGGAGAAGGCCAATTCTCTCTTCCTCTCTCAGCTGTTGTCAGTTGCTTGTATCTCTTCATCTAGGGCTGTGGTCCTATGAGATGTCCCCATCCACATTTCCAGGTCAGTGGGTATTGTCATCATCAAGGTCTTATTTCAGAGATCATATTGTTGAGGCTTCATGTTCAATGCAACCCTTCCTAGGAACACCTCTGAAAAGGGACCTGAATGACTGTAAGAACTGGAGAACCAAGAAGTCTGATGTGAGGTGTCTTTCAGTTGTGACAGAAAATCCTGTTGAGGTTTGGTTGCTGTCTATTATAATGCTGAGTGTGGGCCCCCAAGACCTGGAGTCTGCAAATAGACCTAAGTAACCCTGTCACCCTGCCCCAAATTATTTCTAATTTGTAAATAAAGATGCCAACAGTGAATAGCTGGGTAGAAGAGACATAGGTAGGGTTTAGGATTACTAATCTTGGGGTCAGAGGAGAATGATGAGGGAGAGGGGAAAATGAGGAGGAAGGAGAGAAGCCACCATGGGTTAGATGGGTCATGAAAACATGACCCTGAGGGATGGCCAATCGGTGTTAAGAGCAGCCCAGGAAAAACATAGTAAGAAATAACTCAAGGTTATCGATAGGAAAGTAGATTCTAACAGCATAGAAGGTAGATATCTGCCCAGCTCTTGTGCTGTTTAAGGCTTACTGTAAATAAAAAAGATTTTGTGTATCTTTTATCCACGAACTAAATGGTCAAAGGTGGGGTGGAAACCCCACATTGGGATTCAGAATTTCTATAAAAAAATTTCACAAACAGGGTGCTTTTGAAAATAGTTCTTATTGTTCTGTGTCTGAATATGTGCTGTGGGGAGCATGTGTGCAGAGGTGAGGAGGAAACTTGGCGGAGTCAGTTTTCTCTTTGTATCTTCAAGACAGTTCTGGAGGGTGAACTCGGGTCATTAGACAAGCATCCTTACATGTGGAGCCACCTCGACAGCCTCAGTCAGAGTTTTAATTCAGAAGGAGACATTTTCAAACATGGGACAGAGACAACATGAGAAAATCTTACTGAGAGTTTCATTGACCATAAAATTATGACCACTCTCATTTTTCCCATCCCCCTTTCCCTCCATCAAGTTGAACACGAGGAAAAAAAAAAGCTCTCTTTAGGCTATAAGGCTATAAGTGAACATTGCTAATAAACAACAGAGAAATAAAACAAACAAACCATGGAGTTAATTATAAAAAATACGTCCAAATCTGTAATCTGACTTAGAAGTTGTTCCACAGAAATGGCAGGGCCACTGTGGACACGCAGGCTCCTTCTCCCCTGCTCACCCACCAGTCTAGAGGCCAGAAAATTCAGATGTGGATTTCTTTAGTCTCTCTCTCTCTCTCTCTCTCTCTCACTCTCTCTCTTGGTCAAGTCAGAATGAGCACTGGATTTTGATATTAGAAACAGGGTCTGATTCAGGCTTTCCCACTTATGTGCTGGGAAACTTTTGGAAAAAAAAATCTAAATAACAGTGTCTTCATCTACAAAATGAGATAAATTACAGGGCACACGTCACAGGCTAGATCTGCATATTAAATACAATGATGAATTAGAAAAAAAAAAAACCAACAAAAACTCGGTGAGCTGATGATCCATGGGCTCAAAAACACTGAGATGTCTCATTTAAGCAATGAAGGCTGCTGTTGAAGCACAGATGACTAATTGGACTCCTACAACACTTCTCTTCCTTTGCATTGCACTTCTGATGCTTAGCCGGTCCCATGTGTTGCATGACTTTTCTTGAAGATACATGAGCAAATACCTGTTTATCCCAGGGCAGGCACTGACTGCAGAAAAAAAGAAATACTTCAACTAACTCTAGTTGGTGGAATCCCTGTTTTTACCAGGGTTACTTACACGAGCATGGGTGACTCAGAGGCCACTGTATTAAACAACAGCATCCAAAACCACCCTGCATGGGTGGGAACTCAGAAAGGCTGCATCTGAGGAGAATGTGTCTGAAGTCAGCTCCCTGGAAGAACAGCCTTTTCCCGGAGGGTTATCTATTTTTCATATTACCACAGGGAGGGGCCTGTGAGTCTCGGGATTTTCTGAGCCTCCTGAACTTTGAGAGCTGCATTTACTTCCTAGGTCATAATGCTCTTCCTCTCTTCAAGAGGCAATGTTTCATTTTGGACGGAAGTTATACAGCACCATGTCACCTAGGGAATGAAGACTCCTTCATATTCCCTTGAAGCTTGTTGTAGCCCTGTGACTAAATTCCCTCCCATGGTATGTAAATAGAGGTGCCAATGATATATAGTAATGGGGAATCACCTTAAGAGGTATTTGGCGCAGTGCGTGTGTGTGATGGCTGGAGGTGTAAATACCCATCTTTGTCCAAGAAGTCAAGAACCCTTGCTTGGGGCAGAAAAAGTGGGAAGCCAAGGGAAGCCTAGGTTCCTTAGGATGGTGAAGCAATCAAATAAACCTCCAGGGCTCTTTGCAGATTTCTTTCGGTTTATGCAAAATGAACTTCCATGCTCCATCAGCCATTGGTTAATATTATTCATAGGTCAACATAATGCCAAGAAAGCAATATTTGATCCATAAATTCCCACGGAAATGGAGCTTTAGGGTGCATGTCCTGCAGTAAGCAGAGCTGGAGGTTACAAATTCTGAGAGATTGGTTGACAGAGATAAGCACCCTAGGCTTCAGCTCAGGGCCTTAGGTGTGAGTGTCTGTTCTGTCACTTACTAGTGATATGACCTCAACATTCTGTTCATCTCTCTGGGACTCATTCACTTGAGGCAAGCGGGTGGCTTCCATGGCCTCTGTGCCTTCTCTGAGTTCCAGTTCCCCGTGGCTTTCACACTCTCCATTTGTGGTAAGCATCCTCCATTATTAACACAGGCCTTCATTTCCCTGGGATTACATATGAGACATCACGTGATGCAGGTAAGTGGAGAGTCACATGCTCATTGTTCAGTAGTTGTGGTCAGTTCATAGATACTAAAGCTATCTTCTGGAGGATTTGGGCTATGAATTATAAATTTTGCGGAGCCTCTTCAATGAGAGCAGAAAGAAATTGAAATTTTAGAGGAACTAAAAAACACATAGAAGGAATTATTGAAGAATGTAAAGACAGAGAGATGGAGAGACTCATAAATAACCTACCTAGGAGACCCCAGAAAAAGAAAAGCCTGCTCCAGTGTGCCACCCACTACTGTTCCGTAAGTGCTTATAAGTCACTTCTCTTCTCCCACACTTATTTTTGAAAGGAAAATGTTCATGGTGCTCCGAGACCATCTTGACTTCGGGTAACCTGATTCCTTTCAATAAAGATTGCAATTCATTAAATGTGTAACTAAATACGGTTCCATTTTTATAACCTTGCTAAAGCTTCTTATGTAAAAATAGTCACAGCTGAAGGGGGAAAAACCTTCTGTCAGATCCAGTATGTAAATTCCTGGTTTACAAACCCCAATCATCTGTAGATGGCTTATGGATACTAAGGGCAGCAGAAAGAGGAACAAAAACAGTTTCAGGAGCCCAGACTTATGTCTAGACTGATCATTTGCTGTGTTTTGTTTTTATTTTGTTTTGTGACCCTCTCAGGAATCAGGCCCCACAGGTCAGTGGGATAACTCTACTTGTGAGCTTCTGACAGAAGGGAATTTCAAAGTCAAAACCCATTTCTTCCCCCTCTGGAAGGGAAACTGAGGCCTGGGTAAAAGTGAACAGTCCTCAGACAGCAGAGTCACAAAGACTGGCTGTGACTTCTCAGATGTACCTCCCCTCCCCCACAGCTTCTGCCACAGCAGACTTTTAACAAGTGCCCCAGGCTCCACCTGTGAGTTCCAATGTCTCACAATCCTTCTAAGCAGTCTGCTCTAGGCAGCCACTATCAATTGACTGGAGAGAAATTTTGAGGTGAAAGCATTTTGCTATCCCTGGCCTAGAGCTAACTGTGAATGGTGGGACAAGGTGCCCTGAACTCTACTGAAATAAGTGTCAGAAAAATAGACTTGATACACAGAGCTTTCTACTGAAAACCAAGGAGAAGGCTGACTACAGGGGATTGCTGGTACTATGTTCTGATAGTACAGGAGGCAAAGGATCGAGGGGGGTGATGCACAAGGGAAGTAAAAGAGAGTAGAGTGACAAAGGATCGGCCCTTAGAAGTCCAGCTGAGTCCCAGGGTCTTAAGTTTGGCCATTGTTGCTTGAAGAGAGCCTGTAAGTCTGAGCTGATTTCTATCATATACAGGAAACCCTCCAGCTTTATGGATTCTGTGTATACAGATTCAATCAAGCAAGAACAGAAACTCATCAGAAACAAAATGTGACTGTATTGAACATGTACATATTTTTTTCTTGCCACTATTCCCTAGCCAATGTATTATAGGTAATCTAGCAATGATTAAGATTCCACAGGATAATACACACTCGTTATAGATTATATGCAAATGATAGTACATATTTCATGAGAATCTTAAGTGTTTTGGCATCAATCCCCTGTGCACATCAAGGGACAACTGTGCTAGTTTGGGAACTGAGAAAATTATTTAACTCTCTGAGAATCCATTTTCTTAACAGATGAGTAGGATTATAATGTCTTCTCTTTCTTCATTTAGATATGAGAATCTGATAGAGAGTAAACACTCAGGTTAGCACAAGTGTTCTAATTTCATTATGGTGCTGTGACAAACACCATGACCAAAAGCAACCTATGCAAGGACAGGATTCATGTAACAGGTCCTATTTTGGGGCTACACTGAGGGATATTATTGTGAAGATGTTCATCTGAGTACATACTCTAAAACTGAGGTGTTACATCAATGTCATTGCATGCTTGACTTCAGTAGATATAGCCAAAGTGTTATCTCCAAAGTTATTATATCAACTCCTATTACCACCAGCAACTCATGAGACCTTCAGTTATATCATTGCTAGAATCACCTGGCATGGTTCTTTCATTTCTTCCGTAGGGATAATCTCTTGTGCACTGTGTGGAAGCATTGCCTGTCAATAAAAATCTGATAGCCAATACACTGAGGCAGGATTAGAAGGTGGAACTCTTGGGAAAGAGTCAGGCAGAACACTCTGCCTCCTCACTGACTCAGAGGAAGTCGAAACTATAAAACTGAGACAAGGTAACTAGCCACATGGCAGACATAGAATAGTATAAACCAGTTAATATATGTTACGAGCTAGTAGGAACAAGCCTAGCTTATGGCCTAGGTATTTTCTTAATAAATAATAAGTCTCCAAGTCATTATTTGGGAACTGGAGCACAGATGGAAAAGATCAAGGTTACAATCTTCTTTATATTTCTGCTTTTCTTTTTTATTTCTCAGTCTTTATCATGGCCATGGTGTCATGCAAGTGAGAGTCTACAAGTCAGATCTGAAGTCTACAGAACAAGCCCTCCCATAGCACAAAAACCTGGTTGCGACTCACCCTCTGACACACTACAGCCTTAAGTACTTATTCTACCTGCTGTGTCTCTTAGGGCATTTGAGTGTGTTCTCTTGTCCAATTCTGGAATTAAATTATGCTGCTATTAACATTTTACTAAAGCAAAACTGAGTCACCCATGTCACATGACAGGGAAGAGGCAAAACCCCATGGCACTGAAGGCTGGGCTTGCTCTTGTGTGCCCTGTCATTATCTGGAGAGCACAGTAGTAGAAAGATAGCATGCTTCATTGTCAAAAGTGGTTCCTAATCTCGGGCCTCACTTGTAATCAGTTTCATCAGCTTTAACAATTTGCTATACCCTTATAAACTGTATATACAGAACTATAGAACAGGGACTAGAAAATAGCTTCAAAGGTTATTTGTTGTACAAAACTATAGAATAGGGGCCATAAAAGGCTTCACGGGTTACTTGTTGAATTACATAATGCCTCATAAGGGAAAGTGGTTACCACAGTGCCCAGAAGACAATGTTAGGTGAAAGACTCTAATGGAAAAATGAGTCCTTGAACACAGGAGTCTGATATATTCTGTTGGTTGCATATGTCCAAACTCCCAATATCCAAAAGACCAAAAATATCCAAAAGATTAGAAATATCCAAAAGATCAGAACACTGGGACCCAGTCTTAAATAGTTTGAAGAAACAAGAAAAGTCATTGGCAACATTTCTTGGACTTGGCGCATTTGACTCAGAGCAGTAGGAAACGATGGAAGAAGTTCCATAGCCTGGAGGAAGGAGTTCAAAGGCCACAGGCAGAGAGTGGGGCTGGGGAAGTGAGGAGAGATGTCTGAGGAACCCCACCCAAGTTTAGCGACATTCTTACAGCAGTTCCGTGTGGGTTTGCAGAAGTAACACTGAGGGCAGTAGTAGGACAGACTTCTCCATGTCCTGTGGCAAACAGTAAAGAGTAAGAGGTGAAGAAGATCACAGATGCCTGTGTAGCCTAGGTATAGAAAGCTGGGACCAGACAGTGCTGGATATGCCATAAACATCCGAATCGATGAACATCCCTGGGGCCGGGGGTTGATGTGCCCTGCTGACATCTTTTTCCTCCCCGGGCACAAACAATACAGCACAGAACAGACATTTAGCAGCCAGTGGTGAAGGGATCAGGGAGAAAAGTCACCCAGGGTCCACCTGTTCTTCTTAAAAGGAAACAGAAAACAGCCAGTCTTGTATGAAATGTGTCCTGTTTCAACTTGACTGAACTGCGTCAAAATGGAGTCAGTGAGAGATGTTATCAAAGAAAACATCACTTACAGTTCAAGAGGGCAGCTTGCTTTCAGATCTTAAACTAAAAAGAACGAGGAAGGGGCCCTGCTCGAAATGTTAAGTGTTGACTAGCAAAGCTTTATCGGCATAATTTACAAAGAACTGAAAATGAAAGATAATATTTCAAAATCAAGATATGAGAGGGGGGCACTGAAGAAAATACATTCATGCATAAGCATAGTATGTAGACCAGCACTGTGTTAAAGGGAGGGGGAGAGAATGAGAGTGAAATGAGGGAAAGAGGGAGGAGAAGAAGAGCTAAAAGAAGAAAGAAGATCCTTTGTCCCTTTTCCAGTACCTACCAGTAAGAACCAGTAAGAACCTCGAGTCCTCGGCAGACAGGAGATGGACGAGCTTTTTTGCTCTGTGTTAAGAATCAAGAAACACAACATTGGGACTGTAGCAATAACTGCAGTGAGTAAGAGAACTTAATGTATGAAGACCCGAATCCATATCTCTGGGACTCATGTGCAAAGAAAAGCACAGTGGACCATGGACCTAAACCCAGGAATGGGAGGTGGAGGCAGGAGAGAAGGCTCCTTTGGCCTCGCTCTAGGTTCAGTGAGAGACCCTCTTTCAAGGAAATAAGATAGAGAGTCAGAGAGCAGGACACATAAGTTCCCTCTGTTGTCTGCATGCCCATCCCCAAATAAACAAGTGGACACATGGCACATACACATGGCACATAGATAACATAACATACACACACATAGCATACACATACATAACTGATTATTTATTAATTATTTTAAAAACAGTCAAGCCATACTCTATTCCATCTGTGTTCACACATCTCCCCATCCTGGGCTTCTCTATTCACTCAGGGGAGAATACAGTAGACCCAGAATAAAGAGTGAGAGAGAAGAAAGTGAAAGTTGCATTCTGAGATACTTGGTCCATACAGACCAAACCCTAGCCTAGGCTGGGAAGGAGAAAAGTCCACAACAAAGGCATGATCAGCAGGTCCAGGTGTGTCACAGAGAAGGAATTTAACATGTTTTTATGGGGTAGTGGTTGAGGTGTCAGACTGCCCATGTAGGAATACTGATCCACCAAACATGGTATCGTTGAAGGAATCTCTGTTCTTTAGCTGTTCCACCTACAAAATAGGAATAGCATTAGTGTCTACCAAAGTAGCAGATTTATTTTAAGGTTAAAAGACATTTGTGTGAGTTTCATTGATTCAAGGACTGATTATATAGGTGTCAGATAAATATTAGCATTATTACTAATTTTATCCAGCCAAAGGTGGCTACGTAGAGGAAAACATCTAACACTTAAATATGAGAGAGAGCACTACAACTCAAATTCAGAATTTCATGTTCCAGTAAAATTGCAGATAAAATTTGGGGACTTGAGAATGGATTGCCATTTTCTTTTATTTTATAAATAAAAACATTTAATAAAATAAAAATAAAGGGAAATTAACAACATAAAAGATTTCCCAAATGACTTTTCATTTGAACCCAAATAATTTATTTCTATTACATTGTCTACTTATTTTTCTCATCTTACACTGGATTGTGTAAGAGTATACCCTTACAACTAGTCAGAACTGGCAGCAATTAAAAAGTGGCCTAAGAGTTACGCTCATCAGCCATCCTGCTAATTACAGACCTGAGGAAGGGCTGTTATCACACAGGAGAAAAGAGGACCAAGAGCGAGATAGTGTCCCTCAGGTCAACAAGGCCTATTCATGTCAAGGACAACTGACAGTGAGGAAAACTGAATGTGCCTTTAGAGAAAAAAGGCCACAAGCTAAAGTGTGGGGATTACAAAAAGATGTGCATATGAAGATGCAGAGTAGTAGCATCTAAATACTGGGGTAAGGGGAACTGGGAAAATGCATGCTTCTGCAAACGCATCTTCAAAAATAGCCAAGAAATATATTTATTAAATAATATTTTTAATTTTTGAAAATTTCATACATGTATACAAAGGTCTTATCTTATCTATCACACAAAAAAGAACTTCAATTTAGCTACATTATTATATACATATACACACACACATATATATATATACACATAGGCATATATGTATACACATGTACATATATAAAGACACATATGCATATACACATGCACAAATACACATACTTTTTTACATACATATACATATGCACATAATATATATGCTCACACAAACATATACATATACACAAATATATACACATATATACATATATACATAAATATATATGCACATATACATACATGCTATATGCAGTCACATATATATGCACACATATAATATACACACAAATATGCACATAATAATGCACATATATATGTATAAGGGTATGTATGCATATATGTACAAATGTGTGTATCCTCATCATCCATTGACTTTGTATTTGACATGCCACTACTGACACAAATGTGTCTGTAGCATGCAGTCCTTAGCAGAGCATTTACAATTGCCTGCTGGTTCATGGTAAATGTTTGATTGATGGCCTTCTCCTGCTCTTTGCTACTGAAGTCACACACCATGCTGTCTCATGTTCTTCTTGGTCTACTTCTCAACTGTTTTTCTAGAGTACATTTGTGCTATGTTTTTTCATCTTTCCTGTGTAGCTTCTTTTTTTTTCAGATTTTTTTTTTATGTGAGTACACTGTCACTCTCTTCAGACACACCAGAAGAGAGCAACAGATCCCATTACAGATGGTTGTGAGCCACCATGTGGTTGCTGGGAATTGAACTCAGGATCTGAAGAAGAGTAGTCAGTGCTCTTAACTGCTGGGCCACCTCTCCAGCCTGTAGCTTCTGCTTAAGAGGGCATCAAACACAGGGTTAAAGGCTATTTATTATTCCTAAGTGCAGGAGGCCATGATGAGCTATATAAAGAGCTTATGACAGGCAGAGCTAGTGGCCTTGATTTCAGATATAAAGAATCATCTGTGTGGTTCATTGCCATGAAATATACAAAATATATATATATCCTATAAATACATGTATTTATGCAGAAACACACGTAGAACAGGATTATTGCTGACTGGTAACATTCTAACAGTGATTTTCAAGAAGGTAACTAATCTTTTGTTTGCTAATTCAGATTTCCTGGTGAGTCTACAGAGTTCAAATACCCCAGTAATAAGAACCTACTGTCATTGTGTGTGCAAATAGCAAAAAAGATACTTACTGGGGCCCACAGAGATGGGTCAGTAGTTTGAAATGCTTCTGTTCTTGCAGAAAACACAATTTCAATTCTCATCACCCACAACATCAGCTCATAACTGCCTGAAACTCAAATTCCAGGGCATCCTAACACTCCTTTGGCTGCAATAGGTTCTGCATACACATAGTAGAAATAACTGACACAGGCGCACATACAAACACACAAAAATAATAAGTAAATATTTTAAAATACACACACACACACATATATATGGAGACAGTTTTAGGTTATTATTTGTGGGATTGATGGGCAGAGTAGATACAGAGAGATTCATGTTGTAAGTGATTCCAAGCAAATAGCCAGGAAAGACAAACAGTTTAATATATAAAGAAAAGATTGTGGAAAAGTAGAAAACAAGAGCTGTGTCCCTAGGGAACATTTATTAAGCACTTTTCTTTTTTTCAAATGAAGTTGTCAAATAACATCAAAGACCAAAAATGAAAAGACGATGACATAAATTATTGTTTGTTATAGAACACTTAGTAATTGGATGAACATTAATGGGTACTATGTTCTACACACAACACACACACACACACCATATTGGTTCTGCTTTTCTCTGAAAACACTTGACTAATTAGGAATGATATTGTAAAAATTCTGATTTATTGGAGAAAAAGTTAAATAAGGGGTTCTATAAATATGCATAAAATAAGAAGATAAATTATTAAAATATAAATCAAAACAATGTAAGACAAAAATAAAGGAATTATATGTGGGATACATCATTTATCAAATGATAAAATCTTTTGACATAGGCAAGAAAACTAGATTTATAAAGTAAAATGCTCTTTTGCAAATAAAAATTTAAAGTCCCAAAATCCAATATCAGAAAATATGAATGTCACTAAACACAGAATGTTGAAGTCAAAATTGTTAAAAATGAAAACATTACATGAAGTTTTAAAATATAAATAAATAAAAATTATGAATCTGATTAATTTAACAATAAAGTATTGGAATATATGAAGCGCAAATATTTACAAATTAATAACAAATTAAGTTTAGCAATAGGAAATGAAATACATAATTTGCAGGATTAGTGTTCTCCTTATAGCTACATACTGATGCCCAAATTCTACAAATAAAAAATTTGACTCATAATACAGGCCAATGAAGCATTTACTAAATTTCATTTGTTCCCTCATGAAGTATTTATTAAATTTCAGTATTTTCTAAGCCAATTCTGTCTTGAGTGCCATAAAGCTGAGAGTCAAAGAAAGGAAATACCATAAAGCCCAATCACATGGTGAGGTAAAAGGACTTGTAAAAAAAAAGAAAGAAAGATTAATGGAAGAGAAAAACTTTTGAGGAGAACAAAACAAAACAAAACAAACAAACAAACAAAAAACCACCTGATTTTTAAATAACCAAAATAAATGGATTGAACATAAAAGTTCACACAATCTGGCTAAAATTCTACAAAAAACAGAGAAATTTTCTTGATTTTTATCATGACATAAGAAAGAATAGAAGTAAAATAACTGACTATTTAGCTCAATAAGATATAAAAACGCCATAATCATAGGGAAGTATAGAAGGGGAATAAAGATAGAGGCAATTTTAATTAAATGAAAAAGTATGTAAACAAGAACATCTGAAAAATTGTTTCTTTAAGGAATAAAATATAAAAAATTAAAATCTTATAAAGAGTAATAAAAATCAAAATTAGGACAAGGAGAATATTATAATTTTAAATATTAAAGAAATTTATGCAAAATATGAAAGTGTCTTACTGATTAAAATTGAAATTATCAACTAAATATATTACTTAAACAGTCTATCAATAATGACTTCCCCAGAAATGATGAAATTGAGCTTCTCTAATAAACTTTGAGAATGTGAAACAAGTCTACAGATAAACAAATTCTTCTTCTTTTTTATTTTTTATTTTATTTTTTTGTAACTTTGTAAAATAACACTGGGCTTTGAAAAGAAATAAGAATGCTTCCAACTCATATTAGAGGAACAAGATCCTGATTTCAGAGTGGTTGTACCAGCCTGCAATTCCACCAGCAGTGGAGGAGTGTTCCTCTTTCTCCACATCCTCGCCAACAACTGCTGTCTCCTGTGTTTTTGATCTTAGCCATCCTGACTGGTGTGAGATGGAATCTCAGGGTTGTTTTGATTTGCATTTCCCTAATGACTAAGGATGATGAACATCTCTTTAGGTGCTTCTCAGCCATTAGATATTCTTCAGGTGAGAACTCTTTGTGGAGCTCTGTACCCCATTTTTTAATAGGGTTACTTGCCTCTCTGGAGTTTAACTTCTTGAGTTCTTTGTATATCTTGGATATTAGCCCTCTGTCGGATGTAAGGTTGGTAAAGATCATTTCCCAGTTAGTTGGTTGCCGCTTTGTCTTTTTGACGGTGTCTTTTGCCTTGCAAAAACTTTGTAATTTAATGAGGTCCCATTTGTCTATTCTTGATCTTAGAGTATAAGCTATTGGAGTTCTGTTCAGGAAATTCTCCCCTGTGCCCATATGTTCAAGGTTCTTCCCTAGTTTCCCTTCTATTAGTTTCAGTGTGTCTGGTTTTATGTGGAGATCTTTGATCCACTTAGAATTGAGCTTAGTGCAAGGAGATAAGGATGGGTCAATCTGGCGGTTCCTCAGAAAACTGGGCATGACACTTCCGGAGGATCCGGCTATACCACTCCTGGGCATATACCCAGAGACTTTACCTGCATGCAATAAGGACACATGCTCCACTATATTCATAGCAGCCTTATTTATAATAGCCAGAAGCTGGAAAGAACCCAGATGTCCCTCAACGGAGGAATGGATTCAGAAGATGTGGTATATTTACACAATGGAATACTACTCTGCAATTAAAAACAATGAATTCACGAAATTCCTAGGCAAATGGTCAGAACTTGAAAATATCATCCTTAGTGAGGTAACCCAATCACAAAAGATCACACATGGTATGAAGTCACTGATAAGGGGATATTGACCCAGAATCTCAGAATACCCTAGACACAATCAGCATATCAATAGATTTCTAAAAAGATGGAAGGAGAGACCCCTGGTCCTGGAAAGACTGGATGTAGGGGAACGCCAGGACAGAGTAATGAGAGGGGGTTGAACGGAGAAAAGAGGGAGGGAAGGGGGCTTATGGGACTTTCGGGGAGGGAGGAAACGGGAAAGGGGAAGTGATTTGGAATGTAAATTAAAAAAATAAAATAAAATTAAATTAAAAAAAAAAAAAAAGATCCTGATTTCAAATGCAATTTATTTAAAACAGTACTGAATTTGTCAACAAATGTATACTAAACACCTCCAAATAAAATGAATAAAGGTCAGTTTTATATTATAGCACTTTTGCTTTTGAGTCTTAGGAAACAATTTTTCAGAGACCAGATATTTCAACCAGAGCAATCAGATGTGACTTAAAATGCTTAGAAGTCTGTTTGAAGGCACAAGAGAATTCCTTAAATTCTTTAGTTGGTACTTGAAAGAGCAAGGTCATGGATAAAACAAAACCATCAAAAGGAGGCTGGCAACAGGTTCCCTTTCACCTTATGACAGCTCTCAATACCTGGAGAAATAAAAACTAAACTAGTGTCTATTGAGAGTATTAATACTTTTCTCGTAGCTTTTCCAATTTGGTGGCATACAGGTTTTCAAAGTATGTCCTTACAATTCTCTGAACTCCCTTGGAGTCAGTTGCTATGTTCCCCTTGTCATTTCTGATTTTGTTCATTTGGATACTCTCTCCAGTTTTTAGTTCATTAGAATAAAGGTTTGTCAGTCTCACTGATTTTCTCAATTAACCAATTCTTTGTTTTATTGATTCTTTGTATTATTCTATTTTATTTATTTCAGCCCAGAGTCTGATTATTTCTTGTCATCTCTTCCTTTTGGGTATAATTTCTTCTTTGGGTTTGAGAACTTTCAGGTGTGTTGTTAAGTTACTAATCTGAGATAGCTCCAATTTATTCATTTGGTTGGTTAATTTGTTTTGTTTACATAGTCACTTGGTGTTATGAACTTTCCTTTTAGGACTGCCTTCATTGTGTCCCATAAGTTTGGACATGATGTGCATACATTTTCATTCAATTCTCAAAAGTCTTTGATTTCTTTTTTAATTTCTCTCTTGACCCAGAGTTGTTCAGTTTTCATGAATTTGTAAGCTTTCTGTTGTTTCTTTTGTTGTTGATATCCAACTTCAATCCACAGTGATCTGATAGGATGAGGAAATTTATTTTGATTCTCTAGTATCTTTCAAGGTTTGGTTTATGTTTGAGTATGTGATCAATTTTGGAGAAAGTTCCATGAGATACAAAGAAAAATATAGTGTGTGTGTGTGTGTGTGTGTGTGTGTGTGTGTGTGTGTGTGTGAATGTGTGTTTGGGTGAAATGTTCTGTAAATATCTTTTAGGGCCACTTGGTTTATAATGTCTACTGTCTCTAGCAATACTCTGTTTAGCTTTTGGCTAGATGACCTATCTCTTGGAAAGAGTGGATATTAGCCATTAAGGAAATGATAAACAAGCTACAATCTGTAGACCCAGAAAGGTTAGGCATAGAGATGAGACTAGGGGTACACATGAATCTCCCCAGGGGTGGGGAGATAGAATAAAACTGAAAGAGGAAATGAGGGGAAAGACAGCTAGAACTTGTAGGGTTATGGGTCCCTACAGGTTGTGGAAGTTTGACTACACCTACCCCATGCTGTTGCCAGGTGGTTGTGGAGAGGGAGCCTGAAGGCTGGATCTAGCCTGGAGCCAGGGTGGGTTGGGGAGCTTAGCTTCTGGCTGGTACCACTGTGATTGCAAAGACAATTTCCATGACTCCCCACAGTGGATCCCAATGAAAAGAGATAGTCTGTGGTTTCAAGGCATTTACTGTCATGGCAGAAAGTGGATGTGGAAAACCATACCCCACTTCTCAGGGTTGGCCTGAGGTTAAAGACCTTTTGATGGGAGTAATTTCTGGAAGGAAAGCTTATTGGCCAAGCCCTCCAGGTTTCTATTTCCCTCATTAGCGTGGAGATCTGTCTTGAGCCTAGTGACCCGTGGTCAGGTCCTCTACACATGGAAGGGCTTGGAACATTGCTCTTACATGACTGATGGCTACAAATCTTTGGGGGGAGCTGTGACTAGTGACAAGGGCCTGGTGCCCAGGAGCAGGCAAAGCTCCTACCGTCCCTTCAGGGTCTCCAGGGCTTCTAGCCTTAGCTCAACCCGGAACCAGGCTACCTTTCATGGTCAGTTGCCGCACAAGAACCGAAGGACATTTGAGGGGTAGTATGGAAACCTAGTGCCCTGGAAAATTCCTGTGATATATGAAGGCAATCCCAATGATGCCTCCAACTACAGAGGGTGCTGAGCATCCCAGTTGCTCATCTCTGGTCACCAAACGAAGTTTCTAGTTTTAGGACAGAGTTTCATGAAATTGAGTTGTTGCCAAAAGGGCTTCATGGAAATCTCCAAAATTGAGATTTCTGCCAAAATAATAGGTTGCTGTCCACAAATTGACTGCAAGACCCCAATGCTCAAAACAACACCCACACAGCTCATTAAATATGGAATGGTCAAGCTGGTGCCTACATAGAACCTTTACTGCTATATTCTAGAGTCTTTGGTGTGAGAATGGACTCTGCAGGCTACCAAAAGAGGAACAGAGTGTCAACCCAGACACAAAATCCTTGATCTACAATCTATTCTGCCTGAAAAATATGTTAGGGCAATGGTGTCAAAAGCCTTACAGAAGTGACCAATGTTGATTTGACTTAAGGCCCACTCCATGAGATAAAACCCATACCTGATACTGCTTAGCTGACCAAGAACCAGAGAGTAGATAGCCCAGAGACCTAGGGTTAGAACTACTGACTATTAAAAGGGGAAGGGATAGCAAAAAAATGGCTCCTAATGGTAGTCTGCTAGACTCATAAATTGCGGTCTTATTCAGCCATCATCGCAGAGGCTTCATCTCACAGCAGATGGAAATAAACCCACAGAGACTCTTAAGAGACCCACAGCCAAGTGTTACACACACACACACACACACACACACACACACACACACACACACACACACAGGTGGGGGGGAGGGACCTTGGAACACAAAACTCTAAATGAGATGTCTCCATCAAATCCACCCCCTCTCCAAGCTCAGATAACCCCGTGGAAGAAAAGGCAGAAAGAGAGAGGGAAGCAAAGGAGACAGAGGACACCAGGATGAAAAGGTCCTTTGAATCAACTGAGCAGAGTTCATATGAACTCCGAGGCTGAAGAAGAAATTATGGTGCATACATGGGTCTGTACCAGGTCCTCTGGATATATACTATAGCTTTCAGTTAGTACTTTTATGCAATGCCTGAATATATTGACTTATCCAACTTTAATAATATAGTTTTTTATTTATCTTATATTTTATTTTGTTAAGTTTGGTTGTTCTCTCTTAGAACCTTGCTCTTTTCTAATGAGAGAAAAAAAGGCAGTGAATCCAGAAGGAAGAGGAGGTGGGAAGGAACTGGGAAAAGTAGAGAGAAGGAAAATTGTATTTAGATTATAATGTATGAGAAAGAATCAATATTTAATAAAAGGGAAGAAAAGGAAAACTCAGGCAACAGTAATAGTAAAAAAAAATTTTTTTAAATAAAAAGGCAACAACTCAAGCAAGGAATCTTAGCTGAAATATAAATACAAAAATGTAGTTTGGATGTTCCAATTGGATCAAAGGAGACTTCAATTTCTTAATTAAGCTAAGCATGGGGAGAAGTTAACTAGAAAATCTCTTTTGAAAAATCAAAGTTTTAAAAATAGTGAAAGAGAAAATGAATTTAGGAAAGACATTTCAAGATATTTTAGACTTTACATTGATAACCCTGGAAAACTACGCCTTTGGGATAGGGATAAAAAGAGATATAATAGACTTCACAAACGGGTAGCTCAGTTTCACAAAGTGTCCTCTTCAATAGACTTAAGGTCTTAGAAAAAGTTGCTCCAATTAAGAGAAACTTTGCTGCTCAGTATAGAGTCCTTCTGAGTCTCTACTGTTTTTATGTAAAATAACCAAAATTCAGTTGTTTTTTCTCTCATTCTTTCTCTCTTTGTCTGTGTGTGTGTGTGTGTGTGTGAGTGTGTGTGTGTGTGTGTGTGTGCATTTATATGAGAGTTGCCATGGAGTATGTCTGGTGCTCAAAGAACCTAGGCTATCAATTCTGTTTTCCACCATGTTTGAGACCTGTTCCCTTTGTTGTCTGATGCTGGTCCATTTTATAGAATTCTCTTAACTCCATGTCCCATCTCACAACGGGAACACTGGAATTATCAATGTGTGCTTCCTCCCTCAGCTTTATATAAGTGCTGGGGATTAGAACCTGGAACCTCACACATGCACAGTACACACTTTACCCTCTGAGTGCACATCCAAAATTCAACTCACTTAAATGTAGGATATACCACAAAGCAGAATAAAAACTAGTAGACAAGCTAGCTTATCCATAGATTTTCAAATCACAGGGCTTTCCGAGCACAATAATTATTATGACCAACTCAAGAAAATGTATGGTAAAGTGGAAAAATTCAACAGACATATTGAAGCTACATTAAACACCCCCACCACCACCCCACCCTCCGCGTGCCATCTTTGCTCCATTGGCAGAGCAGAAAGGGACTCCAGGTTCAGAGATATCCCGAGTATAACATTGCTTGGGACACAGCCAGCCAAGGTGCTGCCTGCACCCAAGAGCTGGGCAGCTCTGTGGTCATTTGTGTGCCAGCTCTGCTGTGGGACATCTGCCCTGCAGAGTGACCCGCTCCTGGAGGGAGTACAGTAGCCTCCTCCATCTTTGCTTCGGCGACAGAACAGACAGAAACTCCAGGTACACAGAGATAGCCCGAGTATAACATCTCGGGACTCGGCCAGCCAGGGTTCCTCCTGAGCCCAAGAGCGGGGCAGCTCTGTGGTCATCTGGGTGCCAGCTTTGCTGTGGGACATCTGCCCTGAAGAGTGACCCATGCCGGGAGGGAATGCAGCAGCTTCTGCCATCTTTGCTCCAGCGACAGAGCAGACAGGGACTCCAGGTTCAGAGATATCCCGAGTATAACACTGCTTGGGACACAGCCAGCCAAGGTGCTTCCTGCACACAAGAGCTGGGTAGCTCTGTGGTGATCTGTGTGCTAGCTCTGCTGTGGAACATTTGCCCTGGAAAGTGATTAGCACCTGGAGAGAGCATCGCAGCTTCTGCCATCTTTGCTCTGGTGATAGACCACACAGGGACTCCAGTGCAACATCTCCAAGTGGCACAGGAAGCCAGCCATCTACCCAGCTGCGGGGAAGAGTCAGGTAGCACGGGAGAGACCTCCATTGCAAAGCAGAGGAGCCATCTTCTGCCACTGGGTACCATATCCAAGGGATACAAGGAGGTAACTAACGGAATTCAGAGAGGCACAGGGGTACAATAGGATGACCCCTGCTGCTAAGAGGAATCAGCCTGAAACCCTGAGGACACAAGAGCCTAGGAACAGACTGGGACAGGAGTCTTCTGATTACCACCAGCACCCAGAGTTGATCTGGGCCACAGAGGTACATACCTAATACAACTATAAGAGAGTGGGTCTTGCAGAAGTACTTACATATCAGTGTACAAAGAGAGAACAGGTCTCCCAGGAGCACAGAGAAACCACAGTCAGAGACAGCAACACCAGCTAACACCAGAGATAACCAGATGGCAAAAGGCAAACGCAAGAACACCACCAATACAAACCAAGGCAACATGGCTCCATCGGAACCAAGTTCTCCAACAGCAGCAAGTCCTGGATACCCCAACACACAAGAAAAGCAAGAACTGGATTTAAAAGCACTGCTCATGATGATGATGGAGGGCTTCAAGAAGGACATAAATAACTCCCTTAAAGAAATACAGGAGACCACAAGTAAACAGGGAGAAGCCCTTGAAGAACAAAGCGAAAACACAACAAAACAGGTGAAGGAATTGAACAAAGGCATCCAAGATCTAAAGATGAAGGTAGAAACAATAAAGAAAGCACAAAGGGAAAAAACTCTGAACATAGAAAACCTAGGAAAGAAGTCAGGAGTAATGGATCCAACCATTAACAACAGAATACAAGAGATAGAAGAGAGAATCTCAGATGCAGAAGATACCATAGAAAGCATTCATACAACAGTCAAAGAAAATGAAAAATGCAAAAAACTCCTGACCCAAAGCATCCAGGAAACCCAGGACAAATGAGAAGACCAAACCTAAGGATTATAGGTATAGAAGAGAGTGAAGATTTCCAACTTAAGGGGCAAGTAAATGTCTTCAACAAAATTATAGAAGAAAACTTCCCTAGCCTAAAGAAAGAAATGCCCATGAACATACAGGAAGCCTACAGAACTCCAAATAGATTTGACCAGAAAAGAAATTCCTCCTGTCTCATAATAATTAAAACACCAAATGTACTAAACAAAGAAAGAATATTAAAAGCAGTAAGGGAAAAAGGTCAAATAACATATAAAGGTAGACCTATCAGTATTACACCGGACTTCTCACCAGAGACTATGAAAGCCAGAAGAGCCTGGGCAGATGTCATACAGACCCTAAGAGAACACAAATGCCAACCCAGACTGCAATATCCAGCAAATATCTCAATTACCATAGATGGAGAAACCAAGATATTTCATTACAAAAACAAATTTACACAGTATCTTTCCACAAATCCAGCCCTTCGAAGGCTAAAGAATGGAAAACACCAACAAAGGGAGAGAAACTATACACTAGAAAAAGCAAGAAATAAATCCTAGTCCAACAAACCCCAAAAAAGATAACCACACAAACATACAAATTATATCAAAAATAGCAGGAAATAAAAATCACTTTTCCTTAATATCTCTTAACATCAATGGACTCAATTCCCCAATAAAAAGACATAGACTAACAGACTGGATACTTAAACAAGACCCAACATTTTGCTGCTTACAGGAAATGCATTTCAGTGTCAAAGACAAACACTACCTCAGAGTAAAGGGCTGGAAAACAGTTTTCCAAGCAAATGGTCCCAGGAAACAAACTGGAGTAGCGATTCTAATATCTGATAAAATTGACTTTCAACCAAAAGTCATCAAAAAAGACATGGAAGGACACTATACACATCAAAGGAAAAATCTACCAGGAAGAACTCTCAATTCTGAACATCTATGCTCCAAATACAAGGGCACCATCATTCATAAAAGAAACCTTACTAAAGCTGAAAGCACACATCGCACACCACACAATAATTGTGGGTGACTTCAACACCCCACTCTCCTTATTGGACAGATCAGGGAAACACAAACTAAACAGAGACACAGTAAAACTAACAGAAATTTTGGACCAAATGGATTTAATAGATATCTATAGAACATTTCATCCTAAATCAAAAGACTATAACTTCTTCTCAGCACCTCGTGGTACCTTCTCCAAAATTGATCATATAATTGGTCACAAAACAGATCTCAACAGATACAAAAAAAATTGAACTAATTCCATGCCTCCTATCAGATCACTATGGAGTAAGGGTGGTCTTTAAGAGCAACAAAAACAACAGAAAGCCGACATACACGTGGAAGCTGAACAATGTTCTACTCAATGATAACTTGGTCAAGGATGAAATAAAGAAAGAAATCAAAACCTTTTTAGAGTTTAATGAAAATGAACGCATAACAAACCCACATTTATGGGACACATTGAAAGCTGTGCTAAGAGGAAAATTCATAGCTCTGAGTGCCGCCAAAAAGAAGTTGGAGAGAGCATACACTAGCAGCTTAACAGCACATCTGAAAGCCTTAGAACAGAAAGAATCTAATACACCCAAGAGGAGCAGAAGGCAGGAAATCATCAAACTCAGGGCTGAAATTAACCAAGTAGAAACAAAAAGAATTATTCAAAGAATCAACAAAACCATGAGTTGGTTCTTTGAGAAAATCAACAAGATAGATAAACCTTTAGCCAGACTAACCAGAGGGCACAGAGACAGTATCCAAATTAACAAAATCAGAAATGAAAAGAAGAAATAACAACAGAAACTGAGGAAATTCAAAAAATCATCAGATCCTACTACAAAAGCCTATACTCAACACAACTGGAAAATCTGGAAGAAATGGACAATTTCCTAGACAGATAGCAACTACCAAAGTTTAATCAGGATCAGATAGACTATCTAAATGGTCCCATAACCTCTGAAGAAATAGAAGTGGTCATTGAAAGTCCTCCAACCAAAAAAAGCACAGGACCAGATGGTTTTAGTGCAGAATTCTATCAGACTTTGAAAGAAGACCTAACACCAGTACTCTTCAAACTATTCCACAAAATAGAAACAGAAGGAACACTACCCAACTCATTTTATGAAGCCACAGTTTCTCTGATACCAAACCACACAAAGAACCAACAAAGAAAGAGAACTTCAGACCAATTTCCCTTATGAATATAGATGCAAAAATACTCAATAAAATTCTTGCCAACAGAATCCAGGAACACATCAAAACAATCATACATCATTATCAAGTAGGCTTCATCCCAGGAATGCAGGGATGGTTCAATATAAGGAAAGCCATCAATGTAATCCACTACATAAACAAACTCAAAGAATAAAACCACATGGTCATTTCATTAGATGCTGAAAAAGCATTTGACAAAATTCAGCATCCTTTCATGTTAAAGGTATTGGAAAGAACAGGAATGCAAGGCCCATACCTAAACATAGCAAAAGCAATTTACAGCAAACCGGTAGCCAGCATCAATCTAAATGGAGAAAAACTTGAAGCAATCCCACTAAAATCAGGGACTAGACAAGGCTACCCTCTCTCTCCATATCTTTTCAATATAGTACTTGAAGTTCTAGCTAGAGCAATTAGACAACAAAAGGAGGTCAAATGGATTCAAATTGGAAAGGAAGAAGTCAAACTATCACTATTTGCAGACGATATGATAGTGTACTTAAATGACCCAAAGAACTCCACCAGAGAACTCATACAGCTGATAAACAACTTCAGTAAAGTGGCCGGATATAAAATTAACTCAAGCAAATCAGTAGCCTTCCTATACTCAAAGGATAAACAGGCTGAGAAAGAAATTAGGGAAACTACACCCTGCACAATAGCCACAAACAATATAAAGTATCTTGGTGTGACTCTAACAAAACAAGTGAAAGATCTGTATGACAAGAACTTCAAATCTCTGAAGAAAGAAATCAAAGAAGACCTCAGAAGATGGAAAGATCTTCCATGCTCATGGATTGGCAGGATTAATATAGTAAAAAATGGCTATCCTGCCAAAAGCAATATACAGATTCAATGCAATCCCGATCAAAATCCCAACTCCATTCTTCATAGAGTTAGAAAGAGCAATTATCAAATTCATCTGGAATAATAAAAAGCCCAGGATAGCTAAAACTATTCTCAACAGTAAAAGAACTTCTGGGGGAATCAGTATCCCCAACCTCAAGCAGTACTACAAAGCGATAGTGTTAAAAACTGCACGGTATTGGTACAGTGACAGGCAGGTAGATCAATGGAACAGAATTGAAGACCCAGAAATGAACCCACACACCTATGGTCACTTGATCTTTGACAAGGGAGCTACAACCACCCAGTGGGAAAAAGATAGCCTTTTCAATAGATGGTGCTGGTTCAACTGGAGGTCAGCATGCAGAAGAATGCAAATTGATCCATTCTTATCTCCTTGTACTAAGTTAAAGTCCAAGTGGATCAAGGACCTCCACATAAAACCAGAAACACTGAAACTAAGAGAAAAGAAACTGAGGAAGTGCCTTGAGCACATGGGCACAGGGGAAATTTTCCTGAACAGAATACCAATAGCTTAGGCTCTAAGATCAAGAATTGACAAATGGGACCTCATAAAATTACAAAGTTTCTGTAAGGCAAAGGACACTGTCAAAGGACAAAACGGCAACCAAATAATTGGGAAAAGATCTTTACCAACCCTACATCTGAGAGAGGGCTAATATCCAATATATACAAAGAACTCAAGAAGGTAGATTACAGAGAGACAAATAACCCTATTAAAAAATGAGGTACAGAGCTAAACAAAGAATTTTCACCTGAGGAATATCGAATGGCTGAGAAAAACCTAAAGAAATGTTCAACATCCTTAGTCATCAGGGAAATCCAAATCAAAACAACCCTGAGATTTCACCTCACACCAGTCAGAATGGCTAAGATCAAAAACCCAGGAGACAGCTAGTGCTGGCGAGGATGTGGAGAAAGAGGAACACTCCTCCACTGCTGGTAGGATTGCAAGCTGGTAAAACCACTCTGGAAATCAGTTTGGTGGTTCCTCAGAAAACTCAGCATAATACTACCAGAGTACCCAACTTTTGAAAAGTCTTTAATGTTAGTTATTCTTCTTCATATTCTTTCTTCTACCATGCCCTCCATTCCCCTACCCCATTTTACCCTCATTGCTTGATAATTCCCTTAAACACATTTTACAACTATGTTCCATCTTCTTTTGGAACATCAACATCCCCACCCCACCCCCACCAAGGCCCTCTATAAATTTTCTGATATCTATGGATATTCCAAATGCAACTCTCATATCTGAAGATTTAAATACTAACACTCACAAATGAGAGAAAACATAACATTTCTCTTTCTGGACCTGGGTAATCTCACTCAGAATGACAGTTTCCAGCTCCTTCCATTTACCTGTGAATTCATAATTTTATATTAACAGCTAAGTAATACTCAATGTACAAATATGCCATGTTTTCATCATTCATTCAGCAGTTGATGGGTGTCTAGATTGTTTCCATTTCCTGACTATTGTGAATAAGGCAATGATGAACATTGATTTGTCTTTCTCTAAAGTAGGATACAGAGTTCCTAACACAAATATATCACTCTTGAGTATATGCCCAAGAGTGGTATAACTGGATTTCTGTGGTAGATATATTTGTTCTATACAACACAGAATAACAACAGCAATAACAATAACAGCAGCAGCAGCAGCAAAAACATCAAAATAACTTGGAATCAGGAGTCAGTTACTTCTTAATGAGCTGTTGGCCAAAGCGGGGTCTTAGCCCCTAAATAGGCTATTACCATTGTTCATGGTTACCTTCCAGAATTTGGCAGTAAGGCCCTACTGTTAAAGACACCACATATTTGAGTCACCAACATGGAGAAATCGATCTGGTATTGACCTGAAAGTTTCACCAGCTTTCATAGTGCTAGAAGATGTCACACATGGTACTGAATGAGAAAAGTGACCATCAGCTTTACTCAGCTGTGAATTTGGCAAGTTATAATAATGATTGGCTAAGCATGACATGCCTATGGGGTGTAATAATGGCATAAATGTCATAGGAGTAACCATCTGCTTTATGGTTGGATTTAAGGTCTATTTCACAAATAAAATCAGCACCTGACCCCATTACTACAACTAAGAATATGTGGCTTGATAGATCATAAACTCTCTGAGCTTAGTATTAAACTGAGTTGTAAAAGACTTATTGCTACACCATAGATTAATTTCTCTCTCAATGCTCATCATAGAAGCTTCTTTTTGCAGTAGTTGGCTGTGAACACAAATCATCACTAATAGGGTATAAGAATAAGACACTATGGAACGCTCAATCTTAAATGTGACATCTGATCACATCCTCCCATGAGATGGATCCTTACAGAAGAAGGGACAGAAAGATTTGAAGAGTCACAGATGGTGAACAACAACAAGAAAAGTGCTTCCCAGTTACAGCAATGCGGTTACATATGTGAACACGCAATAGTTATGACAAGGATATACAAGACCTGTGCAAGCTCAAGCCAGACAAAATACCAGCATGGAGAAGAGAGAGAGGAGCAAATTCTCACCATTAGCTATGGAGCCATTAGTGTTTGATAGCTGCTGGGAGAGAAAAAGCCAGTTTTCTTTATGGGTATGACCCCTGGAAGATCAGCCTCACTGCAGTGGAAGGCCGTGCACCCAGCAATAGAACACAAACTGGACTTGACAGATGAAAAAGAGCCAAAAATGAGGCCCTAAACTAGACTGGGTTTGGAAGGGGAAATGGATCTGGGAGGAGTTGGGTGAGGGGGTAAATATAATACATTTATAAAATTCTCAAAGAACTAATAAAAACATGAGGGGAAAAAAACAAAGAGAGTGAAAACCTTTTAAACTGTTTACAAGAAAAGGCGTGTGTTAACTTTAAAAGAGCCAGCATAAGATTAATATTTATTTCTCCGCAGAAACAAACAAACAAACAAAATCCAAAAGCAGTGGTATTATAATCAGAAGGAGCTAAAAGCAAAGAGTGACCTGCTGAGAAAAATGTCTGTCACAGGTACAGAAACAATCAAACAGAGCGGCTTTCGTTAAAATACTCCCAGATAAATAAATACAACTGTGCCATTCTACCAATTAAGAAGATTAAAAAATGGTAAGTAAAACTAGACAAGTGCTTGAACATTCTTAAACATGAAACCTTACGCAGACCTATAGGTTCTGTAACAATAAAAAAAAATTCCAGAGATGATCAACTTATAAGGAGAAAATGTTTACTTGGACTTAAATTATTAGCGGTTCCAGGTGATAACTGGTTGACCTCATTGTTTGAGGGCTGTGAGAGGGCCAAATACTGTGCGAGTACACAGTAGAACAGAACTGTATATATGTCAGGTGACTCTCAGATGCTTGTAACTCCATCTTCTGGAGATCCAGTGCCCTTTCCTGGCATCCACAAGCTCCTGTACACATACACACATGCACACTCACTCTCACACACACTTACACACACACACACACACACACACACACAGAGAGAGAGAGAGAGAGAGAGAGAGTGAGAGAGAGATTAATAATAAACAAATCTTTAAAATACAGTAAAATGCATAATGCATCATAAAATACTAAAATTTAAAAGACAAACCTTACTTCAAAGGATGTAGTTATCATATGCTGTGTCTTAGGGTTTTGTTGCTGTGAAGAGACACCATGACCATGGCAAGTCTTATAAAGTAAAATGTTTTATTAGGACTGACTTACAGTTTAGAGGTTCAGTTTAACATCATCGTGGCAGAAAGCATGGTGGCATATAGGCAGGCATGGTGCTTGCAAAAAGAACTGAGAATTCTACATCTGAACCTGCAGGCAACTGAAAATGACTAAGACATACTTCCTCTAACAATGCCACACCTACTCCAGTAAGGCCATATCCCCTAATAGTGCTGCTCTTCATGAGTCTACAGGGTCATTTTTATTCAAACCACCATATGGAGTATGTTCCAAAGCAAACTGATACATAGGTTGAAAACGGGGCAATCAGTATGCACTGTATTGTTCTTCCCCTAAGACTCAGAACCTTCATTTCTAGGTTTATACTATGGAGCATTGAGCTCATAGAGCCGCCAAAACCATTCATGATAATATCCACAGCCACTTCATTTACAATAGTTCCAAAATGTTCAATATCATGACAGAATATCTATAGCTGACAATAATTAATTAAACACTTGAAAAGAGCTATTAGCATTTTGAGCATTCCTAACACAAAGACATGATAAACATCTGAGGTGAGAGGTATGCCAATTGATCTGACCTGACCATTACACACATTGAAATGTCACACTGCATTCCATAAGCATGGAAAAGTGCCATGTGCCAATTAAAAGTAAAAGTGCATTTTTAAAAAGATTGGAGGCAAAACTATATACACACATATGTGCATGTGCGCGCATGCACACACACACAGTATATATTATACAGCTGCATTAAATGTAATTAGATTAAATGTTTCAATGCAGAAAAATATGGGACTATATGGTTCTTATTAGTAGGCTAGCTTTCAATAGAGAAAGGTCAAAAGTAAAGAGTTAAGACATAAACACAATCATCTAAGGATTAACCTAAGAATGTTTACTTTATTAATGGTGACAAAGAAAAATTTTAAGCAAAGATCTTTAACAGAAATTCAAGAAAATACTTTATAATGATCTAACACTGCTTTTGTGACTAATTAAATAAATGGGAAAATGTTGGTAAGACTACTATCTGAATAATAAATCTAAGAAACTTAACTTATACATAGAAAATATAGCACCTGCTAACTCAGAGTGCACATTCTTTTCAAAAGCTGTGAAATATTTAGCATAATTAACCATATAATGAACCAGAGGGAAAGTCTCAATAAATGACAAATAATTAAAATAATTTGGAGCAAGATTATATCATCAGAATGGAAATACAGAAGAAATAAGTGTCAAAAATGTAATCAGAAAATCTCTCCATGTTTGTATTTTAAGCAATGTCTTTCTAAATAAAGAAAAAAAATGTGTGAAAAACTTGTTTTCAAGAAATATGGCAATTTTCTTGAAATGGTAATAAAAACAATTGGAGTAGATATTAAGAGAGGTGTGTAGAGCTGTTGGGAGGGAAGTGATTGTCTTAAATGTGTGTGACAGAAAAGAAGAAAGTGCAAATCGTTACAGTGTCCCACGCAAATCAGAGACCGGAAAAATTAGAACAAGATCAGAAATGAATAGACTAGAAATTAAGCAAGAGAGAAGTGAGAACACATTTCTTCGTGAAATGTTGCTAAGGCTGAGAAAAGCATGGTGATTTTAGGGCGGTGAGCTGCATAGAGCAGCTCATGTCTGCATCTCCACTAGCTGTGAGACTGAGGGAGGAGGGAGGAGCTTGAAGGCTTGCAGGCCAGGCCACATGGTAAGTTCTAAGTCAGCCTGAGATAGATGGAAAGACTTTTTATCTCAAAGTGAAATGGAGAAGATAAGGCGAGCTAGAAATAAAAAAAAAGGAGAACTTTAGAAATATAATATGCTGTTATGAAAGTGTTTGTAACATTTGAAGACCAAACAAAACTGGCAAATAACAATAACAAGACAACTCAAAATTAGCTGAAGGAAAATTATTAAAAACCTGAATAATTTTTATTTGTATTAAAAGAAATCTGTGCATAGATGAGATGTCTCAGGGGCAGGGCTCTTGCTGCTAAGCCTGGTGATTTGAGCTATATCCCTACATCCCACATGACTGGACTGATAGCAAATGATCCCAAACCTCCACGTGTGCTCCATAGCACATGTGTACTGATAGTCACACACATACACAAAAGAAATGAATACATGAGAAAAAAAAGAATCCTTAATTAAATACCCCCAGACAGGTAATATGTGACATTCTTTGAATATTTACATTTACACAAATATAAATGCATAATATTTACATTAACACAAATCTTAGATTTAAATTTAAAAAACCAAAGAAGAATAGAAAAAACAGAAATACTTCCAAGATGTATTATGAGTCCAGCATACTTTGGGCATAAAACATGAGAAGCTCATCCCAAGAGATGAAGATTACAAGCAATCTCCCTGTGAAAACACGTACAGAAGTGCTGAACTACTCTTTAGCAAACCTCTGTCAAAAGAACAGTGTGCCATGATTGAACTGGATTTGTTTGGTTTTGCATTCAGACAGCAATCCCTGTGACTCACCATCATGATAAGGCTGCATCCAAACTACTCATCACTCAAGAATGACCAAAGAAACAAACTTGTTTTGAACAAAAGCTCAGGGATCTTTCCTGAGGAAATACACACAATTCATCTAAAATTTCTTCGGGAATAAAATTTTAGTTTGCAGTAGCAAAAATAAACATGAAGAAGGAAACCTATAGACCTACCTAAGTAAGAAGTGGAGCTGTTTTAGGAAGATATTTTGTTGTGAAAACATGAGAAAAATGAGTGACTAAAGTGTCTGGAAAAATATCACACAGAAACAGAACTACAACATGCAACCTCAAAAACGTGACTTAAGAACCATGTCTATAGAGAGCCATGATCTCTTCAGGGAATGTACTGGCTAATATATTTATAAGGAAAACAAATTCCTGTCCCATGTGAAAAAATAAATTTTAGATATACCATAGGCTAATATGAAAGGGATAGCAATAAAAATTTTAGGACTTGTAAGGTATTTTCATGAATTTGAAATAGGTGAGTATTTTTAAAACCTGAACATTAATAGCATTAGTTATGACAGAAAAAAATCAACAATTTGGGTTCTTTCAAAATTTTAAGTCCAGGAAACTAAATGACATGTTTCAGAGTGAAAGGATATAAAAAAATATTTAAAGATGTAGAATATATGATAAATGACTCACATAAGCATTGTATAAAGAACTTTTATTTTAAAATAACAAAAATAACCAATAAAAATCTAGCATTAAAAAAAACTTCCAAAATTAAAATAAAAGGAAGAGTTGAGGGGAAGAAATGCATAGTACACATATATGAAAACTGAAAAGAGTAAATACAGGCATTATATCATTAAAAAACTAATGAATCAATCAGTTAATTAAAAAAATCAGTTCCAGTTGTATTTCTGAGGTACTCTAGATTCCTTTCTGTTACTGTGACAAACAACATGATCAGAAGCAATTTGGTGGGAAATAGGTTTATTTCATTGCACAGGTTATAGTCCTCCATTGAGAGGAGTCAGAGAAGGAACTCAAGGCAGGAGCTTGCAGAAGAGATTATGGAAGAATTCTTACTAGGTTGCTTTCATGTGCACATTTTCCTACCTTTCTTATACAGCTCAGTCCACCTGCCCGGGGATAGCATAACACTGTCTAAAGTGGGCTCAGCACTCCTACCTTGATTTGAACTCATGGAAAAGCCCCACAGATGTGCCCATGGGCCAATGTGATGAAGGGGATCCCTCAAGTAAGAATCCCTCAGATGTGTATAATAACTCTAGGATGTGTCAAGCAGACCTCTGAACACGACTAACAGGTAAGGATAGCATCATCTTGAGGCCAAAACCAAACAAAGGCACCAAAAATGTAGATTCAAAGTATTTTCAATGAAAGACTAGCAAGCTGCACTGTAAGAGTTTACCCAACCTGACCAATTAGAACGTATCCCTAGGATACAAGAATTGGTTCAATACACATGATTCATTGTGATATCTGCCATTATCAAAAAGAAGAAAAGAACTCATAGTCACTTAACAGAGACAAAAACCATCTCAGAAGAATCCACATCCGTTGAACAACAACAACAAAACATATTAAATAAATTTACTTTAGCCCAAGCCCACTGCTAATATAATTTATCAAGAAAAACTGGAAAGCTTCCATGTAGGAGCTGCTACAAAGGAAAGATGGCCATCACCACCACTGCTAGCCAACATTGTGACTGTCAGCTTGATTGGATTTGACGGAGAAGGACCTGGGAGATTAGTATAGCGTAATTCCAGATGTGTCTGTATGGCATTTTCAGGGGGTGAAATGAAATCAAGAGAATTCTGCTTTCACAAACAGTATAACTCTTTCATGATTTGAAATTTAAATAGAATATTGATAGGTGGTTCAATTACAGAAGGCCTGGTTGGAGAATGTATGTCATTAGGGGGAATCTGTCTTTGTGACATCTATCTTGTCCCCTTTATGGTCATGCCTGTAACTTAATTTTTTAAAAAATCTTATTTTAATGAGGATTTTTAAATGCTTTAATCTCCCCCCTTTAGCCCACTACCCACAGTGGGGGTTGAGGGAGGGGATTGGGAGGGATGGACCTGTTTAGGAAGTCCTTTGGAGCAATGCCCATTTATGTTGTCTAGAAACTGGCAGTTCAGTTCACAGGTTAGCAGTGGCCACTCGATCCATTTGCAAACACTTCATGGATACGCCAGCAGTCCAGTTTGGTAGAGCTGGGATAGCAAACACGAATCAGCAGCGGTGGCACTACCTAGCAGAGGCAGCCAGGCCTCTGCCTTGGCAAAAAATCAGCAGGAAAGACCTAGAGAGGCCCGAAAGGATGCCAGAAGTTCTCAGCTGTGCCTCTCTGAGAAGTGAAGATCAGCGAAGACAGGAGACCCACAAGAACTGCACGGTTAGCTCTATAAACAAGCCTAGCTCAGTCTCTGTCACTGTCTATCAAGTTCTATTTACACCCTCCAAGCATCACATGTTCTCCATGGGTCTTCCCTCAGCAAGAGTTTTGACTCAGCATGGGTGTTGCCTCAGCACATGCATCTGTCTCAGCTGACATCTGTCAATCAGCCTGAGGCTGCAGAAACAGCAAGAAACTGCAGCACACCACCAGAAGTTTTTCAGTGTGTTTCTCTCTATGGAGTCCTGATAAATGTAGCTCCAACTACACAATGTAAGGCAAAACAACACATTCCTGTTGTTAGCAAAGAATCCTTTATCACATGCCCTTTCATGTGCTTGCTTTAGCAGACCATCCTCTCTCCTATGTCTGCTTCAGCTAAACATTCCTTTACATGTTTACTCCAGCAAAGCACCATCTTTACAAAGAGCACTTAACTTTCTACTTCACTGGTCCATCTACTCTGCTTCCTATCTGCAGTGGTATAAATTGTTCCACCATCCCCTCCCAGTCACAATGGATGAAAACCACTAAAATCATAAAGCAAACAAGTCATTCTCTTAGATATTTTGTCACCCATTAAACATAGCCAATAAAAAAATCAGCACCAGAAAAATGGAACCATGATGACTATATCTCCCTGAACACACAGCTCAAATGCTTCTGGAATTGGTAGGAAGAATTTGGAGATACAGATTAGAGATAGCCTAGATGCTAGAAGCAGACCTTACTGGGTGATTCTGGTGGGATTTCAGAGGACTGTAGCTGCAGTATAGTAAGTTGGAGGTACCAAGGATGTAGAGTGTCTGCTGGAGAAAAGAGCAAAGCCAGCCCAGGAAAAAGGCTAAGTAAGTCAAGTGGGTTACAATCAACAAGGCCTTTAAAGTAGAGTTGTGAAAGGACTTGGGAGCTCATGCCACCATGAGCAGATATGAAACATAGAGCTAGAGAAATCAATATTTGATCTTCTGGGTTTTTATCTTGTTCTGGTCCATGGCATCTTTGATAGTCCCCCTTTTTTCCCAGAATGTTTACTTGAGGCATTGCATGGTGGGTATATGTAATCTGCTTTATGATCATTATAAAGGCTTGCAGCTTAGAGTTTCCTAAAGTCTCAAAGAAGATTCAAACTAGAGCTTTAAACAACATAATGATGGTTAAGACTATGTGGACTCACAGCACAAATGAAATGCACTTTGCATTGTAAGATGGACAACTGATCAGGGCCAATGGTAGAATTGTATGGTTTAAAGAGATGTGTTTTGGGTACCAAACTAACAGGGAATAAATTTGGGTAGTTAATTTTAATTAATAATTACAAAATTACTTGAAACTTATGTTGTTTCTAGTTCGGTCCTAGTGGTGATAAAACTGACTGGCACAAGCATAGTTCTGAGCATCCAGACCAGAAAAATTCAATAAGAAAAAACAGTAATGTCTACTAAATTAAAATAGAAAATTATGTGATTGAATATTATATGATAATATATTTAGAAACCTCTAAAGATAAAAATTTTTAATCTGTTAGAAAAAGTAAATGAATTCAGGGAATTTGTAGACTATAGTAACAACAAACAAAACCCATTGCATTTCTTTACATGAATAACCAACCTGAAAGGAAACAAAATAGTAATCCCAATCAAAATAGCAACAAATTTTAAGATAAGACAAATGACTTAGAGTTTCCATTGCTATGAAGAGGCACCATGACCAAGGCAACTCTTACAAAGGACAGCATTTAATTGGGGCTGGCTTACAAGTTCAGAGGTTCAGTCCATTATGATTATGACAGGAAGCATGGCACTATCCAGGCCGGCATGGCACTGGAGGAGCTCAGAGTTCAACATCTTGTTCCAAAACCAAATAGATGACTCTTCCATCCTCAGGCATCTGGAAGCATGGTCTCAAAGCCCACCCCCAAAGTGACATACTTCCTCCAAAAAGGTTACAGTTCCTAATAGTTCCACTTTCTGGACCAAGCGTATTCAAACCATCACAGCAAATAAAATGAATAAAAATAAATTGAACCAAAAGGTGATAGACACACTGACCTCCTCAGGCACCAAGCATGCACGTGCTATCCATATATTCATGCAGGCAAAACACCATATACATTGTGGTGGTTTGAATATGATTGGCCCAAGGAGTGGCACTACTTGGAGGTGTGGCCTTGTTGGAGTAGTTGTAGTCTTATTGGAAGAAGTGTGTCACTGTGGAGATGGGCTTTGAGACTGCTATATTCAGGCTCTTCCTATTGTGGAAAAAGCCTCCTTCTAGCTGCCTAGAGTGTCCTGGTTGCCTTTGGAACAAGATATACAACTCTCAGCTCTTTTAGGACCATGGCTGCCTGGACTGGATGCTGCCACCCTTCCCCTTCTCACCATGATGACAGTGGACTGAACCTTTGCAAAGGGTGTATATAATCCAGCCCCAGTCAAACATTTTCCTGGTGTCTATTCACACACATATAAAATGATAAAAATAAATCTTAAACAAAAATTAAAAAAAATAAAGCAGTATGATGGTGATGCACACCTTTAATGCCAACACTTGAGAGGCAGGGGCAGGAGGATCTCTGAGTTTGAGGACAGCCTGGTCTATGTAGCAAGTGCCAGAACAGCCAGAATTACACATAGAAATCCTGTCTCAAAAGAAGGAGATGGAGGAGGAAGAAGAAGAGGAGGAGGAAAAAAAACAAAAGAAATTAAAGATGACAGACAAAATGGAAAGATATGTCATGTTTGTGGGTTGAATTAATTTTGTTAAACTATCCATGCTATTCTAAATAATGACAGATTCAACAAAATCCCTACCAACCTTACAATGGTGTTCTTCACATAAATGTGGGGAAATGTATTCCTAAAATTTACACTGAATACAAAAGAATTGGTGTTTATCAGTTTTCATCACTATGGAAAAAAGTACCTGAGAAAATCAATTCAGAGGAAGAATGCTTTCCCTTAATTCATAGTTTTAGAGATTTTAGCTCTTGGCCAACTGATTCTACTGATTCTGCTCTGAGTTGAGGCAAAATATGACATCAATGTAAGAGTGTGGAAGAGGGAATTGCTGACTAGCAGAAAGGGTGTAGGGAAGTGGAAGGAGGAAAAGAAGGAAGGTGAAGAGAACAGGGACCACCTATAGTCTTCCAAGGCAAGACTGCAGTGACCTACTTCTTCAAACTAGTCCCTGCTTCTAAATATCTTACTTATCTATAAATTTATCAATTGATTAGTTTATTGCTGAACTTGGTACCCTTATTATCCAGTTAATTCCCATCTGTGGGCCAGGTCTTCAAAACATGAGCCCTTGGCAATTTTTCCAGTCAAAATCATAACACACCCTAAGAAGCTAAAACCATAGTATGCAAGAAGAACATAGCTGGAGGCATCACATTTCCTAATTTCAAAATCATATTACAAATCTGTCATAAACAAAGCATCACACTGGCATAAAAACAGAAAGATAAACAAATGGAACAGAACAGAAGTTCGGAATTAGCATAGAGGACACAGGGCTTATGTTGTCCATTGATCTTTGACAAGACAACCAAGAACACGATGAACAAATACAATAGAACATACACTCAGAATTAGAATAGAGGGCATATGGCTTACATGGTCAATTAACCTTTGACAAGAGTACCAAGAATATGATAAATGAATAGAATAGAGCATACCTCAGAATTAGGAGAGGACACGGGGCTTATATGGTCCATTGATCTTTGACAAGACTACCAAGAGCACACAATGGGTAGGAGTTTCTATGAGAACTGGTGATAGCAGAGCTGGATGCAGAGAAGGAAACTGGACTCTTGTCTCTCACATCATTCCCAATAATCAACTCAAATGGAACAAAGATTTCAAAGTAAGACTTGAAATTATAGTTACTAGAAACAAATACCAGGATAAGAGATTTCTCGTAAGATAGATTCTTAACAGAAATCTTAGCTATGTTTATAAATATATAACACTGTGCTACTTGATTTTTATTCTCAATTTGAAAAAAACCTAGAGTCACCTGGGAAGAAGATATTTTAGTTGGAGTATCTAGATTACTTTGGCATGTGACCATGTCTGTCAGACATTGTCTTGATTAGTGATTTGCAACGGCCTAGTCCACTGTAAGCAACTCCACCTCTTAGCAGGTAGGTCTGGCTAGCTGTACATGACTCACTGGACAGGTCGAATTCTTCTGTGTTTTCTGTTTCACTTCTCAGTGATGGATTATAACTTGTAAGTGTAAACCAAATAAACCCTTTCCTCATTAAGTTGCTTTAGTCTGAGTACTTTATCACATCTGTAGAGAAGCAAACTAGGACAAACACCATATATTAAGAACAGCAAACATAGACAAAATGAGATTGCAATAAAAACTCTGGTGGTCATAAAAGCAGTCCACAGAATAAAACTGATAATATACAGAAAGGAACAAAATATTTGTAAGTGTACATGTAAAAATAGTAATATCCAAAATGTATGGGACTCAAACAGCTTAATACCAACCAAACCAATATAAATAAATAGGCTGATTAACAATGAGCCAAAGACCTGAAGAGATAATTCTTAGTAGGAGATAAATAATAGCAAAACATATGCACAATTGTGCTTTGTATTACTAACCAGAGTAAAATCAAAATACAGATATTTATTTCACCTATTAAAATGATTATACTTTAAAATATGTGTGTTTACATGCCTGCATGTGTATGTGTGCATTGGTGAGGCAGTAGAGAAACAACAATACAAACTGGTAAGATCATTATGGAAAACAATATAGAATCTCCTCAAAAACTTAAAAACAGAACTACTCTATGACCCAGAAATCTCAGATGTATGTATAAGGAAATGAAATCACTCCATCACAGAGATAACTATACTCTCATAGTCACAGTAGTGAAGATATGGAAACACCTAGCATGTTTGTGGATAGAAAGGCAGATAAAAAAGATGTGCAAACACATGCACATGCATATACACAATTGACAATTATTTAACCACCCCACAAAAGAAGGAATTCTCGTCATTTGGTAGATGAACATAGAAGGCATGATAAGTAAAATAAACCAGACACAGGAAGAAAACTAATGCATGATCCATGTACATTATTGGATCTCATCAAACTGAAGAAAATGGAGTAGAATAGAGAAAATGGGAAACTGTTGGTCAAGGAGTACAAATATTCAGTCATACTGGATAAGGAAGATCTGCAGGACGTACATCATGGTGATGATAGTTAATAATGACATTCCATATACAAGAAAGTAGCTAGGAGTATCAGTTTTGATTTTCTCTACACTAAGCAGGTGGAAACAAGGTGGTTTGGGGGCAAAGAGTGTAGAGAGGAGAAAACAGATAAGGATTTATTTAGTTTTCTTGTCCCTAGTTTTAGAAATTATTTGCCAAATATCAGTCAGTTTCATGGGTCCCAAGAGAATCTTCTAACTTTGGAGCAGTTGCTCTTGGTAGCCATTTAGATTCTTCTTTTTTTTTTTTAGAGGCACAACTCAAACAACTAATAAGATTCCCATAAGCAGTACACTTCCATACAAAAAGTTATGGATTACATGATTCCATTGTTATAAAACATTCAGAACAGTGGAACTATAGAGGCAGAACACAGAGCACTTATCGCCAAGAGATTAGCAGAAGGGAGGCAGAGCAATTGTGCTGCAGATATGGAGTCCTTACGGGCTGAAATGTTACCAAACTCATTAAAATAGTCAGGTCGAGTCCCAGAATATAAAACTTAGAGATACAATCCTTAAAGGGGTGATCAAGTTGAAAAGATATTCCCAGTTCAATATGATTGATGCTCAGGAGGAAGTATGGATACAGGGCTTGGAAAGACCAAAGACCATAGGAAGGAACAGACAGAACAATTCCACTCAAGGACCTGGAAGACATCTTCCTCTTATATTTCTCTGAAGAAACCAACAGTGCTGATGCCTTGGATTTCCGGTCTCCAAAACCATGAGAAAATAAATGTCTGCTATTTCATCCATCTGGTCTCAGGTATTTTTTCACAGTCACACCTTAGCCGACTGATGTTGGGGGTTACTTTGGTATATGGTACAAATGATTCAGAATGAGCCAGAGTTGCTGGATGCACAGGACTGTGACTGTATCAAACACTGTGTTTTTAAATGGTTCATTTTGAGTCATGTGAATTTTGTCTCACTGTACTTAAAAAAAAAATTAGGTGTATCAGGCCTCTGGATAATTACCTAGATAACTGTGCCTTGTACATGGCAGATCATAACAGAAGATAAAACAGAGAAACTCTACATCCTCCCCACTAAAAAAGAATCAGAAATAATTGTTAAACTAATTGACTGTTAAATGTTAAATTACATAAAGTTAAAATCAATTTCCATTAAAGACTGGTTAGTGTGTTTGAAGTTGTTCTGGGCTGAAATGTAATCCAACTCAAGAAAACATGTCTGTGAGCTCTTAATCCCTAGGACCTGAGAATGTAACTCTCGCTGGTCCCCTCTCCTGGTTTTCCATCTTCCTTTTCTGCCATTATTCATGCTTCTGAGGTCATTTGTCTCTGTGTCCTTCTGTAGGGGAAATAGTTCACCGTGGTGTGTGAGACCGCATCTCCTCTCTACTTTACTTCAGTGACTTTGCATTGCTGCCTTGACATTTTCTGTGACAAATGATTTTTGAATAAGATTTGTAATTATTTGAATCTTTTATACAGTTATACAATATCTATTGATCAAATCCACCTACCACTACTTTCCTCCAATATCCCCTTGTGTCTTCGCCCCTTCTCTCTCCTACCATCAGGTCCACATGGTGTGTGTGTGTGTGTGTGTGTGTGTGTGTGTGCGCGCAAATCACTGTAGGAGAGGGCAGCAGGTTGGAAGAACAAATTGGACCAAAGTTCTATGACAGGTTGTGTCTTTGTATGGAGATATCATAATGAAACCCATGACTTTGTATACTAAATTTAAAAAATTTAAAGGAAAGAAATCATCAAAATCAACAAATCAAGGGTTTTTCTTTCTTCCTTTTAATCTCTCTTTCTCCATTCTCTTCTTCCTGTATTCCTTCTGAGTTCTGGTTGTTAAACCTGTACCATCGAACACCACAGCCAGCAGATCCAAATGGTCATAAAGGTACCTTTCTCTTGGATAAACAGGAACTTCAGCAGTCTGCCACCGGAAACGTCCCTGCCAAGATTCCTTATTGTATCCTGGTTTCCTTCTTGCTTGCCATATCACTGTTGCCCTTGGGAGCTGTCTAATATCAATCAGAGAGAGCCGGGGCCTGGGTCACAGTGTGGCTCACTCTGGTGAGTGAGGTCCTGTGAGAGTCTGACTCAACAGGGGAGTCAGTTGGAGAAGGCTGCTCGCAGCTCCAGTGAGACCGTCTCTGGATCAGGGCCTCTGCAGCTCCTAACTGCCATGCTGGCAACATTATCTTGGCTGCCACAGACTGGCCAGGCTTTCAGCTTGTTGTGTGTCAGGGCAGGAGCAGCAGGCTCTGAGCCACTGTAAATGTTTGCTGGAGATGGGGCAACCTGGCCTGGTCACAACTGCAGCTCTGATTGCTGCCAGAGCCTCTCCCTGGCTCTGAGCTGGCGGGTTCATTGGTAGAATGGGAAAAGCAAAACCTGCTAGAGCCTCCCCGTGTGAGGTAGGCTCTGTTAGCCAAGCTGGGAGTATTTTTGTACTTCTTACCTGGGAAACAGATCATACACATCAAAGGCCAGAATTAATCAAAGCCACTGTCGTAATCCCCTGCCTGGAGACGCTTCCATTACTGGAAGAGACGAAGCCAGTCCCAACCAGAGCTACCAAAATGTCTCCTCTTCCATGAGCAGGACATGGCAAATCAAAACCACAACAGTTCTTTATCACACATGGCGCTGCCAAATGATGATGCCAACCACATACATTCCAACACATCACCTTAATTTTCTTACCCTCCTTCAGAGGTAACATTGTAATTCCTGCCTAACAGAGGAAGAGAAGAGGCTAGGGAAAGTACTTAGTCAAAGTACTTCAAAGAAAGTTCTCAGTAAAGTCTTGGTTCACACTCAAGAAGTCCCTCAGTCTCTTTTCACTACACTGTACAGCCCTTTCCGCCCCCACTCATCCCTTCATCTGGAATAGCTCAACCCTCCAACATACTCTCTGCCTTGTCCCACCTTCCCTGTTTTGATACACTCTATGCACTACCATGCTTTGATACACTCTATGCTCTGTCCAGATGTATATCTCAATACAGACACAGAAACAGAGATGTAACAATAGATTCAGGTATCTCTATAACCTTGGATAAAGACAGGCCCAGACACAAACACTTACTCATGTATAGATGGGAATTTAGTTACTCCGTGAGTGTGTGAGTGCGTGGATGCATGTGAAGTGCATAGTGCTATGTGAGATTGAAGGGAGTGTGTTTGCAGAGACCAGATGAAGGTATTAGGTGTCCTGCCTATTACTCTCTACTTTACACCTATGAACCAGGGCCTCTCGTTGAATCTGGATCTAGGATAATGGCCAGTAAGCCTCGGGGAATCTCTTGTCTCCACTCCACTTCACTTCCCACAGAGCTAAGGTTACAGACTCATGCAGTACCATGCTTTTCATGTGGGTACTGAGAATCTATATCAGACGCTCATGTGTATATGGCAAGCACTCTTATGTTTGGGTTTTTACTAGGAGATTCAAGAGTGCAGTAAACATAACTTGTTCTATCAATGTCTCTAGAACCTATGTGGAGTACCTGACTCAGAGTGAGATCTCAGAAAGTATTGGTGAAGTTAAATTAAGTGATTCTTATCCCCCAAAGCAAAATATCAGCGCCTCCTGGCCAAGGACAGAGTGGGTTCAGTGCTCAACATTCAGAGTGCTCCATCATCTGACTCCACCTGACCTTCCCGGGCCTAACTGCAGCCAGCCTGCACGCTAAGCATACTTGACTCCCCCACAGTCTCTAAATCCCTCTTGAACTTTCTTACCTCGAGGCCATCATGTACACTGCATCTGCAGAGCCCTCTCTCCCTACCCTCCCTTCGTAAAATATCACGGCCTATTTTAAATATCACTTCCTCCCTCGCGTGCCTCTTTTATCCCTTTTGAGAAATGTGATGTTTTTCTCCTCTGGACTCAATATAAATATGTATTTCTATGATCTAACTTCTCTCTACTTTATTTGTAATCACTGAAGTAATGATTCCCTCCAGCCCAGAGTGGTCTTTATCTCTTGTTTCTTGTGTTATGATCTAGCCTAACTTTGTCTTCTCAGGGAAGTCCTTGCAGCTCCTCCAGGCCAATTCTGTCACTACATTCTAGAGTCTCTGAAGCAACTAAACCTAAAAGGATGAAAGAATTTTCATCCTTTTCTGTATTCTCCCACAGAGGTACCAGCACATTCCTGTTTATTACCATGTATGGATACCACCAAGAAAATGGAACACTCTAGGTGTCCCTCAACAGATGAATGGATAATGTAACTGTGATACACAAAATACAGTAGGATTTTATTTTGACATAATTAAAAATGAAACTTGCAGGAAAATGGACAAATCCAGGAATTATTGTGTTAAACAAACCATTCTAGACACAGAAAGACAAATGTTGGGTGTTTATTGTCCTGTGTGGGTCCTCTTCCTAATTCTTCTCTATGGGAATGAATGTGAGTATCCATGATGGAACTAGAAAGAGAACCATGGGTAGGGAGCAAGAATTTTAAAGAGGATATGTGTATGGGGTGGGGGGTGTTTAGCACATATGTGACATGCTAGTGGAAAGTACATACTCAGAATAAAAGGGTAGAATCTGGGGTGGAATAGTGAGTGGAGAAAGTGAACTGAATGAGAGAGACTAACCAAAAACAAAGTATATATGATATTTTGCAATTAAATAATAAAATTAGCAATTTAATTACTAATTAACTGGTTTAATTAATTAGTAAGTGATTAATAAAATGACTGCATTTTAATAATGATTAATTAATAATGATCATTGTTATTACATGGTAATTAAAAATAATAGTAATAATAATGTTAATAACAACCCTCAGTTTTCTAAACCATCTATTTCTCCTCACTACTAATCCACCAGACGCCTTCTTTGTCTTTGCCTTCATGGTTCCAGACACAGTGCCAGTGATCATTGCTAAATGACCAAGTAAAAGACGGCTGTAGCACGCATATCTGAAAGGTAAGAAAGATGCTCTTCTCTCCCTCAGCACTCACTGTCTCATTTCTTTAGCATGCTATTTGCCTTTCTTCCTGTCGTCACTGTGTTCCACTCACAGAATCCTGTCTGTAGCCACAGGAAGCAAGAGGGGAAGCATCAACCAGCACTCAAGAAAGACATAATACATTGTTTGACACAGGAACACAAAACTCAGACTGTCAGTCAAAATGAGCACAAATCAGGCAGTGAAAATGTCTCATAACTAATTAATCTATCGGGAGAGTTCTAAAGTTGCTCTAAATATAACCTATTAGAACATTATACTGACTTATAATATCATAACAAAAGAAATGAGATTGTTCTAGGCCAGAGGTGGGTTCTTTAAAAAGAACATGTCAGCTGACTTGAAAGGAAGTGTGTGTTTTTTCCCAGAAGGCATCCTAGGGTGAGAAGTGATAAGAACTTACCACTTTCAGAAGAGGTACACAAAGACCTCATATGCAGATGGCATTTCTGTCTCCTTGCCTCCCACAACTTGGAATAACATGTTTTTTCGTTTTTTGTTTTTTTTTCCCCACTAGGGACAGTGCATTTAAAGATCAAATAGTTAAGTCACAAATTCAAGGACGCAAAACACACTGAGCACATTGTGGTCACTGCTCCTGGGTATCTATTGAAGAACTCCCAGACTTTCAGACAAGCTGGCCACCAGAGCAGCACCTCGATGTGTCTTTATTCCTCTTTCTTCTGTGCCTGTAGCCTGAACCACCCCTCCTACCTTCCCTGCTAAACATTAGCTAAATCTTTTAGTGATTGATGTTATTCTCCCCATTATACAGGAGATCAACAAGATGACACAGTCATGCAGCATTAAATTAAGGTCAAAAGCCTAGGCCTATTTCCACAACAGATATCTCTACCACCTACTTCTCTGCGAAAAATTTGGCACCAAAATAAAACTCAAGGGCTTCTACAGGAAGAAGGACACACCACGCACACACACACACACACACCTCTGTTTCTCAGGATGTCTGCAGACCATATCTATAGTATTTTATGACAAACATTACTCATTCACATCTTGTCCCCTGAGATATCAGCTTCCTGTGAGCAGAGCTTGTCTACTTTTCTATCCCTTATCCAGCCATTCTGCATCTTCTCCGAATGCTGCATTGCAAGCCTCGAAGGAAATCACCGGATAGGGACCTGGGGTTTCTTTTAGCATTTAAAGCCTCAGGCCATAATTTGATTACTTAAACCACATGAAAGCAGAAGATACCAAGTGCTTTACATATGTAAACGAAATAATTATTGCCAAAGGAAAGAATCACGCTGGTACCAAATAGATGAAAGAAATGCACGACCTATTATGGCTAAACTATATAAACTGTGGCCCATACTGAGATGGTGGTCCAAGCCCAAAGGACTTCACTCACCTAACTTAACTCAGACCCTAGCCCACAGTCACCTTTAAATATTTAATTGCTAGATGGATGGATTGAGTTGAAAATGAGAGTATTACCATGCGACAGAGGAAAGACTGTGTGGACAAGCAAGCACAGTCATATTACTTCTTTCATTACTAATAATCTTGAAGAATACGAATGATTGTGTTTTAAATCAAGCAAAATAATCTAAACAATGGCATCCTTGGCAAGCTGTCTACAAAGTACAGCTCGAATGATCTCTTTGATTCTATTTTGACAGCACAGTTGCTGTATCAAAGACAGCTGCAATCTTTTGTTTAAGTCACTACCTTGACTATATGATTTAAATGAGTAGGGATTGCTTTTAAATTTTCCTATAGTTATTTAAATGCATGTTCCCATTTTCGTGAATTGTACAAAAGTAATTTCGAAGATTAATTTCTGAAAACAACCTGGTGAAATTTGCATACAGGAAGCATAATTATTGTTGATATTTACATAGTTCTCCCTGCCATGTGCATGCACTATTGCCAACTGGTCTACAACCCATGGAATGATTGAAGAAGCTCTTGTCAGTACAATATGAATTTGTCAACAAATATTCAGCATCACAGGAAAACAAAAACAAAAATAAAAACTAAAAACCAAATTTCATGATTCAGCAACAGAGGGGTGTTCCTCTGTTTTATCTATTTTCTTGGGACCAAATCAGAAAAGATAAATCCATACAAAAAGAATGTGGCAGTCTTGCAATAAAGGTTAGTATGATTGTAAAGAAACTGGGATTCATGGGGCTACAGAGATGGCTCAACAGTTAAGAGCACTTGTTGCTCTTACAGAGTAGTGGGGTCCAATTCCCAGCACCCACATGCTGGTTCACAGCTCTCTGCAACTCCAGTCCCAGAGGGTCTGATATCCTCTTCTCATCTCCAAGGAGATCAGGTATACATGTGATACACAACCGGGCATGCAGGCGGAACACTCATAGACTTAAAATAATAAAAATAAATACAGCTTTTTTAAAAAAAAAAAGGTTCATGAGAAATTGAAAACATCACTGACAAGGGTAGAGAGGCAAGAATTGAGAATGTCGATGGCAGAAAGAAGCACATAAGTCAATGCTACAGAGAGCTAGTACACAGTGGAGTGAGTCAGAGAGTTCTGCCACTCAGGGGTAAGCAGATGTTCTGAATTTGGGCTTCACAATGCTTAGCAACTGTGTAAGTATGCTAAGTGCTTATATGAATTGTTAGGAGGAGTAAGAAAGACATAGATGTTTCAGAGCCACATATGGGGACACACACCTCCAATCCCAGCACTTGGGAGGCATAGGCAGGTAAACTCTGAGGATTTGAATCCAGTCTTGTCTACACTTAGAGTTCTAGGCCAACCACAGTCACAAAGTAAGACTCTGTCTCAAAAATCAAACAAAAACCAGCCAAACAAAGAAAAATATATTTGTCTAATTCACCTGAATGACAAAGCCGACTAGAAAACAAAGCTAGGGAAGTTGAAACCTAATCGTTCTTTAGAAAGTTGGTTGGATAGTGTTTTGTTGGGGCAAACATGTGAAGGAATGTTGCATTAAAGTGGACACAGGTGTGAAAAGCTAAGGCAGACTTGTGAAGGAATGTTTTGCTGAAGCAGATATAGGAGAGAGGATGTTCTGCTCAAGCAAGCATGTGAAAGGACACATGATGAAGGATTCTTTGCCAACTACATGCATGTATTGGTCTGCCTTACATTGCATAGTTGAGCTCCATTTGTCAGGATGCTATAGAGAGAAACACACATGTAAACTTCTGGTGGTGTGCTGCAGTTTGTTGCTGTTTCCAAGGACTTGGGCTGACTGGATGCATGTTCTGAGGCAAGACACATGCTGAGGCAAAGGACATGGAGAACATGTGACATTTGGAGGGTATAAATAGGACTCCGTGGAGTGACAGAGACAGAGGTTGACTTACTAGTACGGCCAGCTGTGAAATGCTTGTGGATCTCTGGTCTTCACTGATCTTTGCTTCCCTGAGAGAGGCACAGCTGAGAACTTCTCCTGGTGTCCCTCCAGATCCCTCCTGTTGACTCAAGCCAAGGCTGAGGTCTGGCTGTTTCTGTTAGGTTGTATCACTGCTGTTGTTAACCAAACTCTACCAAACTGGATGGATAGTGTATCCATGAAGTGTTTGCAAGTGGATCAAGCTGCCGCTACCTGCAAACCTGTGAACTGAACTGCAGATTTCCAGGCAGCTCAGATAGGAGGTGCTCCAAAGAACCTTTCTAAACAGGTCCACTTCCCCGTATCCTTTCTTTTCTACTGTACCCTTTCTTTTCTACTGTCTCTAGTGGATGGTGAGTTACAAGGAAGGTTGAAGCATTTGAGAACCATCATTAACAATAAGATTAAAAAAAATAAAGTTACTGGTTAGACTGAAGTTGCACAGAAAATAATAATATCCAACACTCACATAGTATCTCTTATGTTTAGGACACATAATTAAAAGAGATGTCTGTTCACTTAATTTTTAAAATGAATACACTCAATCATTTAGCGTATTACAGCTGTTGGAGCATTTCTTGCATTTGTCATGTTGTAAGGGAACCCAAGGAACTATGAGGATGGCAGATTAAGAACTTACTTCCAAGAAGCTCATATTTTGTGACACAAAACAGACACATGGGACATATTTTTTTAAATCTACATATTGTTAGCACAGAGAAAGAAGAAGTCACTTTTGCTTGGGACTGGAGTAAGATTTTTGAGGATAAAGACAATCTGGAAGAATAAGTAAGTATTTTCAATAGAAAATTAAAAGCATGTTGATACATTGGGCATTATGCATAAAAACCCTGGTACTCTGGAATGGCAGACTTGCTTTTAGCATCATAAATGTATCTCATTGTCAATAACAATGTGAGGAGATGCCCAAGGTCTTCAGTGTTCAGTGTGCAACAAAGAGACATTGGAGGATTTTTAAGCAATTAAATGGCATGAAGAAACTCCATCATAAATGGCTCCATCCAGAGACTCCATAGTAGTTGGCTACATAAGACCAATTATAGAGAAAGGTGAGTGACTATAATTGGAAAACTATACCTAGGGAATTAAGTAACCAAAGTAAGAGTAAGGACCCCTCCCCCCAAATGAAACTAATCAATAATGTTAGACAAGCAAAATTAATAAAATATACCTACTGACATGATAGAATGTAGATTGTGTAAACGTTATCCAGCATGTTTTAAGAAATATTTCATCATGGATGCAATTTTAATTTTGAGGTCTTTGACTATATTATTATATTAGCTGTTCCAAACCTTTTTAATCATTCATTTATACCAGTAGTAAGCTGTGGGTCCCAACCCCTTTGGAAACCATTGAAAAACATGGATATTTACATCATGACAGTAGCAAAATTACACTTAGGAAGTAGTTACATAAGTGATATTATTATTGGGATCACCACAACATAAGAAATGTGTTTAAGGGTTGTAACATTAGGAAGGCTGAGAACCATTGGGTTCCACCATTACAAAAGAGAATTCACCTCAAACACCTCTGTTGTGTAATTTGGTTATATATAATATTTTATATATACTAAAAGATCATTGTCTGATATCGATGAAAATTTTATCATACATGATAATGGATGGAAATTTATAATATTCAAAATATTTCTTTGATCAATATATGAATTCTACACAACTTATTTAGAACAGACCCCACTATCTTTTCCCTCCCATGCTCTGGTACACCTCATCCTCTCAGAAGAAGGTTGTCTGGACTCCTGAAAGCCTTCATTGAAACCTACTTCTGCTCATTTCCTAATTCTAGTCACTCACAACAGCTCTCTTGACTGTCTAAACAACTCACTTATCAGTAATTTTTTTTTAATCCTTCACAAGTTATATAGTTTTAGTTGAATTACAGCCCCGGTTAAAACATTAGTTCTACTCTGAATGCAATGTGACTTTTTACAAGATTTCTTTCCTGCATAACCTTACTTTTCTCATCTGTAAAATGGAATAATCATTCATTTTAAAGAGACATTATGGAAACTAAGTGAATGATGCATACCATGTTTTATAGTGTGTTGGCAAATGGCAAGCAAATAACCATGTGATGTATATTTTTATTTTGCTACCTTTACAGTGAAGTCTTGGTAACAAGTCTCCATCTTGCTGTTGTATTAATTCATCCATCATTGAACTTGCTGAAACAAAGATCTGAGCAAATCATTCTGATGTCCAAAATAAAGAACTATACCCATCAACTACAGGACCAATCCAAACACTTGATGAGGAAAGCAGGGCTCTGAGTATGGCTAGTCTGTGTCCGTGCCTCCAAGCCTGTCTGGAACACTCCTTACCATGCTGCTTATCAGATGAACGAAAAGGTTTACATCACTTCATGTAGGCCATGCTCTATCTCACCTACACATTTCAGTTCCAATGCACAGAATATTTCCCTTTCCTCCGTCGCCACCCCTCTAGTACTAACATTGTAGCTCTACTGAATCTCATTGTTTGTTCACTCAGGAAGAATGGAGCTTATGACTTCCGCTGTGTATGAGCCCAAAGTCCTACCCTTATTCCCTGGTCAGAATTCTCTGTATTGTGCCCACTTTTCCATCACAAGCCATTGTATCTTGAACTACAATTACATAAAAAAAGCTATCTGTCCCCCTACATAGCACACTCCCTGATGAAGGAATTTATGTCTTACTTGATCCGTGCAGTGGGCATGTTCCATGTTGAATACAGGCTCTAGAAAACCTTGAGTGTTTCCCAGGTAACTGCATTTTCAGGGACTTCTATGCTTCTATGTCTATGTGGGATTTGTCTGAGGAACTTTTCAACCTCTAAGGTCTTGTATCTATGGGGTGACTCTGGTTTTTAGATTTTTAAGGGTTCTAGAGCTAAGTGGTATGCAAGTGGGAACTGGGATGGGGGAAGTTCACCTCTATAATACATCTAGGTGGCTAGAAAGTGAGTTATGTGCTTGGAAGAACAGAGACAAGGGACTCTGACAAGACAAACTTCAAATCTAACTTCTGGTAATTTATAGTTGTTTAATTTTTTAGCAGTGATCCTGTTTTTCTCACTCTTTGTTTCCCCCTGTATCACATAAAGGGGAAAAAAAAGAAATCATACACATTGTTTTGAAAATGCAGCGGAGGCTAGAACAATGGCTCAATAGTTAACAACAGTAGCTGTTCTTCCAGAGGACTAGGTTCAATTCCCTCCACCCACATGGCAGCTCAGAACTATCTATTCATTCAGTCCTACGGGGATCTGACACCCTCTTCTGTTTTCCAGGGGGCACTGCATGCATGTGGTGCACAGATACGTATGTAGAAAAAAAAAACACCATATACACAAAAAATAATAAGATAAAACAAAGCACAAGAAAAGGAAATTCAATGACAGACATTAGTACAGTGTATCAATTTAATAAATGACCAGCTTTAGTAGTTCTTATTTTTTAAACAATTATTTATTTTATTTTATGTGTATGTTCTTGGGTGTATGTCTATGTACCATATGCATGTAGGAGTTCACAGAGATTAGAAGAGGTGTCAGATCATCTGGAACTAGAGTTACAGGCAGATGTGAGCAACCATGTAGGTTTAGGAATACAGCCTTTCACACCCTTTATTATGGCCACTAAAGAAATACAGCAGAAAACAAGTGTCCATAAAGGTATGAAGAAACTGGAACTTTGACATGTTGCTGACGGGGGTGTAAAATGGTACAGCTACTATGGGAAAACATGTAGTATCTATAAAACAAACAGAATTCCCATATGATCTTGTAATGACACTTCAGGATATAACCCTACAGAGCTGAAGGGAAGATCCCAAACCCATGTTTGTACACAAATTTTCATAAGTAGAATACTCTCAATAGTCAATAGGCAGAACTAACCCAAATGAAAGGAGTGGTAACTGGATACACAGAATGAGATGTATCTACACAATGGGACTATCACTCTATCATTAAGGAAGGACATTCTGATACACGTGAAAAATGGTGAACCTTGAAGACATGGTGCTAAGGGCAGTAAGTTAGTCACAGTGGGACAAAAACTCTATGAAGCCACTTATATGGAGTTCCTGCAATAATCAACTTCATAGAGACGGAAAGTAGACTGTCATTTGCCTTAGTGGGAGAAGATAAGCAGAAGAGTTAATGTTTAATAAGTATAGAGTTTCAATTTGAACAACGACAACTGTTTTTATTATGGGTCATGCGATGTGCATGTACTTAATGCCATTGAATGGTACACTTAATTAAAAATAATTAAAATGGTAAATATTATAATGTTCTACCACCATAAAGCATTCACTAAACAAGTTTTTATCTGCTCTACTAGGATAATTAAGCAACTATAGTAAAGCCAACTAGATAGGCTAACTGCTCTGAGATTCGACAGAACGTTGATTCCACATTCTTTCAGATTCCTTTAACACAGAATGGTGCTGAGTCCTGAAAGCTTTAATTTTCCATGGCCAAGCAAGCAGGCATGCACAAACACGCACAAAGTCTCTGGGGCCCATGGAGACACAAGCTGGAAACTGGGCTTGCCAGGATTAGACAGCCAGAGTCAACCCATGTATCACTCACCCAGAAGACAGCCCTCTGTGGAGAAAAAGAACCTCATAGTGCCCTAACAAAGAGGATAATAAATTCCGATTAGCCAAGGAAGCTCCAAGTCTAAATACCAGCTAGGCTCAGCCCCCGCGAACGGGGACGAATTATCTGAAAGGTCATCCTGAAGACACTGAACAAAGAGCCTCAAGCAGCTGGGTCCCTTAATTTGAGGAAACACTGAAGCCTTTAAAGAAGCCAGGGCTAGAGAGATGAGAACGTAGAGGGGCCTAGTAAGCACAGGGAGGATTTAATAGGAAGGGAAACACAGAGAACCCGGCTGGACCCAGACAGCCATGGCTCAGCTCAAGTCTGGCAGAAGGCCTCTGGAAGGAACTGCCATTGCCTGCACTAGCCTGGGGTGGCCCGTTTTGGCACTCTAACAAGACAGAATGGCTCTGATCTCAGCGATTAAAGCTTTCAAACCGCAAGCCTCAGGGAGGGAGTAGGCCCAGAGTTCCAGCCTGCCGTCCACTCGTGTTCACTCTTCTTCAGGCTGTGGGCTGCTGACAGAACCCAGTCTGTCTCCAGAAAATTCCAGGGGTCTCCCAGGAATCTATGGCCAGGTTCATCCAGTAGCCTCTCGCCTGAGCCCTGTTGTCACAACTCCAGGGCTGGAAAGATGGAAAGCTCCTTGGGAGGCCCATGTGGCAGCCAGGAAGTGGTGTGCTGGCCGGAAGCCATTCGTAGCTTCCAGTAACCTCTCTGTCTAGAAAATCCATAGAGAAGAGGATGAAGGAGCCATGTCTCGTAGGTGAAACCTGAGTAATTCTCCTCCCACACTGAAGCCACTCCATCTTTAAAATGCCCTTCATTATGCAAGGGTCGATTGCAAGCATGTTGCCTCTCCAAGACACTGAGTCAAATTCCCGAGTCTCTTAAGGAGCGAGGGATTAACACTGTGCACTGATCCAAGCACTGTGTTAACCAGAACCAGTCATGGGCCTAGTGTTTCAGGAAGACTGTTTTTCTCTTGAACTTGAATCTTACGGCAGCTCTACAAGGTAGGTGATAATGTCCACATTTTCAGGAAAAGAAAAACGGCAGAGCCCAATATTGAACCTGCATTTGAAAATCTCTAAAATCTTCTCCACTGAATCATGTTAGTCCCAAAGCAGACTTTTACACATAGGGGCTTCCCAGGCCCGCAAACTGATTCTAATTCATATATTTGAGGCTCAGAATTTTACAAGCTTGCCAAACGTCACACTGTTAGTGGGTTACACAACTGGGGTAGAGGTTCATTCATTCTGAGTCCAAAGCCAATAATTCTTCCTTCGTGACTTGTATATCTTTAGTAAAAAGCAAAACAAAACAAACAAAAAACAACAAAACCTGTGTCCCTTTGTCAATCAGAAAACACTTTGTTCCTTCCATCTTGAAGCTTAAGCCCTTAAAGAATAGCACAGCAATTATACTGCCCCGATGCCCCAGAAGCCACAATTTACTACAGAATGAGGTGACATGAAACAAAGCAGACACGTCTGTCTCCCAGGCCAAAGAGACTGTCTGGATTGCACGGGCCTGATGGTCTTTATTGAGAAGATCTGAAGCTCATTTAAAAACCAAAACCAAAAATCTGGTTGAGAAAAGTGGCAACGTGTGTGTGTGTGTGTGTGTGTGTGTGTCTGTCTGTCTGTCTGTCTGTCTGTATGTATATATGTATGCATGTATGTATGTGTGTGTCTGTCTGTGTTGGGTTCAGGTCCCAGTCTGGCTAATAATTCCAGTTTTTTATTAAACTAAGTAGGCTTAAGCAATGGAAATGAGAAATCATTTCTCAAAGAGGAATGGATTCTAAAGCAGTAAAAGCAGCGTTCCTTCCACAATTCATATGATCCAGCAAATACAAGTATTTTTTTTCTTCAGAACCAAATTCTCCAAGCCATTGTCACATGAGTAAGAATCACTGATAATAGTCAGATCCATCTTTTTGTTCCCCCCTCTCTCTCTCTCTTGAAAGAACTGTTACCAAGTGCAGGATCATACAAATTGAGGGAAATGGAAACCATTTTTGATATTGCCTATAGTCTCATAATTTCAGTTAAAATGACAGAGACTACTTTAAGGATCACTCAGGCCCAATAGGCAGGAAATAGTTAAATCACAGTGACTTGGAGGAGACCTCTATGTTTTAAAAGAATAAACCTAGGGCCAGTCAGCTCCCTTGAGTACCATCCTTACAGCAGAAACTTGCATACTAAAAGATGCATTAAGAATAGGTTTATCTTTAGTAAGCAGTGGGAGAAAATCTTCTCTTGTGAGACTAGTGGTCTTAGAATTACACACAGTAGATACCCTGAAAAAAAAATATCTTCCACGAATATGCCCAAGTGTGAGATCACACCAAACAAACATCCCTTTAGGTGGCCAGCTGAGCTCACACACAAGTGAACTCCCCAGAAGTGAGAGGTCCAGAGGGAAGCTCCAAAGCAAACTCTGCAGTGGACGGAGGTCCTCTAAGGTGAAAAAGGGCAGAAGAGGCCACTCAGTAACCTCAAAGCTTGGGTTGTAATGCCCTGCTTTGATAGAAAATGAGTCTTGGGCTTACTCACATTGGGGAGACATCATAACTTACATATAATTTAGAAAGATAAATCAGAAATGATCTGCCTGTTCTTGGGGAGGCAATAAGTAAGCTCAGTGCGCTCTCTCTCTTTCTCTCACTCATTCCCCTCTCTTGTTTAGTTTATTTTTATTCTCTCATTTAGTTTATTTTTATTATTTAAAACAAAGTTTGAATTAAATATGCTTCAATCATTTCCTCTCTCCCAAGTCCTTCCAGATCTTCCCCACTTCCTACCCACCCAATCTTCTTAAGTTCTTTCTCAAAAAAAACCAAGCAAACAAAAAAACCCCAAAAAATCAAAAACAAAAATAAAACAATGTTCAAACACATAAAACAAACAAAACCACCAAACTGTAGCCAAATAAAAGCACATACAAAAAAAAAAATGAGGAGTCCATTAGATGTCGACCAACTCTTGAACATGAGGCCAGTTCCGGAGTGGTTGGTATATTCAGTGTCACTGTAGTAGAGAAAACTAAGTTTTCCCTCTCCAGCAGGTTTAGGTGACAGTTCAGTTGTTAACCTTTACCCTAAGGGCTAGATTTTCATTCATTCATATATACATTCATTCTGTTCTTAACATAACAAAGTAATATATAGTAAGACATAACAAAATGTATCACTTTGGAATTGGACAAGATAAAATAGTAGAAGGAAAAGAGTCTAAGAAAAGAGACAAGAAGCAAAGACCCACTTGTTGACACACTCAGGAATCACATAAAAACTCTGACCTGGAACCCACAATACATATGCAGAGATTCTGGCGCAATCCCATGCAGGCCTAGGGTGTGCTGTCTTGGTCTCTGAGTTCATACGAGCTTTGCGCATGTTGATTTAGAGTATCTTCTTTTCTTGGTGTCCTCGTTCCCTCCAGCTCTTATATTCTTTCCATCTCCATTTCCATGGAGTTTTGTGAGCGCTAGGGGAAGGATTTAATGGAGACATCCCATTTAAGTCTCTCTGCGTAATGTCTGACCATGGGTCTCTGTATCTATTCCCATCTGCTTCAGGAGGAGGCTTCTCTGCTGATAGCTGAAGAAGGCACTTATCTCTGAGTAGAGCAGGATATTATTAGGAGTTATTTTATCACAAAATTTTAGAACAGTATTATTTGACTTTTTCCTAAGTTGCTGGGCTCTCTTGTCTCAGGTTCTCGGTCACCGTAGCAGTATCAGGTATGAGTTATAGCTTGTGTAGAGTAGACCTTCAGTCCACTCAATTATTGGTTTTGCACCACCATCCCCTTAGTATATCTTGCAGGAAGTACACCATTGTAGATAAAGGGTTTGTGGCTGGCTTGATACTTATCTTTCTCTTTTGATGGCATGCAGAGTACCTTCTTGTACGACAGACATTGGAATGTAGGGGTAGGACTCTCTGTAGGCAAACATCTCTACATCTCACGTTCAATATAGATAATTGTCTTCAGTCGTGGGGCCCTACTATTAATTTGTGGAGAGCAACCTTTAGTCATGGCAATAGCCTAGACTGTTTGGGTATTTCTAGAGAGCATCTTTAACTAACAACTCAACTGGATGTAACTGAGTCCTGACACTGGAAGCTTCACTGGGTGATAAGAGTGGGGCAGTTGAGATTCTATCTCCCTATTATTTGGCTCTTTCATTTAGATTACCATCATATATGTGTATATGTAAGAAACTGTTGCCATATTAGGCCTCAAATGCTCCTTAATTTTAGCTGTCTCTCCCTGTATTCCCTCCCACAAAACCCTCTCCCTTCTTCCTCCTCAAGTGATGCTCCCATTGCAGTACCACCTCCCTTCTAGATCTTTCTATTTTATTTCCCTTTCTTAAGGAGATCTATTTGTTCACTCTGGTTCCTTTCTTTATTTCTAACCTCTGTGGTTCTATAGATTGTAGCTTGGTTACCACTGGCTTAACAGATAATACTCATATATAAGCAGATAGATACCATATTTGTCTTCTGGGATAGCTCACTGAGGATGATTTTTTTTCTAGTTCCATCCATGTGCCAACAAATATCATGTTGTCATATTTTTTAGCTGCTCATTAATACTCTATTGTGTAAATGTACCACATTTTCCTAATTTGTTCTGTTGAGGGACATCTAGGTTGTTTCCGATTTCTGGCTATTATGAAGAGGACAGCAATCAACATGGTTGATTTTGGTTTGGTAGGATGAAGCATCCTTTGAATATGTGCCCAAGAGTAGTACAGCTGGATCGTGAATCAGATTGATTGCCATCTTCCTGAGAAACCACCATACTGATTTTCATGACTTGGCACTCCAATAAGTCATATATGAATGTTACTCTTACTACACATCCTCACTATCATGAAGCGAAGTTCTATTAATTTGGGTTGTGGGTAAGATATTAATGTCCTGAAATATATATTCAATAATTTGTACTTGTGTTGAACTTCAGTTCTAGTTTTATAATACCCTTATCTTCTCACAGGCTGGAAACTGAATCATTTTACAAAATAGATATTAGGCTTCTAATATACCTGGAATGGCAAATACCACCATTCATATGAGAAAATATTTTAGATCAAATGTGAGCATGATTCTCACATTAAAGACTCATGCAAGGTGAACTATTATCAGCATGAAAAAAAAAAACCCCATAGGATCATGATGACTAAGCATTTTCACAGGAATAATGGAAGCGTATTAAATTGTTTAATAGTATAAAAGAGTTGTAAAAGATAAGACATTGGAAAAAGATAGATACTTAAAAAGAATGAGCTAGAATTTCTAGAGATGAAAATATAGTCATTAAAATAAAAAATTCAACAGTTTATGCTTGAAGGAAAACCTTGTCAACTCAATGATGGATTAAAGGTCATGAGTTGAGACCAGCTGACATCATGGAAAGAGAGTGGGACTTTGGGCAGGGTGAAAAGAATTGTACAAAATAGATAATACCCACCAGCACTTATGGACTGTTTCATATGTATAAGACAGCATCATAAATGCATATTATGTCTTATAATTTCTATAATAACTCTACAAGGTGGGATCTAGTCTCTTCATAGCAAAACAACAGAAGTAAGAAAGTCTCTCTCTCTCTCTCTCTCACTCACACACACACACACACACACACACACACACAAACATACAAATGCACACATACAATAGAAATGTCTGGGAATCAAGTCCAGTCAGTTGCAATTCAAAGTCCTTCTTTAAAAACTACTAACTTTTATTGCTTGACCCGTTAAGCTAAAATCTAATTTTAATCAGGTGAGTAAGCTTACATGGCCTGACCATTGAGAGAATATTTATTCCTCATAGAAGGCTGGATGGGCCCTTTCACAAATATAGTTTGCAGCTCTCTTTCATGACAATATTTGATCCACAGCTCAAACTGTATGCCAGAGGATTATAGAGTTTGAAGGATTAGACAGGTATCTGATGTCAGAATGTGCCTTTGGCAAGTCCAGATGTTCTCTAAATCTGAGAGACTCAGGCAGATGTTAGTGATCTAACCTGTCATGGAAGAATCCAGAAAGACAGAAAAATGCTAGATTACTAGGCTTGGATGATTAGCAAAATGGCTGGAGTGGGGGCTATGAGAGGTATTCATGGTGAAGTCTGAATGGACTCTGGCTCAGAAATCCTTTATTCTATTATGTTTCTATATTCTATAATATTTCATTTATTCTATAATATTTCTGACTGAGGACCAGTGACTTACAGGAAGTCTGGAAAGTAAAGATGAGTTTGCTACTGACTAGAGCAAAACAGAAGAGGGCTGAAAGTCATCAGGCTTCTCTCATGATGTGCCCAGCCCAGATTATATCTCCAGAAGGTTATATAATAAGTAATATGTTAATAACACCTGTGGAGGTAACAGGATTAGCAAAATAGTTATACAAACACAAAAGTTTACTAGAAGCATTTCAAAGAATAATTGCTCCTTATCTCATAGACACACACACACACACACACACACACACAAACGGACAGTGAGTATTTCTAAGAAAAAAATTACAAATCACAGGGTAACTTATAGGGAATGATTATGTTTAGTAATGTAAATGTAATGTATATGAATGAGAGTAAAGAGTAAGGTTTTAAAAATGTATGCAAGAACAGTCTGCTGGTGGTGGCATACACCTTTAATTCCTGCACTTGGGAGGCAGAAGCAGGCAGATCTCTGTGTGTTCAAGACCAGCCTGGTCTACAAAGTGAGTCCCAGGATAGTCCAAGATACATAGAAAAACCCTGTCTCACAAAATCAATAATAGTAATAATTTATGCAAGAACAAACTGGTCAGCATTCAAGTGTGGGTCTAAAGTGATTACTTAAATCAAGTGTGAGCACAATTCTCACATGAAAGACTCATTCAAGATGAACTATTGGCATGAAAGAAAAAAAAACAGAATCATGATGGTTAACCAATTCCACAAGAATCATGAAATCATATTAAATCATTTAATAGTATAAAAAGAACTGTAAAAAAAAATAAGACATTAAAAAAAGCTGAGAAGCTATTGAGAGTAGATGGCCACTGAGAGAGGAAGAGTCTGTTTTCTTCAAGAGTATGGTCCCTAGTAGGTTGATTATGTCCTATACCCATGAATTATGGGCAGTAATCAGACTCAGTAGGTTATTTGGTTTTTTAAGGAACATGATGGTTGGGAGGTAAACATGGGGGAGATCTGGAAAGAGTTGAAAGGGGAAGTGGGGGTAAATGTAACTGAAATACATTATATGCATGTATAAAATTCTCAAAGAATAAATAAACATATTTTATTAAAAAATCGGCATTAGGAGAGCTGGCTTAGAGGCTAAGAGAGCTTGGAACTCTTACAGAGGACCCAGATTCCATTCCTAGCACCTACATAGTGGTTCACAGCTTTCTCTAACACCAGTTCCGGAGAATCTGATGTCCTCTTGTGGTGGCTATAGGCACTGCAATCAAGTGATGCACATACATACATACATACATACATACATACATACATACATACATACACAATGCAAAATATACACACAAAGCAAATCAATTAGCAAGTATATTAGCACATTTTCCTGACTTGGATATTGGCTCTTGGACAATCAACAATGACTAAAATATTTATGATTATCACAGTCACAAGAAACTATGTTTAAAATCTTTCAAAATTTTTTTCACAGTTCTCTGGAGTTTCTCTCACTAACCTTAAATTACAGGTAGAAAACCTGAGGCAAGAGTAGTGAATGGTGATTGTGTAAGATCAAATAACTTATTACATGACAGCCAGATTCTAAATTCAGAGTTCTCTGATTCCATTGAGCTCCTCAATACCTGTTAGTGCCAAGTGAAGTGGTTAGTCAACCTGAAGAAAGCCCATATGTAAATCTATGGCTTAGGTGAATCTAATATGGTGAAACTAATAAAGGATACATTTAAAGTCAGCCTGAACTTATGCCAAAAAAAAAAATAATAGCACCATTAAATAAACTTTGGGGAACGCCCCACTCATTAACTAGGAAAAGATCCAGGAGGAACAACATAAATCAAACTGTGGGACATGAATCACAAAAAACTGGCATTTCAGTGGCCTGATGTTCTGTGAAGACAATGCATGATCTCTAGAATATTTTGCTTCATTTGGGGATTCATGTGGTAGGAGGAATATATGTAAAATGTAGGTTGTCCCCCCCAAAAAGAAAATAGCTAGTAATATAAAGAGACCCTTCTTTGAATGCAAGACATCCCACTACCTGGTAAATAGAGTGATATTGGGATGAACCCCAAACATTGTATTTTCTAGCTATGAGAAATCATGTACTTGTGTTTCAATAATTATTTGGAGTCAGCAACACCCGGCTAACAGTATATGTAAATGCCACTTCCTTACCTGCCTTTAAAAGGAAGGCAAGCTGCTATGGGGAAGGTCACCTTCCCGGGCCTACTAGTTGAGTAAGGAATGTGGTTTTTTTGAATAATAAAGCGCTGTCAGCAAAGGTTGGGGCTGGAAGCAGTCTAAGATGCTAGCAGACAAGGAGAGATGCAGGAGAAGCAGACAACAGCTGCAGGAGAAGGCAAAGGGAGACCGGACAGAGATGGAAGCAGGCAACGAGAACCACATGGGGGAGAGTTGGAGAGATGGCTCAGAGGTTAAGAGCACTGACTGCTCTTGCAGAGGTCCTGAGTTCAAATCCCAGCAACCACATGGTGGCTCACAACCATCTGTAATGGAATCTGATGCTCTCTTCTGGTGTGTCTGAAGACAGCTACAGTGCACTCACATACATAAAATAAATAAATAAATCTTCAAAAAAAAATAAAATAAAATACCCAGTTTTTTTTTTTAAAAAAGTCAGTAGTTAGCTTAGAGACTGTCCCAGCAAAAGGCCAACAGCTTTAAACTATACAGATGTCTCTGTGTCTTAGTTAAATGGCAAGAGGGATCTGTGAAAGACCATAATGCATGTTCAGAAAAAAACACAATCAAGTTCTGATTTGTTCTGATGTAACGTGGTGATTAAAATATTGGATGGTGGAATGAGGCCTGCCTGGGTTTGAATCTGGGCTGAACTAGTTAACAGTCATGTGACTCCAAAGAGGTAACCAGAGCTATCTGTGCCTGAGTGTCTGACCATAAAAACTGGGCTAGTAATCTAACCTCCCCATAGGAGTCTTTTGAGGGTCAAATGAATGTACTAAATTGACAAGTTTAACACAAGTCATTGGCTTAATATTTTTTGTTTGTTTTTTGAGGCAGGGTTTCTCTGTCCATGGGCAGAGAGGTTGGAGGCCAGCAAGGTCTATAGAGTGAGTTCCAGGACAGCCAGAGCCTCTGCCTCTCAAGTGCTGGGACTAAAGGTGTGCACCATCACTGTCCAGCCCTCTTAAATACATACATACATACATAAAAAAGTTGCTGTTATTATCTTATTATCTCTCTAATGGAAAAATCTATTATCAGCTAAGGAAAAAGGGTCGTCTCGAAGATTTTCCCCAGTCTCTAAGCCCTTGGAAATCCTACTCTCAGTTTGGGTGAATCCTTCATTTGTATAAAAGACTGTCCATTCCTGGAACATTTTAACCAAAATCCTACCTAGCCCAAAGGCCTTTAGATACACCTCGATAGCTGTCTTCTATTTTCTAACTGTGTCATGCAGAATAAATTACTTTTATCCTAGAGCCTTGACTACCTCTGCTCATAATGCCTTGATGATATATGAGTATGTATCTATGATTGTCCCCAGTACTGTGCCTGGTACAAGGGCAAGTGTTTAGATAATGTTATTCCCACCCCCTCTCCCCGTAACTTAAGAGAAGCTATGGCAATGCTGCCATTCTGGAATATATTCATTTAGTCAACGTACCTAAGCATCACAGCTCCATGAATAAAGATGAGTCGAGTATGACCTCCATCCTAGAAGTGTGCATGGTCTGAAGGAAGAGATAATAAATAAGCAAACAAGGTCACAGTGTTGAGTGTGGCAGGAGCCAGTGACCTCTGTAAAGTCACACATGGAACTACGGGAAATATCCACACTGTAGTAATTTGAGAAGCAAGAGCAGAAGTTGGGAGGCAAGGAGACAGCAAGCAGAAATCACTCCTAAGAAACCTCCATGGCTTCTATTTTCATTCGTTGAAGTGGAAAAAAAATGGAAGAGGAGAGGGACATCTTGAGGCTACCAGAGCTATTTGAGTGTGTTCGTTGCGTTGAGACCGTGTTTAAAACCAGGGGGGAGAAATCCAATGAAAAAGAAGCAATTAAGCATCAGTCCAGTAAAAGCATCCATCATACAGTTCCAGCTGAAACTCCTAGAGCATGCTAACAGACAGGGATGTGGACTTCTCTGCCTTCTGGTGCAGAGTCTCAGTGGATATAGAGACAAACAGACAGATCCAGAAGTTCCTTTTCTGGGGATGCAGCCTCCTTTCAGCAGCTCCACGCGGACTGAAGATATTCAGACCTCGACAGTCACCCACGAAGACCACAGGAGCCCTCAAACTTATCCCCTTTGGAGTGGAGGGGGCCCAGAGGAACACTGACAAGCCACAACCAAATTTGTTTCTTGCTTCGGTTTTTTGTTTTGTTGCTCCTTGGGAACAGGCACAATTTGCATTGAGGTTTGCACAAAGCCAAACAGCTTCAGTGTCAAATGGAAATCCAGCAGGCTCTTCCCAAGATGTACTGTTCCTTTTGTACAGGCTGGCGACTTGGGAGAGGGGGCCCAGGACATAATGACTGTGTCTCTTGGGAAGCACATCCAGACAATGGTCTGTGTGTGAAAGGGGGAACAGATTAACCAGGACCGGGCTATCTCCCATTCGCTTTTCTTAAAGAAAGACTCTATTACCAGGAAGCAAAGCACACACAAAAACAATACATAAGCTAACAGAGTACTGGCTTTCATATACTCAGAAATAACAGAACATGGACAAGCTACAACTTTCCAAATCCCCTCGAAAATCCTTTGCAAGAGCAGAGATGGTATGTCACATCTACACTCTTTGTTTAATGCATTTGTTCTTTTGTTTGATCAAGGGGGCAGCAGCCTAACTCATTATATTGGGGGAGCTGCATTCATTCCTTTGTGTGTCTTTTTCTTCTTCTAATCTTTATTAAAATCAAAAGAGGAGCCACTCTAATCCTTCAAATGATAATTTATTTCTCAACCTACAAAGTCAGCGTCTTCTCTATTATTTTAAAAACAAATCGATGCAAAGATTTTAATTAAAAATGAAATAGAATGAACCAAAAAACAACACACAAAAAAAAAACCCAGGCATTTGTTAGATCAACACACAAATTTGTTTACAATTTAATGGGCACCAGGGCTCCTGGTGATAAAGGATTTTAATGCACTAGAATGTTTCATTGTAGTTGGTAAATTCTCCGGACTTTCATTTGAGTTTTTAGAGAGAAAAACACATCTAGAAGTCTCCTAATGAAACGCCCTGACCCTGGGAAATTTTATGCTTCTAAATGTGTTTCTGCCCATCCCCCAGCCTCCATCTCTGCCAGCCGCCTCCTTGGCTAGAAGATTCAGTGGGTTCTATTTTAGCTGGGGTTATTCATCTCAGATAGCAAAGCAGGTTTGGTTTCTGAACAAGGAGAAAAAAGACTCTGTGTTAAGGAGACAGGCTTTGGCCTGCCCCTTTGGTAGGTGGAGTTGGTGAGATTGGAGAATGATCTTTAGAAAAGCTGGAAGAAGAGGAAACCATTTGGAATAGAAGATGGATACCTGTCCCCCTCACAAATGATTTTATGAAAAGACACTTGCTGGAAATGTAACTTGAATATTTACATTCATTCAACGTATGTATGTATGTATGTATGTATGTATGTATGTATGTATGCATACATGTATGTATTGCTCCTGAGTTCCAACAATGATGCTCATGGATTAGATTTCAGTGAGTTGCCTGGAGTTCAATCACCCAGCAACACCCTCCCCTGCTGTGAGTCAGGCCTTGAGAAAGAAGTCATAGGGAGTCCAAGTGCACGGTTCAGTGGAGAAGGCAAGCAATTCGATAAAAGCAGAGGCAGGCAAAGATGCTAATTGCTGTGGAAAGGGACACCCCAGGAGAGGAATCTACCTCTGAGGGACTTCCACTTGGACACTAGAGACAAGTTACAGGATGGGGATGGAGGGTTTCCTTAGGCTTTGCAGAAGAAATGAGGTTTAAGTCTCTGGGTGAGAAGAGCTTTCAGGAAAATCACCCTGTAAGAACAGGCTCCAGGCTCTAAAGTACATGCATGGCTCATTGTGGCTCAAGACCTGGAAAGATGTGCATAAGTGGGAGAACGAGAGGAAATGGTGACAGTGACCTTTCTCCTGGCTTCCCTGTGTATCCTAACATTAGGTTAAGTCTTTCTGACAGAGTTGGAAGCTCTGCATCTGTAGTGGTTTGAATAAAAACGGTCCTCATAAGCTCATATACTTGAATGCTTGGTCATTTGGATTGAAGCTACTGAACAGGGTAGGAGGTGTGGCCTTGTTGGAGTAGGTGTGACCCTCCTGGCGGAAGTGGATCTCTCACTTCGAGTGGACTTTGGAGTTTCAAAAGCTCAAGACAGACCCATACTCTCTCCCTACTGTATGCTGATTCAGACGTAGAACTCTCAGCTACCTCACTTTCTGACTGCATGCTTCCCACCATGATGATAACAGACTAAATCTTTGAAACTATAAACCAGCTCCAATTGAATGTCTGCCTTTGTAATATAATTATATGTGTGTATGTAAATATAATACATAATATAATAATAATGGATCATGATGTCTCTTCACAACCATGACTAAGACACCATCTAAATCTGAGGAACTCTTCTACATTCTGTGTTCCTCATTGGTCTCTCCCCACTAAACTCTGCACGCATGGTCTGCTGGCTTTCCCTTCCTCTGTTTGCAGAGCCACAATGGAGGGGGCAGCATCTGAAGCTCAGCTATCCAGAACTAAACTTGAACGAGAAATTAAGGCACTATTTTGTGGGGATTAAAAACAAGAACAAAGTGCACCTGAGTTCAGTGAGTTTGTCCTTAAGCTCTTTACATCCCTGGATGAGACAACCTGCTGTCCAGGTTCCCCTTCATGAATAAAGAATGCACCACTGTGGACAGAGATCCCCACATCCATGTTAGCTGGGTAGAACCTGTAACAAGGTCCTACCTATCCAGTGGCTGACTGGGGGTGTATAAATGACTGGGCTTCTCAACCCAGCATGAGGAAGCTCTCTATAGGTACCATCTATTTTTATAATTCTCTGTAGAATGCACAAAGAACAACGTGACTTCTCCCTTTCCCGAGTTCTACTTTTGTCTCCTCTCTTGCAAAGCTGTTAATGTCAAAAGCCCTCCCCAAGAGATGTTCTCTATGCTCCTCCTCTGTCCAAATCTGCTTCTGAGATCATTCGGTTTTTCCACAGTCCCTCGAGAGACCAGCCTCAGGATATCTATGACTGATTTGCCACAATCATGCTGACAATGCCCAGGTTAATAATAAATCTACAAGTCACCAGTAGATGAACCAACAAACCCAATGGAATTAATAAATAAAATACAGCATTCAGTTCAGCTAGCTTTGTACGTCCACAGTATTCTGGACACAAAACTTACCACAGATCTTCTGGAAATCAGTCACAGACATCAAAAATGGCAGATCATTTTGAACTAGGAGTTTATCCTAGAGAAATTACAGACAGAAGAAGTTTTGTCCATAATGCTTTGGCAGCATCAGCTGGAGAAAATGAAAATCTACATTGGTCTACCTGCTCAGGGTTAAGGGAGCTGAAGACAATGGCAAAATCCACATGCATAAAGGCTAAAGGAAGAGAAGAGACATGGCGTATCAGTGCTTGGTCCTAGGTATGTTGCCATGTTAGACAAAAAAACAGCCTTCTGCTTATTCCTCTGAAAGCCATTTTAGGACAGTCTCTTCAGAAGTTTATCCCAAAGAAATTCTCTTTTTAAACATCTATCCTAGGGCTGGAGAGATGGCTCAGTGGTTAAGAGCACTGACTGCTCTTCCAGAAGTCCTGAGTTCAAATCCCAACAACCACATAGTGGCTCACAACCATCCGTAATGAGATCTGACGTCCTCTTCTGGGGTGTCTGAAAACAGCTACAGTGTACTTACATATAATAAATAGATAAATAAATAAATAAACAAACATCTATCCTTCTTGGAGAAACCTCTCTACTTCTTGGAGACTTGACTCCTGCTTTGCAACGCCCGTGTATTAAATATGTATCACATGGCTCCACTTGTCCTGGAAACAAGTAGCTAGCCTTCCCTTCCTCTCTCTGCATCTCTTTATACACAGAAATTAGTGACCCCCAGCAGGTGCATGATAGAGGGCAGGACAGAGGACAAGACAACCAGGGAAAGGACTCTGTGAAGATGATTTTAGCTTGTGTCTCCAGAACTCCGAGAGAAAGGTTCTGTGGAATTTGAACTGTGGAGACACAGCCAACAGGGCTGTCTGTTTAGTCCTTCCTGCCCCCACTTGTAGCTGCATCAGATAATTATCATAGGCTAATCAGGTCAACAAACTTGCTGAGTACTGACAAGCTGGGCAGCCTCAAGTTTGCTCTCTGTGGGTGAGGTCAAGAGGGCTACCTGACTGCTGAGACACAAGTCAGCAGAGGACAGTTAGTTGGCTGAGAAAGCTATAGGATCCAAGAAATCAGATGGCTGGGTGAAGATGCTCTCTCTCTCTCTCCCTCTCTCTCTCTCCATCTCCCTCTTCCTTCTACCTTGCTCTCCTCCCTCTCCCTTCCCCCACACTTCTCTGTCTCTCTCCACTCTTCTCTCTCCCCTCCTCCTCCTCTTTCTTCTTTTTCTTCTTCTTCTTCTTCTTCTTCTTCTTCTTCTTCTTCTTCTTCTTCTTCTTCTTCTTCTTCTTCTTCTTCTTCTTCCTCTCTCTCTCTCTCTCTCTCTCTCTCTCTCTCTCTCTCTCTCTCTCTCTCTCATGTTCTATCTTTTTTTTGGTTGTTTGGTTTTAGTTTGAGAAATTAAAATATAATTATATCATTTTCTTTCTTTCCTCTCCTCTCTCCAATCCATGACATGTACTACCCATTGCTTGATCTCAAATTCAGATCTTTTTTTAATTGTTGTTGTTGTGTGTGCTCCTAAATATATAAATACAAACTGTTACTTGTAAGTGTATAATTTCAGGACTGAGCACTAGGTATTGTATAACCAATTTGGTCTGCTCTTCCCTGGGGAAAAATTTATTTCCCCCACTCTCAGCATTCCTTAGTTGCCTATAGTTTTCTGTCTGGGGTTGGAATCCTGTGATCTTTCCACCTTCCATGTTATCAGGTCTATTGGTGACTTCCTTTTTTCAGGTCTTGCTTAGGCAGCCATATTGATAAGACTTCATAGACGTAGATTCCTGGACATTTCTACGAGATGCCATCTCACAGCGAACTTCCTATTCTTCTGGCTCTTTCAATCCTTCTGCCTCCTTTGCTTAGGGACAGTGTTGTAGGTGTATCAATTGGGACGGTGTATCATACAATCACTTATCTATATTTTGATTGGCTGTGTTTCTGCAATGGTCCCTATTTACTGAAAATACAAGTTTCTTTGATGAGAGCTATAGTTATTTGTTGAGACAATTATTGAGAATGTAGTTTGGAATTGTGCTCATTTATTATAGTGATAGTTGTAGGTTTCCATCCAAGATTCAACACCTCCAACCCTGGGTAGTTGGCTAGGTTTCTAGTAAGTACCAGACTAAACTTCCCTCTTGTTGAGTGGACCGTAAGTCCAATAAGAGAACTGTTGTTTAGAGTGCTATTCTGGTTGTTGTTGTAGTTCACAGGTGTCATATAGCTCAGTAGAACTGTTGGTTACTTCCTTCCTTCCTTTAGAAGCTTACATGCCAGCTTCTGGTACCATGAAAACCAAGCTCCAGGGAAGAGGCTTTCAGGTCAGGCCCTGTGTCCAAAGTACATAGCACCTTCAGCAATGGAGACTTACTGTCAACCTCTGGGAGGCAACCAAGGATGACAGCAATAGCCTATAATGCTTTAGGAGTCTCTTGGACAACACTGACTGTCAACCCAAAGGGGAGCTTTTCATGTCTAGTATTGTGGGTTTTGTCTGTGTCTGGTTCTTATAGATAGCATTGTCAGCCCGATGGGAAATGCTAATTTAAACTGTATTTTTATGTGTGTACACATAGTCATATATAATTTTAGATAAGATAATAATATGATGTCTTTGTGATTTTCAGGTATCTTATTGTTATTTTATCCTCTTCACTCCCTTTCCTTCTGTATTGACATCTGTCCTCTCCCTAATTAAAGACACACACACACACACACACATACACATACACACACACATGCACACACACACACTTTTTCCCATTTTCCCCTCCAAATCATGAGTGCCCCTCCTTTCCCTCCCTGTTGTTCCCCTCCCGTCTCCCTTCCCCTCTTTGCTTTCCTGGTTTCTGTGGTTATTCCAGGTTATCAGCTCACATCTGAGGATTTAGAGTTACAAGTCACAGAGAAGAGAGATCATGTGATACTTGTCTCACTAGAACTGATTACTCCACTCAAAATGGTATTTTCTAGTTCCATCCACTTCTCTACAATTTTTTTCTAATTTCAATTTTCTTTACAGCTGTACCACTTTTTCTTTTTTTTGAGACAGAGTCTTGGACAGCCTGCTTTAAACTGTTCACATAGCTAAGAAAGTCCTTAAAAACTCTAATACTCCAGTCCTCCATTTCCGAAATATCGGGATTAGGTATTCCCATTACTCTTTCTTTTACTTTCCATGATTGTATTCTTATCCACTTTACTTACTTTAGAGAAAACAAAACAAACAAACAAACAAAAAAACCCCACCTCAGCTCTTAGAGTGTAGATTGGAATTTAAATCTCTGTTAGGTAACTATGGGTACAACAGTTAACCCATGAAATGTACAATGAGGGCAATAATATCTGCCACACAGAGATGTTATGTGAAAAATTTAGGGAAGTCCTATTGCACTGACATATTCCATCAATATTAGTTTCCCATTCTTTTCATCATTGGTATTACATCCTAAACTAGGTTTTCATCACTGCCAGTAGGAGGACCAGGGAGTAGCCTGTCTTACACAGTAGACAATCATACAAACACCTCAAACAAAGCTAAATTAGAAGCAATGAGGACCTGGTGGGTGGGTTCCTTTGGGGGACATTGGATTTTGTCAGCATGTGTTGAATTCCTTGCAGTGGCGCACATCAGTCATTCTTAAGGTCTTCAGATACCCGGAACCTCTCTGTCTACTAAAAAGAACGGAGCTATTAATGTCCCTCACAGAAGAAGAAAGGAGTCTAGGCTTCTGTGAATGTGGGTCAGGAAGCACCAGGGAGGTAATGACTTGGTCCGCTCTGTGTTCTCCGGCCCTCCTTGGTCCTTCCATGAAAGCCTTCTGTCAGAAACCCTGCCTTGCCATGGCGTGATAGTCCTTTTATTCTACAAATTCCTGGCTATGACATACTCGCAGAACCATTTAAGTATGTCTTTCTTCATGTTCCTAGGAATCTTCCTGACAGAGCAGTCCATATTCTGAAGCAATCGCTTGACTTCTCTCCAGGCTGAGCTTGTTGTTTGACTCAGGGAAGTCTTCAGAGCACCTTGGTGAGTCTGGCTGCTAGCTAGTTCTCAGAGGTGAGCCCAGCTTCTCAGTGCTAAGGCAACACCAGGCCACAAGCATGCATTCATCTTCCATCCTGCCTCTCAGCGCTGAGTGAGGTGGAGGCCTTAAAAGTTAGCACATGTGCCCAGTTGAAATCAGTACAAGTTTGTGGAAGTTATTTATGGGAAGAATGGAGAAAGTTCTGTAATCCTGTCTTGGCAATTTGACTTCTAGGGATTATTTCTTTGGAAATCATTGGGAAGTGTTTGGTTATTTGTCTGGTTCTTGCTGAGTACAGACCATGTGCTAACACTGCTCTAATTCCTGAAAATATATTGACTTGTTTAAATATCAACTATTTTGTATATGAAGAAGCAGTAATAACTCCATTTTGTAGACAAGGAAAGCAAGGAATACAAAGTTGTCATATTCATGATCATGTTGCTTCTGCAAGATGAGCAGCAAGCCTGAGAGGCAGATGCTCTCTATGGTCTTTACTTTTGATTTCTGTATTGGCAATAGCTCGGTTTACAGAGCTCAGCATAAACAGAAGAAGAAGAAGGAAGAACTTGGGGGAAAAGGTGTTGGGAAGAGGAAGACGAAAGGGAGAAGGAGAAATCTTCAGAAAGAAGTGCTTTAAAATAAAAGTAACTTAAAGTTGTTTGTGGTAGTAAAAGGTCTGAGACAGTCAGATATCACAGCACATGGCTTTAATCCCAGCACTTGGAAAGCAGAGGCAGGAGGGTCTCTGTTTGTTTCAGGAGAGCCAGGGCTATATAGTGAGACCTTGTTTCAAAAAAAAGAAGAAGAAGAAGAAGAAGAAGAAGAAGAAGAAGAAGAAGAAGAAGAAGAAGAAGAAGAAGAAGAAGAAAGAAAAAGAAAACTTGAGTCCAAGCATCAGAGTATTTCTAAATGGCAGTGCATGCAAAGACAGAGCTTTGAGCCCTGTGTAGTCAACTGCTTACCCACTGAGGAAGAACACACTGAGAGTCCAGCAAGGGGCACAAAGTTGGCATGGAAATTAGTAGGCTGCTGAATTCTGGGTGGCTGTAGCAAGAGAGCATACTTTGCTTAGTTATTAGAGCAGAGAAAATACATTCTGCCCTAGAATCTTACTGGAATTAAATTGCCCCTACTCTTCCTTCTTCCCTAAATGCTTTCATCTAGCTAGTTACAATATTAACTTTGGAAGCTGTTGTTATATACCTTATCACCACACCTTTAACTATATGTGTGTATATATGTGGACACATACACACACACATGTACTACACTATATGTAATTTTTAATAAAACACATTGGTTTAAATTTTAGGGCATCAAAAGCCCCACATTTAACCCCTTCAGATAGTCACCAGAAGTTGGGCAAAGAGACTCACATCTATCATCCCAGCAGTCAGGAAGCTGAAGGGAGAAAATCGGTGGGAGTTTGTGGCCAGTATGTGTCACAGAGAAAGACGGAAATGGAAACAGAGAATGAAAACGGAAACAGACCCTGGAGCATTTATGCAGCACCTAAATGTCTCTAAGGGTGGTTAGTCTAGGGATATCTGGTGGAATATATCTAAAACAGGACAAACAGCTTTTGCTCAGAAAATCAAACCCATGTTACTTAATACAAGGGACAAATGTCCAATGAAGAAAAGAAACATTTCTCAAAATCATAGTGTCTATCCTCTCCGTGAGATGTTAGTCATTCAAAGTGAGAATTCCAGAGATGCTACAGTAATTTGTGAAAATGTTTACTATTTAATAAAATACAAAAAGAATACCAAATATGTGTAAACATTAGTCTGACCATCAAATAAAGTGAGTTCTTGCATACAGACAGACGGAGGCTGTCCAAAGTTAAAGCTGTTTTAAGGTGTCGAGGTGAAGGGCAGTGGTAGTTTTATATATGCTTTTGAACATTAGATATTCAACATTTAATGATAAAGGGGCAGGAATTGAAATGGACATAGTACCAACAGACATCTGGGGACAAATCCGAAAATGGTTAGAAAGCTATTGCCCTAGCCAGGTCTGAGAGCCTAGAAATGTAGTAGTATGGATTCCAGAGAAGAGATACAATGAGTCAGGGTGAGTATAGAATGATTATGTCTGTAGTTTGAGCCTAAAATGAGACAAAGGTAGATATTGGGCCAGGAAAAATTATACAGACATCATCCAGGCAGATGTTAATCAGACATACTTTTTTTGGCTGTATCCAATTGGAAACTGGAATGGAAGGTTAGAACTCACCATAGATTGTGTCCTTGATCCCCAGGTGTCTGCATGTATGTCAAGAGGATGTTGGAACAGCCATATAAAGGCTTGAAGTAACCCTTCAGTCCCACACATCATTGATCATTGGTGATTGTCAAACCCAGATTTATGTGTTTGTTTTCATTTTCACTTAACAGTCACACACCAAGGCTCCAAATCTGAGCAACTTCAAACACCTGCTATCTTCAAGTTTTTGTGGGTCTGAGATTCAGGTCGCATTTGCCAGATGTTTCTGATTTAGCACCTCTCCAGTTGGTACAATCAAGATATCAGTTGACACAAGAATCATCTAGAGGAGAAGCCATGTCCAAACTCACTTACACGGCCATTAGAAGCTCTTATGTCATTGTTGCCTGTGACATCACTTTATTGCCTTTTACAGTTTTCTCTTAAATGATTTAAAGCAAGGGGATAGAGAGATGGAGAGAGAGAAAGGGAAGGGAGTTGGGGAAAGGAGTGTTATACTTTTGTATAAGACAACCTTGGAAATAACTCCATTGCTTCTCCTATATTTTTATGTGTCAGAAGTAAAAAGAGAAATATAATCCATAGTCAAGGGAGAGAATCACACAAGAGCATGAATAGAAAAAGAGTCATGGTGGGAGGGGACACATCTGAGAGACTGCCTACCACATGTCCTGTGTGGTAGAATAAAAGATGCCCATCCCCACCCTTACCACTTGGTCATCTGTTCCATATACACAAACTCTACATTAAGAAAATATGGTTGATTTGTGAAGTTGATTTGTGAAGGCACAGAATGTCAGACTTTGAAAGTCTCTTTCAAATGATCCAATGTGGCAACAGTAAAGTCAGTATGTCAATAATGTTCCCCTTTGTGGTGGTTCAAATGAGAACGGCCCTCATAAGCTAATATATGGGAATGCTTGGCTTCCTGACTGGTGGAACTGTTTGGGAAAGATTAGATTAGGAGGTGTGGCCCTGTTGGAGGTATATCACTGGGGATGGAGATAGAGTAGTTTCAAATGCCCATGCCATTTCCAGTTCTCTCTGTCTCTCTCTTTGTCTCTCTTTGACTCTGTTTCTCTCTGTCTTTGTCTCCCTCTCCCTCCCCCAACTCCCCTGTCTCATGCTTATGGGTATAAGCTCTCAGCAGCTACTACAGCACCTATTATGCCTGCCTCCTGCCATATTACCTGTCATGATAACCAAGAACTCACCTGAATCTGTAAGTCCCAGTAAATCCTTTCTTCTTTGTGTTGCCTTGGTGATGTTGTTTCTCTACCTCCATAGGAAAAGCAACTATGAAATCCTTCCTCCATCTCAGTCTTGCACCTGACATACTTAATTATTTAACTCATCCTCCCAAATGCATACTAGACATGACTAATTATTCGAAACATTTTCCTACTCAACCAGGATTTTCTATCAGAATTTTTCTCTCCAAAATCCTCCAGTGTTAAGTCCTCAAGCACCACAGTCTACTGTCTGTTGCTGATCCAATCCAATTCTCTCATTTTGTGGAGAAAAATAAGGAGGTCAGATAGGTAGAGAGGAAGCACAAATTGTAATCATGAGAGGCACCAATGTTGGTTCTCTTCCTCTAATTCATCGCCTGTCTTTCAACAAGGTAGTTTTTCAATCTATTTACTTCCTATATAGTATGGCTTAACAATTATGACACTTGTCTGCATGTGCATGTATATGTGACTATATGTCTGAGAGAGAGAGAAAGAGGAGAGAGAGAGAGAGAGAGAGAGAGAGAGAGAGAGAGAGAGAGAGAGAGAGGACTATTGTGTCTTCTGGCATGTTCTGTTCTTTAGAAACAAAACCATAAGTCCAGCCCACACTCACATATATGCACACATAAACACATATATGCATATAAAATTTCCTTTATTCAGAAAAAAAATTGCACAATTCTAACCCCATGATGTCACTCCCCATCTCTAAGAATGCTAACAGATTGTTCCTGGAATCTAGCATGTGCAAAGTGCCTGGGGAAACATTCTAAACTTTAAAGAAGAGGGTCCAAGACAAAGTACTCATCACCTGAGTCACTCCGACACTAAGTAGGATCTGGGATGTCAGGTGCCATAAGCATCTGGAGACACGACTGAATGATTAAATGAATGAAATCAGCTATTCCCCAGTCATTGCTCATTTAGGTAGCTCGTCACGGGTTTTGCCACCCACCACTGCTTTGTAAACTTAAATTTTTCTCTTTTAACCAATTGACTTTTAAAATCCAAATTATTTTTAAAGCAAAGGTATAATTTGCTATGATAAATTGCAAAGAGTTCTAAGTGATATATGCCATCTATTTTAAAATACCCATTAAAAAAAAACCTCAAAATTTAGAAGTCATTGTGTGTAGCATCCAGAGTGAGTGCACTGTGATAAACAAATGGCTATAAAATCCCCTAGCATGTGTTCATGTTTGGGACCTCATAGATGGCTCAAGGGGGCCTTTAGAGAGCCAGGGCCAGTGCCTGCCAGAAGGAGCCTAGCAAGAGTAATTGGTCTCCTGAACCCTGGGGAGAGATTATTGTAAAGTCTGTGAAATATCAGTCGGACTGGAGGAGGCGTGGTTGCAGCGGTGGCAGATGAGAATCCATTAAAATATTCTTTGGGGAGGCTGCTCTCGCCCCTTGCCAGCATGCCAGTCACATCCACTCGTTATTCATTCATCCAACACCTTTTCAGTTACTACCACGTGCCTGATTCTGAACTGCGTTCCGTGGAGAACAAAAAGAATGAGACACAATTCTTGTCCATCAAGAGCTCGAAATCCAGCAGAGTAGTGAGTAGGGCAACAATAAACAGCTCTTCTGACAACGGGAAAGAAAGTCTCTAATTGGGGCATGTGCAAGACGCCCAAGATACTGAGTAAGCAAATGACTGCCTAGGAAAATCCACGCAGGGTGCACAGACGTGGCATCACCTGCTCCATGTTACAAAGAGCAGAAATGTAAAGGACTCGGGAGGTGAAAGGTGGTAAGCAGAACACGTGTGTGGCTGCGGTGGGATGGGCTGCCAAGCAGTGGCTGTTTGTATGGTAAAGGAAGTAGATGGGAATTCAGGGGATGAGACTAAGGATGAAAGCAGGGATGATGCAGGGCTATGGAGCCGGCTCAAGGAAACTGGCATTAAAGGTTCTCCTAAAGAAAGCCACTGAACGATTCAAAGCATAAAAATAGAGCCGCTAGCTCTGTATTTTAGAAAAGCAACTAATTTTAGTGGCATTGCCAGGAGATGCAAGCTTGGTGTTTTTGTCTGTGCAATGGTCCCAGTCAGGCTGCAGGACAACTGAGTCAACACAGGGAGAGGCACAGTGACCTCAGAAAAGGGCTCATATTTTTGTCATTAAAATGTTATCGCCCCTTCATCTCCATCTTCTTTTCTCTGACCTACCTCATCACTGGGAAATTTGTACCTTGAGGGAAGGTGTAAAAAGAAGTGCAGAGCTTCTAATTCTGATGGGAAAGGTTGGGCCATTGTTTCAATTTAATTAGAGCCATTGAGAATCAAAACCATAACAATACATAGAGTAATTAGCTTCTCTAAAAGATTCAAAGGAAGAAAACTGATGATGGGGGCAGAGTTCTCAGTTTGGCCAACTTCCTGTATGGAACTGGGTAAGACCCTCAGCTCTCTACACCCCACTTTTCTCTGTTGGAAGAACCCCAATGCTTCTAACTCTGAGATTCTATGCTTTTAAAATGTTCTATACTCTGAATGGCAAAGGCTCTGTACTGGGGCTGGATGCTCTGTGGGTGTGGGGAAGAAGTGCAAAGAGTCAGGGGTAGCAATAAATGTGGTGTACTGCAGGACAGAAAACCAAACATGCACTAACAAACAAAGCCAGGGCAGATGGATCAGGGTTGACCAAAGGAGAAAGTCACAAGCAAGGAGACAGAAAGTCACACAGTTACTGTGGGACCTTAATGAGACGTGTGGCCACGGCCCAGGTTCTAGCCTGACTCCGCCTAGGCAGTCACCTGCCTGCAGCCACACTGTCCCCACCTCCTGGTTACCTGACCGCCCAACTCACTATAAATAACACCCCTCAGCGTGTGCTCGCTCTCTCTCTCCGCCTGTTCTCTCCCGGCCCTCTTCTTAGTCTATCTCTCTGTCTTCTCCCCTTTCCACATGGTCATGGCTTTTCTTATCTATTTTCTCTTCTTTATCTTTCTATCTCTTTTCTCTTTCTATTTTCTTAATAATAAAACATCAAAGCTATGGGCCGCCTCTTATTAAACTCGACACACAGAGATAGCTGGTACGTACCGTCTGAGACTCTGGGATTCAGCTAAGCAGACAGTCTGAGCACAGGTAACACGCAGAGAGATCCGGGACACCCCAAGACACACGCTGAAATCTGCAGACACGCTACAGGCTTGAGACCTTCCAGCTATAGACAAACTCTCTTGCCACAGCCAAATGACTGTTGAACTTGGGGGAAATTACGTGATAGTCAGAAAAACAATGTCTATCTAGATTATTAATTGATTGCTGTTTAAAGCTACTTGCTGTTTACCCTCAAATTGTACTACCTATCGATTCAATCATACCTTGTCTTCTCTTGCCTCAACCCTCTTTACAACTCTAACTTTCTTCTGATACCTCCACCCCATCCAAAATTTTCCTAGTCTGTGAACAGGCAGCCTGGTTTTCAGGTGGAGCAAAGGACTTTGAACCCTGGGACCCGATAGGAGGTGGCTTCTACCTACAACCTTGTGGGCAGAGCTTCCACCTGCATGGGACAGTAGGATTTCAGTCACCGCCCCCTAGAACCTAGCTCCTGCCACAGTTACAGCCCCCCCCACCACCACAGGTCAGTGATCCCTCTCCCTTTAAAAAAAAAAACAAAAAGGGGGAGATGTGGGACCTTAATGAGACATGTGGCCACGCTCCAGGTTCTAGCCTGACTCCGCCTAGGCAGTCACCTGCCTGCAGCCACACCGTCCCTGCCTCCTGGTTACCTGACCGCCCAACTCACTATAAATAACACCCCTCAGCGTGTGCTCGCTCCCTCTCTCCGCTTGTTCTCTCCCGGCCCTCTTCTTTGTCTGTCTCTCTGTCTTCTCCCCTTTCCATGTGGTCATGGCTTTTCTTATCTATTTTCTCTTCTTTATCTTTCTATCTCTTTTCTCTTTCTATTTTCTTAATAATAAAACATCAAAGCTATGGGCCGCCTCTTATTAAACTCGCCACACAGAGCTAGCCGGTACACGCCGTCTGAGACTCTGGGATTCAGTCACTTGGACAGTCTGAGCACAGGTAACACGCAGAGAGATCGGGGATCTCTCTGCGCCCCCGCGCGCCATGCGTGGGACTTGCCGGCGGGTGTGGCCGCCCGCTCCCGGTTAGGCCGAGGCACGCGTGCATCTTTCCTGTTTCCCCAACCCCCCCCCACCCCCGCGGAACCATGTCCGCCTGCGTCCTTTGCATGTGTACGCTGCCTTGGCCCTAGAGCTGCCGGCCCTGCCTGGCGTGTGCCCCTGTGTCCGCCCGCGCCAGGCCTTGCGCCCTTTTCTTTTTTTCCCACAAGTTACTAGATCAGACAGTGCCTGGTAAACCTTGAAAAGACCTGAATTTATTTGTGACAAGATGGGAAGCAGCTGTAAAGATTTAAAGGGAAGGAAGCATAATACATCTTAACAAGAACACTCGCCACTGACTGGAGAACTGGCCTGGAAGACAGAGGAAGAAAAAAAGGAGTAAGATTGGCAGACATTTGTGATCAGGCAAGAGAGAACAATGGCTCAGGTACGAAGTGGTGAAGGTGATGAGATTAAAACAAAGGTGAGGAACACCCCCCCCCCCCCCGCTGTTTATATTTAGGAAATGAGAAGAAAGGAAAAGAAAAGAAAGTGTGAGTTTTAGCTTTGGAAAAGAATCAAGATACTGTAGGGGGACAAGAGAAAATGAAGAGCCCTGATTTAACCATGAGTAAGTAGAAGAGAAATAATGAACATTCAAGATGCTTCTGAGCAACTGATGTCTGACATCACTGGGAAACCTTAGAAGAAGAGATAGAAATTGGGGAATTGGCTGAGTTTTCCATTAATGAATGATGATGGAGGTGAGGAGAAGCAAATTAATCCAGCCGAGTTGAGGGTCTTGAGAGGCATACACTGTGAAGAATGACTAGATAGTGGAGGAATAAAATCCATAATATACAAGAGGAGAGGCCAGACCAATAATGAGGAAGAGTAGAGTTTCTGAGATTTCCCTAGCAGCAGGCAGCTGAAGTGAGATAGATGATAGATTAGATAAATGGAGAGAAAGATAGATGGGGAGATAGATGACAGATAGATAGATAGATAGATAGATAAATAGACAGGCAGATGGATAGATAGATAGATGATGGATGTATAGATAGATAGATAGATAGATGGATGGATGGATGGATGGATGGACGGACGGACGGACGGACGGACGGACGGACGGACAGACAGACAGACAGATAGATAGATAATGTGGAGATGAAGATAGGGATGGTGCTGGAGACAGAGATGAGAGTAGGGTAAACACAGAGACAGTGATAGAGAAAAGTTGTAAGTGGAAAGAGCCGAATGTGAAGAGATAACTTTTGTCTAAACTTTTGCATAAAGAAGGAAACATCAGAGAATGAGAACTAAATGAGGATATGGATGGGTTAGAGTAGTTTTCATTTTCATGAATGAGAAGTAGGACAAGATGCCTGTTGTTTGTGGAAGTAATGGGCAGAGGGGAACTATATGAACATGGGAACAAACAAAGGGAAGACATACAATTACAGGTACCCATTCCCAGAAAGAGGAGATGACCTGCAATGCTCATGCAGAGGATTAGTATTACAAGCATGAACAATTTCTATGGCTCAACATTAGGGGATGACTAAGTCAATAAATGGATCATACATGTATAGATACATACATTTATCTTTAGAATGAACAACTTTCTCAGATGGACAAGAAGCAAAGTTATCAACAAAAGTAAGGAAAGGTATCAAGGTAGTTAAACAGTTTAAGCAATAAAGGCTCTTTCCGGGGTTGTCTTCTATAAAAGAGAGGGGAAACCAGCCACACAGCTGAGGGATTTTCTCCAGTCCAGCATCAGTGACCCTGTAACAGAGATGAAGAAGGTTAGGCTCAAGGGTTCAGCTTTCCTGGCTGGGACTGATAGAAGACAGAAAGGCGGAACATGATGGAGGATGGCATTGGAGCAGAAGATTCTTGGATCAGAGTTGAGTGCAAGGACAGGGTGGTGGGGACAGGCACACCACACCTGAATGGGACAAATAAACAGAGGTTTGCTTTAGGCCAGAAAATATCAGGCCTGATGTGAGGATAGAGGTGAGCTGGACCTTCTTATTTTAGCACAGTGGGCATGTTTACCACTTAGCTTCTCTGTCTCAGCTTCCTTCATTGGCAGAGCAGGATGACAGCTCTACTTCACAGGGGCCGATGTAATGAAGATATATTAATCACCTAGAATAGATCATATTTGCAAAGAAATAAGGCTGGCCTACAGTGTTTACTCAAAATCTTATTCTTAGAGATTAATATTTTTATAGCTAAGGCATCGGCATGACTTTGACTATCTTCATGATACCAACTGTCTTTATAAAAAGGGAAGATTCACCCAGTAGTTACATTGTTTCTGTAACTTGTTTGTAAGGGACCTGAGATATATTCATTCTTCACTGTTTATTTCAATATCTGGCATTGATAAACATAGTGTAAGACATTATGAATTTTTACCTTTGTCTCTGAAGACTACAGACAAGTGGAAGGGTTGGAATGAAAGGAAAGACCATAGTCTACAATGTCAGGTAAGAATCCAAATATTATTTTAAAACATTCTTACCATGTTTGAGAGACAGCTTTCAAGTCATCATACTCTTCTTCATTGGTCTAGAATAAAAATGAGCTGTGCTGCACCTCCTGATATATGTTCTTGGTTTCATGAAGGAAATTCTAACACCATAATCAAATGACATGAAGAAATCCATAGCAATAGTAAACTCTTCACCAATCCTCACCAAGCTTATAGATGCTCCTACATTAACTTTTTTATTAATAAATTTATTACTCGGGCTAAGAAATCAAAGGGCATTGAATATCTATCTATCTATCTATCTATCTATCTATCTATCTATCTATCTATCTATCTATCTATCTACCTACCTACCTATCCATCCAACCATCCATCCATCCATCCATCCATCCATCCATCCATCCATCCATCTATCTATCTATCTATCTATCTATCTATCTATCTATCTCTTTCTCTCTCTCTCTCTCTCCTCCCCCTCTGTCCTCTCTTTCTCCATACTTGGTTGTCAACTCCTATTATCCTTCCTAGCTCCTCAATAACCTTTATGACAGCTGGGTCTATCCCAGCTGCTTAACTTATCTTCATCTTTTGACTATTGCCATCAATGTTCATGGATTCTCTTTTAATTCTCATTTTTTCTCACCATTTCCAGTGGTACTATACCCTAGTCACTTTCAAAATAAAGCAAAAGACAGTCTCCCCAGAGAGAAGCTCAGATGCACATAGACAACATTGTCTCATCACATTGCTGAATCTCTTTGTGTTCATGGTTGCTATAAAAGGTTGTGATAAATGTTCAGGACATATCAGATACAAGGTGAGTGACTGAAATGGCAATTGTCACAGCACCCTTCCCTGAATACCATCATATAAGGAAGTCAAGAGCGAAGTCAAGACTCCTTTACGTTGCTCAAAACTCATTCAAGATTTGTCCCAAGTTTTACTTTGAGACCCAACTCCTTTCATCTATAATTTAATCACCGAGAATGACATCTTACCTTGTGTCCACTATCCCAGTACTCTCCAACTATGGTATGAGTCACAGTGTAGAGATTAATACATGTTCTGGGAGATGGAAGGACGGATGCTTTTATGTTATCTTATATTCAAAAGACAACATTCCCAGAAAGAACATGGGCAATGGCAAACATCTTTGGCAAATACTAATAACAACTTTACAAATCCCACTAATCTCCTCCTCCTCCGCACTGCTCACTGGATCGATCCTGGAATCCATTATTTTAGCACATTTCTACCTCCACTCTCCAACCTCTATTTCCCCAGAGACTCTAGAGTTCAGTGACTTTTTTTTTAGCTTATTAAAGTCACACTGCTGATTTCTCATTCTAAAATCTGCTTACAATAACAGAGTGAGAGGGGACTCCGGAATACCAAAGTCCAAGAGGGGCACTGAGCTCAGCCATGGTTAGGACGGCCTAAGTAATGATATTTAATCCTTGTGTCTTTGCTTTTCACAGTCTGAAAAATTTTCACATCAGCATCTAAAAGAAAATGCTGAATGGTAAGGATGCTAAGGGATACTAAGTTTCCCTCAACCCTGTCAGTCCACAACTCAAACCAAATCATTAATCAGAAATCAGTGGGGTCTCTTTATTGAGCATATACTATGTACTTGGCTCTCTAAAATCCATTTGCTGTTTAATCTTCATAGACTCTCCCATTAGTTAAGGATCCTTTTTAAGTATACAATGTCAATGAGCCACACAATTTAATCCCTGTGCCTAAGTTAGAGAGAGGGTAACTTGCAGAGTTGAGACATGTTGCTTTCCTGTGCTAAAAGCTGAGACCCATAGAAGCCTGGTCTTATTTATTGAGTGCCACACAACTTCTGCAAAAGTCCTGCTTTGGGTCTACAGCTGGTTATCTCATTTGTCTATTGCTTCTCCCACTACTAAGATGGCACTTTAAATGGCTGCCCCAAGCAGTTCTAGAAACCAAACACCTGCATAAGACTCATAGAAGTCCAAATGAAAGTATAGTTTGACAAGCCATCTCTGTCTCTGATAGCCTGTGATCTTCTTTCTAGGTATATATTATTTTACCTAATAATAAAATTGGCAGTGTTTCTATTTTAAAAATGAAACTTTCCACTGAGTTCTGGATTAATGATCTGACTTTACAGATTCAAGGGTTTCAGGAGGACTCTGGTAGCCTCTCCAGAACTCTGTTGAATTAGTTCAAGGACAACCAGGTGTAAACACTTGGCTTTGTCTCTTAGAAGACAAAAGACTATATATAAATGTAGGGAGAGAACACTGGAAGAATTGTTCACCAGAAAATGAGAATCGGTTGATGTTAAAATGACCAGAGCTCTCAAATAAGGTCACCTTTGTAATTATCAGGGAGGAGTAGTCTGGTGCACAGCAGAACCTCAACATCTAGAGCACAGGAAGGGAAGGAAAGACAGACACAGCACTATGCTGTTTGCAATAGTCACTAATTACAAGTGTCACAAGTGGGAGAAACCTGGGTACAGTACGTTGACTGCTCTGTGACGTGCTTGGCTCGAAAAATCATGGGAGAAGATGTAGTGAATGGGCTGGGAGAACATCTCAAGGCTGTGGAAAGAACCAAGGGAGCAAAGATCTGAAGGAATCATTGAACCCTGGTTTTGTTCCTCCACCCAGCTGTTAAGCAACATTGACTGGTCCTTTAACCTTAGCATACACTGAACAAATACATATTTGAGCTTGAGTCTTAGGTTCTTGATCCTCTTCTGGTCCCTTCTGGTTCAGCCAATGCTCATTGTCTTTAGGTTTTGACTCCTATGTCTACAGTGCCCCTTCCTCTCTGATAGCTAGGCCTCTTGAGTCGTGCTTTCCTGAATGAAGTAAATGTCTGTACGAGTCAATGCACAATTGTCGTTTGTGACCTTCCTGAGGTTTCCTGTTTCCTCCTAATGCATTAGAAGAACAAATCAATAAAGTCTGTGTCCCAGTACCTTGGGTAACTGCCATCTTCATGGTTACATCACTATCCAGGACAACTGCAGAGCAGAGAAGAGCTTAACCCCATGAGGGGTGGGAAGACTTGGTTGGGCCCACCCCAGCCCGACATAGACACACTGAAATTGCTCCTGGCTCCCAGGAAGGAACAAAGCCTCCCCACCATGGGGTGATTGGTATGCAGCAGCAGCCCACTCCCTTGGCACTGGGTGGATGGGGCCCCAGGAGAGAATTAAAGAAGAAGGAAAGGGCTGTTGTCCTTGACAAGGAAACGATTGATGTCTCTGCTTTCTCACCCTCTTTAAATTGAGATGGGGACAAGATTAAAAGTTCAGGCAGGAAGCCAGTGGGTGACTTACAACAGTGAGCAGTCAGCCTGGTACATAAGGAAGCCTGCAGCACATTGCTCAAGAAATTAGCTGCTTCTATGTTTTTTGTTTTTACCAGAATCTAGACATTAAGCTTATCTTGACAGGAATGGTAAGAGCGTATATAATGAATAGCAATTAACCTTATTTATTGTACTTCATATGCACTAGCCTGTATTTTATGTTCATCATCTCACTTGATCTTCACCAACATGGAAAAAAAACTCAATATGATTATTGAGAAGAAAACTGAGACTCAAAAAAGTTAACCTCTAATCCGGTTACAGTGAAAAAGAAGAACTAAGATTCAAACTCAAGTCAGCCAAAGCAATTCATATTCTATTACATCATATTGATTGATAGACATTGGCATCAGCAGCTTCTCTAAGGATCTAGGCACAACTGGGGCTCCAAATGGAATGAGTGTAGCCATTTATTCAAGAGTTAAAGTTAGGACAGACCCAACCTCTTGTTGCTTAGTTACTAAACATGATGAATCCAATTCCTTTACCTGACAAACTCCACTGACTTCACTGAGGGAGTCTCTGTGGTCCTTTGATTTGTCCTTGGTTTTGTGGCATAGAGTAGAACCTCTTTCAGTTATCAGTATTTCCCCACTAAGGACCAAGCCAAACCTGGGGGGGCCGGGATTAGGGAACAAAGATCAGATTCATGAGCATCTCTGATACTGACACATCTACAGGGGAAGCAGAGTTTGGATGAGCCAAGGTCAGGAGGTATCAAATCAAACTAGATAGAATCTTCAGAAATAAAAAAAAAAGAGTGTAATTAAAAATAAATTGAAGATAGATTGAAGATTAGAACTAACTGAGGGATGAGACAGTTGCACATGAGACAAAAAGACTAAAAGCAGTTAGTTCTAGAAACCTGATAGCTTCCATGAATAGTTAATGACTGGGTAAGGCTTCTCCTGAGAAGGTTCCACACCCTGCTTTGAATGAAACCCTACTTATCTTAAAGACACAGTGTTCTAAACAGGACATCTGAGAAACCCACCTTCCCTTTCCTGGAGTGGCTGACACTTATTTGCAGGGCAGCCACCTGCAGAGATCTCAGTTCTTAACACACTTGAGTAAAAGGCCAAGGTATAGCCTTGATCCTCATGAGAGCTACGATGGTTTGTTCTGTCCCCATACCCTGACTCTGCCTTCAGCCTCAGGCATCTCTCAGAGGGAAAAAATATCATTAATCAGAAGGGACACCAAGCAAGTTCGCATGGAGAGAACAGCAACAAAATGTATCTCTCTTGAAAGAGACCTCAAAGCTTATGGTAAGCTAACAATATGGTAAATTAATAACATTCTCTATTTTAAAGGGTGTCATACAATTTGGGGTTTTATTAAAAAGATGGATCATGTTGTTTTTCTCTAGAGTGAAGCAGATTTAAAATCTGATCTGATAGCATAATTCATAATATGATTTAGAGATGTGATACTGACCTCTGAACTCCTCTAATTCAAACCCCAAAGCCATATTCTTCTTTCTCTCAAGTATGAACCAGTAGATAGAGACACTTTTCGAGTATCAAATTGTTTTACATTGCCCATACAATTGCATGTTATTATACTAATCTTTCTTTAAAGTCGTAATGCTCTATGAAATCAAGGAGCATACTTCCTGAATCTTTGGGTTGAAAAATATGACCTAGAGCATCCCCAGTGAACTTGTCTTGATCTAAGCTAGAGAGGTTCCTCCCTGGGCATTTTCTGTGTCTCTGGTATTTCTTCTTCTGGCCTCATCTCTGCTGTTTGGTAAAGTGAGCTTCATCTGATGTTTTGTGGGTTGAGTGCTTAACTCTTCTGATTCTGAACAAAGACCCATACTTCATTCTGACATTCTGTACCCTGCGGGCTTTCCTCATGAGCAGTTCCTTCCCAACCTCTATGGAGAATAATGGTAAAAGTCTATTTATTCAGCACTCCTCATGGGTGAAGGCCCTTCCAACCTATAAATAAAACAAATTTAACTTTTGCAGGGTTACTAAAGCCACGGAACGATAAATAAGTGGGCTGGCTGCCTGCTGGCTATGAGGATCAGGCCAAGGAGTTTCATGAAATAGCCTAGGACCTTAAAATGTATGGGATCTTTTACATAATCAGAATTTCAACTAGTAATAATAATAACAATAATTCTTTCTTTATGGCAGACTTCTTCACTCAAGTAAAAGGAAGCTAAAATCAACCTTTCCCTGGTGATATTTGACTGATTTATAGTTACTTACCACATTTAAAACCGAGAGGAATGTTCCAAGAAGGCAGGATAAGTTGATTGTCTTAGTTACTGTTCTATTGCTGTGAAGAACATGATAAAGGCACTCTATGAAAGGAAGAATTTAATTGCCTGTTTGCTTATAGTTTCAGAGGCAGAGTCCATAATTACCATGAGGAGTAGCATGGCAGCAGGTGGGCAGGCATGGCACTGGAGCAGAGGCTGAGGGCTTACAGCAAGAGAAGGGGAGGAGAGAGAGGAGAGAGAGAGAGAGAGAGAGAGAGAGAGAGAGAGAGAGAGAGAGAGAGAGAGAGAGAGGAGAGAGAGCGAGAGAGACAGAGAGAGAGACAGAGAGAGAGAGAGAGAGAGAGAGAGAGAGAGAGAGAGAGAGAGAGAGAGAGAGAGAGAATATGAGAATATGCCTTGTATGAGCTTTTAAACCTCAAAGCTAATCCCCAGTGGCACACCTTCTCCAACAAGTCCACAGCTCCTAATCCTTCTTAAACAATTCCACTGACTGGGAACAGAACACTTAAATATAAGAGACTATGGAGGCCATTCTCATTCAAAGCACCACAGTGGTATTTGTGCTTTTTTGTTGGTGTGCTTATTTTTGTAACCAGTTCTCACTGTGTAGACCAAGCCTAGAACTCGCAGAGAACCATGTTTTCTTTGTGTTTTTAATATCTTCTAATTGATCACTTACCTTGTGTTCATTCCTTTAGTAATCCTAACTTATTACACTGGGACATTTAAAGCAATACACAATTAAATAAAACATCATCCTTGTCTTTTAATATAATTCATTTAATCGGATCTATCATGCTATTTGAATTTATTTCAAAAATAAATTGGTGATAGAGAGATGGCTTAGGGATTAAGAGCACTTGCTGCTCCCCCCGCAGATCTGAGCTGGGTTCCCAGCACTCACACTGGGTATCTAACAAGACTCCAGCTCCAGGGGATCCTCTTTTGACCTCTGAGAAAACCCATTCACCTCATACATCTTGATACATATAGGCAGACACACATAAAAATTGATTAATTAATGAAAAAAAGCTTTTTAAAATTCACAACTATTATACAGTAGATAGAACCTAGGTGAAGAACAAGATGTTTGGAATCAGATGCATCTGGTTGAAGCTTTCCCTCTGAGTCTTCCTATTCAAGCAAGCTTGGAAAAATGCTTCTCCTAGACGGTAAGGATAATAGCAGCTTCACGATATGGTTTGAAGGTATGCAACACACAACAATGTGTTAAAAAAAATGCCATTCCCATCCATACCTAAAAAATAAAAGTTTTTAGTAATTCAAACTGCTAAAAGTTTAAATTTTTGGCAGATTCAGGCAAGGTTATTGGAAGAAAGAAAACTTCAGCTATAAAACGAGTTGGTTCAAGAAATTAATTCACTTTTATTCATGGAAAAAAATCAGAAGATAATTTATGGAGAGCAGTTCCTGTGAACCAAGACCCAGGGTCAAAATAGTAGTGAATCTAAATGGTAAGTGAGAAAGCTCAATTATAGAAAAAGAAATGGCTCTAGCAAAGTCAGGAAATGAGAGAACTATTTCATGGGTTAACATATGAAGATATATGAAAATATATAAACATGGAGAGGAGACAGAATTATCATTTGGGTGCTTTGTCCTGTGTACTTCACATACCTCATTTGGTCTAGTGTTCAGAGAAATCCTCAGATGTGGGTATCAGTACATCCATAGCAGGCTCAAGAATCAATAATATCAGTCATGAGTAGAATAAAAATCCATGCTCATGATATTCCACGTCTGTTATGGTTTACATGCCGAATGTCTCCAACCATCTTATGTTGGAGCACCTGACCCTAGGTAGCAGAACTGGTTGGGAAGCTGTGGAACCTTTAAAAGATGAGGCCTGGCTGGAGGAAGTCCATCACTAGAGTAGGCCTCACAGGTTAAGCTCCAGTTCCAACCAAGTCCTCCCTTCTTTCTATTCCCTGAGATGTAATAAGACAAGATACAGTTCCTGCTTCTACAGAGGAAGCTCTAGCCACCATGTCTGCCTTCCCCTGATGGACCTTAGCTCAAACCACAAGCTAAAAGAAGCCCTTCCTCCTTGAAGCTGTTTCTTCTATGTATTTTGTTGCAGCAACAGGGAAAAGTAATACTACGTCTACTCTTTCATTAAATGGATCATGAAAAATAACTTGCTGGGCCTTCTGGCCACTTAATCAGTCGGCACTAAAGCACTGAAAGAGATGGAGTGAGTGGGTAGGTGAGCGAACAGATAGATAAAAAGATAGAAAACTGGCTACATGGAGAGACAGTGGATGTATGGATATGTTAAGGAGTTTGGATCAACGTGTGTGAAGAAATTGAAAGGGGGTGAATTGGATGTAAGCTCTTCTGCCCGAGGCTCCAGTAAAATCTGGCAGTGCTAATAAAGACAAATTGAAAGAAGGAACAATTTACTAAGAAAGGGAGAAGAATTCAGTGCTGTGAGTCTGAATAAAATTTTATATGGAAATTACCCACTGAAGTACTACTAAATGCAAATATGTTCATTGGATGACCGTGGCTACGTAGACGGATCGACCATCTTGTACCACGGGTAGGTTTTCTTCCTTAGTATTTTTATTGGTGCTAAACCTCCAGAGAGGAATGCAGCCAAGACTGTCACAGGGATCACCACTCTGCTGGCATCTGGATTCTGAAGGAAGTAGTCAATTAGTGGGAAAAACAGGAACACAAATTCTTCAAATATTTGGCAAGCCAAAGAGCCCTTTTCCTTTTGAACATTATGCTGGAGTCATTTGAAAACTGATCTCATTCAACTCATGCTGCCTGTAGATTCTGAGCATATTCCACCTGGTAGCCCCTCACCGAGGCCTACTGATGACTCAGTGCCAGTAAGAACTACCTTCCTTAAGTTTCCCCACTGTGTGGGCCTGGTTCATCTAGAATTGTACTTCCCAGAACACCATTTTCTACATTGGGTGATCAGAGACCTCGGCATGAATTATGGAAGATGGAGAAAATCATAAACCATATTTGTTTTATGTGGAGAAAACTAACGCTGGACACCAAGGGCTCTTTGGTCATGGTCTATTGTCTCTAATCCACCACCCACCTTGGCCAAAGGCAGAGACTAGCCCGACCCGCAGCCACTTCAGCTTCCGTGATCTCCACCTTCTATTTCCCCAGCTCCTAGGCTGCTTAGGCATTAGCTTCACAATGAAAGGCAACGTTTCACCTGCAGTGCTTATCCATCCTTGAAGCTGAAGGCTTGAAGGAAATGAGAAACTGAAGCAACTTCCAGCCATCTTCATCCCTACGAGCTCCAATTTGCCTCTTTTTCCCCCTGCGTTTCACACAAATCTTCCTTATCTATCTGCCTTCCCTACTGACTCCAGGACCAGTGACAAAGATGGCCAGAGGTGGACACATTAAGTCCTCCTCCAGGAAATCTGGTTCTCTTCCTAGTTTTTAAAAAAGTCCTAATGAAATATATTTGCAGCATTTGTTTATGAATTATTTAGGGCTACATCTGTGTGGTGGACACCATAGAGCCTCAAAAGCTTTAGATTTCTACTATTTGGTTCTTTTTTTTTTTCAAAACAAAACAAAACTACAAGTTGTGGCAAAGGCAACAACCATTTATAGACTCTTTTGGCAACTCTACAAGCATGTAAGGTCAAATCCCTAAATATTTATGTGTGTACAAATATTTATGTATTTACATACATTTATCAGGCATATCATTTCTATAATCCAACCTAAAGTAGCACAAAGACTTGATTGCACCTAATTCCTAAAAAGCAGAACTGAGTACCTATGTTACCATGATAGTTTGCTCTCATAACATTAGCTATATTGAGTTGTAGTTGATTTGGGTCTCTACCTATATATTCTTTTTTACTGAAAAAAATTTAGAAGCTTTCTTTCTCTAAAACCAAAAAAAAAGTGATAAAGGATAAGTAATTGCATGAATGAATAAGAAAGTAGCAATGGATGAGTAAATGCGCACAGAAAAGAACCAAAGAAAACCTTTCTTTCCTTTGTCCTTTCTGCCTTTTGTAAACCCTATGGCCGTGTCCAGTCTACACAGGCAGGACTTGGCCCACAGTGGTTCACTCCGGACAGTGTGGACTGGGCCGCTCTCTCAATTCAAGCTCAGTCATACCTGCTCAGCATGATGGGCTGTGGACTTCCTTTCTAGAGCCACTGTGTCGTCTGTGCCTCCATAGGAACCAAGTCCCATTCCAGGGAGCAAACCCCCTGCTTTGACAGGAGTCCATTTGTTGGGAGAGAACTCTGAAGTTATTGTGTGTTGGTGGCCCCCCTGCCACAGTTCTGAGGAGAACTGTATGACAGTGGGCCTTTGCTGCCATTCTGAGGTGGGTTGTCAGGTGCTGGAGAAATGGGCAGTGGCAGGTGGTGAGCACCTAGGCCATGTTAAACATTTCCATGTGGATGGCCTGAAGCTGGAGCTCAGCTCTGTGATGGCTAGGGACACAGAGGCGGTCAAGTCATGTGACTTCTCTGCTTCCAGTTTATGCTTCCGTGCTCTAAAGTCCTATGGTTTTTGTGATTGAGAACTTGACACCAAATCAATGGGTTTGGAGGCCTGCTTATATAGATTTCCCTCCACACCCATGTTGCCACTGAAACAGAGGCCCCTTTAAAGAGGAGGCTGGATTGAGATGGTGTGCTCCTCAATAAACTAAGTTCCTAGTAAAGAAACATGAAGAGAACTAGCCCTGACTCAGCACTTACTGGCCCACATCTGTACTAAGTCTTTCAGTGTGCTATCATAAGATCAGTTGCCACTGCCTTTAGAAACTGAATAGTGCATGTATGTGAGTGTGTGTGTGTATGTGTGTGTGTGTGTGTGTGTGTTAGAATGTTGTCTGCTGTCAATTTAAATAGTGTGAGAATTGGTTTCCTGCCTTAAGTCTCTGGCATGTATGCCTGCATCCTTCATTGTTTTGGTAACAATAAGATCACACTGTATTGTTGAGTACTGCGACAAGCTCTTTGGATTCGTATGCTTCCATTTAATCTTCTCTCTGCATTTCATAATAAATATTGTAGCCGTGTAACTACAGAGATACAGGGCCAGAGAGGTTAAGTAACAGGTCTGAGGTCTCACAGCAGGGTCACATTAAAATACATCTGACTTGAAAGCCAGTGTTGCCTTTTTTCTGCGTTTAGCTATTTCCCCACTGCAGTGTTTTGAGAAGGAATCAGACTCGTCTATCGATACAGAGGTATATCCGTATCCCATGATGCTCATCCTATGAGCAAGGCGTAAGCTAGCATCATAGTGGATTTTTCTGTTAGCACAACCCACAGCCAGACAACTGGGCGACATTGATTACCTGCCACATGAGAGAGCTATTATTCATTGTATTGCTGTCCAAACTGTGAGGAACTCAGGATCAGTACCTAGATTTTTTTTTCCAGGTGAGGACACTGAACTTAGAGAGTAGAGTTAGCTGCTCATCCAAATTCACACTTAATATCTAGCTATCTCCTTGTCAGGTTATCGCTCTATTCCATTGCCACCATCTCTCCAGCAACTGCTCTTCTCAGAAATTTAATATGTGTGTTTGATAGACACAGACAGACAGACAGACAGACAGACAGACAGACAGACGACAAAGAAACAGACAGAGAAGCAGAGAGAAAACAGAGAGAGAATAAAAGAAGGATAAACAAAATTGCAGGAACTAGCTAACAGAGAAGAGACGGGGGGTGGGGGAGAGAGCTGGGATGCTGGCATACAGCCTTCCAAATAACAAGCCAAGAGAGACAATATCTTGGTGATGGCTTCCCATGATGGACGGAAACACACGCAGGCCTTCTAGAGTTTTCCAGAGATGACCTGCTGCTTCTTTGTAAACCTCCTGTTGGAGAAAGCCTGTTCCCAAATGCCTGGGTGCTTTGGCCTTTAACCAGCACAAAGAACTGGTGTCACTGGGATCTGAAGCTGGGGTTGCCACTTCATTCCCTTTCCCATGGAAAAGGGACGTCCCCAGCTTTGAGGAGCCCATGCGACCTCCTGTACCTGCCTTCCCATACCATCTCCCCAAGATGCCTTTCAAATCCAATGTTTCTTCTTCTGGCACAAATCGAAAAGATCCACTCCTCTCAGCCCCACACCAATCAGTGAGGATTTGTCAGTGTGAGCCCCGACAAGGGTAGGCGGTGAGAATATATGAAAGAGGAGGCGATCAGAGTGCCCTAGATTCTCAGCCTCCACTATAATAAATAACGTGTGAGACGGGGCTGAGGGTGGGCAGGGAAGAGATGCATCATCCACTCTCATGGAGGTCGCACTACCCTTCTCGTCTCTTTTCAGAGAAAAGCCTTTTTTAATACATGCACACCACACTCACGCACGCATGCACATTTCCCTGTGAGAAAGCCAACAAAGCGTTCTGGTCATGGATAGGCTACTCAGCTTCTTCAGAGTTGAGTAAGATTAAAACAGCCCGACATCTCCAATCTCCCTCAGCCGGCAGTTCATGCTCTTGCATAGACAGATGAAAAGGGGGCTTTGGGGATGTATTAAAAAACATGTATGGAGATGATGGATGGAGAGAGAAAGCTGGTGTGTGCAGGAATGTGATAGAAACTAATGGCTTTCTGTATTTTTTTTTTTTTTGGTCTTTTGTTTCAGGGTCCATAGTGGTAGTGCATTGGAAGGGTTCTGGAATTTCAGAACACAAAGTAGCAGTTTTAAATAATGAGAGAAGATTCCACATGGAACGCTCATCTGGCTGTGGCAGCCTGTGACTGAATGAGAGAAAAGTGCCCTAGAAGCTATTCATTACGAATTCACTGGAAGCTCTCAAACGAGGCTGGCAGAAGCTGAAATTGAAGTGGTCTCTGACCTAATTTTCTTCTGCATGAAACATCTGCATCAAGGCTCTCTTTGATGTATTCCACTTGGCTCTGTCTACAGGATTGTATCACACGGCCTCCGTGTTGCCTTCTTATTGAAAGACATTTTCAGCCTGAGCAAGGTAATGCACGATGTTAGCGTTACCCAAACTAATCACTCAATGGGCTCCGAAAATAGAAACAATAGCAATTCAGAGACACTGTTGTCTGCTGGCTGTCCCTGCAGCTTGGGCTCCTGGTTTTCCAACTTAGATTGCTGGCATTTGCCTCATGTAATTCCAAAACAAAGGACAGAGAAGACAGGCGAAGCCATGCAAGATAACGTTGGGACCAGGAGCACAGTGGATGAGACTCTCCTCTTGTTTGATCCTTCAAACCATTGACTAGGATTTGGGATCCATTTCAAACCACACAGAGCAGGGTTGAGAGGTCTCTACCTTAGGAAAAGAGAGGATCTCTTGATTTAGGTGTTGCATATTTTTCTAAATGCTGATTGACAGAGAGAAAGGTGTGCGTGCGTGCGTGTGTGTGTGTGTGTGTGTGTGTGTGTGTGTGTGTGTGTGTGTGTGCTGAATGTTGACTGTTTTGTGATTCTTGGTGATCTGTAAAGTATTTTTAAAAAATATTCTCCCCCTTCTTAAGCTCTCCCAACCTAGGTGGAATGCAGGAATGAATTTTAAAGAGAAATAATGATAATAATCTCTTTTTAAAGCCACCATAATGAGGCTCCTTCTTTATGCTCGCAGAATAGCTCTTGGCTTTCCCCCATAGAGGCTGCAGAGCATCTTGTTAATGGTACACTCCTGTCCTACCATCCTAGCATTATGTGAATAACCATGGTGTCTTTTGTGTCCCACCCCCTGAAGAAGAAACCTTTGAAATTCTAAATAACTGTGCTGCGGGTTTTAACGTCTGCTTCTGAGAAGAGATTGTGAGGCACACTCAGTGAGCAAGACACAGCCTGCCTTTGAAAAGCCTTTGAGACTCCACTGTCCCATGAATTCAGATGACCAAGCAGTCTTGCTTACGCTCTCCTGTTCCTCTTCCAGGAAGAACTCCGGACGTGATCAACAGTTCCTCTTTGTCCAAATATTGATACTCCCAAGTACAAATATGTGCTTACTCCCTTCCCTTCTGAAGGGAGGGCATCAGCCAGGCAGCATGGTGGGGACTCTGGCATCAGGTGGCTGTCCATTTCTCTGGTAACTGGTGTATAGCATACACAACACAGTAGATATCACAACAGGTGCACATCATGAATTTCTACAGAGAGCTTGGGAGCATTAGAGTTGGAGTCACTCTGTGGACACCCTTCATCAACATTAAGAATCAGACCAGATGGCTCCTTCCTCCAGGAAGCCTTCCTTGAACATGCTTTTTTGTGCTTCAGCCTGGTAAGCTGTCAGCATGCCAAAGCAATTGTAGTCTCTCAATCAAAGCACCTAGAATTTCATATTCTTTGCTTTGTCCACCAGACTATGACATCTTGCAGGTAGTCGTGGTATCTATCGTTGTAGTTAACTAGGCTAATAAGGTCATCCAAATTTAACCAAGCTTTCCTAGTTTCAGGATAGAAATTTCAGGGTCTTAGAAATCCCTCATTCCTATCCAACTACCCACGCACAGGACATACTCAATAAACATGCTATGAACTTCAAAGAAAACTATCACAATGTCACCTTTACCCTATAGACAGTCAACTCTAGACCTGGCTTCAAGGAACTGTCTCTCTCTCTTAAGACTTGGCAAAGACCCAAGCTACTGGCTCTGCAGTCCTGGAATCTCAGCCCTGGACTGAGCTGACGCTGTCTGCTGGAAGCCCTGTGCTGTGTGCCACTTCCTTGCATGTCAGAAACATGGTTTATAAGGCACAAGGTGTGAAGGAAAAAGAGAGGGGAGGAAAAGTGGAGATAGGAGAAAGGAAGCAAGGGAAGAGGAAGAAAAAGAAGGAGGGAGGAGGAAAGGGAAGAGGAAAGGAGGCAGAGAAGAGAGGAGAGGAGACAAGAAGATAGAAGAGGTAAAAAAAAGGGGGGGGAGAGAAAAGAGGAGTAGGGGAGTGGAGCAGTGACAGATGATAAGATGAGAGAGGGAGGGGAGGGCAGGCAAGAAGACAGAAGAATGGAGAGAAGGGGAGAAGAGAACTATCAGCCCTCCTGGTGCTCAGCCCTTAAGGTGTACCCTTTTCACCGCCCATTTAACATCATTTGCATCTGTCTAGGCATCCTTTCTGACTCCATCCCATCCCCTCCAATCCCCCTCTCCCCTTCAATGACTGCCCTTCCAACCCAAGAAGCCACTGGCCTTCTGAGACCCATGCACTTACCTTACCTGTCTGGTGTGTTCATCTATGAGTATTCATGAGTCTCTCTCTCTCTCTCTCTCTCTCTCTCTCTCTCTCTCTCTCTCTCTCTCTCTCTCTCTCTCTCTCTCTCTCTCTCTCTCTCTCTTTCTCCCCTTGCCACCCTGCACAAACACCCCCCCAATCTGTCTTCTCACCCAGTCATAATTGTCTTCCTTGTCTTCCTAAGTGCCATTACCACTACTTGCAATATTATGGATCTAGAAGGACACTTACTGAACTGTGTTTGTCCTATTTCACATGTCTGTCACTAGTTGCATGTGGCAACCAAAACACCTGAAACTCATGGATCTGGGTATTCCAAATTAGAAAGGGAATTGATATCATGGATTGTCCTTTTTTTTCCTAACTTTCAATAATTTAAAGCTGGTTAGCCATATACAACTACTATCTAAAGTTTTTGGGAATGAGATTATTTTAAAAAGGCATTAACCCCATGATTTATCCATTTTATTTCCTTCTTCACTCCCCAGTTTCCAAGCAGTGCCAGGTACAGAGAAGATTTTTAGTCAGATTTTAAGAACAGATTAGTGAGTATAAGCATGAAATTGACATCTGTGATTAGGGTATCTCCCAACATATCAGACTAAACCCCCATCATCCCAGGCTGTGTTTCAAAATGATAGTGTGCCTGAGGGAACACATTGAACATGGGACTGCCAGTGGCTTTTCTACTGTGAGCAACATCATCTTCCTGTACCTTAGTCTTCTTAGTTGTTAAATAGGAACATTGACTTCAAATCATCTGAGATTCCTTAAGATAAATATGTTAAATGCAGCATCACTTGTGATAAATAAAGTCGATGTGTAGTCATATGCCTCTGTTTGTGGAGGGAAAATACCTTTAAGGGTGCTATATATGGCCTACATACCAGTGGTCATAATCTTGGATGCAGGACATAATTTATTTTGCAACATATAATGCTTTCTATCCAGGTATGGTAGCTTATATCTGCAATCCTGGCACTAAGACGGCTATGGCAGGAGGGTCACCATGAGTTTAAGAGCAACTTGCACTACATAATCAGTTCCAGGCTAGCCTAGATTAAATGAGAGCTAGAGTAAGACTGTCTCATAAGACCACAGTTAATAAATCATCAATCAATATCAATCACTCAGTTGATCGATTCTCTAACAAGAGAACTAATAATACTGCCCCCCAAATTGACCAAGTTTAATAACTTTTCCAAAAGAGCTTATTTCATGATATATTTTGAGATTTATTTTTATTTATGAGTATATGTATGTATGCAACCTGTATGTGCATACCAATGGGCACTAGAAGAGGTTATTGCATCTTATGAAGCTGGACTCATAGGAGTTCTTGAACTGGGAACCAAATTCAGGTCCACTGGAAGAGCAGCAAATGTTCTTAACCAGAGAGCCATCTCTCTAATCCCCCAGGTACTTGTTAAATAAAAATATGTCTTAAAAGATTCAGAGTCTTTGAAAATTATTGCCTCAGGTCAGATTCACTCATATTTTTGAAAAGACAACGTTTTTGACATGACTGTTTTCTAGGAACTTCTTTTTCTAATACTTTGCTTTAATTTGTTGGGTGCAATATTAGAAAGAATACAGTATTCATTTCTTCTCTTAATTCAAAAAAGTGTTTATTGAATTGAAAGTAGTGTTAACCATTCGCTTGGTACTAACAGTGTATTTCACAATAGGAAAAATAGATTAAAATTCTATCTGTAAATCTTTTAAAACAATACCAAAAACATACATTTAACACCCAGCATGTATGAGTAGTGGTTACAATTATTGTTATCATATGAACTTCATAGTCATTTAGTAGAGAGAGACAAGATTCAAGACATATATGATCAGAATTATCTCCAGTAGAAAAGGTTACAAAAGTAAGATCTCTGTGTTACTATACAGAGGTAACCTGTAGTAACCCCAGGGCAGTCTTAAGGTTAGACATTGAAGTGGCCCTGTGTCTGGCCATTGGGTGCTAGAATTTCTGGTGGCAATTGTGAAAGTAATGAGATCTGGACTCTAGAATATGGTCGAGTGAGTCCCAAGTGGACTTTAAAAGAAAAAAAAATATAGTCAGACCTCTTAAAAGGATGAAGAGCTACGATTTCACCTTGTTAGGCAATCTGGTTTGCTTGCTTGCTTGCTTGCTTGCTTACTTACTTGCTTGCTTTTTCCTACTAGCTAATGAAAGCAGTTTATTGATTGTCTACAGATGCAGGGGGAAAATTCCCCCAAATAAGGAAAATCCCTCTCAAATGAAGTAAGTGATCGAGTCCCTGAGGCAGGGGCCATGTTACATTAGCCAAGGAAGCTGCTGTTAGGAGGAGCTATTCTTTGTTGACAAGTAGGAATGCAGCCAATAATCTGAAGGGCTTAATTCTTGCTGGCAGCTGTTCACTGGGAACCCACTTGGTGCAAAGATAACACTGGGGACAATGGGAAGCCAAGAGACAGGTAAGTCAAGTGTCTACCTCTAATCACTACAGAACGTAGGGGAGACAACCTAAACCAAGTGAGCAGAAGTAGGGAAGGGTCTTACGGGCTGCCTTTTCTTTTTCATCTTTCTCTTCCTTTCCCTTCCCCCTCCACATTACAAGCCTTTGCCCTGGGCCTCCCCAAGGACAATAGAAGAGCTGCCCTTGAGGAGCAGGAGAGGATTCTCCTTGCCTGCCTCCCGGCAGACTGGTTGCCTAGCTTTGACTTTGCTCTGTAGAGAATAAATCACAACCACTCCACTCCCCAGTGAAGGTCCCCAGGGAGCTGAGACCTCATCTCCTCCCAGAGAGCCTGCCTGTAACTTGGGATTGTCAGGTACAAAGAGGGGGAAACCTTCAGAGGCCCACACCCCTGTTTGGGGAGCAAGGAGGGTCAAGGGGAATAATTGCTAGCAGTTGAATGTGAGCAACTGTGGAGGGATTGGAAGGAAAAAAAAGGTTTTAAGAAGGGAAGAAAGCAAAAGAGGAAAAGAAAAGCCTGTGCGCCTCCCCTCACCCCCGCCTTCTCCCCAAACTCCATAGTCTATGCACAGAGAACTGCATGGTGGTCTGGGTCCTTGTAGAACATTTGTGTGCTGGACAATAGCACAGCCTGGCTTCAGATCATCAGCTGCTGGTTTCTGGTTAGCTCTCCCTTTATGTGAGAGTACAATGCGAGCCTTCAGTCACACTGACTCTTGAGAAATACATCTGGTTTTTTCTTTCAGACGCTCTGAAAAGGTCAGCCTGTTCGTTTCTTAGACGCGAGACACCACATATTTTTTTTCTCCCTCTGAACTGGAAAGACAGACCTACACCTTTTCTTGCCTCCTGGTACATAATTAGACATGGTGCGGCTCTCACAGTCAGCCAGCCCATCCCGTGCACTTTGCAGAGACACAGCCCAGCATCCCTGGCTGCTGAACTCCTGGGCTGATCACAAAGACTCCATACAGTCTCTCCCTTCCCCGCCTGGAGACCCTGGGATTCTCTGGCTGGTTGTTTTGTTAATTATGACAAGGACTCCCCCCAACTTGCCCCTCAACACAGTGCCTGACCAGTGATGCTGTCTGTGGCAGAAGGGAGGATGCAGAACTTTGCACACACAAAACAAAACACAAGCACACGCAAAAAAAAAAAAAAACCCTCACATTTTAATCATTTTCACTCCAGTGATGGTTAAGATTCTCCGTGCGCATTGTAACATAATAATAAATGTGCCCATGAGGGAAGAATACTCAGCAGCTGGTGTCTGACAGATTATCTCATTCCAGTCAGGCAAACGGTCCATGGTAAGGAGAGGCTGGAGCCTGAAGAGGCAATTTGGCACACATTGGGGTTTCACCTCTCGATGACGGAGGTCCAAGTGGCCCACCACATCAGGGCCTGTATCCCTCAGAGCCTCTCTCTGGCTCATCGCCTCCCAGAGCTCCTGACAGCCATAGAAAAGGGGATTATTCTGTGAGCTAAGCCAACTCATCTCTCACCCCTCCTCTAGGGCACTCATATTCTAACCAGAAGAAGCAATTATGGTCCCCGCTCCGCCCCCAAGCCCCCTGCATGAGCTCTGCTCTTTCAGGCGTGATACAAGCTATTTCCTCTCCCCCTGATGTCTTCACCTCCACAGCAAACTCTTGTGTTCCAAATCCATTCAGAGTCGTCCTGCAGAAGAAAGCTAGTCCCTGACTTCCAGAAGCTTCTAAAACATTTATCCTGTTATTTTATTACTCAGTTTCGCAGTCACTTGTTTTCTCTGAACTTTGGCACAGTAGCTAGGGGGTTATTTTCTAATGAAGCCCACCTGTAGGGTACTGTTGTAAATGTTTTTCTTCTGTGGGCTTGTTTAATCCTCATAACCCTAACAGGGAGAGAAAAAGTGGGTCTTTCTTGATGTTGCATGCTGGGCCCCAGCAAAATTTCCCTGAAGTGGTGGAGCTGGAAAAGCCCTGCCTCACCTCTGTTCCTGAATTCAAACCACGTCATGGACCCACCAGCCTCTCGGTGCCTATTGCCTTCTTACATGAGATACTAGGGACCTCCCTTGCTGGGTGGTCGTTCTGAGGTTTTAAGGCAATATTCTTTGTCTGTCTACAGGTTTATTTCTGAATGCCAGTTTCTTTCCCAAGTGGACACTTCATAGAGATGACAGCACTGCCTGCCCTGTTCACACCTATCTTCCCAGTTTCTAGAACACTACTTGTCACCCTGTAGGAGTTCGGTCAATTTTTTGATGAGTATATAATGAACGAATTGAGCAATAGCAAGCTATGAGGCCACAGTCTATGTTTAACCTGGGTCATGACTGCAGTCAACATCCTGTGAAATGTGCCTCAGAGGAGACAGCACCCACTGTGAGCTGAAGACACTTGAACAATTATCCCTTGGGCAGCTGACTTAGATGGAGTCTAACCCCCTTCTCTGAGTCGCTGTTGGTACGAGTGGCAATATTAGAACAGCCCTCCCACCATTATGGGAGAAAACTGAGGAAGCTTTCAGTCCACTCAAAGAAATAAGTTTCCAAAATCAAGTCTGAGAAGCAGTTTAGCCACTCAATTTCAGTGGTCTGCATCCCTACTATGTGTTGGCTAGTTATAGACACTGATAAAATTGTCTCATGGTTGAATATGAAGACCATGTCTTAGTCAAACACCATGTAAAGGTAGTGACACACCTCCAGTGTTATAGAGGACAAACCAAAACAACAACAACAAAAATTTCTAAATGACTCTTCAGCCTGCCCCAAACTTTCAGCTTTTAAAGAGCAGCTCAGAGACTTGAGGGCCCGTGATACAAGTAGACACTAACTGCTAGGAATAGTGTAAATTCTGGGAGCCATTGTCAAGTGAGAAGTTTTGAGATCTCAGTGATATTTATGGGCATGGTTGAAGAGCTTCAGTGTCAGATGGCTTCAGTGGTTAGCATTAGATAAAGGGTCACTTCTCAGTCTGGGGCAGGTTGCTCACAGCATGTATACTTGTCTGATGGGCAAGACAATGAAGAGACTCTAAAGGAGGGAAATCTTCTCTAGCACTTGTAACAGAGAATTAAAAATTGTGTTTTGGAGTGGAGGTGTGGCATAGTTGGTAGAATGATTGTATACATGGGATTCTGGACTCTATCCTCAGCACTGATAAACTGGGTATGGTAGTTCACTCCTGTATTCTCAGCACTCAGGAGGTAGAGGAAGGGGAATCAGGAGTCCAAAAGCATCCTTGGCTACATAGGATTCAAGGTTACATGACAGTCTGACTCAGAAAACAAGCACTCTAAAATATGGATTTTTGAAGTTCATCCTTTCTTTTGTTTATGTTTGTGCTTATGTTAGAGAATGAAAGACTACCATTCATCTGTTATCTTCCAGATTTAAAAGCGGCCATCCCTGTTCTTGCATTTCAACAACTAGAGAAGATAAAAGGCAAAGGAAAAACTAGTTTCTGGCACTCAATTTCTGGATTGGTTAACAGCAAATACTGTCCTATTTTTAACAAGAAACTTGAAAGAACCCATGTTACCCACAATCACACATTGTGAGTATACCCCGAGGACTCAGAGGGAGAGATGAAATCTTCACTACCTCCCCCACTCACACCAGAATAGCCAAGCTGAGGAGTTGATGAACAAGTTGTCTTTTGGAATTCTGGTTTTACAACTATCTTATGTGAAGGCCTCCCTTCCACATGTGCTCATGCATGTGAGTGCATGTTCATTCCCTGAAGCTGCACTCTAAAGAACTTCTTCAGGTCTTCTGATGATTACATCTCAGTTTGGAATTGCCTCAGACAAATCTCCAGAAGCCATAGCATCTAAGTTGTCCCTCTGACAGGAGGCAGCTTTAACCAAGGTCATCCTAGCCGCTGACACTGCATGTTCTGCTAATATTCATAATCACATAAAAGAAATTTCAGTTTTCAAACCCACTCTGTGTGTGTGTGTGTGTGTGTGCGTGCGTGTGTGTGTGCGTGTGTGTGTGTGTGTGTGTGTGTGTGTGTTATTATGTGGGTTAATATTCTCTTGTGTTGACCATTACTGTTGAAAGGATTTTTCTTTGTTTGTACCACATAACAAGTCTGGGACTCCAGTGTTATTGTATATGATGATGATAAAAACAATGAAGATGAAACAGTTTTTTAGAAACAGAAATAAAAAAACAGGAAGTACAATTAATTTTAGTAATATATTTCATTTGACTGTATATACCACCAATCTTACCCCAATAGAATCAAAATATGAAAATCATTTATAACCTCCTTTACACTTCTTCCCCCTCCTATCATGTTAACTCTAGAAACTCTGATATATGTACTTATAGCAAAGCTAGACCTGAGCTAGTTACTCTTCATGACATCAAAAGCCATATGTAAGCTAGTGGAGACCACACTGGACAGCACAGCACTCTTCTATGCTAGAAGCTTGTCTTGGGTAGGGTTTCTATTGTTGTAAAGAGACACCATGACCACAGCAACTCTTACAAAGGACATTTCATTGTAACTGTTTCATTGGAGAGTTTCAGAGGTCTACATCATTATCATCATGGCAGGAAACATGACAGCATGCAGGCAGACATGATGTTAGGGAAGGAACTGAGAGTTCTATATCTGGATCTGCAGGCAGCAGGAAGAGAATGCCGCAGTGGGTTCTACTTGAGCATCTGAAACCACAAAGTCACCCACAGTGACACCCTTCTTCCAACAATGCCACACCCACTCAAACAAGGCCACATCTCCTAATAGTGCCGTTCTTTACAGGCCTATGTGAACCATTTTTATTCAAACTACCACAAAACTTTATCTTCCCATTTACTGCCTGTGCTAACAAAGATATTTTTTATTTCGCTCAAATTTAATGAAATCCTGACACATCATTCCAAATGCAGCCCCTTGTACCATCAACAAAAACAGCCGGAAAGGTGCATCAAGATAAATCCTGTTCTTAAACTCCAGAACTCTGTCCAGCTCAACGCTTTTAACCTAATAATCACTGTTTTTATTATTGACACATTGAATACAACAATGCCCAAAGGGGTTCTAGTCCATAGATTTCCCTATTTAAAATTTTGCTGAAACAGTATCAACTAACCCAGATCCCTCAGAGTTCCCAGAATCACCAACCAAGGAGCATACATAGGCTTGTCTGTCCATCCCCCTCCCCCCCCCACATGTATGTAGCAGAGGACTGCCTTGTCTGGCCTCAGTGGGAGAGGATGCACCTAATCCTGTAGGAACTTGATGCCTCAGGGAAGAGGGATGCTGGCAGGGGTGAGGTAGGGACGAGTAGGTGAGTGGGTGGGTGGGGGAGCACCCCCTCAGAAGCTAAGAGGAAGAGGGATGGGGTGAAGAACTCAGGGAGGGGGAACTGGAAAGGGGGCAACATTTGGAATGTAAATAAATAAAATAATTTAATAAAAAGAGATAAAGTTTTGTTGATGGTGGTGCTGATGGTCGCAGTTGGCTGCTTGTACCAAGGCAGGATGACAATGTCAAGATTAAAAAGATCTTTTAATGTGTTTCTTATTAAGATTTCTTTTCAGTTTTAGTTATATGTGAGCATGTGTGAGTGTGAACACCAGTGTGCTCAGAGTCCAGAAGAAAGCCCTGGAGTTAAAGTTATAGACTAGCCACCAAAAGTGGGTGCTGGGAACCAACGCATGCGGTCTGCAAGGGCAGGCTCTACTCTAATTACTGAGTTTTCTCTCCAACCTCTCCTTTAGTTCATTGATTCATTTGCCATGGTTTTTTTCCCCCCAATTCTGTTGTTTCCTACATCTGGATGATGATGTGAAGCTCCTTCTTTTGTGATTTATGAGGTTCCGTGCCCCTCCTTGTTCTGGAGCTTGCCAGATGTAGAATGTCCAATAGATCACCTCTGAGCTGCATTTCACTCCAGTGGGACCAAGGAGACACGGTAAAACTCCAGACTGAAAGATGTTGACTTGAGCAATAAGATATGCTAGGAAGCAGGGGAAAGAAGCCCGGGAGAGGGAAGACGACAGGAAAGGAGGAATAACAGAGAACAAAGGGGTCTGCAGAGATCACAGAACGTGACTGCTGATTACAGGCAAGACAGTATTCTAAATCTGGTGGGACAATCAGCATGTGTGGACTGTAAAGGTTAAATGAAATGTTTATTTTATTCTTTTTTCTTCTCCCGTCAGCCTGACTGAATACGATTAACAGAGACACGGCACTTGCTGCATACTAAAATTAGATGTTAGTTTGACTTCCCCAGCATCCATGCACAGAAGCCTCTTACACAGAAATGTCTTTTGCAAAGAGCTCAGCCACCTTACACATCTGCCCTCAACACTGAAGGCTAGAAGCTGACATGGAGCTTTGGTTTCACTGGATGGATCAAAGAAGAGGCCTTAGAACCAAGGTCCAGTCCTAGCTCTAGTTTGTGAATTTGAGCAAGACTATTGACCTCTCCTAGGCACGCTCCCTCACATTTTATTCTTACAAGAGTTTGTCAAAAAACAAGAGGATATGTAGGGAACCACTTGAAATCTCTTGTCTTACCCAGAAGGACTTCAGTGATTATATTTCCATTGCCTTGTGTGTCTTAACACTTGTCAAGTTGCTTCTAGTTTACAAAGGGAAAAAAATAGAGGCTTGGGCAAGCAACCCCAGCTCATCTCACTTACCCCAGAAGCCAGGGCATGAGATGCAAGCCTAGTCTATGGCCCTTTATTCTCAGTCTGTATCTCCAAACCTTGTGGTCTTCATTCCAGTCCTATCCTAGCATAATGACTGTTCAGCCAGCCAGCAAGACCCAAAGTGCTTTTCAGAATTATAACAAAAACATCTGCCTTTAGTAAAGCCTCAAAAGGTTGATGTTGGAACAATTTCTTCCCAAAATTTCTTTATATTCTTCATCATTTTTTTGTCTCATGTTCTTTCTACATATAAAAGTAGACATTCTTAGAGTTTGGGGTATAAAAATAGCTAATCATGCATCTTTAATTTTTTTATTAAGCACAATGCTAAGAGAAATACATAAATTTTTTTCACTTGCTAAATAGTCTCACAAATAAATTCTTTCTAAAATCATAACACAAATAAATAGTTCTTTAATAAATTAGCTTTCAGAAATAATTCATACATACAAAGTCAGAGGCCAAGTTTATATTTACATCTCTGTGAAAAAAACCAGCTAATATCACCTGAAGAGGTGTATACCTCACACTGGAACTCATTTAATAACATGCAATGAAGGTAACACAGCTGAACTTCACAGAGGGTCCAAGCCCCAGAAACGCTTTTAGCTATGAGACTCTGGGCATGCCACAGCCACCAACTTCAGTGTCATTATCAATAAGGCAGACATTATATCCTCTGTGTTACATAATTCTTTGGTGAAAGAAAAGAAACAATTCCCACATAACAGTTTTGTAGAGTCCAAAGCAGTGTGGAAATTTTCTATTTTTGGCATTACAAGTCTTTCAAGTGGAAGTCATGAGTACACAGCACTTGATTGGTGTTCTTTCCACAAGGGCCAGTCTTCCTTTGTGCTAATAACTGATAAAGAAGGCTAAAAGCCCATGGCAACAAAGAGAGTAGGAGACCACCCTGAAAAGGGTGGGACCCTCAGAATAAGAAGTGTGGCCTGCAGTGCTCAGCACTGAAGGACTTGGGAGAAGCTGTGGTCTGTCTCCTCATTCCTTGTGTGGGAAAACAGCTTTGTTTTCAGTTGCACATGAAAAACTCAAACCCAGACCCAAGAAAATGCTACTTGCCATTTTCTACTGCTATTTCCCTACACTGTGATGGCTCTTTTATGAGGAGCCACTTTCTCTGGGTGGTGGCAGGACACCTGTGTTGTGCAACTTTGGGGAGGTCACTTAAGGACTCTCAGAGATGGAACAGTACAACTGCCTTTATCATTAAACCTTGACAAGCTGGTTCTCTGCTACAAACTTCTGACAAGTGTCCTCTCCAGAGCCTAGTGCTGGTGGACTGGTGTCCACCAGGTCATCGGATAGAACTATCAGCCATATGGCTCTGCAGAATGTAAGTGTATCTCTCCAGAAAGCTTCAAGCTCTCCTTTCTCCTGGGTACCTGAGATCCAGGTTGCCAGGGTAGAAACATCTAGCCAGTATGTTCCCTAAACATTTTATAATCACAGGCTTGTCTAGGGCTGCACGTGGAGATCCCCTGGAGTATGATGCCCTGTGTGAAGGAACAAGCAGCAAATATCTTTGCAGAATTAGTAATTTCACAGAAGTTGCTATTAGAGCTATGAAATCAAAGCATCAGGTGCCACACATAAGTGTAACTACAGGACCATGCTCTCTCTGTGGTCAAAGCAAAGATGCCTAAGGATGACTGGGAGTTGAAGGGTGGGTAGACAGGGTTGCACAGGAATTAGATGAGTATGAAGGGAGGAGAGTCACTTGCCATGTATTCAGATTCTCAGAACTCACTAGCCACTCACATCCACTCCTACCGGGAGACGGAGACACAGAAAAACCCCAGGCCAGTGAGCCTGGTGTGGGAAGCAGAAAAGGTACCATGAAAGCATTGAAAGGAAGGGGCTAAGAAAAGCTAGGAAGCAGAATGGTGGACCATGGCAGCTGTACACAAGTCAGGCTCCGTTGTCTTTCAGTGATGTCTATAATCCCTCCAGAGCAGGATGCCTAACAAACAGCATAAGGCTCTGAACTTCAACTCTATAATGGACTGCATGGGTACAGACTCTATCTATAAATTACTGTGAAACTTTACAGTAGTTACATACTGTGAACCATCTATAACTGATGTTAACAGTAGTATCCACTCATGGTCTCTTGAGGATTAAATGCATTTATAGACACAGTTCTTGTAGAACAGTTCTTGTAGATGCATAATAGGTGAGGTACAAGACCAAGGTATCATAGTCAATGGAGAAATGGCCTGGATCTTAGATGTGCTCTATTATTGCATTGAGACGCACAAATGCCAGAAGAGTTTCAGGTTCAGTCTTCAATCAATCCTAATTGAGAACTTCAGAGGCTCCCAGAGAAACTTCTGAACAACACTGGGCAACAGTGATCAGGTCCTGGTTTTGCAGTTGTCCTTGACTGCTGGCCAGGGGCCACCCAGGAAGAGTGACATCAAGCAGAAGAAGTGACCATCTAATCTTTCATATTTTTTGTATTTTCAGGTTTATTGTGGTCTATCTTCTGGTATTACCTCATAAGTTGATGTGTTAAAATCCTAGCTCCCAGGACTGAGGAGATGGCTCTAAGGTTAAAGCACTCACCATTCAAGTATGAGGATCTGAATTTGAATCCCTGGAACTTAAAATCTGGTCTCAATTGCATGCAAGTCTACAATACTAGCACTCCTGTGATGAGATGGGAGATAAAAACTGGAGAACTCCCAGGAAGCTTGCGGACCAGCTAGCCTGGAATGTACAGTTGAAAAACACATCCTATTTCAAATGGGAGATGACAAGAATCAATACCCAATATTGTCATTTGACCTTCACATGTGCACCATGGCACCTACACTCATGCATAAGAATCACACAAATGCACACTGTGCACACAGACACAAGCACACACACATACACACATTTGTGTGTGTGTGTATGTGTGTGTGTGTGTGTGTGTGTGTGTGTGTGTACTTTCAGCAAGATTTGATTTTTTTTGAATTTTTTTATTTTTTTATTTTTTAATGAAAAAGGAAGTAAAAACATTTTATGATAAAATTAAAGAATTACATGGAAAATGTTTCTGACAAAATTGAAGAAGCATATAGAAAAACACATTAAGATTGACAATTTTCATGGAAAATTAATGAGTAAAATGGTAGACAAAAAATATTACTAAATTAATTGAAAAAGGAAGTAGAAATATTTTATGATAGAACGGAAGATTTACATGGGAAATATTTCTAATAAAATTGTAGAAAAGTATAAAATAACATTAAAATTGAAGATTAGCTTGGAAAATTACAGATAAAATGGTAGGCATAAAAATATTTCTAAGTTGATTGAAAATGGAATTGTAAACATTTTCTGATAAAACTGAAGATCTACAAGGAAAATATTTCTGATAAAAATCAAGAAATATATAGAAAAACACGTTAAAACTGACAATCTCATGGAAAATTATACAGATAAAATGGTAGGAATAAAAATATTCCTAAGTTGATTGAAAGTAGAATTATAAATATTTTCTGATAAAATTGAAAATTTACATGTAAAATATTTCTGTTAAATTGAAAAAAATATATGGAAAAACATTAAAATTGAAGATTATCATGTAAAATTATACAGATAAAATGGTAGGCATAAAAATATTTCTAAGTTGATTGAAAGAGGAATTATAAATATTTTCTGATAAAACTGAAGATTTACAAGGAAAATATCTCTGATAAAATTGAAGAAATATATAGAAAAACACATTAAGATTGAGTATTTCATGGAAAAAATATACAGATAAAATGGTAGGCATAAAAATATTCCTAAGTTTTTTGAAAGTGAAATTATAAACATTTTCTGATAAAATTGAAGATCTACAAGAAAAATATTTCTGAAAAAATTCAAGAAATATATACAAAAACAAGTTAAAACTGACTATTTCATGGAAAATTATACAGATAAAATGGAAGGTATAAAAATGTTCCTAAGATGGTTGAAAGTAAAATTGTAGACACTGTCTGATAAAATTGAAGATTTACATGGAAAATATTTCTGATAAAATTGAATAAAAATATAGAAAAACATTAAAATTGAATATTGTCATGGACAATTATACCGATAAAATGGTAGGCATAAAAATATTCCTAAATTGATTGAAAGTGGAATTATAAACATTTTCTGAGAAAATTGAAGATTTACATGGAAAACATTTCTGAAAAAAATTGAAGAAATATATAGACAAAATGTTGAAATTAAAGATTATCATGGAAAATACTACAGTTAAAATGGTAGACATAAAAAAATTACTAAATTGAAAGAGGAATCACAAACATTTTCTGATAAAATTGAAGATTTACATGGAAAATATTTCTGTTAGACTATGTTTTTTGTTGGGGAATTGAGTCCGTTGATGTTATAAGATATTAAGGAATAGTGATTATTACTTCCTGTTATTTTTGATGTTCTTTTTATGTTTGTGTGGTTACTTTCTTTTGGGTTTGTTGGAAAAAGATTACTTTCTTGCTTTTTCTAGGGTGTAGTTTCCTTCCTCATGTTGGCGTTTTCCATCTATTATTCTTTGTAGGGCTGGATTTGTGGAAAGATATTGTGTAAATTTGGTTTTATCATGGAATATCTTGGTTTCTCCATCTATGGTAATTGAGAGTTTTGTTGGGTATAGTAGTTTGGACTGGCATTTGTGTTCTCTTAGGGTCTGTATGAGATCTGCCCAGGATCTTCTAGCTTTCATGGTCTCAGATGAGGAGTCTGGTGTAATTCTGATAGGTCTGCCTTTATAGGTTACTTGAACTTTTTCCCTTACTGCTTTTAATTTTCTTTCTTTGTTTAGTGCATTTGGTGTTTTGATTATTATGTGCCGGGAGGACTTTCTGGTCTGGTCCAGTCTGTTTGGAGTTCTGTAGGCTTCTTGTATGTTCATGGACATCTCTTTCTTTAGATTAGGGAAGTTTTCTTCTATAATTTTGTTGAAGATATCTACTGGCCCTTTAAGTTGGAAATCTTTGTTCTCTTCTATACCTATAATCCTTAGGTTTGGTCTTCTCATTGTGTCCTGGATTTCCTGGATGTTTTGGCTCAGGAGCTTTTTGCATTTTGCATTTTCTTTAACTGTTGAGTCAATGTTTTCTATGGTATCTTCAGCCCCTGAGATTCTTTCTTCTATCTCTTGTATTCTGTTGTTGATGCTCGCATCTATGACTCCTGAATTCTTTCCAAGATTTTCTATCTCCAGAGATGTCTCTACTTGTTTCTACTTCCATTTTTAGATCCTGGGTGGTTTTTTTTTCAGTTCCTTCACTTGTTTGTTTGTGTTCTCCTGCAATTCTTTAAGGGATTTTTGTGTTTCCTCTTTAAGGGCATTGTATTAGTTTGGGTTTTACTGCTGTGAACAGACACCAATGACCAATGCAAGTTTTATAAAAGACATTTACTTGGGGCTGGCTTACAGGTTCAGAGGTTTAGTCTATTGTCATCAAGGCAGAAGCATGGCAACATCCAGGCAGGCATGGTGCAGGAGGAGCTGAGGGTTCTACACCTTTATCCAAAGGAAACCAGGAACAGACTGGGCATCTTCAGGCATCTAAGAGGAAGATCTCTAAGCCCAACCCTACAGTGACACACTTCCACCAACAAGGCCAGACCTTCTTATAGTGCCACTCCCTGGGACAAGCATATACAAACCATCACAGGCTTCTACCTGTTCACTCATGCTCTCCTGTATTTCTTTCAGGGATTTTTGTGTTTCCTCTTTAAGGGCTTTTACCATTTGACCCATGTTCTCTTGTATTTCTTTAAGGGAGTTATTTATGTCCTTCTTGATGTCCTCTAACAGCATCGTGAGAAGAGACTTTAAATCCAACTCTTGCTTTTCCGGTATGTTGGGGTATCCGGGACTTGCTGTGGTGGGAGAACTGGGCTCTGATGTTGCCAAGTAGCCTTGGTTTCTGTTGGTAGGGTTCTTGCACTTGCCTTTTGCCATCTGGTTATCTCTGGTGTTAGTTGGTCTTGTCTCTGGCTAGAGCTTGCCCCTCCTATGGGCCTGTAAGCCTGTGTCTGTTCTCCTGGGAGACCAACTCTCTTCTGGCAGGGTCTGTGCACAGAAGGCTATGGAGCTGTCTGGTTTCCTGAAACAAATGGTGGCCGGAAGGGAAGACTCCTGTCCCAGCAGCTCCACTGATCGTAAGCCCTTTGCCCTCCTAGCTGTGCCCCTCCAGAGAGAAGGTGGAGATCTCACCTCCGCACTCACAGGTGAAATCACTGCTGGGAGATCACTCTTTCCTGGTGGGCTAAGCACAGAAGGCTTTGGAGCTGCCTGGTTCCCTGATGCAGATGTTGGCTGGAAGGTTCACATACACATTTAAAAAGAGAGAGAGAGAGAGAGAGAGAGAGAGAGAGAGAGAGAGAGAGAGAGAGAGAGAGACTCCTAGTTCCTAGTGTGATGACACTGGGATAGTTTGGGTTATGGTGGGGCTGAGGACTTGCCTTCCTGAGTGAAATCAATGCCCTGTAGATTAGGGCCCAATAAAACATTATCTTCTTTCTACCAAGTGAAATCACAAGGAGAAAGGAGCATCTGTGATTTGAGAACTTGATCCTCACAAAACACCAAATTCACCAGGACCTTAAGTAAGGACATAGTAGCCTCCAGGACTATGTGAACAATCTTCTGTTATCTAGAAACAATAGCATGAATAGGTTCAGGCAGGGTCCAAGGAAGTGAAGAGGTCATTGCTACTGTAGCATCTTATTCCTTGAAGTCCTCCAAGCTCCCTAACTTTGTGGTGTGTCTTCTAGACTCATATTTAGATCAGTGTCTGCTGACTGTTGCTCTGGGGTCTATGTACTTGGTATGTCTCCTTCCTGGTGGAACTCCTAATTCTACTATCTCTGGAGATGTCATTTCAAATAAAGTTGTGGACCCATAAGCACACTCCCTGCCTTTAGTCTTTTTGTTATGGGTAATGGGTCCTTGTCCACCCAACCACTGACAGTCTTAAAATAGTGATCTTGTGACAGTGGTATAGTTGAAGGGCACTGTCACCCACTAGACAGAATTAGAGCTGGCCCTATCATTTATTAATTATGCCGCTTACTAAACCTCAATCAATCTCAGTTTCTGTCTAATAGAATGAATACCCACCATGTAGGATCATGATACAGACTGCATGGGAAAAGGATGTGCTTTATCCAAACACAATGACTATATCACAGCAAGTCCTTCCTAGCTATTGGTTTTCTTTCCTTCTTTCTGGTATTTTGTCCTTCCTAAGCTGTCACCTCCACTTTCCTTTTACAAGTACACTACTTTTTATAACATTCCAATAAAACCCCAGTCTACAATAATTCAAACAGATTACTTGCAAAGGAGGATGGAATGTTTACACCATATTGTGGTCATAGGAGCACCCTGAAATAAATGACAATTATTCACTAAATCCACATTTTAAAATGCTCATTAAACCTTCTAAACATAGAAGCTCTCTCACATGGCCTTTGCTGTGCTGGTCTCTCTGTCTGAATTCCCTTTCCTCTCACACTCTTGCTCTGCCCTTCCACTCTCAGCTAGTTCCCTAGAGAAGCCTTCACTTACAGACCTCCAGTCAGGTCTCTCTCAGCTGTCTCCTTGTTCTCTACTCCTTTCCCTCTTGGACCTTATTGCACTTTAAGATGAATCCCTATTCTTCTTGTTATAATTGTTTAATGGCTAACTTCTCAAAAGACATGACACTCCAAAACAGCAGGAACCATACAACATCTAGAGCAGATAGCAAACAGGAGAAGACTCACGAATTTCGACGTGAACACATGATTTATCTCACTCTACTCAAACCAAGATTACACACTTGGTTTTTGGCAAGCTCATATTATGGAGACCCACTTTCAGTTCGCCACCATTGTTGTTTCTTTTCCAACATCCATAGTTTTATTTAAAAAATAAGAGTAAGATCCATGGTTAGTTTTTGCAGCCACAGCTAGCCCTTCTGCATCTAGCATGCTCAAACTTCCGGTCCTTAGAGAGAAAATAGGGTGTGGGATGCAGTTGTGGGGTTTCTGGAGCCTTGCCAAAATGTTGATACACCTCTTGGTTCTTTTGAGGACCATACAATGATTATGGTGCCGTGGCCCTTGGGAGATTCCAGGGCTTGCTGGACAAAGTTGAGGAGGATCTTACCTCTGAGCCTCGAGGATGCAACTTCTGCTTTCTCACCCACTGTGCACACACCATCAGCTTGGGTACTTCCAAAATCCACACATCATCTGTGACTGTCTCTACAACCACAGCTGTTTTGTTCTTTTGTCCAGGAAGCTTCACATCACCTAGGACAGGGACACAGGTTTCTGGTTATTGCAACACATAAATCACCTTTTCATCACAACCTGATTGAAGGTAGAGTTGGTTTATCTGGCCAGAAACCTGTACAGTTTGACTAGCAACCTTACATAGATGCCCTGCTCTTGGAATTCTTGTGCTGAGCTTTCTTGTCCTTGTTTTGGCAAATTTCAATATTTCCATGGCACCTTCTGCTTGGCAAGGTCCAGAAAAACTCACCATCATTCTTAAGGATTTCTTTTCCATGCCTGCTGCAAGTCTATTAGATGGTTTATATAAGTATGCATGTATGCACATATGCACATGTATGCATGTTTCACATGAGCAGAGATATTTACTTGGATAAACAATGAGTTTTTAAGTCATCTGAAAAAGGTATGGTGGGAAAATGTATAAGAAAAAAGGATGATATTGACAGAGACCTCTGAATAAAATCATGGAAAACTTGATAGCATCATGAGGCACTGGGTAATATCCCATGTGCAATGAAGTACTAAAAGCATTATTTGAGGATCTTTTCAGTAGCTATCTGCACCTGGGAGCTAAGGCTATTCCACAGCCCTCTGTACATAGGTCCCACCAGGAGAAAGCTGGTCTCCAAGGAGTGCTGACACAGATTTTTCTGGCCCACAGGAGGGACAGGCTCCAGGCAGGGACAGCAAGACCAACTAACACCAGAGATAACCAAATGGCAAAAGGCAAGTACAAGAAACATACCAACAGAAAGCAAGGCTACTTGGCAACATCAGAACCCAGTTCTCCCACCACAGCAAGTCCAACACAACACCCCAATACACCGGAAGAATTTGGATTTAAAATCACATCTCATGATGCTGATAGAGGACTTTAAGAAGGACATAAATAACTCCTTTAAAAACATACAAAAGAACACAGTTAAACACGCAGAAGCCTTAAAAGAGGAAGCACAAGAATCCCTTGAAGAATTACAGGAAAACACAAACAAACAAACAAGTGAAGGAACTAAAAAAAACATCCAGGATCTAAAAATGGAAGTAAAAAAAAATAAAAAATAAAGAAATCACAAAGGGAGACAACTCTGGAGATAGAAAACCTAAGAAAGAGATCAGGAGACATAGATCACCAACAGAATACAAGAGAGAAGAGAGAATCTCAGATGCGGAAGATATCATAGAAAACATTGAAAAAACAGTCAAAGAAAATGCAAAATGCACAAAGTTCCTAACCCAAAACATCCAGGAAATCCAGGACACGATGAGAAGACCAAACCTAAGGATAATAAGTATAGAAGAGAGTGAAGATTCCCAACTTAAAGGAAAGTAAATATCTTCAACAAAATTATAGAAGAAAACTTCCCTAACCTAAAGAAAGAGATCCCCATGAATATACAAGAAGTCTACAGAACTCCAAATGGATTGAACTACAAAAGAAATTCCTCCCATCACATAATAATCAAAACACCAAATGCACAAAACAAAGAATGAATATTAAAAGCATTAAGGGATAAAGGTCAAGTAACATAAAAGGCAAACTTATCAGAATTACCCCAGACTTCTCACTAGAGATTATAAAAGCCAGAAGATCCTGGGCGTATGTCATACAGACACTAAGAGAACACAAATGCCAGCCCAGGCTACTATACCCAGCAAAACTCTCAATTACCATAGATGGAGAAACCAAGGTATTTCATGACAAAACCAAATTTACACTAGATCTTTCCACAAATCAAGCCTTTCAAAGGATAATAAATGGAAAACGCCAACAAAAGGAGGGAAACTAAAACCTAGAAAAACCAAGAAAATAATCATTTAACAAACCAAAAAGAAGACAGACATATAAACATAATTCTAATTCTAACAACAAAAATAACAGGAAGCACCAATCACTTTTGTTTAATCTCTCTTAATATCAATGGACTCATTTCTCCAATAAAAAGACATAGATTAACAGACCGGATACATAAACAGGACCCAACATTTTGCTGCACACAGGAAACCTACCTCAGTGACAAAGACAGACAGTATCTCAGAGTAAAAAGGTGGAAAACAGTTCTCCAAGCAAATGGTCCCAAGAAACAAGCTGGAGTAGCCATTTTAATATCGAATAAAACCGACTTTCAACCTAAAGTTACCAAAAATAATAAGGAAGGATGCTTCATACTCATCAAAGGAAAAATCTACCAAGAAGAACTCTCAATTCTGAACATCTATGCTCCAAATGCAAGGGCACCCACATTCATAAAAGAAATTTTACTAAAGCTCAAAGAACACATTGCACCTCACACAATAATAGTGGAAGACTTCAACACCCCACTCTCAGTAATGGACAGATCATGGAAAGAGAAACTAAACAGAGACACATTAAAACTAACAGAAGTAAAAGGTGAAAGATTTATATGATCTGAAGAGATTTTTATTCCTACCAATTTATCTGCAAAAATTTCTTCAATTTTATCAGAGATATTTTCAATGTAAATCTTCAGTTTTATCAGAAAATGTTTATAATTCCACTTTCAATCAACTTAGGAATATTTTTCTGCCTACCATTTTATCTGTATAATTTTTCCATGAAATACTCAATCTTAACGTGTTTTTCTATATATTTCTTCAATTTTATCAGAGATATTTTCCATGTATATTTACACAATGGAATACTACTCAGCAATTTAAAACAATGAATTCATGAAATTCTTAGGTAAATGGGGAGCAGGGGGAGGGAAGAGGCCTTATAGGACTTTTGGGGAGGGGGGAACTGGGAAAGGGGAAATCATTTGGAATGTAAATAAAGAATATAGAAAATAAAAAAAAAGAGAGAGAGAAACTAGCAGAAGTTATAGACCAAATGGATTCAATAGATATCTTTAGAACGTTTTGGACAACAAAAGAATGTACCTTCTTCTCAGCACCTCATAGTACCTTCTCCAAAATTGACCATATAATCTGTCACAAAACAGGCCTCAATAGATACAAGAAAATTGAAATAATCCCATGCATCCTATCATATCGCCACGGATTAAGACTGGTCTTCAATAACAACAGAAACAATAGAAATCCACATACACATGGAAGCTGAACAACACTTTATTCAATGATAACTGGGTCAAGGAAAAAATAAAGAAAGAAATTAGAGACTTTTTAGAATTTAATGAAAATGAAGGCACAACCTACCCAAACTTATGGGACACCATGAAAGCAGTGCTAAGAGGGAAACTCATCTCTGAGTGCCTTCAAAAAGAAACTGGAGAGAGCATACACAAGCAGCTTAACAGCATACCTGAAAGCTCTAGAACAAAAGACAAAGACACCCAAGAGGAGTAGAAGGCAGGAAATAATCAAACTCAGGGCTGAAATCAAGCAAGTAGAAACAAAAACAACAATACAAAAAAATTCAACAAAACCAGGAGCCGGTTCTTTGAGAAAATCAAGAAGATAGATAAACTCTTAGCCAGACTAACTAGAGGGCACAGAGACAGTATCCAAATCAACAAAGTAAGAAATGAAAAGGGAGACATAACAACAGATACTCAAGAATTCCAAAATATCATCAGATCCTACTAAAAAAAAACCTATACTCAACAAAACTGGAAAATCTGGATGAAGTGGACAATTTTCTAGACAGATACTATGTACCTAACTTAATTCAGGATCAGATAAATGATCTAAACAGTCCCATAACCCCTCAAAAAATAGAAGCAGTCATTATTAGTCTCCCAACCAAAAAACAAAACAAAACACCTAGGACCAGATGGGTCTAGTGCAGAGTTCTATCAGACCTTCAAAGAAGACTTAATATCAATACTCTTCAAACTGTTCCACAAAACAGAAATAGGAGGAACACTACCCAATTAATTTTATGAAGCCACAATTACTCTGATACCTAAATCTCACAAAGACCCAACAAAGAAAGGGAACTTCAGACCAATTTCCCTTATGAATATTGATGCAAAAATACTCAATAAAATTCTTACAAACTGAATCCAAGAACACATCAAAATGATCAGTCACCACGATCAAGTAGCCTTCATCCCAGGGATGCAGGGATGGTTCAATATATGGAAATCCATCAGTGTAATCCACTACCTAAACAAAAACAAAGAAAAAAAAACGCAGGATCATTTCATTAGATGCTGGAATAGCATTCGAGAAAATTTAACATCCCTTCATATTAAAAGTCTTGGAAAGATCAGGAATTCAAGACCCATACCTAAACATAGTAAAAGCGATATACAACAAACCAGTAGTCAACATCAAACAAAATGGAGAGAGACTTGAAGCCATCCCACTAAAACCAGGGACCAGACAAGGCTGCCCTCTCTCTCCCTACCTATTCAACTTAGTACTTGAAGTCCTACTCACAGAAATTAGACAACAAAAGGAAGTCGATGGTATACAAATTGGAAAGAAAGAAGTCAAACTATCACTATTTGCAGACGATATGATAGTATACTTAAGTAACCCCAAAAATTCTACCAGAGAGCTCCTAAAGTTGATAAACAACTTCAGCAAAGTGGATATAAAATTAATTCAAACAAATCAGTGGCCTTCCTCTACTCAATGGATAAACAGACTGAGAAAGAAAGTAGTGAAACAACTCCCTTCATAGTAGTCATAAATAATATAAAATACCTTGGTGTGATGCTAACTATGCAAGTGAAAGATCTATATGACAAGAACTTCAAGTGACTGAAGAAGTCGAAGATTTCAGAAGATGGAAAGATCTCCCATGCTCATGGATTGGCAGGATTAATATAGTAAAAATGGCCAAAGCAATCTATAGATTCAATCCAATCCCCATCAAAATTCCAACTCAATTCTTCATAGAGTTAGAGAAAAGAGAAAGAGAAATTTGCAAATTCATCTGGAATAACAAAAGCCCAGGATAGTTAAAACTATTCTCAACAATAAAGGAACTTCTGGCAGAAATTCTCCATGCCTGTACTCAAGCTGTACTACAAAGCAATTGTGGTAAAAACTGCATGGTATTTGTACAGTGACAGGCAAGTAGGTCAGTGGAATAGAATTGAAGACCCAGAAATGAACCCACACACCTATGGATCTTTAACAAAGGATCTAAAATCATACAATGGAAAAAAGACAACAATTTAAACAAATGGTGCTTGTTCAACTTGAGGTCAGCATGCAGAAGAATGCAAATAGATCCATTCTTATCTTATCTCCTTGTACAAAACTCAAATCCAAGATGATCAAGGTCCTCCACATAAAACCCGATTCACTGAATCTAATAGAAAAGAAAGTGAGGAAGAGCCTTGAGCACATTGGGACACGGGAAAATTTCCTGAACCGAACACCATTAGCTTATGCTCTAACATCAAGAATTGACAAATGGGACCTCATAAAATTGCAAAGCTTTTGTAAAGCAAAGGACACTGTCAATAGGACAAAACGGCAATCAACAGATTGGGAAAAGATATTTACCAACCCTACATCTGATAGAGGGCTAATAATCAATAAATATAAAAACTCAAGAAGTTAGACTCCAGAGAACCAAATAACCCTATTTAAAAATGGGGTACAGAGCTAAACAAAGAGTTCTCACCTGAAGAATATCTAATGGCTGAGAAGCACCTAAAGAAATGTTCAACATCCTTAGTCATCAGGGAAATGCAAATCAAGACAACCCTGAGATTCCACCTCAAACCAGTCAGAATGGCTAAGGTCAAAAGCTCAGTTGACAGCAGAAGCTGGCGAGGATGTCGAAAAAGAGGAACACTCCTCCATTGCTGGTGGGATTGCAAGGTGGTACAACCACACTGGAAATCAATTTGGCAGTTCCTCAGAAAAATTAGACATAGCTCTACCTCTTCTAGACATATAGCCAGAATATTCTCCAGCATGTAATAAGGACACATGCTCTACTATGTTCATAGCAGCCTTATTGTTATAGCCAGAAGCTGGAAAGAACCCACATGTCCCTAAACAGAGGAATGGATACAGAAAATGTGGTACATTTACACAATGAAGTACTACTCAGCTATTAAAAACAATGAATTCATGAAATTCTTAGGTAAATGAATGGAACAAGAAAATATCACCCTGAGTGAGGTAACTCAACCACAAAAGAACACACATGGTATGTACTCACTGAGAAGTGGATATTAGCCCAGAAGCTCTGAATATCCAAGATACAATTCATAGACCACACAAAGCTCAAGAAGAAGGAAGACCAAAGTATCAATACTTAGGTCCTTCTTAGAAGGTGGAACAAAATACCCTTGAAGGGAGATACAGAGACAAAGTGTGAAGCAGAGACTGAAGGAAAGGCCATTCAGAGACTGCCCTACCTGAGGATCCATCCCATATACAGTTACCAAATCCAGACACTACTGTGGATGCCAACAAGTGCTTGCTGACAGGAGCCTGATATAACTCTCTCCTGAGAGGTTCTGCAAATGCCTGACAAATACAGAAGTGGATACTGGCAGTCAACCATTGTACTGAGCACAGGGTCCCCAATGGAGGAGCTAGAGAAAGGACACAAGGAGCTGAAGAGGTTTGCAACCCCGAAGGAGGAACAGCAATATAAACCAAGCAGTACCCCCAGAGCTCCCAGGGGCTAAACCACCAACCAAAGAATACACATGAAGGGACCCATGGCTCCAGCTGCATATGTAGGAGAGCATGGCTTTGTTGGACATCAAAGGGAGGAGAGGTCCTTGATCCTGTGAAAGATCTATACCCCAGTGTAGGGGAATGCCAGGACAGAGAATCAGGAGTGGGTGGGTTGGTGAGCAGGGGGAGGGAGAATGGGATATTGGATTTTTGGAGGGACAGGAGAAAAGGGGATAATATTTGAATTGTAAATAAAGAAAATATCCAATTAAAAAAAAGCATTATTCATTACTGATCAGACAAACAGGGAAGGAGAAAAGAAATCACAGGAAGTATCCCAAAGCTACAGTCAGCAATAAAACTTAAGCCCTGGGAAACATGAGACTTAAAACAGAGTGTTAAAATTCAGTGTAGAATGGTTATAAATCCAGTGTAGATTGCTCATCGATATAGACCTAAAGGAATCAAAATTAGCATGTCACAGAGATATCTCACATCTGTGTTTTTTATATTTCTATTCCCAATAGCCAAAATATGGAATAAGCTTAAATGTCCTTCAACAAAGAAACAGATAATGAAAATGTGGCATGTCTCTCTACATTGAAATTTTGTTCAATCATATGTCATTTCTGAGGAATATATAACTGGAGAGCATCATGTTAAGCAAAATAAACCAGGTCCAGGATAAAAAATACTGCAAGAACTTTGATTTAAAATGTATGCACACACTCTACTCACTAACAAGTGAATATTAACTATAAAAGTAAAAGATAGTCACTCTATAATCCATAGACCTAGAGAGGCTAAGTACCAAGGGAGGAATAAGGGAGGATGCATGGATCACCCTGAGAATGGGAAATGGAATTGATTTTGAGGGTGAACTGAGGGTGAGTGGGGATGGAACAGTTGGGGGCATGGAAGGAAAGAGTACTGGGAGAGATGGCTGGAATTGGGCGGGGGTAGGGTATTTCTAGGGCGAGGTAGAAATCTAGTGCAGTGGAAACTCCTAGGAATCTATAACTGACCCTAGCTCAGACTTGAAGTAATGGGGGACATGGAACCTGAACAAGCCATTTTCTGTGACCAGGGAAGACTTCCAGTGGAGAGAATGTGACACCAATCCAGCCCCAAACCTTGGACCTACAATTTGGCCTACCTGCAAGATGTTCTGGGATAAAGGTGGAGCAGGAGTTGTGGGGGTGGCCAACCAATGACTGGTCCAATTGGAGATCCACGCCGGAAGAGGGAGCCAATGCCTGACACTGCCTGGAGGACCAGGAACCAGCGGCTGAACCTCCCAGAGACCTAAGATAGAACCAAAACCCGACCAGCAAAAAAGTCAGTGAAATGATTCCTAATGATTCTCTACTATACTTTGTAGACTGAAACCTGGCATAATCATCATCAGACAAGTTTCATCCAACAGCTTGTAAGAACAGGTGCAGAGTCCCTTCCATAGCCAAACATTAGATGGAGATCAGGGAATCCTGTGGAAGGGGATGAGGAAAGATAATATGAGTCAGGGGAGTCAAGGACATCACAAAAAACAGCTGACAGAATCAACTAACTATGATTCACTGAGGCTCACAGATACTGAACTGACAATCAGGGAGCCTGCCTGTATGGATCTGAGCTAGGTCCCCTACATATATGTTATGGTTGTGTGGCTTAGTGCTCTTCTGGGACATCTAACAGTGAGAGCAGGGGCTGTCTCTGACTCTTTTACCTGCTTTTGGGATCTTTTTCCTCCTACTGGGTTGTCTCATCCAGTCCTAATATAAGAGTATGAGGTTAGTCTTACTGCAATTTGATATGGCATTTTGTTTGGGAGGTCTTCTGCTTTCTGAAGGAAAACAGAAGTGGATCTTGGGGGAGAGGGGCAGTGGGAATAGGGACTGGGAGAAGAGGAAAGGGAAAGTGTGGTTGTGATATAATATATGAGAGAAGAATAAATAAAAATATAAACACAAGTCGGGCAGTGGTGGCGCATGCCTGTAATCCCAGCACTTGGGAGGCAGAGGCAGGCAGATCTCTGAGTTGAGGCCAGCCTGGTCAACAGAGTGAATTCCAGGACAGCCAGGGCTACACAGAGAAACCCTGTCTCGAAAAACCAAAAAAAAAAAAACAAAAAACAAAAAAACAAACCACGTACATATAAATAAATATGTTTGTATGAAGCAGGAGACTGTTGGGAGGAAGGTTGTGGACTAGGGATGTGTCAAGTGAGGTACTAGAGGGGCGAATATGGGTGAAGTCACACAAGTGTGAAACCCAGTATTTGGTATGTCAAATTAACATATTAATAGCTTTAAAAAGAGAAACAGAGACGGCAATGGAGTCTTGTGGTCAGGACTCATCCTTGAACAATGAATGTCACTGAATGTATTACAGAATGGTGCTTGTGTTCATTACAAAAAAGCCCCCAGGACGGGGCAGGGTAGGCAGGGAAAGCGGGAGCTGAGCCTGGAACACCAACTTAGAATTTACACTAACAGTCTGGGTTGGAGGCAGAACATCATTTTTTGTTTGTTTGTTTGTTTTGGGCTTTTTAAATAAATTTTTATTATTGGACAACTTATGAAAACTCATATACAACATGAGCAAATTATAAGCCATATCAAAATCCTGACCTCAAAGGACAAAAAATCATAGAGGAAGAAAGAGAATGGAGGGTCAGGAAAAGAAGTTGGCAAAAAGGATTTGCTAATTGCTTAAATGTTATAGATAAAATCAGCAAGTTTTGGATGTATGAACAGAAGGTTTGGAGCTTAAGTTGTTCCTAATCTTGAGTGAAGAGATTTAAAAGACAGTGGAGGAACCCTAAACATATAGTGACAGACGCATGTGTGAGAGAGGTGTGATGTGAATGATGTCCCCATGGGCTCTGGCATTCAAAGACTTGGTCCTCAGCTGATGGCACTGTTTGAGGAGGATTACAAGGTATGGCCTTGCTGGAGGAAATACATCACTGGTGGTGGCATGTGAGGTTTCAAAGCCATGTACAAACCAGTCTGTTCTCTATGCTTCTTGTCTGTGGTTGGGATAAGAGCTCACAGCTCTCAGATTTCAACTCTAGCTGGCATGTCTGCTGTCTGCTGTCACGCAGTCCCTGTCATTATAGACCCTAACCCTCTAGAACCCTAATCCCCAGATGAATTCTTCCTTCTATAAGTAGTTTTGACCATGGTGTTTTGCCACAGATATAAAAAAGTAACACAGAGCAAGGATGTAAAATCAGATACATGATGTGAACTATGGTGGCAACCATGGCTAGGCTGTGACTCCCTCCAATCATACTTATTAACCACTTCTAACTTTCTTTATGCTCTCCAGCACTTTGAACACCTATAGACAGAATGTCTCTGCAATGACTCCTCATGTTTCTTTTGGTCCAAGCTCTTTCTTTTGTCTTGCTTTACTTCTTTTCTCTCAGACTCTTCCTCAGGTTTCTACTGAAACAATTTGAGAATTACTGTCTTCCCTTCTCACTTCTCCAGCTCAGGGTATCATCCTGTGAAATCATGATTATTTTTTTTTCTTTAAGATAATTAAAATCTTCCCACCCCAAAGTCCAGGGACACAACTCTTCATCTCTTTAAATGCATGTATGTGCGACCATATTTGCAAACATATTTGAATATTGGTTGAAGACTACTCTTTCTCTATAGATTGTGATTAATGTACATATCCTCGCCCAAAGACTCTGGAGAAAGATAACCTGCCATCTTAGATGAGGGAACAAGGAATCTGGAACCCAGTTAACTAACTTTGATAATTGTGTTTTTCTAAAAGATAGGAAGATGGATAAACTATATGTAATCAGCAACACAGAATTTTCTTGCTTCTTGAAGGCTTCTTTCCAGAATACCTTAGAATGATGGCCATACAGAACATGTAAAGTCTTGTCTGTACCTTTTCTTTTCATTAATTTTCATATAAAATGATAGATAATTTTAACGGATAAAAATTTTCAGAATCATAATATTAAAATGAACAAGTAAAATAACACTCTATCTGTAGATTTCATCCAGATGGTGAGCAGGTTGTTTAATTTGTGAGTACCTTTCTTCTTTGACCATTGATTCTCTCTGTGGAGAAATCACCGTCCTGCTTTGTCTTCTTAGCTGTCTCTATAAAATAAGTACTGTAGACACAACTCTCCCAAACAACATCCTTCCTTACCACATCTATACTATACACTACTTTATTTCTTACTGGGATGTTTGCTGCCTATGAGATTCTACCTGAAACATACTCTTAGTTTGTGAGAAAAATACACAAATGAAAACAAAATTGTGACTTATTCATGTGGGAGATTTCCTTTGCTAAATACTTATTGTTTGTTCATCTCCTATCTTGTAGGGAAACACCATTACCAACATTATTAAACTGGATGCTAGGCTCCTTATTCTGAATTCAAGAGTGGCAGAGTATCTTTCTCCAGAGTCTCTGGGTGAATATATATATATATGTGGTAACCAAAACGTATGATGATTTTATCCAAAGATACAAGATCATTGTAGAGCAAATGAGTAGGCTTCAACCCATGAACAAAATAGCTTTCAAAAAAAGTAGTTCACCAGTACTGTGTAACTTTTCTGGGGGAAATCTGAACCACAAACCAAAGAAATGATTCCAACCAAGTCTAGTTTGGTGAATCAGTGAGTTTCTTAGGGTTGTTTACAGGAACATGAGAGAAGAGTTGGTTATAGGTATACGGATGATTCAAAGACAACTGCATCACCAACAATCTTATCCCATAATAGGTAGAAAATCAAGAAAAGTACATCACTGGAGCAGGCTGTCCAATCAGAGAGTCTCTTCTCTCTACCCAACAGTTGCTATTGTCAATATAACTTTGGGGAGTGGCCATGTGAATCTAATAAGTATCAGGAGCTTCTTGAGACTCATAAGCTTTTTTTTTTTTAAACTTCCGTAGCTTTAAGAGGTTGTTTCAATGCAGAGGCAACAGCTGTACAATGATATAATGATTAGAAACAGCCTAAAGTAGAAGTAACCCCCAAAACTATCAACTGATGAATGGATAACACAAATGAATTATGTTATTCAACCACATGAAGACAGTAAACACTTTTTTTGTACTACTACATAGATGAACCTAAGAAAATTGTTCTTAATAACAGAAACACACAGAAAATTTCATGTATTATATTTGTGATGGTTACTGCTAAATTTCAACTTGACAAAATCTATAATCACGCATCACATAGAAAACAGGCCTCTGAACCTCTAGGGATTTTTTTGAATACATTAAGTAAGAAGGAAAGATCTGCTGACTATGTGTGGCACTATTCCCTAAGGAAGGACAGGGCAGAGAAAGTCAGCTGAGCTTATTGTGGTGGCTCAGGCATTTAATCCCAGCACTAGAGAGGCAGAGGCAGGCAGATCTCTGAGTTCAAGGACAGACTGGTCTTCCCAGTGTGTTGCAGGACATTCAGGGCTATACAGAGAAACCCTGTCACAAAAAAGCCAAAAAGCCAAAAGCAAGCCATGAAAACATAAAGGAAAGTCAGCTAAGTGCTAGCTTGCATGAATTTATTGCTATCTTTTTTTGACTGTGCATAAAATCTACTTCATTCCCACAAGCTTCTGATACCTTAACTTCCCTACCAAGATGGACTGTATTCTAAAATAAACTAAGCTAAAATAAATTCTTTTACCTCTTAATTTGCCTTTGGCAGTGTGTTTTACCACACCAAGAGAAAGAAACTAAGACAATATTACTCTAGTTATATAAATATCCAGAATAAGCAAATCCATAGAGACAATGTAGATTAAAGAACCTCTAGGGCTGGATAATAATGGAGTGTACAGAGTGTGATCACTAAATCATACATACTTTGGAGGAAGAGAAGGGTCCATGAGGAAAAATGTTCTGGAATTAAATGAAGCTAATGGTTCCAGTTGTGCAATTTCGAGTATCTATTAAGCCCACTAAGCTATATACCTTGATATGGTTTCATATACCATTCATATGTGTGATGGTTTGTCTAAGTTCGTTCCAGGAAGTGGCACTTTTAGAAGGTGTGGCCTTGTTGGAGGAAGTGTGTCACTGTGGGGATGGGCTTGGAGATCTTTTTCCTAGATACCTGAGGATGCCCAGTCTGTTCCTGGCTTCCTTTGGATAAAGATGCAGAAGCCTCAGCTCCTCCTGCACCATGCCTTCCTAGATACTGCCATGCTTCTGCCTTGACAATGGACTGAACCTCTGAACTTGTAAGCCGGCCCCAATTAAATGTTGTCTTTTATAAAACTTGCATTGGTCATGGTGTCTGTTCACAGCAGTAAAACCCTAAGTAAGACAATATGCCATGTGAATTTTACCTTGATTTAGAAGTATGAAGGAAAAGGAATGGAGACTGTGATCAGGGGTGAAGAGGAGGAAGATTAAAGTAATCAGAACAATGATCCAAGAATACAAAAACATGACAAGAGTGACCAGATAAGTTGGTGTCTTGCCAATGATGATTAGGATCATTACAATTCCAGATTTTATGGGTTCTTTCAGTTTACCACAAGATGGCCAGAGTGGAAGTGGGGTTATCTTATACTGCCCTCATAAGCTATAGTACAATTATCAGCATACTCAGCATTGGCTTCTGAACCACAGATAATATACATTTGGATAGATAGCTCATGTATCCAAGACATCATAGAATGCGCTGGACAGGCATTTTTAAATTGCAGTACTGATCTGAAAAAGATTTCAAAGATTATCATCATCTTAAAACAAAATAATCAAAACTAATCTTGAGATGAAACATACTTTCAGTGGGCTATAGTGACCTTCCCGCCTTCCAAGCTCCTCTGACTGAATTTTATCTCATTTTGACACTTGCACTGTGCTTTATCTTTTATAATACTACTTCACATCTGGATAGAGTTCAAATTCTTCAGTCTAGCAGCATCTCTACATTCCTTATTTTTGGCACAGAGCCAGTCAATCATATCTGGGGCTTAGCTGATATCTATCGCTGGACAACCAATGAGTCTCATGATTTGAATGCAAATGGCCCAAAGGATCATGTATCAAAGACATAGTTGCCAGCTGAAAAGTCTTATGGAAATTGGATCATGAAAGTAATAACTTCATTAGTGAATTAATACCCCATGAGTTCCTAGTTGAATAGGCTATTGGGGGTGTGACTTAAGCAAGGAAGTAGATCATCTGGGCCATGGCCCCTTGCTCTCTCTCTGTCTCTTTCTTCCTCTTTCCTGTCTCTGTTTTTCCCTTATTCTCTCTGCCTTTTACCCACCATGAAATGAGCCACTGTGCATTAGCAAGTATTCCATGCCATGCATGATCTTCTTCTAGACTGAAAGCGATGGAACAAGTCAACCTCTGACCATGAATCAGATGAAATCCTTTCTTGCGAGATATGGTGGCACAATCTTGTGGTTCAGGCAGTTGAGGCAGGAAGATTAGGTATTCAAGGTCATTCTCAGCTACATGGAGAGCTCTAGCCTAGACTGGGGACCCCCACCTTAAAGAAATATAAAAATGCAAACCAAAGGCACAATGAAAAATATCTTTTCCCCTTCGGGTTGTTTTGCTTGGATGTTTTGTCATAGTTACAAGAAATAATGTAAGTCTCTGTCTCTAAACCCATTTGGATCTGAGAAAATAACTGTATACATTGGGAATTTAAAATTAATAATAATAATAATAATAATAGTTTGTATCAGAGGCAGAGGGACTTTGTAGCCTGTGGCTATGCTGACTGCTCCAAATTCAATATATTTTCGCCAGTGACACAGTCTCCAGCTCTATCCTGTGTTGAATGGCATCTGTTCATGTTGTTTATATTTTTCAATAGCCATAATAAGATAGACAACTGAATCACTGGTCTCTTTACAACATGGGTAGGTTTTAAAACCATAGAAAACTCTGGCTTGGCTTCCTACCCATCCCCTCTGGAATTAGTTCCTTCCCTCTATAGACATTCTTTGAAATCCCAATGAATCCAGAATTCTGAATGCAGATCAGTAATTTCCTTTCTGGATCTCCTGTGGCCACCCAGGAGCACCCCTTCTGAGGTTACCACACACCCCAGTACCAGAACTCTTCATGGCTTCTGGCAGAGCAGCGCTTTCAAGGGAGTCCTGTGGGGAGTGAGTTGTTCAATGGAAAAAGTACAGCTTTGTATGGGATTTAAAGAGCCCCAGAGATCTGTGAAGACCGTCTGTCATGAATGCCTTCATGGGCTTTAATTTGCTCTCATCCCACAGCAGACAGAAAACATTTTCAGGACTTTTGTTTCTCTTTGAGAATTTGATGTGTATTTTGATTTTAGAGAGGAAGAACTCAGAATTCTGCAGAAGAATTAAGTATCTATCCAGTGCATATTTTGATGTCTTTAGAAATCGAATGTCTATCAGGTTATGGAAAAAATAATGGCTTTGACAGAATTTGGCTTGCTCATCATCTATCACACTGGCTGTTTTTCTTTAGTTGCAATAATAAACTCAAATCACTCTCAGGTTCACAAAGCCCTTCTGCAGCCAGCCTGCATCTGCTCACAGATGATTATGACCCTAGTTTTATAGAAGGCATGGGGCCTGAGAGGGGCAGGGAAAAGGCAAACACATGAAGATAAGAACAGAATAAGCACTCCAAAGTTAGGCACGAGGCTCGGATTCTTTCATCTTTATTTAGGATCTCATCTTATCCCATTTGTCTGTAGACATATGAAGACCAGACTCCAGAGGAAGACAACCAGAACAATTGGAGGGTATATTTTCTAAAATTAATATTGAGAAGGAAAAAAATAAGCCTGAAGACTCAGAGATGATATATATTATGACTTCCATTGCTGCTCTGTTCTCCTTCCTCACTGCCATGAAAATGTTACCCTTACCCCAGAGTGAATTTATAGATAATAGGAACCTCAACTGCTGGGTCTGGGATTCAGACAAGCATCCCATCAAAGCAGAAGTTCACTGTGTTACATGCTGACATAAAATGGAAATGCTATCATGTTCCCATATGCAAACAACTTGCCAAAAGAATATAGTGCTTCAAAAGCCCTGTGCTGGATGGAGACAAGATCTCAGTACAAGCCGTGGGAGCAGGGTGAATCTATGAAGCAGAAAGTATGGGCTGAGGAAGAGATCAGCCCAGTGACAGTTTACTGGCCTTGCTGTTCTCTTAAGAGGCACTAATGGTAGTGGACTGGTGCAGTGGAAGAAAACCCAGCTTCATTTAAAGCACTAGCATGAAATTGGCTGCAATAAAATTATGCATTAAGTGTGCATTATGTTTAATAAGACTGGATTGTACTTCCCATGTTTACTCTGTGACTATTGAGGCTGATCCAATTTTCTCAAGTTCTCCAATTGGTTCACGATCGAGTTTCTGGCCAGAAGGTCAAATTTCCCTTGCTGTTATTGTATGTCTCTATTACTTTACTATGGCATTTACACTTTATATTCATTACTTTTTTTTTCTATCTCCGGAACCTTCCCCATTCCAAAATGTTCCCCGTAGATGGCCTGTTTGACACAAATTAGAACAACCTTGATAGCTGTCAACTGGAGACTATCTGAGAACAAAAGGACATTATTGCAAGCCAGCACTGGAGGTAATTTCATGTGCTTTCTCTGAAGGCTTCTTAATAGCCTTTGAGAAATAATACAATTCAGATTTGCAGCCAGGAGACAAAGAATGGATGTTGGACAGCATGACTCTAGTGTGACTTGGTCTTTAGACTCTAGTGTCCTGAGGTTAGGAGGATTATCATCAGAAAATAGAGATATCCAGCCTCACTTCACTCATGTATATAAGTCATTCATTCGTGTAACTAGCAAACACTCCATGGGAGCCTACTGTGTGCCAGACACTATAAATGTGACGGTGCTATAGCAGTCTATATCACAATCCTGCTGTGATTTCATATCATAATTAGGATGGGAAAGAGCAATATTGAGCCATAGAAATGAATCCTAATGCATGAGGGAAGTAGATGAAGGTGACGTAAGGGAAAAGTTAATTTCTAATAAAAATAAAACAGCGATGTTTTATGGAGTGAGATAGCTCTCCTAAAGATGGGGGAAAGGAGGATTAGTGGCTCTGCAGGCAGTAAGAACAGTACAGGTAGAATATGGAAGTATGGGGGGCGGGGAATCTAGAAAACCACAGGTGTAAACCATGTGGAGGGCATTCATGACGTGAAGGATACAGGAGGACACAAAATACCAGGAAATGAGGCCGGGGGGGGGGGGAGAGAGAGAGAGAGAGAGAGAGAGAGAGAGAGAGAGAGAGAGAGAGAGAGAGAGAGAGAGAGAGAGAGAGAGAGCTCTGCACAAAGCCATTGGGGATTTAGAGATAATCTCACAGTCATGGAGAAGTAATAAAAAATTCACCCAACCTATAGTAAAAGGTTTAATTATTTTTTTCTACAGATGGGATCAATTAGATGAAAAACAGAGAGCACTTCTTCGGAGCATCACCCTGTGTTCTCTCACATGCAAATGTGCAACAAGGCATTGGTGTGTGTGTGTGTGTGTATCTCCCTGTACACACATACCTTATCCACATTGCTTCAGGCCCTGACCCTATAGTGGATCATTGCAGACAATACTATACCTTCTATAAACCAGGGTTATTCTATACATATATACTTATAGAAATCATAGTAAGAGATCAACAAAAGACCATGGTTCATAGGTCTTGGCAACCTCAGCATAAGAGTTTTTTATATTTTCTTTTTCTTTTTTTTTCCTTATTAGAACCTTTCAACTATTCACTTATTGGAGCAATTTATGGCTTTTCTCTAATTTTTCCTAACTTCCAAATTCTTTATTTCTGTACTTTGAACAATTACTAAGTAAATAATGAGTTTCAACTTACTTTAACACAATAAACGCAATACTGTCACAGGTTATTTAGTGACTGAGATGTCTACTGGGTACTATGGATCATGGATATGCCAAAGGGTTTTGGTTCATGGATTTCTTTGAATTGTCTATGAATTTCCTTGAGTTTGTAGCAAAATGTTTATCTGTATGTGAGCAGGGGAAAGTCGAAGCAGGCTTGGAAGAAACAGCAACCTGTAAAGTATGAGTTAATCAGATATCACAGTGCTCACATGATGCATATAGACATTGGGTTTCTACCCAGCCCAAGTTAAGTCCAGAAATGGCACATGTTTGGGACAGAACATTTGCCTTAACAAAAGAGTAACACTTACTTTAAAACTGACTCTAAGTCCAAGCCTTAAAGAGATCAAATTGAATAGTTGGCAAATTAGCTGAATTTCATAAGGTGTCAGACAGGAAGGTAAGAAGGCAGGCAGGCAAGAAGGAAGGAAGAAAGATAGGAAAAAAGGAAGAAAAGAGGAAGGAGGAAGGAAGGAAGGAAGGAAGGAAGGAAGGAAGGAAGGAAGGAAGGCACAGAGAGAGAAGAGAGGAGGATAAATGGCATGTGTTGAGGACACCCTGAGAGAAAATTTAAATGAAAATAATAAAACCTAGAGTATTAACAATGTATCAACTACAAAAATTCCAAGAAATAAAAACTTGCTAAGCATGTTGAGGAGCAGAATGATATGAGCTATTAGTGAACACTGGGAAATAAACAGAAAAAAATACATGTGGCTCTTATTAGGTAAAGATTTTAAATAATATTATGCATGTATTCAAAGTTGTAAAATAATGTACACAGTGAATAAACAGATGAGAAATTTTAGTCAAGCAGAAAAATGGAATTTCTTAAAGGAGTTAAAAGCAAATTCTGAAGCAAAACATTGTAGAATATATACATAACTAAATTTTAATTGAAAAATCTAACAAATGGTCTTAATATTATATTGAACACTATTGAAGGAAAGTCAGAATTATAAGACACAACACTAGAAAGCATGCAGACTAAAGAAGTGAATTGAAATTTGGGAAAACATAAAATAGTTTAGTATATGTTCTGTTGGAGGCCTGAATAGATAAAATAAAGAAATAAGGAAAGAAAAATAAATTTTAAAAGTACTTTTTCCCCAAGAACAGATGAAAACATAAGTCAAAAAGACTGAATAAACATACACACAAATATATTTATATACACACACACACACACACACACACACACACACACACATGCAAACACATATATAAAATAGAAAATTTTCTGGAAAAACAAAGAAATCTCAAAGGCAAATTTAAAAAAGATTATATTTAGAAGTTAACAATAATGAAATTAATTTAGAATTAACATCAGACTTACTTAGTGAAGAAAGAATATGCATGTTTGTTTGTTTGTGTTTTTTGAGATAAGTTCTCTGTGTAACAGGAGCCTGGCTATCCTAGAACTTACTCTGTAGACTAGGCTAGCCTTGAACTCATAGAGTTCTACCTGCTTCTGCTTCCCAAGTGCTAAGATTAAAGGCATGTGCCACCACCACCCAGGAATGTGCATCTTAACAGTACTGGAGGACACATTTTAAAAACCTGCTTGATACAGGTTGTGTGTGTGTGTGTGTGTGTGTGTGTGTGTGTGTGTGTATGTGCGCACAGACATATATATTCTTCAAAAACAAAGATGAGATAAAGACATTTTTGAATAAATGAGAGCTAGAAAAACATAGTGACAGCAGATATTCCTTACAAGAAATAGAATGTTCTTCAGGCTTAAAGGATTATACCACATTGGAATTCAGACATACAAGATGAAACAGAGATGCTTTATATGTGTTAAGTATACTCATAAGTAAAGGAACACTACTCCCACTTGCTTTAAAATACCTTTGTCCTACTTGCTTTAAAATATTTTAAGGCTAAAAGTATCATTTTATAGGCTCTAAAGAATATGTAGGTGTAAAAGATATGACAATAATGAAAAGGATAAAGAATAAAGCTTGCTATTCTCAGTATAAGGTTCTTTCTGTTTCTGAGAAATGGTACAATGGAAGTAATTAAAATATAAATTAAAGTAAGTAGATGAATTACCATAGAATTGTTTAAAGGGGCTTATCTAGTAAGTTAGAAATGGGGGAAAAATACAAATGGAAAGTAAATAAACAGTAGGCTTAACATTATTTATATACATAATTAAACATAAATAAGCCAATTATACCCAACTAAAAGGCAAAGATTAATGAATCATATAAAAATATTTGACTCAATTATATATCTGTGAAGTTCATATTTTAAATAAATATAACTGAAAGCAAAAATAGAAAAACAGAAACTCTACAAACACTAATAAAAAGAAAATTGCTACGAATGAGGGTGCCCTTGCATTTGGAGCATAGATATTCAGGATTGAGAGTTCTTGATGGTGGATTTTTCCCTTGATCAGTATGTAGTGTCCTTCTGTGTCTTTTTTGATGACTTTGGGTTGAAAATCAATTTTATCCGATATTAGGATGGCTACTCCACCTCGTTTCTTGGGGCCATTTGCTTGTAAAATTGTTTTCCAGCCTTTTACTCTGAGGTAGTGTTTGTCTTTGACACTGAGGTGCGTTTCCTGCATGCAGCAAAATGCTGGGTCCTGTTTACGTATCCAGTCTGCTAGTCTATGTCTTTTAATTGGGGAATTGAGACCATTGATATTAAGAGAGATTAAGGCATAGTGATTATTGCCATCTGCCATTCTTGACGCTATCTTTATGTTTGAGTGGTTATCTACTTTTGGGTTTGATTCAAGAAGGTTATTATCTCATTTTTTCCAGGGTGTTGTTTCTCTCCATATGAAGTCACTGATAAGGGGATATTGACCCAGAATCTCAGAATACCCTAGACACAATCAGCATATCAATAGATTTCTAAAAAGATGGAAGGAGAGACCCCTGGTCCTGGAAAGACTGGATGTAGGGGAACGCCAGGACAGAGTAATGAGAGGGGGTTGAACGGAGAAAAGAGGGAGGGAAGGGGGCTTATGGGACCTTCGGGGAGGGAGGAAACGGGAAAGGGGAAGTGATTTGGAATGTAAATTAAAAAAATAAAATAAAATTAAATTAAAAAAAAAAAAAAAAAAAAAAAAAAAAAAGAAAATTGCTTATAGAATGTCTGCATCAGTATCATGGAAAGTAGTCTCCATCAACCAAATAATTGAGAGCATGTAAGAGTTCCAGATGATAATTCACATGATAACAACTCCCTAATGCTGCATGAGAAATAGTTGAGAAGCATCAAGTGCAAGATTATAGTAGAAGATTTTAATAGGTCTATATCAGTAGTCAATGGAATAAATATATAGATAACTAATGAACATATTGTTTATATATACGCCAGTAACAAACTTAAATAGGACATTTTTATAGGAGTTCAATTAGCCTCTGCAACACATTCTGTTCCAAATGAAAAACAGACTATTCATCAAGATACACCATCTACTGCAACATAAGATCGACCTTAACTACATTTAGTTAAACAGAAATGACATACATTCATTCTCTAAATCTAATATACTTAAATTAAAAATTAATCATGAAAAGACAACTGGAAAACTCCAAATATTTGTGAATGAAATAATACTTATAATAAATGATCCACAAAGTTCGATGTAGAGTACTTACCTAACCTGCAAGGAATCCTGGGTTCGATCCCTAGAACTGGATAAACCAGGCATGCTGCTGCACAGGTATAATATCAGGACTTGGTGGGGTAGAGGAAGAAGAATGTGGAGTTCAAGGTCATCATTGCCTAGAGAGCAAGTTTGAGGTAGCCCACTGTTCTGGACAGTTTTATGTCAACTTACCACAAGCTAACATCATTTGATAGTAGGAAACCTCAATTAAGAAAATATTTTCTTAATTAGTGATAGATGAAGGAGAGCCCAGTCCACTGTGGATGAGGTCATCACTGGACTGGTGGTCTTGGGTTCTATAAGAAAATAGGCTGAGCAAAGCCAGTCAGCAGCACCCCTCCACAGCCTCTGCATCAGCTCCTGCCTCCAGGTTCCTGTCCTGTTTTAGTTTCTGTCCTGACTTCCTTTAGTGATGAACTGCTGTGATATTGAAGTGTAAGCCAAATAAACCCTTTCTTCTCCAACTTGCTTTTGGCCACAGTGTTTCATCACACTATGACAGCCACTATGCATGAGTGTCTAAATAAACAAATAAATAACCTAGAGTCAAAGAAGTTCTACAGAAAAATAGAAATCTCATCTTGAGCTCAGCAAGAAGGAAAACAAAACAAAGCTTACAGAATACAGATATAATGTTGTTCAGAAGGAAGTGGACAGCTTTAAACACGCGTACTAGAAAATAAGAAAGGTTGATAATCAAAACTTTAAGCTTTTACCTTAAGATACAAGAAGTTAAATTCAAAGAGTTGAAAAAAAGAAAGAAAGATGACCAACAGCGTTAACTAACCTGGACCTTTCGGGTTCTGAGAGAATGAACCACCAACCAAAGAGCACACATGGACTGGACTTAGACCTCCCCACACATATGTAGCAGATATGCATCTTGGTCTTCAACTGGAGTGGGGGCTATCCCAAAAGTTGTTGCCTGTATGTGGGATATATTCTTCTAGCTGGGCTGCCTTGTCTGGCCTCATCTTCACAGACTTGAAGTACCAGGGAAGGGGGAAATCCGGGGGCCGGGGGGGGGGGACCACCACTCAGAGGAGAGGGGTAAGGGGGATGGAGGAAAGATTGTGGGAGGGGTGACTGGGAGAGGATAGTGAGCAGGATGAAAAGTGATAAGTAAAAATTAAAATTAAATTTAAAAATTAAAAAGAAAGAATAAAAGAAGATAAACAGATGAGATGTGTTAAATGATAGAGAGAAAATTCAAAATCCAAACATTCATTCTTTTAAAAGGTTAGAATAGTAGGCAACCCCATAGATAAAATGATCAAATAAGCCAATACTAAACATTGAGAAAATAGGATCATGAGTGATAACCAATAACAAAATGAAAACATTAAGACTTTGCTCTGAGTCTATGAGCATTAAATAATAACAAGGAAGTATTTTGATATCATGCCAATACATTCATTAGTTAGAATTGAAAACTTATAGTCTGATGAAAGACAAATCTAATGATTAAGTTATAGTCCATCATGTTTGACACTTCTAGGTCAAAAATTATTATCTGGAAGATTAGCATACAAACCATATTGAGGAAAAATATTTACTTTATGACTTTTGACAAAAGGTTTGTATCCAGAATATGAAAGGAGCTTTTAAAAGTCAATATAATTTTTAAAAATCAAGCTGTGTTTTCAGGTGTCAAAATGTTATTTAAAGGGTACATTCAGTAAAGAACTTGTGAGCATGCAATGGATTAAAAAACAAAAAAAGACAACAGACCACAAGGCTTCCTCTACCGCTACATAAGACAAAAGGGAGGAAAGACTGATGAGCAAAAACGTCAGACCACAAAGCAACCTAAGCCTGTCTCTGCCATAGAAGGGCCTCAGCAAGCTATCCTTTAGAGGCACCCATGTGTGGCAGAACAGGTCCCACTTGTACTCCTACTAGGCTCTGGCATTGGCTGGGAACAGCAACTTGTATTGTCAGTCAGTTCTATTCAAAGGAGGTTTGAAGTCCATGCACCCACGGCCCACAAGATATTCTGGTTAAGAAATTGGTAAAGCAGCAAGGTAGACAGTGTCCAAGGGGAGATATATACACAGTCAGAAAAGACATGAAAACTGGCTCTGCATCAGTCATTATCAGGAGAATGCAAATCACTAGCTGACCCTGAATACCCACCAGGACAACTGTGAAGTAAACAGTTAACAGCGAATACTGATAAGGATGATCAACACCTGGGATCTTCATAGATTAATACCAAAGTATGAAGTGGGGAAAGCTCCCAGGGAACATGGCAGGCTCCTTATAAAGGTCTGTACTCAAGAGAAATGAACACAGTCTTCAACAATGATCTAACAACTCCTGGGCCATAGAGAGGGCTCAACAGTTAAGAGCATTTGCTGTTCCTGGAGAGGACCTGCATAGGTTCTGAGCACCTCAGGGCAGCTCACAACTATCTCCAGTTCAAAAGGATCTAACACCTACTTCTGTCCTTCCCAAACACCAGAAATGCACATGGCAATCAGGCATTCATTCAAGTTGACACTCATACATATAAACTTAAAATAAGCAAATAAGTAAATAAATAAGTAAATCTTAGAGAATGTTCTAGCAACTTTAGTCGTGATGGTTTTGCCTGGAAACATTCCAAGCATCCATTAGTAAGAGCAAGGCAAATACTATTCAGGAATTTAAAAGAATGATCTACTGATTTGCACAGCAACATGGATGAATCTAAAAAATATCTTACTGAGCAAAAGAGATCACGCACAAAAAAGAGCATAGATCCTATGATTCATTCCAGTAAACTGAAACCCGTCATTTCCCATAATAATTGAAAACAGATCAGTGGGTATCTCTGGGAGGAAGACACAGTGAGTAACTATGGAGGGACATGAGGAAATGGAGTGACAGAAATGTCTTGTGTCCTGAAAGTTTGACATACACCCCTCTGATGTCATCAAAATGCATAAAAGAACCATGAACATTAAGATTCATATGTTACTCACAAATTATAAGATTATAAACATTGTTTTTTTAAAGTAACACATTTGCACACTGAAATACAACATGCAAATAAAATGTAATTTCTTTGTTTCCTGAAAGTGATCAGTTCTCCACCTAAAAGGAATCGGGGAAACCTATGACCGGAAATTAACATTATCTCAATCTTCTTCCCTGTTTAACCAGATTAAATATTGAATATAGTTAACATTCACCTTCCACTTTGAGGAGGCTCACATTTTCACCGAACACTCTTCTGCCTTGGGTAAATATTTTATCATACAACATGTCTGACTCCCTCTGTTCTTTATCCTAACAGAGTTTCTGGATCCCCCAACAAAGATTCTTTGCACATTCTTGAAGAGGAGAGAAAAGAGGCACTGGATGCAAATGGTGATCCTAATCTTTTCTGATCTGGTCCCTGGGCTGATCATTGCTAAAATGCTCTGCCCGTAGCAAGGCAGTACTACTGAAAACATACATCACCACTCTAGGTGCATATCCCTGCTTGAGGGGTCCCTAAGTGCAGTGACCTCCTTACCCAGAGTTCCCCATAAATCCTGTCTTACAGTTCTTCAGGATCCCCTCAGTGAGACTCATAGAAACTTCTAGATGCTTAATTGATTTGGAGACTAAAAGCAATGTCTCCATTTCATCTATCAATTTATCACTGTCATTAGTTATGTACATAGTGGAAAAAAACTCAGGAGGGACTGTCCGTGGTAGCATACTACCCTTCAGGTAGCCAGACTGCCTCCCTACCTTATACCATCATGTTCTATGGTTCTCGAATAGCTGCCGTGATAATTTTGGTTCACCTGTGCCAAGTGCTCTATTTTCCAACTGCAAGCATTATCAAGGCGTATTTGTTATTACAGTGTGTGTGTGTGTGTGTGTCTGTGTGTGTGTCTGTGTGTGTTCATATGCACATGTGTGCAGGTACTCACACAGAAGCCAGAAGTGGTCATTGATTCCTCTGGAACTGGAGTCATGTGCTAAATGTGGGTGCTGGAAAGCAAACTTGGGTCTTCAAGAGCAGGAAGCTCTCTTGACCTCTGAATCTCTCCAGCCCAACTGCTAAATGCCCTGCGTCATCATAGCCTGAGTGGCTTACTTCTGTTCCAACTGCCCAGGACTCACAGCAGCTGCAAGGCCTTGAGCAAGGGCTGGCTGTGAAGAAGAGAAGCACTAGCACCTATCATTCCACTATCATCAATCTCTTGTCGCTTTCTATACAAAGTATCTGTCCCTACAGCCGCTCTCAGAAAGCTCAGTGGTCAAACTCTTCCCACTGGGTTTTCTTCCTTTGTTTTCCCCTCTAGCCAACTGCCAACGGTTTCCAGTTCTAACCAGTAGCAAAGAAAGGGGCCACCATGGACACCTCAGCAAAACAGTACCTTTTAGGTAATAAAATGCCTGTCCTTCTTTCACCTTTAGAATGTCAGAATTATGAATCGAAGTCCCCCCACCAAAAAAAGTGCAAGATAGAGAAGTAGATACGATAATACTTAAGGTAGGAAATTAAAATTGTCAAGAACCAAACTCCCCATGGGCTCTAGACTACCCATCTGGACCTTCCTACCCCATTTACCTCACGTTACAGCTTGGCCAAGCCCCCATCGCACTCAGCTGCCATCCTCGGGGAAAATTAAAGACCAGTCACAGCAGTTGAGCAAAACCGCCCCAGTTCATTTCACCCTTTGGAACTGTAAGATCTGGAGCGCAAACCTGTACCTACTCTCGTCCTGGTACAGTAGGAGCACCACAGCAGCCACCGCCGTCCCCACTCAGCTGTCCTTGACATTTTGTTCCACTGTATTTCACAGTGCTGTAGTCCATACAAACAGGAACCTTCTGTAAATCAAGTGGGCAGCATTATCTAGAGCCTCTGTATGAAAGAAATTTTTCTCCTTCGCAGTGGCTCCTGGGATCCAGAAACTATTTTGTTTTCAGCTAGTGAGAGCCAGTTAATAAAATTATTGAAAAACAATCCAGCATGCATATATGTTCATGGTCAATGTATATGTCTTAACAAAGAAACCCAAGTCAGAAGTTCCCGTCAAGTACTAGACTAGAGACTAGCGGTACTCTGTGGCCTGAGCCCCTTTGTGGGTCTAAACTCCATCTGGTAGGTGTGTCCACAGAATATCAAGCTAGGATCTGTTAAAGCCACTGAGCAGGTCAGGCGACCTTCTTTGTTTTGAGCTGTGTATTAAATAAAAAGAACCAGCTTTCTGCAGATAAAGTGGAAGCATGTTACATGACCCTTCAGAAGATCCCCTCCCCAAGCTGCCACATTCATGGATTTGGTATGTGTCCTGGCCCATGCTCATTATCATTTCACTCCATCTCCATCTCCATGTGTCCCCAATACATTTCTTAGATGCTGTCATATTGCCTGCATTGTTCTGCAGTTCTTTTTTTTTCACTTAAAATAATGTTTATAAGATAAACTCACATTGATACATATGGATCTCATTCATTTTGGCAACTGCATGCGGATTCTATCACTGGAATCAAGCGCCATTTGCATATCCTTTCTGCTAGAGATGGACATTTAAGTTGCTTCTAATTCTTCTCTATTTTAAACAATGCTGCAGCACATGCCTTTGTCCAGGTCCCCTGTGTACATGCAGGAATGGTTATAGCAATCCTTAAGGGAGGGGCTTCTTGTTCCTGGAACGTGTCTGCCCTCTACTTTCTTATTGATATTGACATTAATTCAAATGCATACTATGAACAGTGTGGTGACTCTTCTGTAACTGCCATGCTGAGTGGACCATCTGGGATTCTACTTTATATCCCATATAGCAGGGGCTGGACAGAACTCTCATCACCATAACTACCTTGGGACTCAACTCTTCCTCCCAGGGGCCTTTCTGTTCCCATCAAGGATACCCTGCAAAGCTCAGCTGTTCATGTCTGGAGTCAGATGAGCTATGTAGTCTCAACTCTACCTCAACTCCCACATCTCTCTCACCAACCCAACCAGCATCAGATACCACTCTCTCCTGGTCCAAGTCAGCTTTATCTCTGTGAAAGCCTGTGACAGCTTCAGATCTAAAATTCGATTCTGTATCTCCCCACATGGCAGTAAAATTGGAGTTTTACCTATGGCTGATCATCCTGCTTCCTTGCTTAAAGTCGCCCATCTTTCTTGGAGTGACACCTCACTGTTTTAGTTTGTCTGATGTACACACTCTGCTCTGGGATCCTCATAGCACCAATTTGTCCCTGAATTCCCCGGGGCTTAGTGCTAACATGGAGTGCATGATAAAGAAAAAGTACCTGGATGAATGGACAGTCTCCTGTCTGCTCTTGTTGCAATGGTTCAAACTAAAATGAGGAAGAAAGAAAGAGAGAGTGGGGGAGAGGGAGAGGGAAGGAAGAGGAAGGAAGGGAGAGGAAGGGAGAAAGGGAGGGAGGGAGGCAGGAAGGAAGAAAGGAAGGAAGGAAGGAAGGAAGGAAGGAAGGAAGGAAGGAAGGCAGGCAGAGAGACACTCCTCTCCAAATTGGACAGCAAAAGAGTTAGCCCCTGGCTAGTGTTCAAAGTTAACAAACAGAATAAATCTGGGGGGTTCAAGTGACCACCAAATGAAATCTTGTTTTTCCAAAAACATTTTAAGTCATAAAATTTGCTCACAGTATAGGAAAGCCTTCTTGGTCTTATACATAGTCAGCTTTTAACAGCCCATGTTAATATAAATACAAAATATCCTGAATACTACATCAATAATCTATTGCTGAACTTATTCTTTTAATTAAGTGGGTTTCGGTCTCATCTGATTTTTTTCTTTTCAGTTCTGTCTTGAACAGTTATTGTTTTCAAGCATGTTTATAGGAAAGTTTTAAAAACTGTACAATGAGCATTTTCACACTTATCATCTAGATTCAGTAATTATTAGCATCTTGCCATATTATTTTAGAACTCTTCATAACATATTTATGCATGATTTATGTTTTTTGCTTAAATTACTTTATTGTACATGTTATGAAATGTCACTATTATTTCTACATAAAAGTCTCAAACTACAAAGCATTAGTCTACATAAACAATTCTTCATGTCATCTAATAACTGGTCCATATTCAAAGTTTTCCCAACTTGTATCAAATGATACTTTATAAATTATTTTCAAACCATGAGGGCTGACAGGTTCTGCATTATTACTGTGTTTCTTGTATCTTATTCCATACCAATACTTCCCATAAAATCTGTGTGTGTATATGTATGTGTGCATGCACACACATGTGTGCTATGTAGGTGTACACACAAAGAGGCCAGAGAAGGGTGTCAGGTGATTGCTGTATTACACTTTGCTTTATTTTCTTAACAGAAGGTCTCTCCCCAAGCCCAGGGCTACAGTAGCAGCTAGCAATCGTTCCATCATCCTTTATATCCCTAACAACTTAGGTTACGCATGTATCTACAGTCATGGGCTGCTTTGTTCCCCATGAATGCAGACACTTGAATCAGATCTTCACGTTTGCATAGGAAATGCCCATACTCATTAGGCCACTTCTCCAACCCCAACAAGAAGTTTTGGTTTTTTTATAGACTGGCTTTAGGAGGAGTGCAGGTCAAGGTGCCTTCTAACATTTGGAATCTATGATGTCATTTAGCTTTTTCCTTGATTGCCTGTTTTTCTTCTAGTCTAAAAGTAAAGACCAGAAGCTTGTTTACATTCTGGTTAGAATTGTTTGTTTGTTTTTGAGAAAAAAAAAAACTTTAAAAGTAACCATGAGTGTTCGATACTCTCTCAGAAGTACGTCGCATTGGGCTACTGTGAGACTAGTGCTGGTAAATGTGGTCACTCTTACAAAGATGAAATTTTCCCTTCAAGATAAACAATTTCATTCTGAGAATCTAGCAGAACTGGCATCAGTACAGCCTCCTGTGCACCGGGACCAGGGAGCATTTCTATGCCTTCCTATGAGTCCTGGAAGAGAAAAATAACTTCTATCCATACAAAGACGGAGAAACAGATTCCGGTCCGTGAAGACACCTAGTCCAAAGAGAAAATATGCTTCCTGTTACATCCTTTTCAGATTAATGAGGGTGCATGAAATAGAGAAGGGGCCACACTTTGGGGTTCTCAATCTCTTGCCTTAGTTTATCTAAGAACACTTGCAGTCAGATAAAAATGAAAATAATGCCTACACACACACACACACACACACTTTATGGGCTACTATTAGCTCTTATTTCAGCACTTTCTACATGGTGTTTTCCATTCCTAAACCATCTTAAAAACAAAATTGAGAGTGATAGAACTAAGGCATATTTTATTTTTATACTTATTAGTGGTACATCTTAATTTTTATTAAAAAAAAATTTCCACTGGAATTTGGTGGGCCAGAAATTGGGATGATTGGTGGCTGTATCTTCCTGGCACCATTGTCAGCTTGTAAGAATGACAGGTAACCCTATGATTTCAGTGACAGCAAGCTTGTTCATTGTTACTGTTGTCTAAGCATGGAAGGCCATCTTAGGGGAAAAAGAAATTCCCAGCATTTCAGATGGAACCTTGGCTTTGACATTCCTCTCACATAGACTTTTCATCAGAAGAGTCATCTTGTACTTTGCATCCTTGAAGTTGGGACTCTCTGGGCTCTGATAGACACACACAATAGAAGAAAAATAAGTTACAAGGTACAGCGATTATAAAACAAAAAGGGTAATTACTACCATGTGGGGATTAACATGTTTCTTTTATATTTGATAAAGAACCTTCTCCTCAGATATGCTTGGAGTAGAATAGTCTACACTTGTTGTCTATTGCCTGCACTTCATACTTGATATCCTATATCCTGACTCCTGGAACATCCTATAAACTTCTCTTTAAAATTGTTTAGTCCTTAGGCTGAGGAGTTCACTCAGTGAATAAAATTTTGCCAAGCAAGTATGAGGGCCTAAATTGGAATCCTCAAAATGTACATAAAAGTGAGATGTGGTAGCACACACACACACACACACACACACACACACACACACACACTGCAACTGTAGTACGAAATGAGAGACAAAGACAGGAGAGTCACTGGAAGCTTGCTTGCCAGCTAGCTTGGTGTACACAACCTCTAACAAGAGACCCTGTCTCAAGTTAGAAGGAAAAGAAAAACTCCTAAGGTTCTCCTCTGACCTCTATATGCATGCACATGAGAGAGAGAGAGAGAGAGAGAGAGAGAGAGAGAGAAGAAAAATTGTTTAGCCCACACATTGTGTAGGCATTATTTTCATTTTTAACTGACTGCAAGTGTTCTTAGATAAACTAAGGCAAGAGATTGAGAACCCCAAAGTGTGGCCCCTTCTCTATTTCATGCACCCTCATTAATCTGAAAAGGATGTAACAGGAAGCATATTTTCTCTTTGGACTAGGTGTCTTCACGGACTGGAATCTGTTTCTCCGTCTTTGTACGGATAGAAGTTATTTTTCTCTTCCAGGACTCATAGGAAGGCATAGAAATGCTCCCTGGTCCCGGTGCACAGGAGGCTGTACTGATGCCAGTTCTGCTAGATTCTCAGAATGAAATTGTTTATCTTGAAGGGAAAATTTCATCTTTGTAAGAGTGACCACATTTACCAGCACTAGTCACACAGTAGCCCAATGCGATGTACTTCTGAGAGAGTATGGAGCACTCATGGTTACTTTTAAAGTTTTTTTTTTCTCAAAAACAAACAAACAAATCTAACCATACATTGCTTGATTTTCTTATAACACTTTAGCATGTTCTTGCTTTCTTATGTGCATGTTCTCTCTCTCTCTCTCTCTCTCTCTCTCTCTCTCTCTCTCTCTCTCTCTCTCTCTCTCTCTCTCCCTCCCTCCCTCCCTCCCTCCCTCCCTCTCTCTCTCTCTCTCTCTCTCTCTCTCTCTCTCTCTCTCTCTCTCTCTCTCTCTCTCTCCTATCTCCTTGCTTCATATCCCATCACTCGTTACTCCCTTGACCTTTCTCTCATTTCTCTGACCACTCTTTCCTACATCCTTTGGCATAGAGAAGATGCTGATATCTCCTGAGGACATATTCTTGACTGTCATTATAGTTGGCATGCTCTTCATGAATGACCTCATCACCGCTGTGGCTTCAACCACTTTTTAAGTTTGGATAAGTCCCAGTTTGACCTTGAGGATCCAAATCCCCACAGTTCTGCAGTACACAGCAGACTTGGGTGTTTAACTTCCCATTGTACATCTCCATTGTGTATCCCCAAAGAAGATTCCCTTCCTTCATTCCTCAACCTGCTCCTCCTCACTCCCATTCACTTGAATGTATCACCTCTGTCCACTCCCCAGAGTGAGAAATGAAGGATTCATCTTTGACTCCTCTCTTCTCACCTACACCATATCCTGTGAATCAAGTTCTGGGCACTAGTTTTTAAGTACGTTTTCATCTTTTTTATTTGACTTATAATCTCACTACTCTACTTCATTTGGGGAGTACATTTCTGCAAATTTCCTAAGTCGCATCCCTGTTCTAATGTGTGCTCCCTCTATCCCCAAGACTTTTTCATAGCCAAGTAACTGGTATGACCAATGAATCTGATAATCATCTATTTAAATCAATGGTATCAATGGGTGAATTCTTTTGCATATCTAAGAGGTCTTCATGACCTTCCTGCTGGTTTCATCTCAGTGTATAGCACAGACACCTTAGTCGTCTGAACTAGAATGTCTAGGGTAGAGAATGCTCATACTGTGTTTCAATGCTTCTTGCCTCACTATCACTGAAACAACTCACACATGTCCCCCAGATTAACTTCAGGGATGTAAATATGATCTGGCTGCTAAATCTGTCAACCCGTTGTTTGCTAGAGTTGGTTTGGCTGATCTGGCTTGTTAAGCAGGTCCTCCTTTCTCCCTCACTCCTCCATGTATGTCCCTCCTGAAGTGGTGTACTTAGTTGAAGAAAAGGACCTTCCCTGGATAAGAGGACCATTCTGTTGATGGTAAGTAGTGGTACTCTCCTGGCAAAACTTCCAAAGAACCTCTTAAGATTAATTTCAAATACCACCATAGCCAGGAAGTTTAACAACCAACACATTTTCACTATTGTTCCCCATTTACAGATTTGCAGTCTCAGCTCCTTAAACATGCTCATCTTTAGCAACAATTGAATATATACTTTAAAATCTGAAATATTTATGTATGTGCTTATCTATGATGAATAAAATTATTTTGATTCTCTTCATTAACAATGTTCTGGTTGAAAATGAAGTCCAGTTTGCCAGCCAAGAGGAATCACAACCATCTATGGAAAGCTGAACGCTATCAATATTTCTTCACCATTGATCCAGACAAAACCATCACATATGATTGCATAGGTTATGTTCTTTGCCTATGCACCAATAAAGCTGCAATGGTTAGTGTTAACTGTCAGCTTGAGGAAAATTGGACTTTCATACAAAGTGGGCCTCTGTTCATGCCTGTAAGGTTATCTTGATGATATTAATTAATGTGGGAAAATTCATGCTAATTACGCACAGGATCATTCCCTGGGAAGGTGATCATGGAGCAGATAAAAAGTAGAGAGTAAATGAAGCATTATCATGCATTCTTCCTCTCTGCTTCTTGATCATGGATGTGATGTGAGCAGCTGCTTCAAGCTCCTGCTACCTGGACTTCCTACACCATGATGTGTATCTTGAACTGTGAGCTAAAATAAACCATTTCTCCTGTATGTTTCTTATGTCAGAGCAACAGCTATAGAAACTAAAATGAAACCCATGAGGAAATTGTGTGCCCAGAGACACCTCTGCAGCAAAACGAACATCTGAACATAGAATGGGACAATGCACCACGCACATTGTGGCCATATTCAATGCCCTCTGATGATGTGGTTTAGTTTTGAACTTTTTGCTGTCTCTTGGAAATTTTATCTTCATTAGTTGGTTAATCATCCCCTTCAACCAGTTATGTGCAGAAAGAGGCAGAAATATTTTATAGGGGATCATACAAAAGAAAAAACTAACTTGATTGTGGAGTCAGTCAAAACTAAGCGAAATGTTTTACATGGGAGTCAAACATTCAAAACTGAATATACTGAATAGAGCAGTGATCATCCCCAAACCTGGATTCTTTAAGTCTCTTGAGGGAAGAAATATAAGAAGGTAAAGAGATACTAACCAGAAACAAACTCTAGTTATATGCCCTGGGTTCAGCGGAAGAGACATCTTGTTAAAATCCTTGCCAATTATGTTTTTGGCTTTGTTGGAATTTACTACCCCTAGTGCTCATACAGTTGTTTAATAATTTATTGTGTGAGTTCTCAAAAGATACCTGATTTCTTTCAGATGATATTCCTCCTCTTCCCTCTCTCTCCTGACACTCCTGAGAACAATGGGATTAAACAGTTGAAGATATGAAGAATTCTAGAATCTTTTGTATGCAACAGTCCAAGTTAATTGACAGAAAACTCAAAGTAAAGGAATCCAAACCAGAGACTCTGGAAGACAAAGTGTTCCCAAGGTAATTGAAAATGATGACATTGAAAATTATCCAGGACAATGCTTCTAGAGTCTATGCAGAGCCTGGGAGGTAGGGAGCATTTTTCCATAGTAGATGGAATGAATGTCTCCAGTGTAGATAAAATATCCTATTATGTTTTGGACTTATGTTCCAGGTAAATTTTAGAATAATTCACTTAGGACAGCATAACTAGGTTTAAAACAGTTAAACCTTCTCACAACAGTCCAATCTTAAGAGTCTCACAAGGAAAAAGAAATTAACTTATGCTAATGTCCAAAAGGTTTTACTCTGGGAAAATAAGAGAAACTACCCAACAGCAGAGATTATCAAGGAAGTAAATGATTTTTCCAGTGGTTTGGATTGCTTATGTCAACCTCACACTTGATTTCAACATGTTACATAGCGCTCTTAACCTTCCTATGCTGTGACCCTTTAATATAGTTTCTCCTGTTGTGGTGACCCTCAACCATAAATTATTTTGTTGCTATTTTATGACTGGAATTTTGCTACTGCTATGAATCATAATGTAATTACTGATATACAGGATATCTGACATGTGACTCTCAAAGGGTTATGACCCACAGGCTGAGAAATACTGACCTAGCATGAAGAGAAACTGCCCAGTGGAAAGGACATGACTGTTCTGAGATAAAGGAAACGAATTGGATGTTTCCATAGCACAACAACAACTGCTGAGTCTGCATACAGACGGTCCAAGTCTCTCTCCCAGCCACATGGTAGGATGGAATTTTCCACCCACTTAAGTTAACTGTGACCAGTGAAATATGAGCTCATATTTCAAGCTGAATTGTTTCTGAATGGCAGATCTAAGAGTAAGCTTTTCCTCTTGCAGTGATGATGTCAGTACTACACTGACAGCTGCTGTGTCAGCCTGGGCCCAGAGTGAGGACCATGATGCTGGAGGACAAGCCTCCCAGTGGACACTCAATCTTACACTCAAGTAGAGTGACAGGGAATTAAATTTTTGTTATTTGATGTGCCTAAGATCTGGGCATTGGTTGTTATTGTCACATGATCTAGACTCTCCTGGCAGATCCATGCTCTTTCTCTGGATTATTAAACATAGTCCTTACTTGTTTGAACACCCTGGTTCTCGTTTCAGAAATAGAGATAGCTGTAAAAATATCTACTGCCATCCAAGGATCTAAAATTAGCACCTAAACGGTAAATCTTCTTAAGAACAGCCATTTTTAGTCTTGACAGGTCTCCATTACCAAGAGTGGAGGACTCTGTCCTCCTAGTAACTTCAGAATGTGTTTCCTTTGAGAGCTTTGGCTTTGTGTGAAAAAGAGTAGACTCACAGCTGACAAACCATCCAATAAATTTTACCATCAGCCTTTTATTGAGAGGTAGAGTCTGGGCTGGAGAAAGAGCTCTGCCAGGAAAGGCACTTATCACAGGAGCCTGGTGACCTGAGTTCTGTTCCAGGGAGTCATATAAAGATTCAAGGAGAGAATCAATTCCTGAAGGTTGTCCTCCCCCAACACACACACACATATTGTATACACACACACACACACACACACACACACACACACACACACACACACTCACTCACTGACAATGGTAACAAATACAAAATTTTTAAAAAGCAGAATGTACTTGCTCACACATTATCTAACAAAATTAGGAACAAACTAAAGAGCTTTTAACCTGAAGGAGGTCAGATGAACTATTTGCACTCCTTTTGGTATGTGACCAGTTGATTGAGCAGTAGAGTATTCTAACAGATCACTCTCCCATTTCCCAAACCAAAAAGGCCATCTCTTTACTTGGCAAGGCTATGCATTCCAAGCCGCAATCAGGCAGCTTAAACCTGCCTCATTGCACAAGCAAGTATCTCTCTGGAATGGGCCACCTTCTGGGGTTAATTGTGTTACCTGTGACTATCTGTGAGCCACAAGAAACTGCAAATGTCAAACCCACATTCCTTACCCCAAAATGGTTCCTAAATAGCCTCCTTCTATAATAACTGTCAGGCAAAACATCCAACATTTTCTATGAATGTTGTCCTTACTATGCGCCAAGATTACTCAACCCAAAATACAGTGTTTCTTATATTTAAATAATAGAACAGAAGCCTTAGAATGTTTGTCTCCCATTTTTTAATAGGGTTACTTGGCTCTCTGGAGTCTAACTTCTTGAGTTCTTTGTATACATTGGATATTAGCCCTCTGTCGGATGTAGGGTTGGTAAAGATCATTTCCCAGTTTGTTGGTTGCCGCTTTGTCCTTTTGACAGTGTCCTTTGCCTTACAGAAACTTTGTAATTTTATGAGGTCCCATTTGTCAATTCTTGATCTTAGAGCATAAGCTATTGGAGTTCTGTTCAGGAAATTCTCCCCTGTGCCCATATGTTCAAGGTTCTTCCCTAGTTTCCTTTCTATTAGTTTCAGTTTGTCTGGTTTTATGTGGAGATCCTTGATCCACTTGGAACTGAGCTTAGTGCAAGGAGATAAGAATGGATCAATTTGCATTCTTCTGCATGTTGACCTCCAGTTGAACCAGCACCATTTGTTGAAAAGGCTATCTTTTTTCCACTGGATGGTTTTAGCTCCTTTGTCAAAGATCAAGTGACCATAGGAGTGTGGATTCATTTCTGGGTCTTCAATTCTGTTCCATTGATCTATATGCCTGTCACTCTACCAATACCATGCAGTTTTTAACACTATTCCTCTGTAGTACAGCTTGAGGTCCGGGATACTGATTCCCCCAGAAGTTCTTTTACTCTTGAGAATAGTTTTAGCTATCCTGGGTTTTCTGTTATTCCAGATGAATTTTTGAATTGCTCTTTCTAACTCTATGAAGAATTGTGTTGGAATTTTGATGGGGATTGCATTCAACATCCTTAGTCATTAGTGAAATGCAAATCAAAACAACCCTGAGATTCCATCTCACACCAGTCAGAATGGCTAAGATCAAAAACACAGGAGAAAGCAGTTGTTGGCGAGGATGTGGAGAAAAAGGAACACTCCTCCACTGCTGATGGGATTGCAAGCTGGTACAACCACTCTGGAAAGCAGTCTGGCAGTTCCTCAGAAAACTGGGCGTGACACTCCCGGAGGATCTGGCTATACCACTCCTGGGCATATACCCAGAGGCTTCCCCTGCATGCAATAAGGACACATGCTCCACTATGTTCATAGCAGCCTTATTTATAATAGCCAGAAGCTGGAAAGAACCCAGATGTCCCTCAACGGAGGAATGGATTCAGAAGATGTGGTATATTTACACAGTGGAATACTACTCTGCAATTAAAAACAATGAATTCACGAAATTCCTAGGCAAATGGTCAGAACTTGAAAATATCATCCTTAGTGAGGTAACCCAATCACAAAAGAACACACATGGTATGCAGTCACTGATAAGGGGATATTAACCCAGAATCTCGGAATACCCTAGACACAATTCGCATATCAATAGATTTCCAAGAAGATGGAAGGAGAGACCCCTGGTCCTGGAAAGACTGGATGTAGGGGAATGCCAGGACAGAGAAGTGAGAGGGTGTTGAATGGGGAAAAGAGGGAGGGAAGGGGGCTTATGGGACTTTCGGGGAGGGAGTAAACGGGAAAGGGGAAATCATTTGGAAGGTAAATAAAAAAACTTAGAAAATAAATTAAAAAAAAAGAATCTTTGTCTCCTAAAATGAAACACAACAGACCTATCGTTTCTTCTATGGAAATTGCCAACATCTTATGCTTATCCTTAATCTCTAGTTCTTCTCTGGACTCTGGATTTTGTATTCCTTATTGCATATCAGACGTATGGCTTTCATTAACCTTCTTAAAATATGAAATAGAGATATTTTGCTAAGTAAAATGTAATTTGTTGGTAGCATAAATCGCAGCTATTGTGATATTGGTTCAATGCCTAGGCAAGTTTCTAGCTCATTACAGGAACTCAATAAGGATTACTAAATAAACACACAAATGTCAATCACGTTGCCTAGCATGGTCTCTATCAACTCTGCTGAGACCACATCTTTCTATTGTGACCACAGACCTTTTCTATCTCAGCCAGTTCTTCATGACACTTCCTTTCTTGTGTGTGACCACAGGAAAACATCTGACTAAACCCCATGTCTTATCAGAGCAGGGAACTCAGAATGTCAGTCTATCTCCAGGCCCTGCCACAGAGCATCACAGCTACGCAATCCAGACAGCTGCTTCCATGGTCTCATCCATGTTGTAGAACCTCCAGGATTATCTCAGGATATACCATCTCCTGGAAGATGGATGGGGTCTTTCCGTGACCCAAAAATAACCATGATGCCTCCTCCATATGCCTTTGACTTCACCACCCTCCACTACTGTGCACCTGTTCTCCTAATCACACTCCTGTCTTCCAGCAACTTGGAAAGCCTGGGTTTGTTTCTGTCTGAGGCCTTTCCTCATGCTTCTTCCTCTATGTGAAAGCTCACCTCCCTCTTCCTTTCACCCCTATTCATGTGATGACCCTTGAACTCATCTTCACTCAAGCATCGTATCCTCTGCAGCTGCAGCACAGCCCACATTAGGACAGGACATTGTTTGGTTTTCCTGGTATCATACACCTTCTTTAAGGGAATTATTCATCATCCTTGTAAACTGTGCAGTGATTTATTTCCAGCTCTCAGCTCCATAGAGGCAGAATCCTTATTTAGTTTGATAGTTTTTCCCCAGGGTCTAAAAGGAAAGTAGGTATGTAGTAAGTATTCAAGGACTATCTATATCTTGAAAAAAATACGTTAGTATCTTTCTTCTTCATTGAATTCACAGGTTTCCTGATAACAGACAGTATTATTTTTTAATTTTTAAAAATTTATGTATTTTATGAGCATGAGTGTTGTGCCTGATATATGTGTGTGTGTGTGTGTGTGTACATATATTTGTATATATATAAAACACGTATGTGTGCATATATAACATATGTGGACCTATATGCATATGTATGTATATGTGTTTCTATATATGTATAAAACACAGGTGTGCCTGTGCCTGTGAAAGGTAGAGAGGATGTTGTATCACCTGGAACTGGAGTTACTGATCATTGTTATCTGTACTTTGAACGCTAGGAATTGAACCAAGATCTCCTTGAAGGGCAGCTAATGCTTTTAACTGCTTATCCACCTTCCCAGCCACTCACCGGTGATTTTGTTTTATTTATTTATTTATTTATTTATTTATTTATTTATTTATTTATTGCATGCCATTGGGCCCTTGAGGAAGGTTCTACTAAGAATCTACCACAGAACATCTAATCCACAATCATGTGAATAGATAGAGACAAGATAAGGAAGCAGAGAGACAAAAGAGAAGAACTTGATTAGTAAGAGTGTCCATTATTTGCTCTTTCCAGTACCTCAGTTTGAACAACAAATTACAAGATCTCCATAATTGTCATTAATGTTTTTAAAATTCCCATTTCAAACAGGGAGCAAAGGGTTGAACTGTGGTTTGGACTTGAAGATTTCACTTATGTCTCATGAGAGTCACAGGTGCTCAAAAGGACAAACAGAACAATTTAATTTAATAGTCCCTAAGGAATATGCTATGGGGCTGGAAATCATGAGGTGCATGCAATTTTAAGTAGATTCAGGAATGGATACTCAGATCTGAACTTGATTTCTTGGTTTTACAAGTAGAGAATTGCGATGTCTCAGAACATGGCCCTCTCGTGTAACACTCACGATACTCTGTCAACCAGTCTCAATTTCTTTGAATAAATATGTGTATATGTTTGCCACAGTATTTGTTAGCAGAGACATTACCACTCTTAATATACTATATGGGATCTAGCAACTACATATGTATATATACATATATGTATCTGTAGATATGTTTGTATAGTTAGTACTCATGCATTCATTCATCCATCCATTCACAACTTATACACTAAGTGTCTTCTATGAGTCAGGTTTTTGGCTTTTCATATACCATTGAACAAACCTATAAATACTGCATTCAATATGAATGATAAAAAATAATTTCTTGGACAGTATAACCACCAGTATGGAATGAGAAAGGTTTTAGATATGTGGGGGAACTACACACTTCTAGGAATGGTGTACTTGTTCTGTAGAGTTCACTGATATGCTGAGATTTGTACAAAGGCAGGAGGAAGCAAGGAAATAAGGAAGTAGTTTAGTGTGAACTATTCTGAGAAGATGTTTCTGTCCAGAGAACCAGCATTACTGAGGTGGGACTGTAGCAAGCATTTGCAGAAGAACCAGGAATCACTTGAAAGTTAATGATGTGGGGGAAGTATTCAAGCATCAAAGGACATAATCAGAAAACACAGAACAGATCACATACCACATCAGGAATTGTACATGGCAGCTGTGCATATATGCATCATACATGCACCTGGAAATGCTTTTGATTTTTTTTATTGTTTTTTTTCTATATTCTTTATTTACATTCTAAATGATTTCCCCTTTCCTGGTTCCCCCCTCCCCCACCCTCTTTCCTCCCTCTGTTCCTCAGGCAACCCCCTCCTGCTTCTCTGTCCTGGTATTCCACTACACTGCTGCATGGACTCTTTCCAGAGGCCTCCCCTTCCTTCTTCTTGGGAATCAGTTAATATGTGAATTGTGTCTTGGGTATTCCAAGCTTCTGGGCTAATATCCACTTATCAGTGACTGCATACCATATGTGTTCTTTTGTGATTGGGTTACCTCACTTAGGATGATATTTTCCAGTTCCACCCATTCACCTAAGAATTTCATGAATTCATTGTTTTTAATTGCTGAGTAGTATTCCATTATGTAAATATATCACATTTTCTGTATCCATTCCTCTGTTGAGAGACATCTGGGGTTTTTTTCCAGCTTCTGGCTATTATAAATAAGGCTGCTATGAACATAGTGGAGCACGTCTTCTAATTGCATGCTGGGGAGTCCTCTGGGTATACGCCCAGGAGTGGTATAACAGGGTCCTCCGGAAGTGTCATGCCCAGTTTTCTGAGGAACCGCCAGACTGCTTTCCAGAGTGGTTGTACCAGCTTGCAATCCCACCAGCAGTGGAGGAGTGTTCCTCTTTCTCCACATCCTCACCAACACCTGCTGTCTCCTGAGTTTTTGATCTTAGTCATTCTGACTGGTGTAAGGTGAAATCTCAGGGTTGTTTGGATTTGCATTTCCCTGATGACTAAGGATATTGAACATTTCTTTAGGTGCTTCTCAGCCATTCGATATTCCTCAGGTGAAAATTCTTTGTTTAGCACTGTACCCCATTTTTTAATAGGGATATTTGGCTCTCTGCAGTCTAACTTCTTGAGTTCTTTGTGTATATTGGATATTACTCCTCTGTCAAATGTAGGGTTGGTAAAGATCTTTTCCTAATTTGTTGGTTGCCATTTTGTCCTTTTGACAGTGTCTTTTGCCTTACAGAAACTTTGCAATTTTATGTGGTCCCACTAGTCAATTCTTAGATCTTAGAGCATAAGCTATTGGAGTTCTGTTCAGAAAAATTTCCCCTGTGCCCATGTGTTCAAGGATCTTCCCCAGTTTCTTTTCTATTAGTTTTAGTGTGTCTGGTTTTCTGGGGAGGTCCTTGATCCACTTGGAGTTGAGCTTAGTACAAGGAGATAAGAATGGATGAATTTGCATTCCTCTGCATGCCGACCTCCAGTTGAACCAGCACCATTTGTTGAAAAGGCTATCTTTTTTCCACTGGATGGCTTTGGCTCCTTTGTCAAAGATCAAGTGACCATAGGTGTGTAGGTTCATTTCTGGGTCTTCAATTCTGTTCCATTGATCTACATGCCTGTCACTGTACCAATACCACACAGTTTTTAACACTTTCTCTGTAGTACTGCTTGAGATCCGGGATACTGATTCCCCCAGAAGTTCTTTTACTCTTGATAATAGTTTTAGCTATCCTGAGTTTTTTGTTATTCCAGATGAATTTGAAAATTGCTCTTTCTAACTCCATGAAGAATTGAGTTGGGATTTTGATGGGGATTGCATTGAATCTGTATATTACTTTTGGTAAGATGGTCATTTTGACTATATTAATCCTGCTAATCCATGAGCATGGCAGAATTTTCCATCTTCTGAGGTCTTCTTCAATTTCTTTCTTCAGAGACTTGAAGTTCTTGTTATACAGATCTTTCACTTCTTTGGTTAGAGTCACACCAAGATACTTTATATGGTTTGTGGCTATCATGAAGGGTATGATTTCTCTTACTTCTTTCTCAGCCTGCTTATCCTTTGAGTATAGGAAGGCTACTGATTTGCTTGAGTTGATTTTATATCCGGCCACTTTGCTGAAGTTGTTTATCAGCTGTAGGAGTTATGTAGGAGATATGGAGAGAGAGGGCAGCCTTGTCTAGTCCCTGATTTTAGTGGGATTGCTTCAAGTTTCTCTCCATTTAGATTGATGTTGGCTACCGGTTTGCTGTAAATTGCTTTTACTATGTTTAGATATGGACCTCGAATTCCTGATCTTTCCAAGACCTTTAACATGAAACGATGCTAAGTTTTGTCAAATGCTTTTTCAGCCTCTAATGAAATGAACGTGTGGTTTTTTTCTTTGAGATTGTTTATGTAGTGGATTACATTGATGGACATCCGTATATTGAACCATCCCTGCATCCCTGGGATGAAGCCTATTTGATTGTGGCGAGTGATTGTTTTGATGCGTTCTTGGATTCGGTTGGCAAGAATTTTATTGAGTATTTTTGCATCGATATTCATAAGAGAAATTGGCCTGAGATTCTCTTTTGTTGTTGGATCTTTGTGTGATTTTGGTATTAGCGTAGTTGTGGCTTCATAGAACGAGTTGGGTAGTGTTCCTTCTGTTTCTATTTTGTGGAATAGTATGAAGAGTATTGGTGTTAGGTCTTCTTTGAAGGTCTGATAGAATTCTACACTAAAACCTTCTGGACCTGTGCTTTTTTTGATTGGAAGACTCCAATGACCACTTCTATTTCTTCAGGGGTTATAGGACGGTTTAGATGGTTTATTAAATCGTGATTCAATTTTGGTATTTGGTATCTGTCTAGGAAATTGTCCATTTCCTCCAGATTTTCTACTTGTGCTGAGTACAGGCTTTTGTAGTAGGATCTGATGATTTTTTGAATTTCCTCAGTTTCTGTTGTTATCTCTCCCTTTTCGTTTCTGATTTTGTTAATTTGGATACTGTCTCTGTGCCCTCTGGCTAGTCTGGTTAAGGGCTTATCTATCTTGTTGATTTTCTCAAAGAACCAATTCCTCATTTTGTTGATTCTTTGTATGGTTCTATTTGTTTCTACTTGATTGATTTCAGCCCTGAGTTTGATGATTTCCTGCCTTCTACTCCTCTTGGGTGTATTTGCTTCTTTTTGTTCCAGGGCTTTCAGGTGTGCCATTAAGCTGCTAGTGTATGCTGTCTCCCGTTTCTTTTTGGAGGCACTCAGGGCTATGAATTTTCCTCTTAGCACCACTTTCATTGTGTCCCATAAATTAGGGTTTGTTTTGCCTTTATTTTCATTAAATTCTAAAACGTCTTTGATTTCTTTCTTTATTTCTTCCTTGACCAAGGTGTCATTGAGTAGAGCATTGTTCAGCTTCCATGTGTATGTGGGTTTTCTGTTGCTTTTGTTGCTATTGAAGACCACCCTTTCTCCATAGTGACTGATAGGAGGCATGGGATTAGTTCGATCTTCGTATATCTGTTGAGGTCTGTTTTGTACCAATTATATGGTCGATTTTGGAGACATTTTGGAAGTACCATGAGGTGCTGAGAAGAAGGTATATTCTTTTGCTTTGGGATGAAATGTTTTATATACATACATACATACATATGTATATATATATATATATATATATATATATATATATATATATATATACACTAGATCTATTGGGTCCAAAGCTTCAATTAGTTTTACTGTGTCCCTGTTTATTTTCTGCTGTCCTGATTGGTCCAATGCCGAGAGTGTGGTGTTGAAGTCTCCCACTATTATTGTGTGAGGTGCAATGTGTGCTTTGAGCTTTAGTAAAGTTTCATTTATGAATGACGGTGCCCTTGCATTTGGAGCATAGATGTCCTGAATTGAGAGTTCTTCTTGGTGGATTTTTTCTTTGACCAGTATGAAGTGTCCTTCCGTGTCTTTTTTGATGACTTTAGGTTGAAAGTCAATTTTATCCAATATTAGATTGGCTACTCCAGCTTGTTTCCTGGGACCACTTGCTTGTAAAATTGTTTTCCAGCCTTTTACTCTGAGGTAGTGTTTGACACTAAGGTGTGTTTCCTGTATGCAGCAAAATGCTGGGTCCTGCTTAGGTTTCCAGTCTGTTAGTCTATGTCTTTTTATTGGGGAATTGAGTCTATTGATGTTAAGAGATATTAAGGAATAGTGATTATTGCTTCCTGTTATTTTTTATTTTATTTTTATGTTTGTGTGGTTATCTTCTTTTGGGTTTGATGAAAGAAGGTTACTATCTTGCTTTTTCCAGGATGTAGTTTCCCTCCTTGTATTGGCAATTTCCACCTATTATCCTTTGCAGGGCTGGGTTTGTGGAAAGATATTGTGTAAAGTTGGTTTTATCATGGAATGTCTTGGTTTCTTCATCTATGATGATTGAGAGTTTTGCTGGGTATAGTAGTCTGGGCTGGCATTTGTGTTCTCTTAGAGTCTGTATGAGATCTGCCCAGGATCTTCTAGCTTTCACAGTCTTTGGTGAGAAGTCTGATGTGATTCGGATAGGTCTTTCTTTATAAGTTACTTGGCCTTTTTCTCTTACTGATTTTAATATTCTTTCTTTGTTTAGTACATTTGGTATTTTGATTATTATGTGATGGTAGGTATTTCTGTTCTGGTCCAGTCTGTTTGGAGTTCTGTAAGCTTTTTGTATGTTCATGGGCATCTCTCTCTTTAGGTTAAGGAAGTTTTCTTCCATAATTTTATTGAAGATATTACTGGCCCTTTAAGTTGTAAATCTTAACTCTCATCTATACCTATAATCCTTAGGTTTGGTCTTCTCATTGTGTCCTGGATTTCCTGGATGTTTTGGGTTACAAGCTTTTTGCATTTTGCATTTTCTTTGACTGTTGAGTCAATGCTTTCTATGGTATCTTCGGCTTCTGAGATTCTTTCTTCTAGCTCTGGTGTTCTGTTGTTGATGTTTGCATCTATGACCCCTGATTTCTTCCCAAGGTTTTCTATCTCCAAAGTTGTCTCCCTTTGTAATTTCTTAGTTGTTTCTACTTCCTTTTTTAGATCCTGGATGGTTTTGCTCAGTTCCTTCACTTGTTTGTTTGTGTTTTCCTGTAATTCTTTAAGATATTTTTGTGTTTTCTCTTTCAGGATTTCTGCCTGTTGACCCAAGTTCTCCTGTATTTCTTTAAGTGATTTTTTGAGTTTCCTCTTTATGGGCCTCTATCTGTTGACCCATATTCTTCTGAATTTCTTTAAGTGATTTTTGTGTTTCCTTTGTAATGGTTTCTACCTGTTGATTCATGTTCTCCTGTACTTCTTTAAGAGATTTATTTATGTCCTTCTTGAAATCCTCTAATAGCATCATGAGATGTGATTTTAAATCCAAATCTTGCCTTTCTGGTGTGTTGGGGTATCCAGAACTTGCTGTTGTTGGAGAGTTGGGTTCGGGTGGTGCCATATTGCCTTGGTTTCTGTTAGTAAGGTTCCTACATTTGCCTTTTGCCATCTGGTTATCTCTGGCGTTAGTTGGTCTTGCTGTCTCTGGCTAGTGCTTGAATCTCCTGTGAGCCTGCAACGCTATTTCTGCACCACTGGATGACCGGGTTTCCCCTTGCACAGACTGCTGAAGGGCTGCCCGGTTCCTGGGTGCCATTGGAGCCCTGGTGTGCCTTGCCCCAAGAGATGTTATACTCTGTGTACCTGATGGATATCTCTGTGTACCTGGAGTTTCTGTCTGGTCCATCACCGGAGCAAAGATGGTGGAGGCTGTGGGACCCCCTCCAAACTCTGATCACCCTGCAGGGCAAAAGTCCCATGGCAGGTCTGGCGCACAGATGACCACAGAGCTGCCCAGCTCTTGGGAGCAGGCAGAACACTAGCGGGCGTGTCCCAAGCGATGTTATCTGCTTTTGATTTTAAATGCAACTTTTGTACTATATTTTGTGTGTTTTTATGCCGATTACAGTGTTTTTCAAAATAAAAAGGGTTGGGCTTTTTGTTTGTTTGTTTGTTTGTTTAGGGGGAGCTCAGCATGCTTGTAGGGGTCAGAGGACAACTTGCAGGGGTAAGTTCTCTCCTAGTTTGTGGGTCCCAGGGATCTAACTTAGGTCATCAAAATCAGTGGCAAGCCCCCTTGCTCACTGAACCATCTTACTGACTGCACATGTATATTATTGAAGAATTATGTTATAAACATCTTTTGGATATAAATAGGTGACACTCATGTAATGGTTTTATTTAATGCTATCTCTATCTGCTGTATACATGTGTGCCTATATAGATTCACTTATCTATTGTGCAAATGAATGAATGTAGAACATTATAGACAACATATGTGGCAATCCATGTATCCATAAATATATATACATACATAGTTTATATTCTGATACCTTGTAGACATGCATATCTATATATTCATCACTTCAAGTGACCAAAAAGTCTCACAGATAAGTAATGTATGAACTGTCCATGCACATAGGAACTCTTTGCCAACATCTGGTTTCCACATCATTTGTCCTGGTCATTTCTCATCTGTAGTAAATTCCTTCTCAAGCAGAAAGTATTGGTGCTGAAGCAACAAGCAAAGCAGACAGATTTTAAAGATAGTTAGGGCTTGTGGGATGAGATGATGCCAAGTCATGGCCATCTAAATCTGAAGGTCATACAACAGTCTCAGGACAGTGGTAGACCACTGGCCTTGATTTAACACTTACTCATATACCCCAGGACTTAGAAATGCTAGTCTATTCTTTATGACTTCAATAAAAGAATTTCTTTTCTTCCCTGTATGTTGTGGGGTTTTTTTTCCTTCAACTTGTTGCATTCAAATAAATCACTGATCCATTTGGGTTTTAATTTACAATTTTATTCATACAAGGTTTTGTGTATAGGATGAGATGTGAGGCATGGGTTGTTTTTTTTCTTTTTCATTTTCCATACTTTTCAAAGTATAAACCTAAGACCAAGTTAATTAAAGTCAATGAACAATGTGTTTTTATTAAACTTTTTCTTTCTATTGATTTTTCCCTCTCATACAAATAGTACAAAGTTAGTTCTCAAAATCAAAAACACTACAGAGCAAAGAAAAGGAATAATCAGCCTCCCAAGATAACTTACCAACTCCAACATAGATTTCAACAGTGGGAAGATTTCAGAGATGACTGCACTGGAAGGATGGCAGGAATCTGGGTCAGCTAAAGATAGGCAGACCCAGCTGTGTCCAGCTACAAACTCCCAGGTACAATCCGTTATAAACACTGTGGAGATTCCTTTGCATCGCAAACACAGGGGTTGGCCATCACAATAGCCTCTCCAGTTGCGCTCATTCTCTTCTATTATTCTCTACCTGGCAGTAGGATATAATTTTCTAAGGAACTATTCTAATGATGTCATCTGTAGTCTCAATGTCTTTGATGTCTTCCTCTAACCAAAGGTCAGCAAACAACATCTCTCAAGGCAAATCCATCATGTGTTTTATTGCCTGTGGCCACCATGACATCAAAGTTGGGTAATTTTGAAAGGGTCCAAGTGACTTGTGGAGCCTAAGATAGTTGACATCTGACTTTTGTAGAAAAAGATATCCACCTTTTTTCTGACCCACTGAATAAGAACCGAGGTCTTCGTCTACTAGCACTCAATATCTTTAAGACAATGATAGGATGCTGACTTCCCACTTGAATTCCTGTACCTCCTCTTTCTATGTCTCACTTTAGGGCTTGTTGTCCCCAAAATATCCACCAGTAGACTGGCCATACCTATACGGTCTCCTTCTGGAAGCATCACTAGACTTGTCCTTTGGGAAACAGTTCCTCTTCAACTGATCTTATACTTTTAGAAAGGGCTAGACCCACCCCTCCCAATCATCCTCCCACTCAGTCCCAGAAAAGAGCACATAACAAGATATGGTGATGGACACATAATCTCTTTGGAACCAAAGAAGAACCAAAAAGACAACAGCTATTCTAATGTTTACTTGGAACTACTGAGAATGGGAAAGTATTTTTCCCAGTAGGTTCATACATCTATCAATTATAACTTATCACTGGGAAAGATTATCTTGAGAGTGAAGGCAATACAAGGAGACACCAAAACATGGAGATAGAAAAGGACTCTGTTCCGAATGGCGTATTGTTAGATACCTGGTTCAGGCTATCCTTTTTCTATATTTTCCACTTACATAAGCCAGAAAGATCCCTTTGTGTTCTTTGTGGTGGTTTGAGCAGACTTCTGTCGCTTGTAATTGAAGCAGCACTGTGAACTTCTTCCTGGTTACTTCCTCACACCATTACTCTGTCTCCTTTCTCCCTCTCTCTTCTTTCTGAGTCTCTTTGACCCCATCTTTTCAAAGGACTACTTCACAAATCTCACACCATCCTTGCTCAGGGGTCCAACTGCTCTTCTGTATCCTTTGAGCTTTAGTCTGTGAGTTGCCTAAGCAAGAAATTGACCATGTTTTATATAGTTTTGAAAGCTCTATCTCAAATGTCTCTTCTCTGTGGAACTATCTCCTGGCCAATAATGAGATACAATCAGTTTCACTTTTAAGCTTTATGGGTTATTTCTACCCTTCTTAGTATCTGTGGTTACATGTTATACTACATCCATTCTGATATGCACTAAATAAGTAATAGGTGTGGAAAGGTGGATCCCTGAAATCATTGTACTAGGGGTGGGAGAGCTGCCAGATAGGAAAGGCTTTGGTCTACAGCATACTTCCATTTGCCTTTATAAAATTAATACTGTTTTTTTCCTAATATTAAACTTGTAGAACTGTTACAAGAACAAGGGAAAGAGCTTTAATGTCCTCTTTATACAGATTTTTCAAATGTCAACTTTTGACTATTTTGATGTCCACCTTTCTAAGATACACACACACACACACACACACACACTACAAAGACCCATATTAAATTATTTTTATTCTGTTCTGAGTCTCTCTCAAGCACTATATTCTCAAAGCAGGCACAAATTTTGGACACTATATACAATATAAACCTAGTGCACCATGGCTAGAGATGTCTCAGCAATTAAAGGTGCTTGCTACTCTTCCTGGAAATCTGAATTCAGTTCCCAGAATGTTGGGCAGTTCACAACTGCCTATAACTGTATCACCAAGGGGATCCAACACCCTCTGCTGACCTCTGAAGGCACCTTTATGCACGTGTGCATGCACACAGGAATGCACCCACACACACGTAGATATGTGCTCAGCATAAACACACAAATTAGATAGATAGATAGATAGATAGATAGATAGATAGATAGATAGACAGACAGACACACAGACACACAGACAGATGTTAAACAGTGTACCTATCTAACTTACACTGTGTATTAGTCAGGGTTCTCTAGAGTCACAGAACATATGGGTAGTCCCTATATAGTTAGGGAATTTGTGGATGACTTACAGCTTGTAGTTCAACTCCCCAACAATAGTCAGCAGTACTTGTGGATGGAAGTCCAAGGATCTAGCTGTTGCTCCATCCCTCGAGGTAGGCCAGGAAAAGCCAGAGTGAAATCTTCCTTCTTCCAATGTCCTTATATAGGTTTCCAGCAGAGGGTGTGGCCCAGATTAAAGGCGTGTGCCACCACAACTTTAATCCCAGATGACCTTGAACTCAGAGATCCCTTAATCTTGATCTTCTGGAATTCATAGTCACTATGCATCAAGATTTCCAGGTCAGAAACTTGTATCTCTGAGCCTCCAGATTAGGATTATAGGTGAGCCTTCCAATTCTTGTTTAGTTCATTCCAGATTTAGTCAAGTTGACAACCAGGACAACCAGACAAGCCACTACACACTGTAACACTAGGATAAAGGACCTGTGCTACCAGGCCCAGCTGTTTTCAAATCTTGGTAAGTTATTTGTATCTTTTATGAAGAAATGATCTTGTGATCTTTCTCTAGTTTATTTCTATAAATAGTTTTTATCTTATTGAAGTCATAAAAAATTGGTATATATTAAGGTAACTGGGACATCAATATGTTGTATGTGTTGCATTAGGATTTGAGGATGTAGTTGTCTTTTGTTATAGCATCTTTCAAACCTTTCTATTTTATAATACTTAAAAATCAAGATGGATCTTTCAGTATCCCCTGTTGAAGTGGCAGGTGTTACTAAAAGATGTGTTTGTTGTAACTTCACCAGGAAGCTTCTGCTTTTCATCATAAGAGAAGGTACAGTGCTTCTTGAACCAAATCTGGTTTAACACTGGAAACCATTGATTTATTTCCCATATCCCTCCAATAAAGGTATGCTCTCTGTCTAGGCATTTTTCTAACTACCTTTAAGTCTTTAACTATGAGAGAAAAGCTGAGAGAGCCGCAAAGTAAAATGTTTTCCTCAATTACTTTGAATTCACACACACAAATAAGTTCAGCAAACAGAGCATGAATTTTGGAAGAAATCTTTAGAAGCTAAGTTAGAGAGCTCAGTTCCTTCAGTCATTTGAATTGTATGTCCTCTGAGGAAGTACTTGAAACACCCTAGTGAAGGAGAGGAGAGGTTCTATCCCTTAGGCAGACACCCTACAACTTTCTCTGTCCTCCACCAATATAGACAAGGGTCATACGTAGTCATTGAATTAAAAAGAGTGCCATTTTTTTTTCTGATCCACATTTGTAAGATAGGATGTAAGACGCCTGGCCACATTGTCCTTGAGGATGGACTGTTCATTCAGACACCATTTGGCACCAACCTGTCAGATTCATCATCTAAAACAGCATCAAAAATATAGAGCAGGGAAGGCCATATTTCTTGCAGGGCATGGCAAGTGCCAAAGCCAGATTTCCAGCAGCTTGCATGTTTGTGGTAAGTAAAGTGCTCAGAGTGGCTTCTGTTGGCTGATTACAGATCAAAGATGATTGCAGGCAAAGATGACACCCTCCTCCTATGCTTCTAGGAGGCATTTATCTCTATAGTTCATCTCTTCCTAGTGGATGAAACAAAAAATGGAGACTTTATATAGTATTCTGCCTTTCTCGCCTAACCAGAGACCCAGTGAGGTAGAGTGATGGACCATCACTACTTGTTGGTACTGTTCTCATTGTACTGAAAGTCTAGTGTCTCTGCGAAACATTCAGTTCCAGGCTCAAAACAACACTGTGCCTCTCTGGGTCTATATAGCTGTTCCTTCTTTAGGTCTGTGCTGAAAGCTAGGAGGAATTTTGCACTATGCAATTAGGATCACAATTTGGGAGGGAGACGTCAGGACAAGATGAGCCAAACCCATGCTCTCAGAAGGTAGACAAGTCTGTCATTTGCCTGACTCTGCCCCACTCTGTCATTTTGAGAAAGTTAGGCAAGCCACTAGCACAACAATCTTTATACCATTTACCGACTGGTTACTAAGTAGCAGATATTACATTAACCCTTTTATTCTCATGGGATATAGATAACTGTTTGCCATAAGCCACAGATAAAAAAACATGCCTGAAGAGGGTTGGTCCCTCCCAAAGTTATTTGGCCAACAATTGGTGGCAACAAAATTTGAATTCAAATCTTCTTCCCTCATTTTCCCTACGTCAAAAATTATCCTAAAGTGTCATTTCCACACTGACCTGCTGTGAGTCTGTCAGTCCAGCCTTAGAATGTGATCCCCAGAGACTGGAGAAAAGGGACACAAATGACATCTGTCTGTACCGTGTATTTCACATTTCAAATTTCTGTTTCTATTGCCACCCACAGTACATAGGAAGCCACTGGTGTTGGTATCATCTGTGTGTGTGTGTGTGTTTGTGTGTGTGTGTGTGTATGTGTGTGTGTGTTGGTCAGCTCTTTGGCACACAGGGGATGCCCTTCTATGGTATATCAGTCCAGTCCCTTCAGAACTCCAGTCAGTTCTGTAAAGACCGATCAGTTCTGACTGTCTTTGTTGTGAAGATTGAGACAATCTGTTCAACTTCATTTCCCTTAATTTTCTATCTTCCTCATGAGTCTATAAGCTTCCGGAGGGATACTCAAATGTCTATCTACTAATCTCTGTATCCCCTGGGCATGACACATAGGATTCTAGCACAGTTTTGATGAATAAATGAACAGCCTCCTCACACCTGTCTTGGGACTTCAGCCCATGACTCAGAAGCAGCCTAACACTAGTCTTGGAAGGCTTTATTGGTTATGAAGAGTTAGATAGGAATTGGGTGGTCCAAATGTATTCTCTGCGTCTGAAGCCAGAATACAGGATAAGATCCATCATAAGGGTTTGTTGGCTTATTGCTCTTTCTTACTGCAGTAGGGATGCTTGCTTTAATGTGTTCTTTACCTGTCTCACAGGGTCTCACGTTCCCCAGGCAAGGCTCAGATTTGCTACATAGCTTAAGTTTCATTTCCTGATCCTCCTGTGTCTACCTCCTTCGTACTCAGGTAACATTTTTCCACCATCCTTAGTTTATGTGGTGATGGGGATTGAACCTAGAATGTTGTACATGCTACACAAGTCTCCTATTGAGCTATAGCCCCAGACAGATTGCTGCATCTCTTATGCTATGCTGCTTTTGTCGCCTGTGGAGACAGCTCCAGGGGATCTTTTCTTAAGGGGTTCTTAAAAGAGATTTTTTTTTTATTCAATTAAAAGGTTGAGAGGAGACTTCAGAACTGATGTACCATTAGGGTTTGAGATTTCCCTTCTGCTTCTTATTTTGAAATTTAAATTATTATAAAATAATAACCAAATCCTATTTTCTTATAAAACATGGACATGAAGAGAATCACTGATCGACTTGAAACTGTCATTCAGACCAGTGTTTGCCTTTGATGAATACTGTGCCACTTCAGAGTTTTGGTTTTGGTTGTCTACTGTAAGTGCCAGGTGGTCCTCCAGATAGAGGTCATCAAACCAGGGCAAAATAATCCTGCCCACAAGACCCCCAGTAGAGATATCTGAAGCCTTTGTTAATTTGAACACTGAGGGGGAAATTCATACTTTAGTGGGTTTTGTTGTTGTTAGAGCAATGGTTTGATGTCATGGGTTTTCTTATAATAAAGAATAACTGTCATTTTGCTAAAATACATGGAGAATTTGGTTTTCATACCAAATGGTCAGATGGAAGGAACTCAAAGAAACTTGTCTTGATACTTCTTAGTGGTAAGACCTTGGGAAACTTCCTTATCTTCTCTGAGACTGTTTTCTCACAAATTGAAGGAGAATGAGAAAAGGGTGTGAACTGTAACCTTTTAACTCCTGCCCAGTGCAGGGGGGGAGGGGCATGACTTCTTAAATTTGGGTTTCTTTCCATCTTCCTTTGCTCAATTTCTTTTTCTATTTCCTTACAGAGACCCTTCATGGAGTCTTACAGCACCCTTCTGCCTGATTTCTCTTTCCTGACACAGAGGCAGGAGAAGGACAGGTCATCCTCTCTGGGCCACCTGGATGACCCTTCACTGGAAGAGCGTCACAGCCTCTGGCTGCTCCAGATGTGGTCAGAAAGTCCTAGGTGAGGGAGTTCAGAAATCAGTTGACAACCTGTAAGACAAGATAAATGAGTAGGCAGGGACTGAGGCCCTGAAGCTGACATTTAAATTTTAAGTCTAGCCTCTTGTGAAGTCTTAAGAGGTGCTGTGTTCTCAGTGCAAGGCACCATTTCTTAATTAGGGATTCCCTACATCTTCCCTAGCTACATTTCTTCTTTTATTTCTTTACTCATTGACCTTTCATGGAGTCTCACAGTGTCCTCTAAATGACTTCTCTTCCCCAACAAAAAGAAAAACAAAGACCAATCTGCCCAGCTCATCCATGGGGATATCACTGAGGGTTAAGTTGCGATAGCAGTGTGCTCACCATGAGGTTATCGTATAGTCTGCATTCAGTGATCTGTGTGGAACATCAAGAGTCTTGCTTAGTAAAGCCTCACCCGACCAGCACTGCTACTATAGGTTCCTTGTTGCTAAAATCATTTAGCACCAAAAAATAATTTTTCCCTCCACAGATAATTATTAAGTGTTGATTACATGACATGCTATGTTAGATCAGTAGTTCTCCATCTTCCTAATCCTGTGAACTTTGGCATAGTTCCAGTGGTATAGCCACCCCCAACCAAAAAATTAGTTTTGTTGATACTTCATAACTGTGATTTGCTACTGTTATCAATCATAATGTAAATATATATGTTTTCCCATGGTATTAGGAGACCCTTGTGAAAGGGTCATTCAGCCACCAAAGGGATCATGACCACAGGTTGGAAATGATTGTGCTAGATATTATACAAGAAGATTAAGTTAAACATGGTGTTAGTAGGGCATAACTTGATTGTCAGGCAATGGGCACACATATAAATAAATGATAGTAGCAAAAAACAAATGAGCATACAAATAGAATTACCATATGACCCAGCATTATTACTTGTCTTAGGGTTTGCACTGTGTGAAAAGACACCCTGACCAATAAAACTCTTATAAGGACAACATTCAATTGGGGCTGGCTTACAGGTTCAGAGATTTAGACCATTTTCATCAAGGTGGGAGCATGGCAGCATCCAGGCAGGCATGGTGCAAGAGTTGCTGAGAGTTCTGCATCTTCATCTGAAAGCCATTAGAAGAAGATTGGTTTCCAGGCAGTTAGGACAAGAGTCTGAAAGCCCACACCTACAGTGACACACTTGCTCTATCAAGGTTTCGCCTACTCCAACAGGGCCACACATCTTAATAGTGTCATTCCCAGGACCAAGCATATTCAAACTACTACATTCCACTCCCTGGCAAGTCTATGGAGGTCACACCTAAACATAGCATAATGCAAAATACATTTAGTACAACTACAAAAGTCCCCATAGTCTACAGCAGTCTCAACAATGTTAAAAGTTCAAAGTTGAACATCTTTTCTGAGATTCATCTAATCACTTAATTATAATTCCCAAACCAAGACAGGAAACCAGCTGGGCAAACTCCAAACTCTGCATCTCTGGGTCTGAAGTCAAAGTGAAACTCCTTTTTCATCTTGGTTGACTGCAACGAAGTTCTTTCTCCTGTGCTGTTTCCACTCCCTGTTAGTAGCAGTCCTCAGCAGATATCCCATAGCTCTGGCATCTCAAATATCTTAGGGTCCCCAACGCAACTTCAACTTCTTGTTACAATGTCTGGGATTCACACATAATCTTCTGGGCTCCTCCAAGGGGCTTGTATCACTTGTCCAGCTCTGCCCTCTGTAGCACTCTAGGCTCTGGTTTACTCCACTTCACTGCTACTACTATTTTGGGGGGGTCATCCCACGGTACTGACATCTGTGATACACTGGGGTGTTCTGCTGTAACTAGGCTTCACCAATAGTCTCTCATAGGCTCTCCTCATGGTACCAAGCCTCAACTTCCTTGCATGACCCCTTCAGTCCTGGGCCTTCAACTGCAACTGAGGCTGCATCTTCATCAATAGCCTTCCCTGGCCTCTCACAGTGCCAAGCCTCAGCTGCTCTCCATGACCCCTTCATGTCTTCAAAACCAGTACCACCTGGGTGATTCTTACACATTACCAAGGCCAGCTGGAGCATAAGGTACAAACTTAGCTATCTCTGGAACACAGATTCTTTAGGCTGTGTATCAGAAAATACTTGCCAGAATATGTCACCTCAATGAGGCTAATCTCTTCTTAATCACCACTAATTTCTTAGCTCCAGCTAATCAGCATCAATTGTCCCAGTAGTCCCTTCTATTATTGACTCTAAAGTCAGAGCCCACATGGCCAAAGTTACTGAGTTCTGCTACTAGCTGGGATTGGAACATGACACAAACATACACCCCTTATTCTATTACCAGATTACTGTTTTCCAATGATTTTTTTCATTGGTTGTCCTGGAACTTGTTCTGTGGATTGACTTTGAACTCAAGAGATTTGCATGACTCTGTCTTCTGAATGCTGAGATTGAAGGCGATTACCAACACACCTGAACTTAAGCATTTCTTCACCTAGAATTTGCTCTGTCCCAGGCTGGCTTTGAATTTAGAGATCTTCTTGCCTTTGTCTTCTGGGATTAAAGATGTGTACCACCATGTCTTGGCCTAAGTTTTCATGGCCTCTGTTTCTTAAGATCTGGATCAAAAGCCTGTGTTTTCCGGCCTTAAGATCTGTGTGCTCTCCATTTCTGGATTGTAGTTCATTTCAGATTAAAAGCCCAAACTATTCTTTGTTCAACTTCAAACACAAACAGTAAATTATCAAGGTGAGATCTTGCCCTGAGATCACCACTCCCTTAATCTCTTTATCTCCTTGAACACAGGATTCAGCTCCATTTAACTTCCTAGTGTCCCTTTATTATTATTTAAACCATACATCTTGTATTTTTCTTTATAAGTTTGCTCTGCTTGCTACTTTTCATTAAAATGCTCTTCATAAGAGTGAGCTTTAGTAACCATACAGCAGAATTTATACCAGGCTGTTTGGAGACTTCCTTTGTCAAAGCAATTAATCTCGTCAGCTCAGCCTCAGGCAGACTCTTTGGACAATGGCAAAATGCAGCCACATTCTTCACCAAAATATGACAAAAGCAGTCTCTGGACCACATATTAAAATTCTTCTACTCTGAAACCTCTACAGCTAGGCTTCCACAGTTCAAATTACCCCTAGCAGCAATGTCTTCCATATCCCTACAAGGATAGTCCATTAAGCCCCACTTAAAGCATTCCACTGGTTTCTGAAGACCCAAATCCACATTCCTCCCAACAAAAGCATGGTCAGGCCTATCACAGCAATACCTTCTATCTTAGGGTTTGTATTTCTGTAAACAGACACCATGACCAAGGCAACTCTTGTAAGGACAACATTTAATTGGGACTGGCTTACAAGTTCAGAGGTTCAATCTATTATCAAGGTGGAAGCATGGCAGCATCTAGGCTGACGTGGTACAGGAGTTGCTAAGAGTTCTACATCTTCATCTGAAGGCCACTAGGAGAAGACTGGCTTCCAGGCAACTAGGACAAGGGTCTTAAAGCCCACGCCTACAGTGACACACTTCCTCCAACAAAGCCACACCTACTCCAACAAGGCCATACCTACTAATAGTGCTACTCCCTGGGTTAAGCATATTCAAATTACCACACCACTCTTGGCGAATATATATGTATATCTAGATGCTTCTACATCAATTAAAAACAGAGACACTAAGTACCCATATCCATAACTACGATGTTACAATAGTAAAGGGGAAAACACTAGTGTAGATGTCCATCATCAGAAGACTCAATAAATGAAATATGTTACACATATACAACAAAATTTTGTGCAGACATAGAAAAATAATACCATAACATTTTCAGGAAACTGAAAATAATTATGTTAATTGAATTTATCAGAAAGGCAAATACCGTGTGTTTCTTTGTAATGTGGCACCTAGATTTAAAATTCTCTCTCTCTGCCCCTCTCTCTCTCTCTCTCTCTCTCTCTCTCTCTCTCTCTCTCTCTCTCTCTCTCTCTGTGTGTGTGTGTGTGTGTGTGTGTGTGTGTATGTGTGTGTGTGTCACTGAGCATTTTAGTTTCTTAGAAAATGCAGAAATACTATGGGAATATTTTTGTTTTAATCCTGGGTGTGGATATGGGGCTGCTTCAAATTGTCCACAGCAGCTGACTATGATTTGCCCCATACTCTAACAGGGGCATGATTTCGCACGTGGCAGATAGTTTTTGTGATTGTGTGATACTTGGAATTCTGAGGAGTTTTCAGAGGGTATATAAATGCTAGAGCCCTGCTAGGTGGGTTGTTGGTTGGTTGCTGTTGGTTGTGGTTTGTTAAGTAGTGTGCAAAGAAAATCAGAAAGAAGAAATTAGATATCTTAAGTCAAAGATCAAACTTGCTCAAAGGAAGTTGACCCCCACAATCATCAAGAGGTTGTCTAATGACAGTGTCACCCCTTTTCCCTCTATCATTTTTGTCTCTCCTAGCTAGTGTTAAGGGTTGGAAGGGTGGAAAAAAAGAATTACAGAAGGGTAGAAGAAAAAAGAACGCCCAAAGTAGCAAAAGTCTGCCCCTCCACCTCTGTGTGTGTGTGTGTGTGTGTGTGTGTGTGTGTGTGTGTGTGTATTTATACGTGTATGCTCCTATGTCATGAAACTAGAAAACTGGTTATAAGAGAGAAGGAAATCTTGACAGAGGTGGGAAATAGCATAATGAGAGAGATCTAATAGGGAAGCAGAAATGAGGACTAACCAGGGGAAACAAAGAAAACCATTTGATGGCAAGAAGGTGCATGTAGGACAGTGGAGGGAAGTGAATAAAAAGAGTATAATTACATATATATTTTTATTTATATATATAATATGTATATTAGATATTAATTAAAATTGATGAACCACATTACTTTGCTTACTAAGTGCAATGAAGAATCAGGCAGCAGAGAATCTTTTCTTCACTGACTCTGATCTCTTACTGCATGAGACACTCATCTTCATGAGATTCCGCTTGGATTAGTCATTGTTGTCCCAGTGACTCTGTTACCTACTCAACACATAGAAGATGGAGGACTGTAGCAGTCAAGGCTCCATGTCATCTGGTTCTAATTTGTCCAACTCCCCCACTTCTCTCACTATAGTTCTTGCCTCTCTTTGTTCCAGGCCTTTGCCTGTATACTCATATCTCATGAGAGCATTTTCACTTCCTGGTGAATATGTCTTTAAAGGTCACGCCCACTCTCATCACCTCCATGAGTTCTTTCTTCATTTTTTACTGTCTAAATTGGTCTTCTTGCTTGTTGCAAGAGGATAGTATTCACACTCGCCACCTTGTATCATGAGATAGATGTATGTGTACCTTGCCTCCCTCCACAGAGATTGTAAGGTACAAAGTGAATGTCATAAAGCAAGTTGTTAGAGGTTGGCTGGAAATAATAGCCACAGGTAAAAGAGGAAATGACTTTTGAATGGATAAGGAAGAGAGAGAGTGATATTTGGAAACAAAATGAAAGCAAAAAGAGTCTCAAGAAACTTGTTAAATGTTCTTCTCTTTTGAAACTCTCAGACTAATTCATCCAGAAGAGGCATGAGCCCCAAATAGCGAATCAGCAGTTCCTGGTGTGAAATAGAAATTGCTCGCAGAGGCAGGAACAGAGAACTGCAACATGATACCCAGAGAGATGCACAGAAAGGAAATGTGGGTCAAGTGGGAGGGGCTTCCTACCTGGCCCTGTGATTAGGTGTGCATACAGTTCTAAGAGGGTTCTGGATGGAGCAGGAAAGGCAGCCATCAGGAAGTACTATCCTGCCTGGGAGATTCTGATGTATGCTCCTTGCTTCAGGGTAATTACTAACAGTCTCTCCTTTACTGTCAAAAGTGTCTCAGTTTGAATGAATTTATGTTTGCTCTACAGTGAAGGCAGTCTTTTCCAGAGTGTTTTAAGACAAGAAAGAGGTTGATAGTCAGAGTCATGTGGTGTGTGTGTGTGTGTGTGTGTGTCTGTCTGTCTGTCTTCTGTATATAAACAACACCTTCCCATCAACAACATAGGACTCAGGAAAAAACAAAAGCTTAGTGAGTGTAGCTAAGATGAATGACATGCAAAGTCCAAGATAACCTACAAACTCTCCATGATGCTGCTTAAAACTTAATTTATATTTTATTGTATCTCCAGGTATCTAATTTAGTTTCTTAGGATGATTTGGATTTCAGAGGTCTTATTCTGCATGGGAGAATCTTCTGAGATTTCTAGACAGGTTGGATTATCACCTAAAATATCCCCTGTACTTACATTTCAGTTAGTAACATAAGAATTACACGGATTGGATAGGACAGTGATGGGAACTTCTATGCATTTTATTTTCCTCACACCTTACAATTAGTAGTTCTTAGCAGCTCTACAAACCTGCATTTTACACATGTGAAAACATGTGGAGAGAGACCGAGTGGCTTGGGAAGGGTACATTGCTAGTAAGTTCAGGCAAAAATGGTGGTTGAACCCTTCTGCTGTCTCTTAGCCTCATTTGGATGGAGCATATGAAGACAGAGGGTAACCTGGAAAGCCTTCTGGATAAGACGGTGGGTGACTTGCTTTGACAGCTGAAGTACTAAAAGTACTAAGACTAAAAGTCTCACTCGGTGTTTATATCTTTAATGAGCACTGTGCCCTGGCAGCTTTCTATCAATTGGGAATTGAGGACAAAGAAAGAGGATGATGAACAGGGGATCTGGATTTGAGACAGAAGGAAGGCAGAGAGGAGATAACAGAGTGTAAGAAGTAATTGTATGGTAACCAAATATGGGTAGGCATCCATCAGACAACTATAATGACTTAGAAACCAGGAAGTAGAGCAAGCTGCAGTTGTCATTAGATGGGGAATAACCCAGGGGAGCGTTGGAGTGAATTCGTTTATTAAGTGAGGCTCAAGTCCACTGAAGGAAGAAAAGGAGTTGTCGAGGGAGCAGGTAGTGGGCAGAGAGCAGAGGACTCAGATGGATTTATTTTCTTTCTCTGTAACTATAAATATCACCCAGTGAGAGTCCATCAGTCTAGTTGTATCAGCCTGGAGATGGGAAAAGCACTGGGAAGCTACAGACATTAGATGATTCAACTCTCTGAAGACTGGCAGGTTTTTGAAAGCACTACATTTTGCTGTCTTTGTAGCTTAGTTGAGCTGAAGTGTGTTGAGTTTCAGTGGTTGTATAAGCTGATGGTCAAACAACCAAAGCAAAGAAAACAAAACAGAACAGAAAAAGCGAGCTTCCTACTTTGGTGATGAGATGGACATGAACATGTCCACAAAAAGAGAACGCTGCCTCAGACGTGGAGACCCACTCCATAGCTGCACTCTTTGTTCTCAGGATGAAGACCCTTGACCTTAATGCATTTGCCATCTTTTGAATAGCTCTTGTCAGGATGTTCAAAAGTAGTGCAAAAGGTGATCCATATATCAGTTTTATATGTAAGAAGCAAGGCATGCATGCATATTGCTACAGATCATTATGCATCTTGGCTCACCCAACAGCACCCTCATCACTATCTTCTTTCTGCCTCCCAAATGTCAGGTCAGTGTCAGAGTAGTTGGAGGGGTTGCAGATAAATTCTTGCTTATCAGCAACAGCACACAACCTCTCACATACTCTACGCTTGCTGCAAGCTGAGCTCCATTTTGGGTGAATAAGACTTAAGTGCATGCTAGAAAACTACATTATGCAACAGCAACCATCAATGTGTCTCAGAGGGGAGAATTCAGCTTTAAATGATGGTGTCAGACGTCACAACCAGGAGTTCCAATTGTTTTGTCTTCAGATCTGAAAAAGCTTACCACTGTTGGAAGGAGTGCTCTTCAAAAGCAAACGAGACTATTATTTCCTAGTATTTCTCCTTTCTTTCTTTCTTTCTTTCTTTTCTTTTCTTTTCTTTTCTTTCTTTCTTTCTTTCTTTCTTTCTTTCTTTCTTTCTTTCTTTCTTTCTCTAACTTAAGAAGACTGATTTTCTTTTTTTCTTTTTTCTTTTGGTAACTCCAGAGTGCAGGAAAATAAGGCAATCAAAAGAGAAAGGAACCTTGAGTAGTTCATCCATGTTTGCTTTCGGGTATCATGAAATCGGTACATGCCTAGATGTCTAGATGTGTGGGTCCGAGTAGCTGGTGTAATCTGAGCTCTTGGTTTTTTGTATAGTTTTATGGGTCTCAAGAAGGACTAGGCTGGGTATCCTCGGGAAGTCCATCTACTAATGAGGAGTGGCTCTGTGTTCTAAGTGTAGGGGTCTGAGGACATGAGATGATGACTTGAAATGAGGACTTGAGTCATGACTGCTCCTGAATCAGTCCATTATCCTGAAACAGGAGTTCATGGACTCAGTGGTAACTATGACACTATAGATGCTGAAGAAGACTCTCCCCTTGTGCCTAGTGCAGACTTTCTGGGTTGCTTTTCACTGCCCACAGTCATTCCAGCCTATTTCAACCTCTTAGCTTAGTTATAGCTCTCCTCGGAACATCACGTGGACAGAGACATCTTGGTTTCCAGTTGTTCATTTGATGGCATGTCTTCAGAGCAGAACAATCTGATAAATTATCAATATTCCCCCAATGTCTCCCATCTAATTACTCTTGGGTACCCAATCTTGTTTTATATTTCCACAACACTCGGGCTATCTTGTCCAATCTTTTTGTTTACATAAACTTGGTATTTCTCCATCTTCATAGAGAAGTAGGATTTTTTTTGTATCAGGCTTATTATTTGTATTGCCCAGCACTTTACCCCAGTACCCAGAACAATATTGTTTTTGTAAATAGAGGAAGATCAATACATTATTTTTAATAAGTGGTTGCATGAATGATAACAAGAATAAAATATAGATAGTTGGTACCCTTACTGGGATCTTATTATGTTATGTAACTTTCAATTTCTTGAAGAAATATGTGGGTTATAGTGTTATTGTTAAGTGTGGTAGAATCTAGAATCATCCAGGAGCTGGGCGTGTCTGTGTGGGATTATCTTGATCATGTTAAGTGATGTGGGAAGACCTATCTTGGTTGTGGGCAGGACCTTTCCCTGGGAAGGGATACTGAACTTGATAAACTGAAGGCAACCTGATCATTGGCATGTATGCCTTCTTGCTTCATGACTCTGGATTAAAATATGACCACATGTTTCATTTTCCTGCTTCCTTGACATTCCTAACATGAGGGACTGTACTTCTGAACTATGAGCCAGAATAAGCTCCTTTGCCCTTAAGTAGCTTTCATCAGAGTATTTTATCACAGTAACAGGAAAAGAAACAAAGGAAATGTGTTTTACTTGTTTGGGGAACCAACCCACTGTCAGAGAGAGTAGCTTTCACAGGTCATGGCCATCACAACTGTTAACTAATGTAACTGATATAGGTGAAGGCATGTAGACACAGACACAGACCTAGAAAGAGCAAGGAGGCTGTGTGCATTTGGGCTGCTTTCTCAGTGCAGATAGAAGGCTAACGATGGAAGCTGAGTGCAGTTATAAGAATTTTGTTAATGTTCCTGTTTTACAAAGAACATAGAAAGATTTGGCAATCTGAAGGAAGCAACTTCAATAAAAAGTATCAGGCTAGCTCCAAAGCCCATCCTCCCCACCACTTGAGTATAGAGGTGTTTGCCATGCTCCCCATCACTGGACTACACCATGCTCCTTATCTCTACGGCACGTCATGCTTCTCATTGCTGGGGTATAGAGGTGTTCTCAGAACAGATGATGGAAAGTCTCAGGAGAGGCTGTAGCCAGTGAATCTGTAACTTTCAGAATGTGTGGGGATCTTGATCAGGCTGTTTTCATTGAAGGCATGTGCTTCTGCCCAGCTTACTTTGTTCTCTCTTCCGGCTAACCAACATTCACAGAGATATGACTGAAATCCACATGCTCTTGAAAATGTCATTGCCACTGCATTATGGGTAAATAGCAAGGTAAAGACTGGGTCAATTGGGATTTCTTCTCTTTGAGCTAGTCCATCTTTGCAGACAGATTCATTAAATTCTAAACACTGACGATCTGAAATGTGTATGGCCAGGTGGTCTCACTTGGGATTTTTGCTCCATGAGGGTTGGTTGGAGACAGTACCCACTGAATAGGATCTGGGTCTGGGTCACCATTCATCCACATTACTTCTGTAAATATTAAATAGCCACCCAGCAGTCTCTGGGTGCTGATAGGGTCACACGCCACTGCCATATAATCACATCTAATCCCATTGAGCTCTGCTCAAAATAGCTGTAATTGGTGGTTTTATCCAAATCAATAAAGACAGCTTCTACATATTGATTATCATCCAGGGTATAAAATCATCACCAGTTACCTGTAAAAGAGAAGCAGCTTGCCAAGGGAAAAGGTCAGATATTCCATCTAAACAAGGGAGGGCAAGGAGAGGTGCAACCAGTGAGTTTTAAGGTAATAGTGTCAAATTACCTGAAAATGCACACAGTATATTCTTGTAATTTGCAACAACAGAGAGCCGAGAAATAGGTCAATCATTTAAGTGAGTCTTCAAGTCTTTTCTCTGTGATTCAGGGAGTTTGCTGGTATTAGCAGTCTTAAAGGGGCTGGAGCCAGCTAACAAAGATAGCCACAAAGCCTCTCTCCTCTGCATTCACAGCCCAATCATGGCACGTACAGTTTCAGTCCAAAAGGTGGCTCAGGCAGATGCATTGTCCCCAGATAAGAATCAATGGAGGTCTTCAGTCCCCATCATGAGCAATCATGGGAAGAGGTGGCTAGACCACCCCAGAACCCAAGACATGAGGCGTAAAGGCATTTTCCACTGTAGTAACAGCAAGAAGAGATGGCCTCATGCTAAATCTTACACTTCTAACCACAGAATTTGGAATGAACTGGGTCTTCATTTACTGTGAGAAGTGGTTCAGTTTTTCATTTCTTCTAGCAAATATTAAAAATTCTATAAAAGTATTCAACCCCACTGATAGAAAACACAATAAAAAGAAGACAGCCCACTCAGGGTAGTTTCAACTGCACATGTTAACAGTGATCTTGGGATTTTCCAAGCCTGCTTCATAGTGTCTAAAAGACCTTGGCAGGACTGACAACCCATATTACATCAGGCTTTCATAAGGAATTCACAACCCCTCTTAAGAACTCAAACGATAAGCACAGAACTTGATTTTTTAAAATGTCTTCATGGAAGTGCCCTTCAAGCCATTGTCCATGTGACCACAGCATTGTGACATTGTTATGATTGTTACAGAAATATAATTGAATAGCTTCTTTAGATTCCTTTCTTCTTAAACATGCCATTTTAGAGCCATAAAAAGTTATCATTCCAGGATAGATGACAGTTCAATGAATGGTTTTAGCATACATGTTATTACTTAAAGATTTTACTTTTATTTTTAACTGCATGTATACATGTGTATCTGAGTGTAAGTTTATGTTGGTAAATGCAATGTCAGTGGATACCAGAAGAGGGCATGAGATCCTTGGAGCCACAGCAGCTGTAAGCAGCTGACATAGATACTGGGAACCAAACTTTGGTTCTCTGCAATAGGAGGAAGTACTCTCAACCACTGAGCCATCTCTCCAGTCCCTACAAATTATTGTTTATTTTCAATACTTTTATCAATAAAATGTGGGGAAATGGAGAGATTTTTTTTTTTGGTGTGTGGGGCCATCAGATGTGTTATATTACCACAGCCAATGGAGGCAGAAAGGCTCAGCCTGACAAGGAAACAGGATGGATGGCTTTAATGACAAGAACAGCTACCAATGCTCCAAGAGTGGTATAGTTCCATTTTCTAGATGAAAACTAGGACTTACAGAGGGTACTTGTGGTAGTTGAACATTGGTTGTTAACTTAATGAGTCTGGAGTCACCGAAGAGACAAATCTCTTAGTTCTAGATTGGGTTAGCTGATCTGGGGGAACTCACCCCACCCTACATGTGGGCTGGTGCCCAGGTCTGAGTACAAGGAGAAAGTCTGTTGAGCATCATCATGCATCTCTCTTTCCTTCCAGAGTATAGAAGCAATGTGATCAAATGCTTCATGCCTTGCCTGATCACCAAGTTCCTTGCCAATGAGCAATTGTGTAAGTTCAAAGCTCAAACTCTGAGACAGAACAAACTCTGTGTTCCTTAAGTTTCTACTGTTGGGCATTTTGTCTCAGCAGTGTTAAGTAACAAATGTAGCACTAAACAGGTGTCTAACGAAGCCGTCCACCTGAAAGGGAAGATTTCTGTACTCTTGTTTTTAATGGTGGATGCATAGGCACCCTCTCAGGTAGAGGTTCCTACTGTGTGTGGTGTATGAATGTGGCATGTGTGGGAGTCAAAAGACAACCTTGTGTGTCAGTCTTCACCGTCTACCTTTTTTGAGACCAGATCGCTATGTTTTCTCCCTGCTGCATAGGACAGGCTAGCTGTCCTGCCAGCTTTTGAGGGAAGCTCTTGTCTCTGCCTCCCATCTTAGCTATAGAAGAGTTTGGATTACAGACGTTCATGATACACACCTGACCTTTACATAGATTCTGGAGCCTCAGGGTCATGTCCTCACACTTGTGCAGTAAGCAATTCTGCCTGCTGAGTTATGTCCCCAGGTCAAGGATTTTTGTTTCTATGTTTTCATTCCAGAACTTGAGAAGAGGAGGCAGATTTTAATCCCCTAATAAATTTACTTTAACATAATTATTATAATTTTTAATTTTGAATGAACTCCTGGGGAGTTTTGGTTTATAAATAATGACTATATTTAGGCAATATACTGTCATGACAAATATTAGAAAAAAATAAGGTTAGCATAAGAAAAAAATAAAATGGAGTCATCAGTTATGTGGGGTTGGTTTGTTTGTTTGTTTGTTTGTTTTTAACTCCTAGTGGGCTGGAGAGATAGCCCAGCAGTAAGGAGCACTTTCTGCTCTTAAAGAAGACCAAGGTTTGTTTTCCAGCATACAACCACCTGTAGGTCCAGTTCCAGGGGATCTGACAATCTGTTCTGACCTCCACTGGCAATGTGTATATTGTGCACAAATTTCCACATGCATACACACACTAAATAAATAAATAAAATCACTATTACCTTTCAAATACATAGATTCCTTTGCACTTATTTTTGAAAATGTAAGTGTTTCTGCATGGTAGCATTCAATATGCACCTGGAAAGTCTATAGCCTCCTCTATATGCATATGACTATCAAGAAATAGGATTAAAGTGAGTCTGGTAGACTATGATATAAGACCAGAATTCCCATCCTTGGATCTTACCTTTATACCACACTTCCTCTGGATTGTAAGTCAACTTCTATGACTTTGTTTCATGTCTCTCTATGGTTAACTCCAGTATCAACACCTATAACAAAGATCTCCCAAACTTCCAGACTGGTAGACATGGCAGTTTGCCAGCCATGTCCAGTTAAAGACCCTCTGAGCACCTGTGATTAAATTTCACTTTTGCCTTTCTCCATATCTTTCTTTTCTTTAATTGAAAGTAGTTTTTTCATACAGTATATTCTGATTAGCATATCATTTTCCTCAACTCCTCCCAAATCTTCCCTACCTCCCAAAGCCATACCTTTTCTGGCTTTCTCATTAGAAAACAAACAGGCACTGCCTCTAGAGACATTGCAGATGTGGCTTCTGTGTCACATGGGTGACATCAGTAAGTGGCAGAGACAGGAGAGAGGCTATGTCTATGTCAGTGTTCTGACCTATGAACATCTGAAGAATCAGGAGCCTAACGTTCTTCAAAAAAAAATAGTGAACCTGAGATGACCACCACTCCAGCCCCAGGCAGGCTCAGACAGGGAACTAGCCTGAGATGGCCACCAGTCTAGCCTCAGGTAGGCCCAGATGGGCTCCCAGGATGGGGAGCAAATCAGAAAATAGAAGAATCCTGCCTGGGACCTAGAAAAGAGGCTGCCAGGGTGGGCCAGGCAAAGAGCTAGCCCAAGATAACCACCAGACTGGCATCATAGGACCTGGACAGGAAGCTAGCCTGAGATGACCACCAGTCTGTTGCCATGTAGGTGGGTGGGGGATTGAGGGCAGAGAGATCTTGGACATGCATTATAACGCACAAGTATGGCCGACAAAAAGCAGAATCCAAACACCCAGAGACCCTGGGCACCACTAAGAAAGACAAGTAGGTGGTGGAGAAATGGAAGAGAAATATAAACAGAAGGATATAGATCCAATGAAAAGAGGAAGAACTGGAGACTCAAGGGTAGTGAGGAACAGCCTGATGTGAATAGCTGGTGATGCCACATAGGACCATAGTGGCATCCTGGCCTGTGCTGCCACTGGGGGCCACATCTGGGTTTGTGGTCCTATAGCAACAGGGGTCTGTTACCACCAAAGGCCAGATGAACATCCCTGGTCTTGGCTGCTGCCTGGAACAAGTTGGTGTCCGACAGCTGTGCACAACTGGTACCACCCCTCACCTGTGCATCATGGGAGAGCTGGACTTAGGGGTATGAGAACAGGCAAGCTGACCCTTCTCCTAGCCAGCTGAAGTACTCGGGAGAGTGGGTCCTTCACATTGTGGGAGCTGCAGGTGAGCCAGTGTGGAGTACACAAGCCTGGGGGAGTAGGTCCTATCAACCATTTCCTATGCAGTGGCATTCTGAGGAAGAAATATCCTCCTCCCTGCTTGCCCCTCAGCACCTGCAGCAGCTGGGAGACCTGGCCCTGAGCTCATGGGAGCAAGAGAGCTGGCGCTGCCTCTCACAGGCTACAACAAGCACTTGGGAAAGCGGGCCGAGTAGAACTGACCTTGATGGCCATGGGGTACAGGTGAGCCAGCCCTGAGGGAATAAGCACAGGAGAGTTGACCCAACTTTTTGTCTGCCATGCAGGTGGGAGAGATGCCTTCCCCAACCCCTGGACCTTGCCACGTATGGCAGGCAAGAGAGCTGGTCCTAGGGTCATGAGAGCAAGAGAGCCATCCCTGTCCCCATCGACTGCAACACTGCAGAGAACAGTCATTGCACCTTGCCTGGGCAGCATGGTAGAGCTGGTCCTGGTTGCAGAGGTTGCAAGTGAGCTGTCACCAAGACCATGAGAGAGGGGTAGTCAGCATGCTGATCAGCTCAGATACCTCTCAGACCCAGATCTAGGGCTTTGTATTGGCCCACACCAATTTCTACCTCATCAATGAACTCCTGGAGTGCATAAAGGGACCAGCACTACAGATCCAAGGTTACAGGCTCTCCATGACACGGAGCAACAGCAGGACACCCAAGAGGAGTTCCAGTGAGGTTCCAGTATTGATGGAGTAAGCAGAAGTCAGAGGCCCCACATCAGACCAAGAAGTCATTGCGATGAATGTTTTCAAGAAAAGTGTAGACTGGAGGGTATACTGTGGGATACACTATGACATACTACAATTTCCACAAGATTTTTTTTCTCTGTTGAGGAAGGGGGAGATTGCAAGGATAGAGGGTAGGTATGAGGCAAGGAGGAGATAAGTAGGATCGGGGTGCATGATGTGAATTCACAAAGACCCAATAAAAAAATTTGAAAAAGAAAACAAATGGGCATCTAAAAATAATGATAAAATAAGATAATATAAAAACAAATCATAATAGGAAAAAACAAACAAGCAAAAAAGAGAATTAAAAAAAAACTCTCCAAAAATACCATTAAGTTTGCTTTGTATTAGCCATCTATTGCTGGGCATGGAGCAAATCCCTTTTCTTTCATTAATTTATTTATTTATTATTCACTTTATACCATGGTTGCACCCCACTCTTTTCCTCTTCTCCCGTTCTCCCTTACAAATCTCTCCCAGCCCCACTCCTTTCCTCTTCTCCCAGTCTCCCTTACAAATCTCGCCCCCCCCCCATCCTCTCCTTTTCTTCTCAGAGAAGGGGAATCCCCCCTTGGGTACCACCTCACCCTGGGACATTTAGTTCTAGCAGGGCTAGGCCCATCCTTTCCCAGTGAGGCCCAACCAGGCAGTCTAAGTAGGGGAAAGGGATCCAATGGCAGGCAACAGAGTCAGAGACAGCTCCCACTCCAGTTGTTAGGGGACAACCTCCCCCCACCACGAAGATCAAGCTGTGCATCTACTACAAATGTGTAGGAGCCTAGGTCCAGTCCTTGAATTGGTGGTTCAGTCTTTGTGAGCCCCCATTGGCCCAGGTTAGTTGACTCTGTAGGTCGTCTTGTGGTATCCTTGATCTCTCTAGCACACTCAATTCTATCCCATCTCTTCCACAAGACTCCTTGAGCTCTGTGTAATGTTCATCTATGGGTCTCTGCATCTGTTTCCATCTCTTGTATCCAGGTAGGACTTCCAGTGGAGGGACTGGGGTATCAACCCACCCATAAAATCTTCAACCCAAAATTTGTCCTGCCTACATGATACACAGGCATAAAGATGGAGCAGAGACTGAAAGAGCCAGCCAATGGTTGCCTCAACTTGAGACTCATCCCTTGTGAGAGAGACAACCCCTGACAGTATTAATGATACCTGCTACACTTGCAGACAGGAACCTAGAATAACTGTCTCATGGGGCCTACTCTTAAGCGTGGTTTGTATACCCAATGAGACTTTGCTAAAGAAAACTAACTTTTCCTTTGCTAGTGGTTGTCAATTGGAGATAGCTACTGGGGACTTGTGTTCACCCTGCTCTGGAACTCGATCTGGTTTAGACCTTTTCAGGCTCTCTGTATGCTGCCACAACTTCTTTGAGTTCATATGTGTTTCAGTCCTGTTGTGTCCACAAAGCCTTATCTCCTCAGCATCCTCCATCCCCTCTGATGTCTACCTCTTTTCAGCTTCATCTTCTATACACATCCGTGAGCCCTGAGGGGAGGAATTTGATGGGAGCATCCCATTTAGGACTCAGTGTTCTGAAGTCTCCCACTCTCTGCAGTGTCTGGTTGCAGGTCTTTGTATTCTCATCTGCTCATCAATGCGTCCAAGGGTGTTCCTCTTTCCTCTTCTGACTTTGAACTCTCTGCCAGAAGCTTCTTCATCCAACAAGGAATGAAATTTATTTTTAATTTTCTCATTCTTTTCCTGTCTCTTGCTTAATCAGACATTCAATTTACCCACCTTTACTTTCTAAGGACTATTGTAAAACGTTCCTTCCTTTCAACTGTCACAATGTTTTCTAGCTCGTTCTTTTATTACGTGTGGCCAGGACACCTGCCACTCCCTTCAGTGGCCTCCTCATTTCCAGCCATGACTCACTCAATCTACCTTCATTTTGGTCACCAACATTACTGTCGTAATAAACAAATGTGATCATGTGACTTACTTCTGAAAACCTTCCTGAAGACTTGGTGTGATGTACCGATGTACCTATGAATGTGTATATGAATATATCTGTGGTGTTTTGAATGTGTTTGGTTCAGGGAGTGGTACTATTTGGAGGTGTGGCCTTGTTAGAGGGAGTGTGTCACTGTGTGGGTGGGCTTGGAGACCCTCTTTCTAGCTGTCTGAAGCTCTGCCAGCCTTCTCCTGTTTTCCCTCCTAACAAGATGTTGAACTCTCAGCTCCTGCACCATGCCTGTGGGCCACTGCCATGCTCCCACCTTGATGATAATGGACTGAACCTCTGAACCTGTAAGTCAGCCCAAATTAAATGTTGCTCTTATAAGAGTTGCCTTGGTGATGGTGTCTTTTCACTGCAGAAAAACCCTAAGACAACATCTATGTATGTGTGTTTGTGATAAATGAACAAATATAAGAAGCTTACCAAACATTTTTGCCCACAAGTTCTCTCATGATCTTTATTTGCCAGCATATATGAACTTCCTATAGCATCTACCTCCCTATGCCGTAGACTAACAGGTCCACAGGCACTCTGTTTTGCATCCCTTTTCTGGAAAGACTTCATTTCCTTTACTTGGATAAGTTTTAATGCTCACTGGGTGAGCTCAGATGTCATTTCCTCTGGCTCATTTCTAATTTATTTCTCCCAAACATTTAATTATCATGCTGTACAGAGGAACAGTGGTCAGCAGTGGGCATACAATGCCGAATTAGAGCATCTTTGCCTGGAAGGATAGGTAAAGAGACAGATATGGAAACGGTTAAGTCTTGTTCACTGAAATAGAGATTACAGTAGAAGCATAATACATGGACACAGTAACTGAGGAGAAGAAAAATAGAAGACCTTAATCTATTAATTTTGCCTATGCAGGTTAAGGATCAGAGGGAACGAGCTCTAAACACACGGACCCATGTCTATAAAATCCACCAAGTAAAAAAGACACTGAAAATGAAGTGTAATGCTACGAGTTATGCTGTATCCCTCCAAATTTTCTATGTGAAACTTTTAATCCTTCCCCAGAAGCACAGAATGTAACCTCATTTTCAGATGAGAACTTAACAGAGGTAGCTAAGTGCAAAGTGTATTCATTAGACTGAGTTCTCACCCAACTTGACTGGCATCTTGCTCGGTGAGCACATTACTTTGTGAATGAGACCATCAACGACAACTAAACAACATCTAACGGAGTCTTAGGGAGCTCCTTCCTAAATGTGTGTCTGTGAAGACACACGGGGGGCAGGCTGTAGATCCAGAGGCTGAGGCATCAGTTCAGATGGAAGAGATTTAGCTTGGTCCAGTGCAGTCACAGGGTGGTTAGAGAGGTGTGGGTGTTAGGGTAAAAGAAACCTGAAAAGTATTTAAGAAGGAATGTTGGCAGCATGGGGCAAGCTGACTGGCTGTGACCATGGATGGTGCTCGTATGTTGCCTTTATTCCGTATTGTGTGCAGCTAGCTGGGCCTATACAGTTCTCTGAAAAGAGAAGAGACAAATGCAAGAAGACAAATCACAGAAGACAAATCACAGAAGAAGCCAAGTCAAACAATGAGACATTTCCTTTTAGAGTGGTTCCAGCCATGAATCAGATCCCAAGGCACAGCCCCAACAGCTGTAAACTACAGTCTTGATGCTTCCCTATTGAAGAATAATTAAAAGGAATTAAAATGAATTGTTTATGAAGCCCACCAACAATTACAATGTGGTTGCATTCCGGGTAAGCAAAATAATACAAATAAACAAAACTCCAGTGGCTGTCGTTCCTTCTAGAGATAACAAGGAGCAGTGCAATGGTTAATGTGATGTGTTAATTTGATTGGCTCTTGGGATGTCCAGATCTTGGAAGATCCATCATTTTTAAGCATGTCTGTGAGCATCTGTCCATAAGAGTCTCATGTTTGAGTCAGCAGACTGAGTGATACACATTGACCTCACCAATGTTCCATCAGTGGAGGGAAGATTCACTCTCTGTCTCTCTGTTTGTGGTTGAACTGGCACTGACTTTGGTTGCCTCTGGTGCTCCTAATGCTCAGCCCTTCAAATCATACCATCAACTTTCCTGGTTCTTCAACTTCTAGAGGGCAGGTTGTGGAACTTGTAAGCCTTTGAGGTCAACACATATGCTTGCTCTCTCTCTCTCTCTCTCTCTCTCTCTCTCTCTCTCTCTCTCTCTCTCTCTCTCTCTCTCTCTCTCTCTCTCTCTCTCTCTCTCTCTCTCCCCTCCCTCACTCCCTCACTCTCTCTCCTCAACACATTCTCCCTACTTCTGTTTCTCTGGATAACCTCAACAAATATAAAATACTCTTTCTTCTCTTCTCCCCTTTATACTTTCTTTTCCTCTTTTATTTCCCTTACCAAATAATCTGACTGTATGCTGCGTGCTGTGCTACCTGCTTTGCTATGTGGCTGACAAACACAACCAGCCACAAGAGCCTCATGAGTCACTGGCTAAGAAATGTGTCAGTGGAGAGCTGGAGGCACTCACAACTGCGGGCAATGGCTGTTCTCTCAAGGCAACTAGAACAGACTCTCAGAAGTGATGTCTCTTGAGCTGAGTCTTGAAGGCAGAGGGAAACCCTGAGAGCTTCAAGTGTGGGAGTGTGTGCCATCTTCAGGGACATGAACACAACTGTGTAACTGCTAATAGGACCTCTCAGGGCTGCCAGAAGCCCAGAGAAGAGTTTAGAAGAAGCCTACTGAGAAGCCTGGGTTTATAAGTGGTACATTATTCCTGAAATTTCCAGTGAAATCTATTCCAGGAAACAGAAAGGATCTACCAGGCTCTCTTTTTATTTTGAAGCCTTTGAATAATCCTAGGAAGGTGATAGTTAAGAAATAAATCTAAGTGCTAGAGAGGTAGCTCAGTGGCTCAGTGGTTGAGAGTATGAGCTCGTCCTGGGGAGAATGGAGGTCAATTAGAGCTTCTGTGACAGGCTGCTTACAACCACCTGCATCTCTAACTCCAAGGGATCCAACACCTTCTTCTGACCTCTTCAGGCACCTGCCCACATTTGTACACATGTCCTTGCTACATATACATAAATAAATCATAAAATATGTCTTAAAAATAGAACTAAACTCAGAGAACTTAAACTAAAATAGAACTTATCTTGGGTAACAAGCTCTTGTCACTGCTCCCTCCCCCCTCTTTTAATTCTTGGATTTCACTATGGAAAACTTAGCATGCTTCTAGAATATTCTCTGTCTTAGCTTCTCTATGAGAGACTATCCCATTCTGGGAAAGCTATTGAAGATGGACATGAGTTACTCACCAAGTCACTGGCACCCTGGGCTAAGTTAGGTTATTTCTTAAGCTTTCTTTAGATTTTAAAGTGAACTCACTTCTGGACTCTGTGAGCTCTCAGAAAAGCTGCAGTCATCTTTGCTCCTGTGGATCCAGGTGTCCCGTGGAGAAATGTACATGTACAATCAGAGAGATAAAGGACAGGGTTCTCTAGTGATTAGGGAGCTGAGATCTTGAGCCACCTGCCAGTGCTAGAATGACAGTTTGTTCCCCTCAATGAAATAAAGAATCCATCTTAGTGAAAGTCTCCCATTGCCAGTCTTCAGCTGTATGAGTCTAAATGGTTCATGCCAGGGCAGGAAAAATCCCAGTCCACGGATCACAGGGAACTGGTGCAGGGTAGAGAATAATGGACCTCTGAGTCAAACTTCTTACTTGTAGAGATGGGCAACCAAGTCTTAGAGAATAAAGAGAAGCCCATTAACTCAAGAACCATTAAACAGCTCAGTGACTCCCTAAAGAAGCCTATGCCTGTAAAAATCTCAACTTCACTTGAGTAATTGGCATGGTTCTTCTATTCTGGGCATGGGAAATCTAATTATAGATGGTGTTGCCCAGACAAAAAGACATCTAGATAATAAATGTCTTGCTTTGATAATAAATTTTTAGTATGTTATTCCAAATATAGTATAAAGATGGAATACTAAAATTATTTACTTTATTATAAATTCAAATTTAACTAGGCTTTCTATTATTTTATTATTGTTCTTGTTATTTTTTAAATCTGGTAACACTAATTGCAGGATTGGCTTCCCTTCTCCTGTCTATGCACTGACTGTTAAAACGTGTAAAGTCAAATGCATCATCATCATTTTCTAATAAGATTTTATATCCTATCTTACTACATCTTTCCTGTTTATGTTCTTTTTGCTTTCTTTTCATCATTAAAATTTTTATCTGTTCTAAGTACCTCAATTAGCCTTACTAAAAATGCTGCTTGACTATTAATTTCAATAGAAGGACTTGGGATATAGTTCTGTGGTAGAGTATGTGCTTAACATGAATAAGACCCTGGGTTCAATTTCTTGAACAACTGAAAAACACATAACGTTAAGTATTTGTAAGGAATACTTAGTTCCAAGGGGGTAAATATGAATAATACTGACATTTGGATCTCAAGAAACCCTAGTTAAATGGAGCGATCAGCCACATGTAGTAATCAGAATTCAGGGAGAGATGACAATATGGTTTAATGTCATATAAATATTTGGTGGCAGAACTGGGTCCTGATTCACTGCATTACACCCAGTGTAGCTGGCTGGCTTATAACTCTATCTTATGTACTTCTACTTGGATGCCTATGGGACAGGGCAGTAGGCATAGGTTGACCTCTCTTACCCCATCATATTCTTACCCTGATGGGTAGTCTCTCTTCTGACTGAGGGGATGTCTTAAGAATCCAGTCTTCCATTCACAGTACTTCTCCATGGTTGGCTGTGGACATACCTGTGTCCAAAGCTGGTCCTTTCCTCAGAACTGCCAAATCAGAATATGAGACAAGATTTCTCTTCTTGGTGGCACAAAGGAAGCAAGGCAGTGTGCACGGCGGGGATTTGCTGAAAGGTCCATACAGTTTCCTAGTCTCTACTTCAGCTGTTCTCAAAGGTTAGCTGCAAATATCTCGTTCCCTTTAGCCTAAACAAATTTTATTTACTTTTGTCCTAATATTTTGAACACATTTACATATTTACTTACACAACTGTGTCTAATTTTGCTTTTAATTGTAAAATACCTTTTAACTTTAAAAATTAGCTTAGAGAAACAAGTTTCCTTTGTGTTATTTTTATAATACTTAACTCTGGTTGATTCCTGCCTGTCCATCCCACTCCTCCTCTATCTCCCTTCCATCCCTTACTTCCCACTAAGCATGTCTGCCCCCTGAATTTCCCCTTCCACTTCTGTTCTAATGTGCTATTAGATTTTCAAGTGTGCTTCCTTAATGCCTCTATTCCCATCTCATAGGCTTTTTTTTCTAATTTCTTGATTGTATCTACATCTATTCCCACTCTTACATACAAGTGCACGCACGCACACATTCACACACACACACACACACACATTAAACACTCAGAAGCTAAGATCATCACATAAGATAGAGTGAGTTTTGTCTTGTGGAGACTGAATTACAACTCTTTTTTTTTAATTTTTTTTTAATTTACATTCCAAATCATTTCCCCTTTCCCGTTTCCTCCCTCCCCGAAAGTCCCATAAGCCCCCTTCCCTCCATCTTTTCTCCATTCAACCCCCTCTCGTTTCTCTGTCCTGGGGTTCCCCTACATCCAGTCTTTCCAGGACCAGGGGTCTCTCCTTCCATCTTCTTAGAAATCTATTGATATGCGAATTGTGTCTAGGGTATTCCGAGATTCTGGGTCAATATCCCCTTATCAGTGACTGCATACCATGTGTGTTCTTTTGTGATTGGGTTACCTCACTAAGGATGATATTTTCAAGTTCTGACCATTTGCCTAGGAATTTCGTGAATTCATTGTTTTTAATTGCAGAGTAGTATTCCATTGTGTAGATATACCACATCTTCTGAATCCATTCCTCCGTTGAGGGACATCTGGGTTCTTTCCAGCTTCTGGCTATTATAGATAAGGCTGCTATGAACATAGTGGAGCATGTGTCCTTATTGCATGCAGGTAAAGTCTCTGGGTATATGCCCAGGAGTGGTATAGCCGGATCCTCCGGGAGTGTCATGCCCAGTTTTCTGAGGAACCGCCAGACTGCTTTCCAGAGTGGTTGTACCAGCTTACAATTCCACCAGCAGTGGAGGAGTGTTCCTCTTTCTCCACATCCTCGCCAACAACTGCTGTCTCCTGTGTTTTTGATCTTAGCCATCCTGACTGGTGTGAGATGGAATCTCAGGGTTGTTTTGATTTGCATTTCCCTAATGACTAAGGATGATGAACATCTCTTTAGGTGCTTCTCAGCCATTAGATATTCTTCAGGTGAGAACTCTTTGTTTAGCTCTGTACCCCATTTTTTAATAGGGTTACTTGCCTCTCTGGAGTTTAACTTCTTGAGTTCTTTGTACATATTGGATATTAGCCCTCTGTCGGATGTAAGGTTGGTAAAGATCATTTCCCAGTTAGTTGGTTGCCACTTTGTCTTTTTGACAGTGTCTTTTGCCTTGCAAAAACTTTGTAATTTAATGAGGTCCCATTTGTCTATTCTTGATCTTAGAGCATAAACTATTGGAGTTCTGTTCAGGAAATTCTCCCCTGTGCCCATATGTTCAAGGTTCTTCCCTAGTTTCCCTTCTATTAGTTTCAGTGTGTCTGGTTTTATGTGGAAATCCTTGATCCACTTGGAATTGAGCTTAGTGCAAGGAGATAAGAATGGGTCAATTTGCATTCTTCTGCATGTTGACCTCCAGTTGAGCCAGCACCATTTGTTGAAAAGGCTATCTTTTTTCCACTGGATGGTTTTAGCTCCTTTGTCAAAGATCAAGTGACCATAGGAGTGTGGATTCATTTCTGGGTCTTCAATTCTGTTCCATTGATCTACATGCCTGTCACTGTACCAATATCATGCGGTTTTTAACACTATTGCTCTGTAGTACAGCTTGAGGTCTGGGATATTGATTCCCCCAGAGGTTCTTTTACTCTTGAGAATACTTTTAGCTATTCTGGGTTTTCTGTTATTCCAGATGAATTTTTGAATTGCTCTTTCTAACTCTATGAAGAATTGAGTTGGGATTTTGATGGGGATTGCACTGAATCTGTACATTACTTTTGGTAAGATGGTCATTTTTACTATATTAATCCTGCCAATCCATGAACATGGCAGATTTTTCCATCTTCTGAGATCTTCTTCAATTTCTTTCTTCAGAGACTTGAAGTTCTTGTCATACATATCTTTCAGTTGTTTGGTTAGAGTCACGCCAAGATACTTTATATGGTTTGTGGCTATTGTGAAGGGTATCATTTCTCTTACTTCTTTCTCAGCCTGCTTATCCTTTGAGTATAGGAAGGCTACTGACTTGCTTGAGTTGATTTTATATCAGGCCACTTTGCTGAAGTCGTTTATCAGCTGTAGGAGTTCTCTGGTGGAGTTCTTTGGGTCGCTTAAGTATACTATCATATCGTCTGCAAATAGTGATAGTTTGACTTCTTCCTTTCCAATTTGTATCCCTTTGACCTCGTTTTGTTGTCTAATTGCTCTAGCTAGAACTTCAAGTACTATATTGAAAAGATATGGAGAGAGAGGGCAGCCTTGTCTAGTCCCTGATTTTAGTGGGATTGCTTCAAGTTTCTCTCCATTTAGATTGATGCTGACTACCAGTTTGCTGTAAATTGCTTTTACTATGTTTAGATATGGGCCTTGAATTTCTGATCTTTCCAAGACCTTTAGCATGAAAGGATGCTGAATTTTGTCAAATGCTTTCTCAGAATCTAATGAGATGACCATGTGGTTTTTTTCTTTGAGATTGTTTATATAGTGGATTACATTGATGGATTTCCTTATATTGAACCATCCCTGCATCCCTGGGATGAAGCCTACTTGATCGTAATGAATGATCATTTTGATGTGTTCTTGGATTCGGTTGGCAAGAATTTTATTGAGTATTTTTGCATCGATATTCATAAGAGAGATTGGCCTGAGATTCTCTTTCTTTGTCAGATCTTTGTGTGCTTTTGGTATTAGTGTAATTGTGGCTTCATAGAACGAGTTGGGTACTGTTCCTTCTGTTTCTATTTTGTGGAACAGTTTGAAGAGTATTGGTGTTAGATTTTCTTTGAAGGTCTGATAGAATTCTGCACTAAAACCATCTGGACCTGTGCTTTTTTTGGTTGGAACACTTCCAATGACAACTTCTATTCCTTCAGGGGTTATAGGACGGTTTAGATGGTCTATTTGATCCTAATTTAATTCTGGTATTTAGTATCTGTCAAGGAAATTGTCCATTTCCTCAAGGTTTTCTAGTTGTGTTGAATACAGGTTTTTGTAGTAGGATCTGATGATTTTTTGAATTTCCTCAGTTTCTGTTGTTATCTCTCCCTTTTCGTTTCTGATTTTATTAATTTGGATACTATCTGTGTGCCCTCTGGTTAGTCTGGCTAAGGGCTTATCTATCTTGTTGATTTTCTCAAAGAACCAACTCCTAGTTTTGTTGATTCTTTGTATGGTTTTATTTGTTTCTACTTGATTGATTTCAGCCCTGAGTTTGATGATTTCCTGCCTTCTACTCCTCTTGGGTGTATTTTCTTCTTTTTGTTCCAGGGCTTTCAGGTGTGCCATTAAGCTGTTAGTGTATGCTGTCTCCCGTTTCTTTTTGGCAGCACTCAGGGCTATGAATTTTCCTCTTAGCAATGCTTTCATTGTGTCCCATAAATTAGGGTATGTTGTGCCTTCATTTTCATTAACTTTCAAAAAGTCTTTGATTTCTTTCTTTATTTCGACCTTGACCAAGTTATCATTGAGTAGAGCATTGTTCAGCCTCCATGTGTACGTGGGTTTTCTTTTGTTTTTGTTGCCATTGAAGACCACCCTTATTCCATAGTGATCTGATAGGAGGCATGGGATTAGTTCTATCTTCTTATATCTGTTGAGGTCTGATTTGTGACCAATTATATGGTCAATTTTGGAGAAGGTACCATGAGGTGCTGAGAAGAAGGTGTATTCTTTAGCTCTAGGATGAAATGTTCTATATATATCTGTTAGTTCCATTTGGTCCAAGGCTTCAATTAGATTCACTGTGTCCCTGTTTAGTTTCTGCTTTCCTGAACGATCCATTTCAGAGAGCGGGTGTGATGTGTGCTTTGAGTTTTAGTAAAGTTTCTTTTACGAATGAGGGTGCCCTTGCATTTGGAGCATAGATATTCAGAATTGAGAGTTCTTGATGGTGGATTTTTCCCTTGATCAGTATGTAGTGTCCTTCTGTGTCTTTTTTGATGACTTTAGGTTGAAAATCAACTTTACTGATATTAGGATGGCTACTCCACCTCGTTTCTTGGGGCCATTTGCTTGTAAAATTGTTTTCCAGCCTTTTAGTCTGAGGTAGTGTTTGTCTTTGACACTGAGGTCCGTTTCCTGCATGCAGCAAAATGCTGGGTCCTGTTTATGTATCCAGTCTGCTAGTCTATGTCTTTTAATTGGGGAATTGAGACCATTGATATTAAGAGAGATTAAGGTATAGTGATTATTGCCATCTGCCATTCTTGACGCTATCTTTATGTTTGAGTGGTTATCTACTTTTGGGTTTGATTCAAGAAGGTTGTTATCTCATCTTTTCCTGGGTGCTGTTTCTCTCCCTGTATTGGCGGTTTCCACCTATTATCCATTGCAGGGCTGGATTTGTGGAAAGATATTGTGAAAATTTGGTTTTATCATGGAATATCTTGGTCTCTCCTTCTATGATGATTGAGAGTTTTGCTAGGTATAGTAGTCTAGGCTGGCATTTGTGCTCTCTTAGTGTCTGCATGAGATCTGCCCAGGATCTTCTGGCTTTCATAGTCTCTGGTGAGAAGTCTGATGTGATTCGGATAGGTCTTCCTTTGTATGTTACTTGGCCCTTTTCTCTTACTGCTTTTAGTATTCTTTCTTTGTTTAGAACATTTGGTGTTTTGATTATTATGTGACGGGAGGTATTTCTGTTCTGGTCCAGTCTGTTTGGAGTTCTGTAGGCTTCTTGTATGTTCATCGGCATCTCTCTCTTTAGGTTAGGGAAGTTTTCCTCCATAATTTTGTTGAAGATGTTTACTGGCCCTTTAAGTTGCAAATCTTCACTCTCATCTATACCTATAATCCTTAGGTTTGGTCTTCTCATTGTGTCCTGGATTTCCTGGATGTTTTGGGTTACACGTTTTTTGCATTTTGCATTTTCTTTGACTGTTGAGTCGATGCTTTCTATGGAATCTTCAGCACCTGAGATTCTTTCTTCCATCTCTTGTATTCTATTGTTGATGTTTGCATCTATGACTCCTGATTTCTTCCCAAGGTTTTCTATCTCCAAAGTTGTCTCCCTTTGTGATTTCTTAGTTGTTTCTACTTCCTTTTTTAGTTCCTGGATGGATTTGCTGAGATCCTTCACTTGTTGGTTTGTATTTTCCTGTATTTCTTTAAGGTATTTTTGCATTACCTCTTTCAGGATTTCTGCCTGTTGACCCACGTTCTCCTGCATTTCTCTGAGTGATTTTTGTGTTTCCTCCTCATGGGAATCCATCTGTTGATCCATCGTCTCCTGCATTTCTTTAAGCAGTTCTCGTGTTTCCTTTGTAAGGGCATCTAACCGTTGATTCATTTCTTTAAGCAATTTTTGTGTTGCCTCCTTATGGGCATCCGTCTGTTGACCCATATTCTTCTGCATTTCTTTATGCAATTTTTGTGATTCCTTTGTGAGTGCATCTACCCGTTGATTCATCTCGTTAAGCGATTTTTGTGTTGTCTCCTTGTGCGCCTCCATCTTTTGATCCATGTTCTCCTGCATTTCTCTAAGCGATTTTTGTGTTTCCTTTGTAAGGGCTTCTAACCGTTGATTCATGGTCTCCTGTAATTCTTTATGAGATTTATTTGTGTCCTTCTTGTGATCCTCTAATAGCATCATGAGAAGTGATTTTAAATCCAGATCTTGTCTTTCGGGTGTGGTGGGGTATCCAGGACTTGCTGCTGTTGGAGAGTTGGGTTCGGATGGTGCCATATTACTTTGATTTCTGTTAGTAACATTCCTACGTTTGCCTTTTGCCATCTGGTTACCTCTGGTGTTAGCTGGTCCTGCTGTCACTGGCTGTTGGTTGGACCTCCTGTGAGCCTGCAAAGCTATTTCTGCCCTCCCTGGTTTACCAGGATTCCCTTGGCACAGATTTCTGGGGCCTGCCCTGCTCCTGAGTGACTTGGAGCCCTGATGTGCCTTGCCCCAAGTGATGTTATATTGGGGAGTCCTTGCACATCCAAAGGCTCAGCATAGTGGATTCCTGGAGCAGAGGTCGCCAAAGGGAGGCTGGTAGGCTCCTGCCCTGTGCAGGGGTGTGTGATCTCTCCTAGAGTGGGGGGGAGGGGGCGTCCCTCTGCCAGGCAGAAGACCCACAGCAGAGCTGGCACGCTGGTTACTGCAGATCTGCCCAGCTCTTGGGAGCCACGTACACACAATCCGCCCGAGACCCAAGCGATATTATGCCTGTCTGTCTCTGAGCCTGGCAGTCCCAACTTCCCGGCCACTGGAGCAAAGATGGCGGAGTGCACTCTGCATTCTCTCCGTGGTGCTGCTCACCCTGCAGAGGCAATGGCCTGCAGATCTGGCACCCAGACGACCACAGAGTTGTCCAGGTCTTGGGCGCAGGCGGAAGCCCCAACAGGCCGTGTCCCAAGTGATGTTATATTGGGGAGAGAGAGCCTGGGTACCTGTCTCTTCAGTGCAGTCTACCGGAACAGAGGTCGCGGAAGGGAAGCTGGTAGGCTCCCGCCCAGTGCGGAGTCCCTCTGCCAGGCAGAAGTCCCACAGCAGAGCTGGCGCGTTACTGCAGATCAGCCTCGCACTTGGGAGCGGCGTACACACAAGCCGCCCGAGACCCAAGCGATATTATGCCTGTCTGTCTCAGAACCTGGCTGTCCCAACTTCCCAGTCACTGGAGCAAAGATGGCGGAGGGCACTCTGTACTCTCTTCGTGGCGCTGCTCACCCTGCAGAGTCGATGGCCTGCAGATCTGGCACCCAGACGACCACAGTGCTGTCCCATTCTTGGGCGCAAGCGGAAGCCCCAACAGGCTGTGTCCCAAGTGATGTTATATTGGGGAGAGCCTGGGTACCTGTCTCTTCAGTGCAGTCTGAATTACAACTCTTAACACAATGTTTCGCAATTGTATCTGTTTTCTTGTGAATTTCATAATCCCACTTTTCTATACAGTTGGATGTGATTCCATTGTGTATTTGTACATTTTTATTATACAACAACTGGTGATGGACATCTAGTCTGGTTCCATTTCCTGGTTAGAGGGAAGAGGAACAATAAACACTGCTTTGTAAGTGTTTCTGTGGTAGGACATAGAATCCATTGGATGTGTGTCCATGAGTTAGACCTAAAAATGACTTGTATTTCTGTCACCTATGGCCAAATAGATCTGGTTAATAGGAATAGTCAGAGATGAATTTCCAGTAGCATTTTTTTACAACTGCTAACCCATAAAGATGTACCAGGGCAAGCCTTTGTAACTCTATGGCCAACAGACCTACTTACACAAAATCATTGCTTCTACCACCAAGTAGGGCAGACAAGCTCTTGCTCTCCTCAAGACATCATTAAAATCAACAGTTTCTTTCTTTTGGAGAAGGGAGAGATAGTTTAGATGTTAAAAGTGTATACTGCTCTTGAAGAGGACCCAGATTTGGTTCCCAGCACCCAAATCAGGTAGCTTATGACTGCCTGTTGCTTCAGCTTCAGTGGATCTGAAGTTCTCTTCTGGCCTATGACTCTGTACACATGCCCACCCATACACACTCACAAATAGAAAGTAAAAATAAAGCCTTAATTTTAAAAAATAGATTATCTTTCGTGTATTTTATGTATTGCTGACAATTTCAACATGTGCACAATGTATCCAGATTGTATGCACCCCCAGTATATTCCCTCTTGTCTTCATGTCTTCTCTATTCTTCATTGTCATCATTAATGTTGTTTGTGATTTTTGTGACACACTGAGTTCAGTTAGTGCTGCCTGTTGGAGTGCTGACTTGAGCAGGCAGCCATAGCTGCGGTGAGTTTATGAGTTGATGATTGTTCTAGGTCCAGAGGACAGCATTTCACAGCACGAGTCTCCATCCTCTGACTCTCCCTCTTTCCAACCTCCTTTCTGTTTTGTTCTCTGAGCCCTGGTTTGGGCAAGGGAAAGGTTGAGATAGACAGCCCAATTAAGTCACTTCTTCTCAGCACATTGACCACTTATGAGCATGGCAGAGAGAAGTTTCTCTGGTCAAGGTTAAGGGCAGCACTAATCTGAGTGCATAAACAGAAATGTTTAAAAGCTAAAAACCTAATGTTTAGAGGAGTTGCTTCCCAAATACTCTCAAGATGTCTTCACTTATGACAGGCTTAAATCTAGCAAAATCAAATAGCATTTTGGTGGTAGGAAAATACTAAATAATCAAGATGATCTCAGCATCTCCAAATGAGCTTTATGCTGTTAGGATCATTGTTTTCAGTTTTGAGATGTGAAAATTAAACTCATAGATGTAAAGTAGGTTATTCACCATCAAACACATTTGGTCAAGTTCATCTTATATCTCTTGACATTCAGAATCTTTCTAACATACTTCTCCTTAACACTGGAATTATTAATTGGGGGATAATCTATGTAGAACTGAAATATTGGGATGAACATAAAAGAGCAAAAAGACTCTCAGATTATCCATTTGGTCATGGAAATTAATCACTCATATGGGGAAGGGAAACTGGAGACTAATAGACAGCTAATAGACACTTGAGTGTTACCATTTTGACCACACAGTCTTACACACACACACACACACACACACACACACACCTACTGGAATAAACTTTTGGGATTAAGCTATATACATGAACCAGGCATTCATATGCTTAAAAAATTTCAAAGATGAGATGAGTTAATTTGGTATAAAGATCAAAATTTGGGATCACTAAGGTATATTTCTGCTTATTTGTGTATATCACAAGTCAAATTATAAACAACAAGTAGAAAAAAATACCTCTCCAGTTATGTTGATTTGAAATCAGCACAATCATTTAATATATAGGTCAACTATTCAAGCAACATTATGTTCTATAATTAAACTAATATTTCCTTATAAGTTGTTATGTTCTGTGCCTAGTACATGGGTTAAAGGTGGTTCAGATGGAAATGAAGGAACTCTAAGGGAGAGCTGATATGTACACACATTGGGTTTCAGTGAAATGTGGCTGGTGTCTCAGAAAAGAAGCTGGCTCAAATCATAAAGGGCTTATTGGAAAAGAACTTGAACTGGGACCTGTACATAACCAAAAGGAGGAAAGTCAACTTCAGCAGATGAAACCAAAAACAAACAAACAAAAAACAAAAAAACAGACAAATTCCAATGAAGAACAAGGAAAAGCAATAATATTGATGATGATAGTAATACCAATAAGCATTCTTTAAGTACTGTGTGTCGATTACAATTATAAGTGCTTTTACATGGTCATGCATTTGATTCTTTCTCACAAAAAGTCAATGAAGTAGTTACTTCTGTGATTTCCCCACTATATAAAGAAAAAGATTCAGTTGCTGATAGGTTTGATATACTTATGAAAAGCCATATACTAAATGACAGGGAGAAGTTATATTTTTAAATGGTATATTTGTTAAATGAATGGGTATTTAATGCTTGTTTTCCCATTTCTTCCCTCTGTCTCTACCTCTCTTTTTCTCTGTGTGTATGCATGTTTTCATGTGTGTGTGGCAGGGGGAAATACATGAGGGTGTCTGTGATATCAGGAACCACTGTTGGTTACCCTCCAACCTTATTCGATGAGGAGGGGTCTCCCAGTCACACCCAAATCTGGCTGATGTGGCTGGCCTCACTTAGCCAGCTTGCTCTAGGAATCCCATCTATATCTTCTAAGGCTAGAACTGCAGGAAGGGCTGCTACAGCAACCCAGCGTTTCTGCGGGATCCAGTAATCTGAGCTCCAGCCCTCACGATGGTGCAGCAAGCAAGAGAGTCGTTCAGAGAGGTCTGACCCAGCTCTTGCAGCTGGTTGAAAGCAGTGGCAGAATTAGAGTCATCAAGATAGACACTTTCCACTATGCTGGGCATGAGGCATAGAAAGAGAGGGAAAAAAATCCCACCATGCCATTTCCTGTCAGTTAAAACTTATGTGGGAAAAATGTGCTACCGTAGCATGCAACCCCAGAGCTGACCCCAGCCAGGAGATAGTTCCTGAAGGCATGAGGACAAGTAACAAGAGGGAGGACGCCAAGCAGAGAAGAGTGGAAGTGGCTTGGGACAGATTTTATCAATAAAAATGTTTTCATCAGTAAAATGACGCACTTAGGCGAAATGGGCAGGAATTCTTTTTATCTTGGCTATTCTTATGATCTCAGGCAAAGGTCAAAGCAGAGATTGTGTCTCTGTGTGTCTCTACATCAGGTGGACCAAAACACAGCCAGCCATGAATAATCATGGAGCAAGAACCCTGTATCTAGAGGCCAGGAAGCATCTGTTAGGTAAATGGAAAAGGTAGCTTTCTTTGATTGAGTCCTGATTCTTCACTTAACGACCTCAGGAGCTGCTGATAAGTTGCCTGATGCATTTATGGAAACCTCCAGGACCTAATCAATTTTCTCCTTCTAAGAGAGGGGCCTTAGCAGGAGAGAGCATCATTTTCTGCAGTGCTACCAAATGAAGAAAAAGACAGAGCAATCTATGGTGACAGCCACCTGGACACTTCTGGTGTGTTGTTGGCTGTTTCTCCTTAGACAAGTGAACCCTGTCTGACCCCAGAGGTGAAGGCCCTCCTTATGTTAACAGGAAAGACAGAGTCATGTGCACTCCTTCTGTCATGCTGCATGTTTTAAGTCTGAGAGAAAAAAAGAATGTAAAATGTGGAAGTTGAGGGGGGTGTAATGCATTGTGACTGATGCCACTGTATCTATCTCATGCAATATTTAGCTGCTGTGCCTATTTGGAGCACTGAGAATAGCAACCGTCCTCAAAAATCAAGCCCCATCTATGGCTGAACAAAGCAGATGGGGACATTTTTTTTCCACATAGCAACAATGATTGGGTTTATGTAGCATCTGTCCTTGGAGAACCTCTGAGAGACATTGAGAGTCCTTTTTTAGTTCTCACTATAAGTGGCTTATGAGAGGACTGTGAGATGGCTCAGTGGGTTAATATGCTTGCCATATGAGCCTGGGAACCTGAGCTCAACCTCCAGAACCCATGTGAAATACAATAAATAACCAGATGCGTCGGTACACCTCTGTAAGCCTAGAACTCACATCAACAGGAAGATGGGAGCTGAAGAATGGACTCTACACAAAGCTTGTAGGCCAGCTAGCCTAGTATATGCAGCACAATAGTAACGACAAGAAAGAACCTGTCTCAACAAGTTTGAAGGAAAGAGCTGGTTCCCCAATGTTGTCCTGTGATCTCTGCATGTACCCCATGGGATCCATGTGCCTATATTCACACACCATACTATACCAGCCCCCCTCACACACAGACACACACATGTATAATTCCTCCACACAATCTCCTGACACACTACTCCATGATACACACCACCACCACAACTCCCCCTACATCCCTCCCACACCCCCATATACACATGCACTTTTAAACAAAAGAAGTCAATGAGACCAGTTAAAGGGATCTTTCCTACCAGTTTTCATCACATAATGAGGCACACCCTAGTCTCCTGATATAATGATTCCTTAAGTCGGGAGTTTCACTGATAAAGCTAAGGTTGTGCCTGATTCAGGGACCAAAGAAGAACACTTGATATGAACCTGCAATTTGAACATACTGGGAGCAACCTAGTACATACAAAGGCAGGAAAAGACTTCTGCAATTTGCTAAAATATCAGAACATATTGAGCACAGTTAGGGAAGAGACTTAGACATGTGGAAAGGGAGGTCTACAAAGGAAAAGAAAAAACTTACAATGTCAGGCTTGAATCAGACGTAGAAATTAAACTCAAAACTATTTTTAAATGTACATGTGTAAATGTTGATCTGATCACAGATGCATACAGATGTAGATGGGTTCTAATACACCCTTACCTGTTTCTTATCACTGTCTGCAGAAGACATCCAGAATCAATGCTGTTCTTGGCCATAGAATTTTTCCATTGATGGCAACTAAGGCTTGGTGGGCAAAGACAAAAGCAGAAAGATATGTACACAATGTTTTGGCAAAACAAAGAGGAAAGTGGTGAAAGAATGAAAGACAAGTTAAAAAAAAAAAAAGCTTCTCAGCTTGCAAAGGTTCCTGCTTGGCCAAATATAGAGGTACTAAACGTCAAAACAGGTGATTCTAAATAAATGATTCTAAATAAATCCTCTAAAATTTAGATCTTTGCATCTATACTAAGGAAAGTGAAGGAGAGGAACAGAAGAGAAGAAGAAAATGAGAAGAAGAAAGAGGGAGAAGGCGAAGGAGAGAGAACCCTTCACTTTGGTAAAATGCCAGCTAATAAATGTAGGGGCATGTTACAGATAGAATTAATTCACAGCCATCATGGTAGTGGTGGCTGCAGATGAGGATGAGTAATGGATGCTAGGAAAGGTGACGAGTGTCTTGTAAAAGTATATTACATTAGTTACTTTGGACATTGCATACAATTTATCTATCAGACATGAAGAAAAATATGACATCTACAGTGGAGAAATGGATCACAAAAAAGATTAACAAGGGGTGCAAGATTTAGTCCCACTACAGGTCTGAGATGGTGATATTTGGTGACTCACTATGGCCTGCCTTGAGAGAAACAGAAGGTTTACTTTGGTGATGTATCTGTCGAGAGCACTTTGTATGGGTTTGGTCACAAGGAGATATAAAACCAAGACAGGTTGGGGGATATTATGCTTTGAATATAAAGTAACCCTAACAGGTTAATGTTTTGAATGCATGGTCTTTAGCTGGCCATTTTGAGGATTTGTGGAGTTGTTAGGAGGAAGGGCCTAGTGGCAGAGAGTTCACTAGGTCCTCAGCTATACATTATCCTTGCTCACTTCCTGTCTCACTCTCTGCTTCTTGGTTCACCATGATGTGAAGAGCTTCAGCCACTCATCCCAGAACCAGGAGTGGAGCTACTATCATGCCTTCTCATCTTCAGCCCTTGTGATGGGCTGAAACCAAAAACCAAAATAAGTCTGTTTCATTTAAGTTGCTTCTGACATGCACTGTCCCAGCAGTGCAGAAGTAACTAGTAACGGAGGAAAACCTGAAACTTGAACCTGCCAATGTCAGGCTCAAGGAAGACTAAGAAAGACTGAGGAGCTCAAGACATATGAGACTCAAGAGGCTAAAGCAGGAGGGTTACAGGTTCAAGGTCAGCTTGGCCAAGTTTGTAAGACCTTATCTCTAAATAAAAAGTGAAAACAAGCTAAGAATGCAGTTCATTGGTAGAGCAGTTACATGAGGTACATGAATTGATGCAGGTTCAATTTCCAGCCTCTCCCTAACACTCTCTCTCTCTCTCTCTCTCTCTCTCTCTCTCTCTCTCTCTCTCTCTCTCTCTCTCTCACACACACACACACACACACACACACACACAAAGTAGCCACCACAGAAGAACAGAGTTGCCGCACAGGGAGGGAGCGCACCAGGCTCCCCTTGGCGACCTCTGCTCCGGGGATCGACTGCACTGAGCATCCAGGTACCCAGGGACTCCCCAATATAACATCACTTGGGACACAGCCTGTTGGGCTTCTATCTGCTCCAAAGAGCGGGGCAGCTCTGTGGTCGTCTGGGCGCCAGCTCTGCTGGGGACCATCTGCCCTGCAGAGTGATCTGCACCAAGAGGGTGCACAGTGCACACCTCCATCTTTGCTCCAGCAATGGGGCAATTGGGACCTCCAGGCACAGGGACAATCAAGCATAATATCGCTTGGGACTCAGCCAGTTTGTGTGCTCCCTGCTCCCAAGAGCTGGGCAGTTCTGTGGTCACCTACGGGCCAGCTCTGCTGTGGGACATCTGCCCTGCAGAGGGACCCTCACTGGGAGAGAATGCATCCACACAAAGAGGGAGTGCACCACCCTCCCCTTGGCGACCTCTGCTCCAGGGATCAACTACTCTGAGCCTTTGGATGTGCAGAAATTCCCGAATATAACATCACTTGGGGCAAGGCACATCAGGGCTCAAAAGTCACTCAGGAGCAGGGCAGCCCCCCAGCAATCAGTGCCAGGGGAATCCCGGTAATCCGGGGAGGGGGGCAGAAATAGCCTTGCAGGCTCACAGGAGGTCCAACCAACAGCCACGGAGAGCAGGACCAACTAACCCCAGAGGTAACCAGATGTCAAAAGGCAAGCTTAGGAACGTTACTAACAGAAATCAAGGCAATATGGCACCATGTGAACCCAACTCTCCAACAGCAGCAAGTCCTGGATACCCCATCACACCCGAAAAGCAAGATCCGGATTTAAAATCACTTCTCATGATGCTAGAGGATTTCAAGAAGGACGCAGATAAATCTCATATAGAAATAGAGGAGAACATTAATCAATGGGTAGAAGCCCTTACAAAGGAAACACAAAAATCGCTTAGAGAAATGGAGGAGAATATGGGTCAACTGATGAAGGCCCATAAGGAGGCAACACAAAAATCACTTAAAGAAATGAATCAACAGGTAGTTGCCCTTACAAAGGAAACACAAGAATCGCTTAAAGAAATGCAGAATATGGATCAACAGATGGAAGCCCATGAAAAGGACACACAAAAATCGTTTAAAGAAATACAGGAGAACTTGGGTCAACAGGCAGAAATCCTGAAAGAGGAAATGCAAAAATGTCTTAAAGAAATACAGGAAAATACAAGTGAAGGATCTGAGCAAATTCAGCCAGGATCTAAAAAAGGAAGTAGAAACAACTAAGAAATCACAAAGGGAGACAACTTTGGAGATAGAAAACCTTGGGAAGAAATCAGGGGTGATAGATGCAAATATCAACAACAGAACACCAGAGCTAGAAGAAAGAATCTCAGGTGCTGAAGATACCATAGAAATCATCGACTCAACAGTCAAAGAAAATGCAAAATGCAAAAAATGTGTAACCCAAAACATCCAGGAAATCCAGGACACAATGAGAAGACCAAACCTAAGGATTATAGGTATAGATGAGAGTGAAGATTTGCAACTTAAAGAGCCAGTAAATATATTGAACAAAATTATAGAGGAAAACTTCCCTAACCTAAAGAGAGAGATGCCAATGAACGTACAAGAAGCCTACAGAACTCCAAACAGACTGGACCAGAACAGAAATAACTCCCGTCACATAATAATCAAAACACCAAATGTACTAAACAAAGAAAGAATATTAAAAGCAGTAAGAGAAAAAGGCCAAGTAACTTATAAAGAAAGACCTATCCGAATCACATCAGACTTCTCACCAGAGACTATGAAAGTCAGAAGATCCTGGGCAGATCTCATGCAGACACTAAGAGAACACAAATGCCAGCCTAGACTATTATACCCAGCAAAACTCTCAATCACCATAGATTGAGAGACCAAGATATTCCATGATAAAAACCAAATTTACATAATATCTTTCCACAAACCCAGCCCTGCAAAGGATAATAGGTGGAATCTGCCAATACAAGGAAAGAAACTACACCCTGGAAAAAAGGAGATAGTAACCTTCTTGCAGCAAACCCAAAAGTAGATAACCACTCAAACATAAAGACAGCATCAAGAATAGCAGGTGGCAATAATCACTATGCCTTAATCTCTCTTAAAATCAATGGTCTCAATTCCCCAATAAAAAGATATAGACTAACAGACTGGATACGTAAACAGGACCCAGCATTTTGCTGCGTGCAGGAAATGTACCTCAGTGTCAAAGACAAACACTACCTCAGAGTAAAAGGCCAGAAAACAATTTTGCAAGCAAATGGTCCCAGGAAACGAGCCGGAGTAGCCATCCTAATATCAGATAAAATTGACTTTCATCCTAAAGTCATCAAAAAAGACACAGAAGGACACTACATACTGGTCAAAAGAAAAATCCACCAAGAAGAACTCTCAGTTCTGAATATCTATGCTCCAAATGCAAGGCCACCCTCATTCGTAAAAGAAACTTTACTAAAACTCAAAGCACACATCGCACCTCACACAATAATAGTGGGTGACTTCAACACCCCGCTCTCTGAAATGAATCATTCAGGAAAGCAGAAACTAAAGAGGGACACAGTAAATCTAATTGAAGCCTTGGACCAAATGGAACTAACAAATATATATATATATACATACATATATATATATATACATACATATATATATATATATATATATATATATATATATACATACATATATATATATATATAACATTTCATCCTAAAGCAAAAGAATACACCTTCTTCTTAGCACCTCATGGTACCTTCTCCAAAATCGACCATATAATTGGTCACAAAACAGACCTCAACAGATATAAGAAGACAGAAATAATCCCATGCCTCCTATCAGATCACTATGGAATAAAGGTGGTCTTCAATAACAACAAAAACAACAGAAAGTCCACATACACATGGAAGCTGAACAATGCTCCACTCAATAATACCTTGATCAAGGAGAAAATAAAGAAGGAAATCAAAGACTTTTTAAAATTTAATGAAAATGAAGGCAAAACATACCCTAATTTATGGGATACAATGAAAGTGGTGCTTAGAGGAAAATTCATAGCCCTGAGTGCCTCCAAAAAGAAACGGGAGACAGCATACACTAGCAGTTTAAAGGCACACCTGAAAGCCCTGGAACAAAAAGAAGCAAATACACCCAAGAGGAGTAGAAGGCAGGAAATCATCAAACTCAGGGCTGAAATCAATCAAGTAGAAACAAATAGAACCATACAAAGAATCAACAAAATGAGGAGTTGGTTCTTTGAGAAAATCAACAAGATAGATAAGCCCTTAGCCAGACTAGCCAGAGGGCACAGAGACAGTATCCAAATTAACAAAATCAGAAACGAAAAGGGAGAGATAACAACAGAAACTGAGGAAATTCAAAAGATCATCAGATCCTACTACCAAAGCCTGTATTCAGCACAACTAGAAAATCTGGAGGAAATGGACAATTTCCTAGACAAATACTAAATACCAAACTTGAATCACGATCTAATAGACCATCTAAACTGTCTTATAACACCTGAAGAAATAGAAGTGGTCATTGGAGTCTTCCAACCAAAAAAAGCACAGGTCCAGAAGGTTTTAGTGTAAAATTCTATCAGACCTTCAAAGAAGACCTAACACCAATACTCTTCAAACTATTCCACAAAATAGAAACAGAAGGAACACTACCCAACTCGTTCTATGAAGCCACAATTACTCCAATACCAAAAGCACACAAAGATCCAACAATGAAAGAGAATCTCACGCCAATTTCTCTTATGAATATCGATGCAAAAATACTCAATAAAATTCTTGCCAACCAAATCCAAGAACGCATCAAAACAATCATTCGCCACAATCAAATAGGCTTCATCCCAGGGACGCAGGGATGGTTCAATATAAGGATTCCATCAATGTAATCCACTACATAAACAATCTCAAAGAAAAAAACCACATGTTCATTTCATTAGATGATGAAAAAGCATTTGACAAAATTTAGCATCGTTTCATGTTAAAGGTCTTGGAAAGATCAGGAATTCGAGGTTCATATCTAAACATAGTAAAAGCAATTTACAGCAAACCAGTAGCCAACATCAATCTAAATGGAGAGAAACTTGAAGCAATCCCACTAAAATCAGGGACTAGACAAGGCTGCCCTCTCTCTCCATATCTTTTCAATATAGTACTTGAAGTTCTAGCTAGAGCAATTAGACAACAAAAGGAGGTCAAAGGGATACAAATTGGAAAGGAAGAAGTCAAACTATCACTATTTGCAGATGATATAATAGTATACTTAAGTGACCCAAAGAACTCTACCAGAGAACTCCTACAGCTGATAAACAACTTCAGCAAAGTGGCCGGATATAAAAATCAACTCAAGCAAGTCAGTAGCCTTCCTATACTCAAAGGATAAGCAGGCTGAGAAAGAAATAAGAGAAATGATACCCTTCACGATAGCCACAAACCATATAAAGTATCTTGGTGTATTAGTTTGGGTTTTACTGCTGTGAACAGACACCAATGACCAATGCAAGTTTTATAAAAGACATTTACTTGGGGCTGGCTTACAGGTTCAGAGGTTTGGTCCATTGTCATCAAGGCAGAAGCATGGCAACATCCAGGCAGGCATGGTGCAGGAGGAGCTGAGGGTTCTACACCTTTATCCAAAGGAAACCAGAAACAGACTGGGCATCTTCAGGCATCTAAGAGGAAGATCTCTAAGCCCAACCTTACAGTGACACACTTCCTCCAACAAGGCCACACCTTCTAATAGTGCCACTCCCTGGGACAAGCATATACAAACCATCACACTTGGTGTGACTCTAACCAAACAAGTGAAGGATCTGTATGACAAGAACTTCAAGTCTCTGAAGAAAGAAATTGAAGAAGACCTCAGAAGATGGAAAAATCTGCCATGCTCATGGATTGGCAGGATTAATATAGTAAAAATGACCATCTTACCAAAAGCAATATACAGATTCAATGCAATCCCCATCAAAATCCCAACTTAATTCTTCATAGAGTTAGAAAGAGCAATTCAAAAATTCATCTGGAATAATAGAAAACCCAGGATAACTAAAACTATTCTCAAGAGTAAAAGAACTTCTGGGGGAATCAGTATACCAGACCTCAAGCTGTACTACAGAGCAATAGTGTTAAAAACTGCATGGTCTTGGTATAGTGACAGGCATGTAGATCAATGGAACAGAATTGAAGACCCAGAAATGAATCTACACTCCTATGGTCACTTGATCTTTGACAAAGGAGCTAAAACCATCCAGTGGAAAAAAGATAGCCTTTTCAACAAATGGTGCTGGTTCAACTGGAGGTCAACATGCAGAAGAATGCAAATTGATCCATGCTTATCTCCTTGCACTAAGCTCAATTTCAAGTGGATCATGGACCTCCACATAAAACCAGACACACTGAAACTAATAGAAAGGAAACTAGGAAAGAACCTTGAATATGGGTACAGGGGAGAATTTCCTGAACAGAACTCCAATAGTTTATGCTCTAAGATCAAGAATTGACAATGGGACCTCATAAAATTACAAAGTTTCTGTAAGGCAAAGGACACTGTCAAAAGGACAAAGTGGCAACCAACAAACTGGGAAGTGATCTTTACCAACCCTACATCCGACAGAGGGCTAATATCCAATATATACAAAGAACTCAAGAAGTTAGACTCCAGAGAGCCAAATAACCCTATTAAAAAATGGGGTACAGAGCTAAACAGAGTTCTCACCTGAAGAATATCTAATGGCTGAGAAGCACCTAAAGAGATGTTCATCATCCTTAGTCATTAGGGAAATGCAAATCAAAACAACCCTGAGATTGGACCTCACATCAGTCAGAATGGCTAAGATCAAAAACACAGGAGACAGTAGTTGTTGGCGAGGATGTGGAGAAAGAGGAACACTCCTCCACTGCTGGTGGAATTGCAAGCTGGTACAACCACTCTGGAAAGCAGTCTGGTGGTTCCTCAGAAATCTGGGCATGACACTCCCGGAGGATCCTACTATACCACTCCTGGGCATATACCCAGAGGCTTCCCCTGCATGCAATAAGGACACATGCTCCACTATGTTCATAGCAGCCTTATTTATAATAGCCAGAAGCTGGAAAGAACCTAGATGTCCCTCAACGGAGGAATGGATTCAGAAGATGTGGCATATTTACACAATGGAATACTAGTCTGCGATTAAAAACAATGAATTCACAAAATTCTTAGGCAAATGGTCAGAACTGAAAAATATCATCCTTAGTGAGGTAACCCAATCACAAAAGAACACACATGGTATGCAGTCACTGATAAGGGGATATTAACCCAGAATCTCGGATTACCCAAGACACAATTCACATATCAATAGATTTCCAAGAAGATCAAGGAGAGATCCCTGGTCCTGGAAAAACTGGATGTAGGGGAATACCAGGACAGAGAAGCGAGAGGGGGTTGAATGGGGAACAGAGGGAGGGAAGGGGGCTTATGGGACTTTCAGGGAGGGAGGAAACAGGAAAGGGGAAATCATTTGGAATGTAAATAAATAAACTTAGAAAATAATAAAAAAAATTTAAAAAAAGTACAGAGTTATACTAATGGATATGTGCTGAAACATTTGAAATAGCAAAGTAATAGATACATACTGTATCAGAGGTTTTCTTGCCAATGAAACCAAACATCTGACAAAGCAACTTAAGTAAAGAGGGGTTAGAGTGAGAGATAGTCCATCATGGCAGGGAAAGCATGGTGGCAGAAGTATGAAGCTGCTTGCTTAGACCTGGCTGAATCAGGAAGCAGACACAGGATAGGAAGCAGGCCCAGTCTATAAACTATAAGGCCTGCTCTTCAGCAACTCACTTCCTCCAGCTGGGTCCCACATTCCAACATTCCACAATTTCCCAAAATGGCACCACCATTTGGAGGTCATTCAGATACATTCTACATCTAAAAAGTAACTCTCATTAAGTGTTCATCAGTTAGAAATTATTAAATAAGTTACCACATGATGAGGCACATAGCAACTGATACTATAACACACTTATGAGATAAGTCTATATACTGCTGGGGAAAATCTTTTATTTTTTAAATATTTTATTAATTTTTTCACATAATTATTTATTAACATTATTTCCCCTCCCCCAACTCCTCTCAGCTATTCCCTGCTCCATCCCCCATCTAACTTCATGTTCTTTTTCATTCTAATGGAGAAGTTTCTAAGCATTCAACCAATAAACAGAAAGAAGGCTGTGGTAGTGTTTTCCTACTTGCAAAAAATGGAAAATGCATACATATCAAAAGAGAAATAGATGCAGAATTTGTATATACTTGTGACTATCTACAAAATTCCAAGGTACACACAAATATATGTCAGCCTATTTTTAGATTTACTTAGATTTTTATTTTATTCTCATGGGTGCATAGCCTACACGTATAGTTGTGCAACATGTATATGAGGTACCCACAGAGGCCAGAAGAGGGAGTCAAGTCCCCAGGAACTGAAGTTAGAGATGGTTGTAATACGCCATGGGTTCTGGGAATCAAACCTATGTCCTCTGGAAACAGAAGCCAGACCCCATAACCACTGAGCATTCTCCTGATCCCCTTTTACAAAGTGGATGGGGTCATTGTGACACACAGTCTTCCTTGTATTGTATAATATTCATTTTATTATTTTTTTCTAAAGGTTTCAGGATAGAAGGAAGAGTCACTCTTGGTGGCATTCACTAACTTTGACTATAAGATCTCTCTGAAAAAGCACCAGTCTCAAGTATCTTCTTTACCTGTCAGTCACCTACCCAGCATGCTTATATTGTAATACATATCTGACATTGGAAGACACAGTTGCCCCCATGTCTAAAGAATGGGTTGATCTCATTCTATGCAATGGGGATGAGGTATCAATCTGGCTCCTGCTGTACCTCTTCTTCTGAGGGCTTCAACTTTATGGATGACAAGCTGGAGTTCAGACAAAGGACAGAGGAGTTTTATCTAATATCACACATATTGACAGTGGGATTGTTGGAAAAACTCCTCCCTCTAGTCTTGTTCCTGTCTCAGAATACTTGAGATATGAGAAGAAACACTAACCCAATGTATAACCTAATAGGACAATGGATATTGCATGTCCTTCCTTTAAAGAACCATTGCTTCAAGACCTTCCTCAGTCCAAGGACACACATCCACAGAGAAAATAGAATGATGACACTTCCTTCAGTGGTCTCCAGTGGTTGTAATTGGCTCACAAAATTCTGTATTATGGTAGAGGTGGTGTGTTTAGCTGGAGTTCTGAAGAATACAAGATTAGTCATCACATCTAGACCCTACCACTTGCTTGGTCTAAGGTCTAAGGAATATTAAGTAAGGAATATTAAGGTCTGTGTCTAAGGAATATTAAGTAGCTCAGTGTCCTGAACCTGTTCTCTTCTCTGTAAAGCAATAGCAGCACCTCACAGGGTGTCCAAGGGACTCAGACAGAATCATAAAAATGAATTGCAAACTATTAAACTATAAGTGTAAACTTGAAACACTTCAGAGAGCTAGCATATCTGCTTTTATTCATTGAAATGATAATACTATGAGCCTTTAAAGGTGCCCCTTGCTATCCCAAACCAACCTTTCTCCACTATGGCTCTTTAAGACTTTGGAGGACTTCACAACATTTAAAACTCAAATTCCAGACTTACATTTAAAGTTAGGTTAGTTTCTCAACTTCAGGCCAAATTCGAGATGTCGTAGTGAATAAAATGTAGAAGTGATCATCTCTTTTAAATAGGACGTACACAGCTGGACACAGTCCTCCTCCATCCTAGTTGTCTTGAGCTTCATTCATTTACACTTCCTGTCTTCAACCCTTTGAATTGTAACCTGTAGCTACCAGGCCACGATGAACATCACCCAAGAAGAAATCAGACTCACCAACATCTGCTCTAGAGCCTGCTTAAATGACTTCTCTTGCTATGATAGAATACCTTGACAAACATCAACTTAGAAGGAAGGGCTTGATTTTAGCTCACCATTCAGCCCACCATAGGAGGAAAGTCCTCATTGGCAGAGGTTTGGAGAAGCTGTTCACATCCACAGAAGAGAGAAATGAATACATGGGTGCTTAGTGCACAGCTAACTTTCTCTAACATGGCACAGGGCCCAAAACCAGGGACCAGTGCCACCCTCTTTCAAGTTGGGTCTTCCCACATCAATTATGGCAATCAAGACAATTCTCAATAGACATACCCACAGGCCAACCTGGCCTAGACAATCCTTCACTGAGACTCTCTTCCCAAGTGATTCTAGGTTGTGTCAAGTTGGCAATTTAAACTAACCATCACGGAGCCCCTAGCTCTGTAATTCACATGTGCCTCACACAGCACACATGGAACACTGGGCTCATGGTTAAGCCTATTTATTTTCTACAAAGCTAAGAAGCAAAGGCTCTTATTTTCCCTTATTAGAAAAAGCTCTAACTTTCAAAATAATTAAAGCCTTCCATGCCTCCACGTTGGGGTTTAGCCCCTTTGCCCTCCACCCCCTTAGTTTCCTTAGACAGTTTTGCTGCCTCTGTATACATTAATGTTGCTCGTGGACCTCATGTTTATGGGAAACATCACCTGATGGGGTGGTGACATCGCAGAAGAGTACAGCCCACAGAAGCCATTGTGCTGTGACTAGAAACTCGAAAAGGTTCAGGGGAGGCGGACTATTCACTACCCCATTGGAAGCAAAGGATAGACAAGATCGGAGATTCTCTCTCTCTCTCTCTCTCTCTCTCTCTCTCTCTCTCTCTCTGTGTGTGTGTGTGTGTGTGTGTGTGTGTGTGTGTGTTTCTCCCTGTACATGTGTGTGCAATAGAGAGAGAGAAAGAAAGAATTAACATCACATAGTAAGCAAATGGTATAACTCACACCTCCACAAATAGAGATACCTGACAAATACGACAAATGCAGTGTTAAGATAAATTGATTGATAAGCACTGAAAATAAAAAGCAGTGATATATAAATTCATTCACTTTCTTATTTTGTCATTCAACAAACATCGCCGAGTTCCTGTTATTATTCTTAGTATTTACTAAGCCTCTTAGACAAAAAAAAAAGTTAACTTATTAATTAACAATAAAGAAGTCCATTTTCTGTGCCCAAGACGATTGTCTGACTACCTTTAGTTATTTGTATAGTGAAGTAGCTTGGAATAATGGGCCAGCAAGACAACTCAGTGGGCTAAGGTGCCTGCTTGCAAGCCTGATGACCCAAGTTCAATCCCTGGGGCCCACATGGTGGGAAGAGAGAACCAATTCCCACAAGTTGTCTTCTGACTTCCACACGCATAACCAATAATAAATAAAGAGAACACCTCGATGGGTTCTGTGAACCTGCATGAGGATTTTTTTTTTAGGTTCACATACCTTCAACTACATCAAACAACAGCAGAAACTTAATAAACACGGGGTTAAACCAAGCTTTGCAATAATGCCCTCAGGTCTAGAGAGATCAGATCACTTGCTCTGGAAGGCAATTCCCAATTTTTTCACTACAGATCATTATGTCATTATAGATCACCATAGCTCTTCTTCTGGTCTCCTGAGCTACACCAGGACACCTTTATATGGCATCATCCCAATCACTATATAAATTACTATATTGAGTTCTTACATATTTAGATTACTCCTATACAAATCTTAGTCCATGTCATCCTCCACATTTTGGGTTACATATTTAGAAACAACGGTCTCAAGAAGAGTTCGTTATTTTCTCTAACTTGCCAAAGGAGTCCATTGCAACACACCCTTTGAAGAGTTCTTGCTTTCAAATGTTTCTTTTAAACCAGAGACAATGTTGTTCTCAAGTTGCAGGCACTATCTAGAAAGGGCTACTGACATCTATTAGCATGTAGAGGTCCCGGGCAGCACTAAGCATTTCACAGTATAAAGGACAGCTCACTTGACACAATACAGTGACTGAGTTCAACGTGTTCACCATGCTGCTTCATCAGTGTGCAGCAAAAGGAGGTTGCCAGCCCATCAGATACCCCTCCCGCCTGCACTCCTCTTTTAGGTCCTCTTGCTCTTCCTTTGAGTGAGTCCAGGGGGTTAGTTTTTGTTTTCCAGTCTTTCCTCCACCTGGACAAGTATACTAGCTACTTTAGGTCCATGTGCCAGAAGCTGTGTGTGAGCATTTTAATAGTGCAGCTGGATTTGCTGGACCAACTTGTTACACAAGGTCCCCTCAACAAAAGCAGGGTGGTCCCTTTGGCTTTGTCTAGCTTCCCAGATTTTTGTTCTGACTCCACATGTAATTTGTGTTTCTATAAGGCAACCCTCACTTAAAATACCTGGTTCCTTTTCAAGGTTCAAAGAGTGATGGGGAGGAAGGAAGATGTGAGTAGACATGGCATTTTCTCTACTTGGGGACCAGTCATGACAATGTAGGTATACCTCAAACTCCTCTTTTCTTGTAGTCATTCATTCATCCTTAAAGAAGAATCTTTCATGATTTTGTAAAATAAATTTTCTTAAATGAAAGAATGAAGATTGAAGTCTCCAAGATTTTTGTTTTAAAAAGGCAGAACAAAGAGCACTAGTCAAAATAGCATTTGTCAGACTCTTGTAGGAGATGCTTTGACAAACAGCTTGGCTTTACTTTGGCACATTTTCGATTACCCATCAAGGCTGTGAGTGACATCCTTTTGGCTTAGAATAACTGAAAAACATCTGGCCCAGCCTGTCATGGGCCAGCCCAATTGGGGACTCTCTTTTGCTATATAATACCAAGGCAGAAGATAACCCAGTCATGTTTGGGGTAATGTAAGTGCAGAGACTAGTCAGGGGCTTCTCAAAAGTCAGAAATTCAATTCCAAGTGGACTAGATATTCCTATGTGAATACCTGGAGTTGGGAAAAATGAAATGGTGATAAGATGAATGAATGTTGTGAATGAATAAACAAATCATGACCATCCTTTGGGGGAAGATCCGTTGCCCATTTTGTGATAAAGCCAATCAAGGAGCTGATACAAATTACAGAAATGGTAATGGACTAAGCCAGAGCATGAACTATGGGTCATCTGATTCACCTAATTGTAAACAACTTACCTAGAGTTAATCTCCTCCCCCAAACTTCTTTATTTAATGGAGAAATTTTAATCATTATATCTTAAATGAGTTACGAAATGATCTAGCTGGGACATCAGTTGGACTGACAGCAATCAGCGTTAATAACAGCAGATAAGTTAGGAAATGTCAGGAAAGTATTGTAAGAATTCTTTATTGGGGGGATAATAGAGCTCTTAATTTGTCAGTCCATGATAAGATAGAATGTATTGCCCAAACCCAGATTAGGAACACATTTTGGGGAGTGTACAATACCAACATTCTCCCATACTTCTTTTTAAAGGTATGAGGCAGGCATTTTCACCTGTCCTGTCTCAGCTACCTGATTGGATGGTAGCCATAATGGAGAAATCATCTTACTTCATCTTCAGAACATCCCCACCTGGATGACATGAATAATAATAGCTGTTTTCCATCAGCTGGGTACTAGATACCAGTGTAGCGAATTGGCCAGATGAGCTGGCTCCAAGATTATTCCACAGTAGCTAGAAGGAGGTAAAAATCAAAGAAAGAAATTGTCTGCAGTTGCTTCAACCTTACTTAGAAAAAGAGCACTTCCCCCATTATCATAGTGGCAGTTACTTAAAAAAAAAGGAATTAGATAAATAAAGCCTGGTAGAACACAAAGAACAAATAACATTGGAGCTGATGCTCTCCTCTCTTCTGATGGAAGTGTACTGAACACACTGGCCAGACCATGCCGGCAGGCCCGTGGCATGTAAACATTGGGCATTGCTTTTAGGCTATTTCCTTCATCACTGGTATGCACAGAGGTCATCTGTTAATAAACAGGAAGATGAACTGATATGATGTTAATACCATGCCTTTCTACCTGGACAGCTAAAAAAAAAAAAAGACATTCCGTGAAGTTTCAATTTTTAGTTTCAAACTGAAGGTGTGAACCAAACTATTCCGTAGCATTATGGCCTCTTTCTTTTCTTTTTAACATTTTCATCAGAATATTATGTCCCTTCAACATATAGTCTTTTTTGGAGTTATCAGGTTATGACACTTTAGAGGAAGACAGTTAAGTCATAATTATCTAGCCGCTAAAGTCATGCTGCTAAGACTTCAAATACAGAAAGCTGCCTCAGGAGGAGGGGGTAACCATCAAAAGAGCATGGAAAACCGAGAAAGGAGCAAGGTGTGCCGCGGGCACATAGCTATAATTCCAGCCATGGAGTGGAGGCAGGAGGATCAGTTCAAGGCTAGACTTACCACATAGTGAAATCCAGCCAGCATGGGCTACCAGAAATGAAGAAGGGAAGGGGAGGGAGGAAGAGAAGGGACAAGGAGTAGAGGAAATAGGTAGGGAGAGAAAGGAAAGGAATAAGAGGAAAGTTTTTCAGGCTCACTGTACGGCTTCTACCACACATCTCGGGAGCTCAGCGCTCCATTTAAAAGCCAACCTTGGGTCAAGTGAGATGTCTCAGTGGGTTTGCTTGCTCGCAAGCCTGATGTCCTGAGTTCAACTCCTGAATCCCAGACTATAAGGAGAAAACAAATACCTTCGAAGTTGTCCTCTGACCCCCAAACCCAGACCATATGTGTACACATACATGTGTATGCCCATACATACACATACAAGAGGTAAACTAAATAAAAATGCTTCAAATGAAACACAACTTTGTCATGTATAATCTTGAACAAGGTATTTAGACTTTCTGTGCCTCAGTTTCCACTCTGCAAAATGGGGTAAAACTGGAAGTTTCCTTCCATATATAAAGCATAAAGTGCACAGGAACATAATTGCTACAAGGCGAGCCTTTGATGGATGTTGACAATAATGAGGATTATCAGCCATGTGACCACGAAAACTCACATTTTCTTATGTGTCAAATTGATGTCATCATCTACATCACCATCACCACCACCACCATCATCAGTTTAAGGTATAGCAGGGAAGACCAAGCTGGACAAAGAAGTTCCATTTTGACTTCCAGCTGAAGTCAAAACATCAGAAACACTAGGAAGTTATTTTCTTGCCTGTATGTAATCTTTGTGCCCTTAATGGAAGGCATTTTCTTTTCATCCCAAGGCCCTGAATTCACTTTCAAGAGACTGGACATTTCAATGTACAGTGCAGTAAATGTCTTTCCTAAGTACTGATGTAGGAAGCCTTGGTTCTCATGGGCCCTTTCCATCCTGGTGAGAGGTTCCTTGTGCCATCCAGTGACCGAAGCAAGAACCCCTGTGCTGTCAGTAACTATCCTGCCTCGCCACTTTTGATCTGCCAATAGGCACATCCTCTTGGTCCACTGCAACCCCACAACCCCTCATCTCCATTTTCACAGACAGCAATCATATTAATTCACTCGAGTACCATTTTTTTGTCATAAACAGCCTCTTACACTCATCCATCCACCGGTGTCTAGTCGAATGCAACTCCTCCAAACCACAGATGGAGAAATCGCTAAATATGTAAATTCATGTACCTCCCCTCGCTAACTCCTCCAATGCCAGCTCAGCGCAGGCCAGCCTGGCTCCCGGGGAAGTGCGCTTGTCTGTGGAGCTCTCGCCTGCTCTGGATTTAGAATATCATCTTCATCGTTCAGGGTTCTCTGTCTCTCCTCTCCCCGCCCACCCCTTCAGCTCCACATTTCCTTGTTTGTATTCAACACGTCCCTGCTTGTGCAAGAAAAGCAAAGGAGCCCACTAAACTCTTTTCTTTATCCTCTTTCCAGAAAAATGGGCCAATTCACAGCTGCAATCCTTGGATTTCCTGTCTGGGAGCCTGGAAACTGCCAAGAGCAGAAAGCCGCAGCCAGCCAGCGGCCTCTGTTGTCGTTGGCCCAAACAACAATAAAAACAACCAGTAACACAACAAAACACGCCACGTGTTCTCAGGCACCCACGAACACGCCCACAGAACCCAAACAAACTTCACGGGGAAAGCACTGGGCCGCTTCTGGCCCTGCCAGGCATAACCCTTGGCGGCTGGCCATGGCAACTCGGTTCCCACCCCCAACCCCACCATCTGTCACTAACACACTCTGGCTCCTGTAAGTGTGGCGACACAGTCCACGGAGGCTAACAAGTAGCAAATGGAGAGGAAGAAAAAAAGAAAAAGAAAAAAAAACAAAGCCACCGTAGTCAGTGGGAGGAGACAGCTATGGCTTTGACACCAACTGAGAAAAAGCCGGGAAATTCAAACCGAAGGCTTGCCCTAAAGACCTTCAGCTGTGAGGTTTGAGCTGCTGGGCAGGGTGTGCGGTGAGCTAGGCTGGCAGGGGCGACCAGAGAAAGCCTGTGGAGGTAGAGCTCAGCGGGCTGGCTTTTTGCAAACTCGATCCAAGTGAGACTCTTAACATCCAGGCTAACGTTCATGGTTTGCCCGACAGGCTCTCCTGCTGGGGAAACGGGAAAAGAAAAAAAAAACCAACCAAATAAAGAACTTTCTCTACTAAAATTTCTGAAGGAAGCATTTAATCAAAACAGTACTTGTAATGCAAGACAGGTGGTTGAATTCTCTGTCAAACTATCACTCCCAAAGAGGACAGGGAGGCATGCTGCGTTGCCTTAGAGTTGAGAGCTGGTAGGCTAGTTAGAACCAGTTAATGCTGTCACTTAAGTCATTGGAGACCAGGACTGGAGTATTTGTCATTTTTCGCTCTATTATTTTTGTGCATCTATTTGTTTGCCAAAAAGTACATCAGAAAGAGAAGGCAGCAGACAGGATGAGAACCAGCTGCCAAGTCTGTAACTTGGTCATGGGCACTTTGAAGGGATAATCATCTTGGGGTTTTCACTGTCATTAAACGCAGGGATTGCTTCCTTCAAAACCCTAAAAAACGTGGATCTGTGTTCCCAGGCATTTGACAACTACCACACATGTTCTGCATTACTTTCTCTGTGTGAGATATAAAGCTAGCTTAGAAACCGGGTGTGTTAATGCATGCCCTCCAGACATGTCCCGTAAGAGTGCCCAAGGGCCTCATGCATCCCAGGAATGCCACTCAGCCCACAAAATCATATACCTGCTTGAAATACTATGATATATGTGTGTGCAAATATTTTTTTCACTCAATTGCCCCGTTCTTGTGCATGAATTTTATAGACATCAGCCCCATGTCACAAGGTCAAAATGTTGGACTCACCTGCCCAGGTGTAGTCCTAGCACTTAAGAGACTAACACAATTGAACTGCACGTTCAAAGCTGTCTGAATCCCATAATGAGAATCCACCTTTAAAAAGAAGAAAGACAAGGGAGTGGGGAGATGGCTTGGTAGGTAACGTGCTCCCTGCATTAGGATTAGAACCTGAATCCACTTAAAGCCAAAAGATCTAAAGCAGGTCTGCAATCTTCATCTACTATGGTAAGATGAGGCGCTAAGACATTATCTCAAACAATATGGAAGGCAAGGCTTATATCCAAAGGTGTCCTCTGATGGCCACACTACAATGCAACAGCATGCAAGGGTGCGCTCTCTCTCTCTCTCTCTCTCTCTCTCTCTCTCTCTCTCTCTCTCTCTCAACTCAACAGGTCTGCTTGTGTTTCACATATCTATATACTCCTGGGTGTGGGATTATCCACTGGAGCACGGCTGACCTATCAAGGGGAAACTGACCTTTAAAGAAACTGACTCACCTCATCCTCAGTGTCACCAGCCATCAATGGCACCTCGGCGCAGGGTAGGAGCTCATGAACCCATTTTCAGTCCATGCTATAGCATTGGCTAACTTGCTCTTGATACACAAAGATTTTATTTTTTTTTAAAGAAAAGAAAGGAATAGAGGAGTAATGAAGGGGGTGGGGGTGAGGGCACACTGTAGAAAGAGTCTCGTGTCAGGGGAGTTTAAAACACCCACAGTGAAAATGGCCACCCTTCCAGATCTCGAGAGGCCTGCCAGCCTCTGTCCTAGACAGTGTGGCTCTGCTAAGCCGTTGCTGCCTCATGTTGCCTTTTACCTCTTACCACAAAACCACAACTGCTGTAAACTCTCACTTCCGATTCTTCAAAAGTTATTAATTAAGCAAGCAAAATCACAGTACATTTTAATCAAGATAGCAAGAAACAAAGGCAGTTTTCATTCCATTCATCTGTTGATTGAGAATTGTTAGTCAATCATTCTTTTTGTAATAGTTTGATTGCTAAAAAAAATAAAATAAAATAAAATAAAACTCTGGAAAAGAAGTTACGATTCCCTAAACAACTCTGACTGATGGCATAATAGCTTAGCTCATTATCCCTAATCGCTAGAGTAAACATATATTTACAAATAAAAACACACACCAGATGTATTTCCATCCACAAGGTGATGCTGTCAACTAAAATAGAGACTGTGCACTGAAGTATGGCATCCATCATTTTAAAGACAGACCCACCACCGTCCCCCATTGGTGATACACAGATGAAAGCCTCTGTGTGCAGATGGCTATGCTACTGGCACACGTGGGAGAAAGGGGTGCGGTGCTTGGGATAATGTGAACTCCAGTGGCAGTCAGAAAAATTAGCTCCAAGTATAGGCTCTGCCTGACAGCCTGGTACCTCAGTGTTTTCATCTGCAAACTGGGGGCAATAGCAGCATCTACAGAACTGTCTTTTATTAAATGAGATGGTGAACATGAAAGTGTTTTCTACATAGTAACCCAGGGATGTAGTTCTTTTTCCCCATACCCAACCCATCTGTTCAAAGCCCAGTTTATTTCTCCCAGTATGATCAATGTTTAAAGAGACACCAAATTCCTCTCCTTCCATCCTTTTTAGGGGGGTATGGTCAATTTGATGGAATTCATAATATTTTGGAGACCAGTCTGGCCCTTCACACAAAAGTCCCACTTGGGATTTTTTTTTTTTTGTAATGAAAGGAATTTACCATAGACACCTTGATTACTTATTCCCCTGGAATCAGACAAGCATCTTCAAAATCTCCACACACGTCTCCACTGTGAGTGACTTTAACATCATGAACTGGACTTCATCCATTGCTACAAGCAAAGAGTGTAAATCAATGCCACATACCAGTGCCTATAACATTCATTCATTTGCCAAGTCAGCGAGTATCCTGACTTCACCAAGCATGTGGTGACCTCAGGAAGCAGACAGACTTGATTTGGGTAAGAGGTGGGTGTGGCAGCAGATTTTCCTACAGAGTAAAGAAATGCTTTGTTTTTAAAATTGGTTTTCAATGCTTAAGATGTTTCCAAAGAACTTTGAGAAGAACCAACTCTCTTGTGAAAGAATAACAAAATAAGAGGCTGGGGATCTCCTTCTCTTCCTGTCTCGATGCAGAGACAGGAAGACGGTCTTCGTGGGTCTTATTCGAGCCTTGCAACCAAATACAGTCTCTGTATGAAATATGTCACATTTTAGCCTGGCCTGCACTAGAAGCAGCCTGAACAGGTCCCACTCTGAGACTAACCACATCATCAGATGGTATAAGGAAGTTCAGTCCCACGCCGAACTAAGGCCCAGAAAATAGACAGGCACAGTTCTGAGGACCTCTGTAAAGCTGGTCTCCGTGCTGGTATGTAAAGACACTATTCATCTTTGTCCACAGTCTGAGCTCTCCTACTTACTCTGAATTATTCATCAGTTCACTCTTGGCTCTGCTGTAGCTCCATCCCGCTTCCAACCTCAGAACTTACTCTTTGTTCCGTTGCTCTTTGGGCTTGGCAATGAGGTCTACAGTTGAAGCAGCATCTCTTTCCATAGGATTCACCTCATATAGATGTACTGCTGCGCGCCCCGCTGCTTGAAAATGGCCTTGGTCTCTATGCATGTGAGCTCTGTGCTAGGGCTACCACCCTTACCGGTTCTATCTGATGTCTTTGAACAGTTGCTGAATATGATCATCCACAATGGTTAACCAAGAGTGGCTATCTTTAGAGGGGCGACAAATCTGAGCAAGACTCCTCTCGAAGTTCGGAACACTATAGATATAGATGAGGTAAACAGATAGATAGAGATAGATAAGGTATAGATGAGGGAATGTAGGGTCCCATCTATCTGACATGAGATCAGAACTTGAGCTCTGGTTCCTGATGGGGCTAAAAGTTGAACGATATCAATGTCCTAATGCCTCCAGGCATCTTGCAGGCATGTGAGAGGAAACAGCTGTTAGGAACCATTACTATATCTGCATCTTTACCTCCAGGACCAATAGCACTGGCCTTTCCATTAATGAGTCCAATGTACCATCTCTGAAGAGATGTAACCATGCTCAAGACACCCCTCATGCCTGAGAATCTACTCTTTCCACTTTGTATTTCCTTGCCAATGGCAGCCTAACTCCCCTGGCCCAGACTGATGCCAGTTATCCAGACACTGGAAACTGCAGAGTTTGAAAACTCTGGGCCAGGATATTTGCATGCAGCCAAGCTCTCCATGGGAAACAGACAATAGAACAGCTGTCTATGTGGACCTAGGTGAGTTGGTGAGGACAGCATGGTAGTATAGGGTAAGGGGACAAGACATGGGACGAGTCACAAATTAATTAGAGTGGGCCTTTGTTGGTAAAGCACTTACCTGGCATTCTCAGGGTTATAGACTTGGTTCTCTGGAGTACATAATCTGTGTATAGTAGTGTATACCTAGAATCCCAGCTCTCTTAAGTGACATAGAAGGATCAATAGACCAAGGTCATCCTGGTCTACAAAGTAAGTTTAACACCTGCTTGGGGTCCTTGAGATCCTGGGTTGAATAAATGTATGTAATCAGCATTTCCTAGAGACACAATAAGGACCAAAGAATAAATGTGTTAGTAAACTCAGGCTTCTCTCAGATTCAAGATGAAGGATAAAGGATGAGGCCAGACATCAGCTTTCCAAACTCAACTACTAGATTGCAGTTTGTCCATCAGCATCAATGGCTGAATGCTGAGCACTAAGATGCCTGAGAGGCTATAGCTGCTTCATGCCTTACACCTCATGTCAGGTTTATCTCTAGAGGGAAGAGATATAGGGAGGCAGAGAGGCCTGGATGGTGCTTCTGAGGGCAACATTCCCCAGAGTCAGCCCATTTCAGGCAGAAATACCTCTCTCTAGGCAACTGTCCATTCCTGATGTCAAGCCAATACCACACTAACTTCTGAGACATTTGTACTTGTTTCTTTGTCTACCTTCTACCAGGTTCAAAGCCAGGATGGAGTTCTTAAAGGAAAAGAGACTTTTGGGATAGTGAAACTTTCATTTGAGAATGCCCAACTGGAAAGCATTTTCTTCCTTCTCCTGATTTCTGTTTTCAGAAAGATCCTTAGAAATTTAAACCCTTTGACTACAGATGAATAAACTAAGGTGGTGAGAAAAGAAATATTTGTCCAATGCTGCATGGAGGAATAAAAACCAGGACAGCCAGGATCAGAGTTCAAGTCCTTAGAATTTGGGGAAATGATTTTTCAACCTTATCCCAATCTACAAAGATTCTTCTTTAGTCCCAAGAAACAACCATCAGAAGAAACTGTGATCATGTAGAGTCATGGTCTCTTGAGGGTGTGTCACACACATCTCTTGAGGAGTGTGACACACTGTGTGCCCCACAAATATATTCAATTAGTAAATATTAATTAAAAACACTTCTAATATTTTTTAAAAAAGCAGTTGGGAAAATTTATCTTTGGGTGATATCATATTTTGGGTTTGAGACAAATTCTCATAAAGATCAGCATAGGTTTGAGTTTCTGATTCTCCTGCTTCCATTTCCACAAATGCCAGGACTGCAAGTTTTCATCACCATGCCTGATTTAGGCAGCACCTGTAGGTGTTAAACCCAGGCCTACATGCATGCTAGGCAAGTATTCTGGCAACTGAGCCACATCCCCAGCCCTGGCACTGTAGTTGATATCAATTATGTAATTTGTCATAGCAAGCTGGTTCTCTTAGATCTTCATCCCACAAGTACTCATGAATGTGTACTATGGGCTAACACCAATTTAGGGACTTAAGGGTAGCTGGTGGTGGTACACAAGGTTCCTCTGTCCTGGTGCTCAGCTTAGCAAAGGATTTAGACAATGGTTTTCAAAAACTAATTCACTTTATGTTTCTAAAATCCCCAGATCTGTGACAGCCCTTTCCAGCTCACTACCATGATGCTGTGAACAGAGGACACACACTTGATCCAAGTTTCTCCCTTAGCCAAATCTTTCATGGTAAAACAGCTCTACTGTCTCAGAAAACAAAGCCAGAGGAAGTTAACAAGCCCTAACTGTCAGGAACATACGGAAACTGCTCCAGGCAGGAGACATGTGGCCAAGACCTGCTTGTTTTTCACCAGATGGAGAAAATATTTTCATTTCCCAATAATGTAACTTAGGGAAACTGAGGGTTGGGCTCACAGGCTCAGTCCCTCTCTCCAAGTCCATTGCACACAAAGAATTGGGGGAGATGGTAGGAAAAGCACAGCTAGTGTTGGAGTTTAGATGTCTATTCCCTATGACTCTGAGATATGGAGGAAGGTTTGCCTGTTCCCTTGAGCCAGGCTTTGTTTGAACATCAGAGTCTGCAAGAGCAAAGGTGGGATAAAGGATATGGACATAGAACATGAACTCAGGCCTCAGATTTATTCTTCCTCCATAGATTCATCACAGTCCCACCTGCCTCCTGGTCAACCAGAGAAGCTGAGCCCCACTGATTGTAAAGAAGCCACGTCCTGAAAACCCAGCAGGGACACTGTTAATATGTGAATGGGCTCCTGACTTTCTGCTGTCAACATCATATGGCTTGGTTAGGCAGCTTTGCCAAACTATGCCTTCGCTTTCCCTAAGCTATGGCTTCTCCTTCAAGTCCCTTAGCTATGTAGAACCATAACGCAATATTGCAGAAACTGAGCAAAAAAAAAAAAAAAGGAATACATTAGTCTAGTCACTTGGAACTGCTGCCAAAGGAATAGCACTTGCACTGATTGCCAGCCAAGTCCCTCATGAGACTGCATAGACTCTTTCAATATTGCTTGGGGAACAAAACAAAGAGGAAGAGAAAGAGGAGGGTCGTGCTTGCAATTTACAGTACATGGTTATGGGAAACTCTTTGTGTTACCAGAAAGCTGGTGTCTGGGGTTTTCCTCTGCCCCAGAGGAGATGAACATGGAAAGGGAAAGCAGGGACTTATCTTACCAATATTTTACAGCCAAAATCATCGAGGCCAAATTCTTTCCTAGAAATGTCAGTGGTAAAATTGAGACAATGATCACCAGTCCTGCAACTCCCAACTCTATGTCATTAGTATCTCCCCCACTGCCATTCAATTGTAATGTCATCCTATAGCCCATCTCCAGGGAGCACAGGAATCTCAGGACCTGTTGCCTTATGGGCATCATGAAGAGAAAATTCTAGAAAGGAAGTCAGGGGTTCTACATTTGCTTGTAGGAGTCGAGCCCTACAGTATGTTACAGTCTGATGATGTTTGGTGTGGTATAATAAAGTATGGTGTAGTGTGGTTTGGTATGGTGAGGAATAGCTTGATATAGTATGATATAGTGTGATTTGGTGTGGCGTAGTATAGTATAGTGTATTATAGTATGCTGTGGTATGCTATGGTATAATGTGGTTCAGTGTGGTGTAGTGTGGTATGGTATATTATGGTATGGTGTAGTGTGGATTGGCACAGTGCAGTATAGTGTGGTGTGGTTCAGTATGTAAGACATGGCATGGTATGATGTTTTTTGGTATGGTGTTCGATCTTCTCCAGTTGTTATGACTTCCACTAGCCTTCCTGGATCATACTCTCCAATTAGATTTGACCTTGTAGTTTAACAAAATGTGACATCAGGTATCACCCCTTCTGATCATAGCCGTTTCCCTCCTCTCATCTACATCAGGGTTCCACGACACAGATGCTGGGAGTAGGCAGAGGGTGATATCTGAATGGACAGAAGCCAAGAATACTGTCTTATTCATCTTGGAGTTCAAGTTCTACAACTTAACTCAGGATAACAAAAACAGTGTTGAGTCCATGTAACCATGGAACACAATGGAAAGGAAGGTAACCACTTCTCTTCGATTATTAGCTCAGAACTCACAAACTAGATAACTACATGTTAGTTAGACCACACCCTAGACCACATATAAGTATTGCTTCTAGCAAATGATTTTTTTTAAAAAAAAATGATACTTGGCTAGCAAATTGGTCTAAAGAAAAGAAGTAATGGGGTAAGTGGTCTCTCGTCCTGGATTGAATGTCTCCTCCCCTCCAAAACTCATATTGCAATTTGGTGCTGGTGATGGTATTAAAGAGTGGGTTCTTTTAGAAGTGAATAGGTCATAGACACGCTGACCTCATAAGTGGGTTAAACCCATAATGGTAGTGTGGGTTAGCTATAAAGATGGCTCTCCTCTTGCACAGACTCTCTATGAGATATATTCTACTCTGGTGTGAGAGCAGCCGGTGTAGGAACACCACCATTCATAGCTCCTCCATTTCAGAAGCTAGCCAAGACAGCTTCTCTGGTTTATAAGTCACCTAGTCTGTGGTATTTTGTCATACTGACAGATAATGAACTCAGATAACCACAGTACAGGCAAATACTGTTATGATGAAGACATACAATGAGTGTGTGGTAACACTGTGTCCCGGGCCTCCAACTAGCCTGAGCAGCTCATCCAGTCATCTAGACTCTACCTGGTTATCTCTCCAATCAGATACAAATGTAGAACTCTCATGATGTGGCTCTTGTTGCTCTAAAAATTCCCAGAACAAGTTGTCACCGTCCCCACCCACAGGAGAAAGCATAACTTTGATAGAGAGATGTTATTATCAAGATGCCCTTGAATCCATATTACTCAGCCCATTTGAGTTCCTGCATGTTCTTTTTCATTAACATCTGGGTCTGCCCACATATTCTCATTCCCACACTCCCTCCCTCCTCAGCTCCCTTTGGCACATATCTGCTAAGACATGGGTCTCCATCAGTGAAATGTCTGGCTTCTGAATGTACTTCTTTGACCTTCCTTTTCCCCTGCTTTGGAGCCTTGGCCCCTGTGTTTCAGTTCTGGCACGGTCCCTGCCCCTTGGAATAGTTAATAGAATATTGTCCTTTCCCTCATTCAAACTGTCAGCATGTCCTAGGAATCCTGGCTTGGACTCACTTTCTGTAAGTCCTTCCTTCCTCTTTTTAAAAATGAATCTTCTTTCCCCATCACTCCACCCTCACTCCTCAGATCAATAACCCCCCAGGTGCTAGAAGAGGGGGGGCAGCAGCTAAGGAACCTTGGGTGACCTAGAGGAGGCAGGATCTGGAGACAACAGCTGTCATTCCAGAGCAGTGTCTGTTCTCACACAGGAGTGAAGGAACTTGAAAGGTCATCCACGTTTTTAGCTCTGATTGCACCAAAATATTAGCCATTAAGGAAGGATTAGCATTCCATGGCGTCCTTGGAGATCCCTGGAGTCGATCTCACGGTCTCTTTTCCTAATGCATTCCAGCAGTTCATCGCCCTTGGAGATTTTCTTCATGCCGAACCTAAATCCTGCTGGAAGCAATTTAAGCCATTCCCCTTTGGCCTGTCTTTGTGTGGAAAAGAGGAAAGCTCTTTGTCACTGCCTCTGCAAGGTCCTTTCACAGATTCCTTGGCCCCCACAGGCACTCCATTCACTGAATTAAAATAAGAGCAAAGGAAGGGCTGGGGAAGCAGGAGATGATGGAGACAGAGAAAATGAGAGAGAGAGAGAGAGAGAGAGAGAGAGAGAGAGAGAGAGAGAGAGAGGGCTCAAAGACAAGCTCACCCTCCTCTGACTGCTCACTGTTCAGAAGAAGCACCCAGAGCTTTGGCTCTCCACTCTCCTCTCTTAGCCTAAGTCCCCTTTCTACAGCCTTGCGAGTACTTTCATCTCAAATGATTTTCTCCCCTTGAAGCGCACATCTAAAGCACAGCCAGACCCAAGGAGACTCAGCTGTGCTGCACAGCTGTTCCCTCATCTCCTGGTGATCTGAAGGAAGGGATCAAGACAGTCAGGTTTCTGCTGGTCGGAAGTGCTTTTCTTTCCTGTCGAAAGAACACTTAGGACACAAAACATATCCCTCTACCCAAGACAGTAATAAAAGAATGTTGTGGGCGTGTGGGACATTCAGAACATTTCATTTTTATAATCTTGCCCTCTGAGCTAAAAGCCGCCACAAAAGATGGGTGTGAGGAAATTGAGGGGTTCGTGATATTACCGGGGGACAGTGAGCCAGCCCAGATTTCTGTTTCCACTTTTTCCATTCTTTTTCAAGTTCTAGATGAAGGTCCCCAAGATCCTGGAACATCTAAGCAGAGGCAGTGCCAACATTTTCCCACCATGAGCAATAGGATGCGTCTTGGCCGGGGACATCCATTTGTAAGGTGTTTGTCAAGCTTCTTTATCCATTTTCCCACCTGCTCCGTTCCATGGACCCAGTAACTGACGGGCTGCCACGGGTCACAGGAAGTGAAGATGTGGAATAGAAAGATGCCATGCCCTCTTTCCTGGGTGTTTCAGTATCTTGTCATTTAATTTTCAAAGTCTCTTGTTTTCCTTCATTTTTCCCCATTTTCTCTCTCTTTTTTTCCCCTCGTCTGGTATCTCTGTTTACACAGTTTTGCAACTGGGAACATTTTGGTCGTTTTCCAGCTGCTTATGCACAAGTGTAATTGAGTCATTTATTTTTAGTGATGTCAAGACTTTGAGAACAGAAATAAAAGGAGCATTACACACTGACTAACTAAAATGTAAGAGAGTCCTCATTTGGAAGATGAAGATACAGTGGATGTGATTATTTTCAAATTGGACGCTCTTCACTCCTCATTTCAAAACCAGATTTGCAACTGAATTTGTTTTCTTTTCAGCTGCTGGGGTCTCTGATCTCAAGGAAAATAATTCCCAGCCCTTCCGGGGTTGATAGCTGCCTGGCAGCTTCTTTCCTTTTCCTTTAAGTGAGAGCCTTGCTTGGATTATTTCCTGAGTGGAAAGAATGAGGCTTAAATCAAAGACCTGTGGAATATCCTGCAAGCCTCGTAGGAGAAGGTCATGGATTATCACCTGTCCTGTGAAACAAAACAATTAAAGAGGCGTGGCAGCCCTCCCTCATATTTGTGAAGATGCACATTCCAACATGTCAAGTTGCCCCTTCGCCTAAGCACCCACTTTTATTTTGAAGGTAAAGCAATCTCAGAATAGAAGAGAATCCTCCACTCTTACAAAGATGTCACAACGTGCTGATGGGATTGACACAGGTAACTCATGTGACATTTTTTATGAGATTTGTGTGCTTGTGTGCGCACAGTCGAGGGCGCCATGGTATACATGTAGTTCTTCCCTTGTACCTCGTTTTGGTGGCGAGGTCTCTCTTGCTCCTGCTGTTGTTCTGTGTAAGCAAGGCTGCTCTGCCTCTGCTCCTGCCATAGGAGTCCTGGGACTATGAATGAGGCATTTGGCTTTTCACTGGATGCTAGGGGTGGAACTCAGGCCATCAGGCTTAGAAAGCAACTCTTTTATCTGCTCAACCATCTCCTTGGCCACATTGGTTTGGTTTGGTTTGATTTGGGTTTGGGTTTTTTTGTTTTTGTTTTTGTTTTTTTGGTTTTTTTGTTTTTTGTTTTTGTCCCACCATTAGACCTCCCAAAAAGATATGACAACTATTAAATCTTAGCATCAAAATAGCATAGGATATTTGAAAATAGAATTCTATGTTTTGAATTTTCTTTGATCACTTTATTCAATTTCCTCAACTCTTTACCTGTGTTTTCCTGTATTTCTTTCAGTAAGTTATTGGAGCACTCACAAAAAGGGACCTAGCATGACAGCACTCTAGAAGACCCGACAAGCAGCTGAAGTCAGATGCAGATATTTGCACCCAACCAATGGACAGAAGCAGCTGACCCCCGCTGTTGAATTAGGGAAGGCTAAATGAAGCTGAGGGCGACCCTGTAGGAGGACCATCAGTCTCAATCAATATGGACCCCCGGGATCTCTCAAACACTGGACCACCAAACAGGCAGCATACACCAGCTGATATGAGGCCCCTAGCACACATACAGTAGAGGACTGCTCGGTCTGTGTTCATCATCAGATGATGCACCTAACCCTCAACAGACTGGAGGCCCCAGGGAGTTTAGAGGTCAGGTGGGGTGGGGGTAGGGACATCCACATGGAGGTCAGGAGGAGGGGAGGGGAGAAGGTATGGGATGTAGAACAGTTGGAGGGTGGACAGGGGTTGGCGGGGTGGGGAATGAAATATGGAGTATATAAAAATAATTAATAAAAAAATAAGCAAATAGAAAAAGAAAGAAAATAGAATTCTAACTAAAAAACTAGTGGATACCATTTGAGTGCATATGGTATTCCAAACACTTTTCCAAACATTGTACATATCAAGTGACTTATAGCCTGTCACTCTATACACACCCATGGCACAGCACTCAAAGGGGCTGTAGTCTTGTGGTTTATGATCCCCACCTAGGGACTAGAGCAAGGGCTCAGCTGTTAAGAGCAATTGTTCTTGCAGAAGTCCTGGGTTTGATTCCCAGGAACCACACGGCAGTTTACTACCATTCATAAGTACAGCTCTAGAGAGTCTGACTTCTGAGAGCACCAAGCAAGTTCAAGGTACACAGGCAAGCAAAACATCCATACGCAGAACATAAATTAATCTAAAAAGAGATGATAAACAGTGTGTCAGAGAGGAGAGAGAGTCATAGGGGCATGCATATGATTAACACACATTATGTAAATGTACTTAAGTATCACAATAAAACCCATTATTTTGTATAATTAATATACACTGAGTTTTTTAAAGATTGAACTAATTGAGGTTTACAATTAGAGAAAATAACTAACAAATTAGTGAGTTGTGCTTTGCTCATCTTTTAATTCCTAAAAAAGCTAATCAATTCTCTTAAAATTTCTTTTTTATAAAAGTAAAAAAAAGTTCTCATATAGAAAATGTTTACAATTTATTATTAGAGGAAGGATTTTATTTTTGGTCTGATACATGTACAACATCAGTAAAAGTGTATCAGTGTATTAAAGGAATACAGGGAAAAAAGCAATGGTTGTTCATGGTCATGAGACTTAGCAGTTCTTACTTTCTCCTTCAATAGAAATTATTAGTTTATAGTAGATAACTGATAAAAATTAATGTTGAATAAATACAAGAAAAGACATTGTGTCTCAATAGTCATGATTTATAAACTCATGTCAATTACTTTTGAGCTCTGACTTCACACTGAGGTTCCTAAAAGGTAAAGCAAACAGCGAGTAGAATGAATCTTCTTTTAAATAAAAGAATATATAAATTAATCTCTCTTAATCACTCTTTCACTCTCTCACTCTCTCCATCTTCCCCTCTCTCTAATTTCTTTTCAAGGGAGGGTCTCACTTATGTAGCTCTGGCTATCTTGAAACTCATTACATAGACCACCAGGCTGGCCTTGAACTCATAAAGATATACCTGCCTCTGTCTCCCAAGTGCTGGGATTAAAGACATGCAGCACTATGCCTGGATTGGCTTTGTTTTTAAAAGAGGGTCTTATGGAGCCCACATTGACTTTGAATTCACTATGTGGCTAAGGCCATCCTTGAACTTCTAATTCTCCTTCCTCCACATCCCAAGGGCTGAGACTTTAAGTGTGTGCCATCAAAGCTGGCACAAGTTAATCTTTTAGTAACCCTTTTTTTTCTGAAATTCAATTGCAAATTGGCCTTTTGGGTTGTAGAGAAGGAATATGAATGTTGAATGGCATACTGGATATCTTCTCTTTGCTTCTTCAGAAAACACAGACATGGTCAAATGCACAAGCTTGTCAGTACTGACAGCTGAGCAGATAACAATTCAGAAAAGGCATCTTTACAGGAAAGTACAGCATAGAACACTGGACAACTTTCCCCCTTGAAATACATACCTTAAAGTCCTAGAGTGGGCCTAGAGAACCCTGAGGAACACTCTTCGGTATTCTCACCAAAGTCAATAACAATGACACAATAAACAACCTTGTAGGTGCACAAACACTCTAACATTTAGAGGATGGAATTTATAAGACTTCCAATCTTTCAGAATTCTTAAGCAAAAAAGTCATTTTGTATAACATAGATTTGGCCTCAGATTCAAACAACAAAGTTATAATTTAAAGGGGTTTGAGTCAATTATTTTTCCCACAACCACATTTACATCCTAAGTCTCATTCACTTCATGGGTGGAAGGATCCATGGGTGAGATCATCTTCAAGTTTGAAAGGTCTTGGGGTTTCTGTTAACTGGAGGTCACTAACCTACAGGACCTCTCCCCAGAAACATACACACAAGTCAAACTTTGCATAAGATTGAAGACACTCAAGACTACCTTCACATACGCCTTCACATATGTCTTGTGAATACATCACAAGAAAACCTGAACCATGTTTTCCTGAAAGCAGTTAAGAGCAGTGTTATCATTCTGCTGTTCTGAACAATATGTCTTACTTTTGCAAAATAGGTCCCTTCACAAGTGAAATAATTCATCCAAGATTTTCAGACAAATTAAATGGCAGCTCTGGGATAGAAATCAGATCTGCTATCTCCCAGGACAGCCTTCTTTCTCTTAAGGTCTTTGTTCACTTATATTGTAAAACCTTCCCCAGTCTTCCATTCATTCTGGAGGGATCAGGTTCTCCTGGGAACATGGCAGTGGGGAAGCATTGAATTAGAGTTAGGCCAAGACAGAGTACAGGTCACCAGGGTTTTCAACTGCTCATAGTTCACCTGGGCATTGTGTCTTGTGTGGACAGTGCTCCTTTAATGAACCCCAGGCTATCTTCTGAACATCTTCTGGTCAAGGACTTGGGTATGTTTGTTTTGGGAAGCAGTTGTGAATCAGAGCTCTCCAGACACCCCACAAATAAGAATGAAGACATGGCTGAAATTAAGAGTGTGAAGCAGAAATGTCAACAGTACAGAAAGAAGCCTGGAGACAAATTTCCATGACAGTAAGCAATCATTATTTTCTTTATTTGCTAGGAGGAATCTGACTCCTGAACAAAGAGGAAAGTAGAATGCTTTGGTGTCTAAGAACAGACAGAAAATGTAGCTCTTACCCGTTATTTAGCCTACAACTGAAGAGAGTGTGCGACCCATCAACTGCTTGGTATGTCTCCACACTGGCAGTGGATAGAAAGTCCCTGTTCGGTACCCTGTGTGTTGGCATTCAGCTCTTCCTCTAAGGTCTACTCCACAGCCCACCCACACTGCAAGACCTCACTGATTATCCAAGCTTGCCCTAGTTTTTCCATAGACTCCCCAGAGTACTCTGTGTAGAGAAAAACTCAGCAACAGTTACACACTGCTTCATAGCCCTAACGTCTTTGAGTCTTATTTCTTGAGTCACATTGTAACTTAATCAAAGGCCAGAGTCATGTTCCCCTTGCTGTTTGCTATTGAGTATACTGTGCGTATTCTTAAGGGTTCGTTGATTCTGGTTGGAATGAGAAAATGACCAGCAGGGCAGTTGAATCCAGGCCAATGGCATTCTCAGGAGAGAGCAAAGCTTTCTTCTCTGAAAAACCAGTTTATGCTTCAAGATGTAGTCCAAAATGTCGCCTTGTCTGCCACAGGCCCAGTGACTGAAGGGCTCTCAGAGATCTTGGGCCAAACCAAATAACATAAGATGAGATAATATTTGCAAACCCCTGGGAAGATGGCATGCTGTCCTCTGGCCTTAATGGGACTTTTAAAGTCAAGATGTGCATTTTAGACAGCATTGAACATTATCTTTACTATCTTTGCTTGAGAGAATGAAATCAACAGCAACAAAAAAATCCCCAACATAATAGGTTGAAAAGAGCCTTAATCATGATCTTAATCCAATAATGGTCTGTCTACCTTTATAATAGAATACTCTGCAGCTATTCAAAATACAACCAAAATATATGGAATGATGTCTAAAATACAATTCTACATGGGAAATAAAGTTGCCCAGAATTAACACTGATACATAATTCATTTGTATAACTGCATGGATTTGTATAGTATATATTCATATATGTTTTCTATGCACACAGAAGATATGGGGAAACTTTCAAGTCAAAAGACAACTACCCATTGTGTTCTCTCTGGGAGCAAGATTCTGATGTGGGAGAAGGAGGAGGAGAGTTAGAACTCAAGTAACTCATTCTAAGCTTTGCAGATCTTACAGTATAAAGGTCTTTGCTTTTTTTTCATGTATATTTCTTTTTTTTCTTTATTTTTTTTTATTTTCTAAGTTTTTTTTTATTTACATTCAAAAATCATTTCCCCTTTCCCATTTCCTCCCTCCCCGAAAGTCCCATAAACCCCCTTCCCTCCCTCTTATCTCCATTCAACCCCCTCTTGTTTCTCTGTCCTGGCACTCCCCTACATCCAGTCTTTCCAGGACCAGGGGTCTCTCCTTCCATCTTCTTAGAAATCTATTGATATGCGAATTATGTCTAGGGTATTCCGAGATTCTGGGTTAATATCCCCTTATCAGTGACTGCATACCATGTGTGTTCTTTTGTGATTGGGTTGCCTCACTAAGGATGATATTTTCAAGTTCTGGCCATTTGCCTAGGAATTTCGTGAATTCATTGTTTTTAATTGCAGAGTTTTATGTCACTTTAAAGTCACTATTGTAGAATGTTCTAGAAAGTCATCAGCCCAAATCTTTGCTCCTCTCTCACTGTCTCACCAAGCTTCTAGGATCTCTCCCTGGAGCGGTTCTGTCCTTCCGTGTACTCTGGCCAGTGCTTTCTTCTCAGCCCGGAATATCTATCCCTCTTATTTCTCTAATAAAGTTGAGAAATCGCCTTTCAGCAACCAGTGAAAGTCACCCCTGCTCTCTGGTGCCACTAATGAATTGGTTGCTTGCAAAGTTGATTTCCCTAGACAGTGTTCATGCATGTCTACTATAAACATACATATTTTCATAAAACTATAGGCAGAGAAGCCACCTCTGTCTGCCCACTTAGAAGGAGCTTCATCAAGGCAATCTCCATCTGCATTCTGTTCCTCATTGGCACCGCCTTTAGCACCTGGCACAGTGCCTGAGATACAATGTGTACTTACAAATGCAAAAACTGGTGCCTCCGAGATGCTTTCCCAGAACCCACACACTCCTCACTGGTACATCTCAAGGAACAATCTTGTTCCAGATATTTGCAGTAAACCACTGTCTTTGCTTCTTAGTCCAAAGGCAGATGTCCAAGGGCATCTCAGAACAAAGCCCCAGTGTGATGTCATGGCTTGTTCTAGGCCGGTGGCTCTCAACCTTCCTAATGCTCAGACCCTTTAATACAGTTCCTCATGTGTGGTGATCCCCAATGATAAAACTATTTTTGTTGCTACTTCATGACTGTAATTTTGCTACTACTGTGAATTGTAATGTAAATATCTGATATGCGGGATGTCTGTCTGATATGAGACTCCTGTGAAAGGGTCATTCGACACCGCCCGCTCAAAGGGGTTATGACCCATAGGTTGAGTACTGCTGTTCTAGGCTAACTAGAGGCAACCTTTTTGATTGAATTAAGGAATTAAGAGCAAAATAAAAAGTTGTTTTTTGTGAAAGAAAGAGTTTATACAGAGGATCCCAGGCAGCCTTTCGGGCTCCTTGGATCAAGCTGACAGAAAACAAAGATGAACTTCCTGTTAAGTCTATATGTAAAAACTGTCTCTCCAGGTCAACATTCAGTAACTGGCCCAGCTCGAAAGACTTTTCTGTTCTACGTTATACTTCACCTCTGAGAGCCTCATGTTCATCAGCTTTCAGAAAATAGATCTCAGGATTTTCTCTGACAAGGAGAAGCTAGGTTATGAGAAGCCTAGTTACCATTCAACAGAAAGCATTCCATACAATGTAATCTGTTTCGTTTTCTCAGTGCTCCAAGAGAGAGAACTATCAAGCCTGCCCTATGACGGGGACTACTTGCATACCACAGAGGTTCAGTGACTTAATTTTCTTGAGGTAGCATAACTACTAAGTGGCAGAACCCATGTTAAAATCTGACAGCCTTGTGGTTTCAACCTAACACACACACATGCACTCACATGTGTATACAAAGACATACACACATACACACATGTACACACACATGCATGTATGCACCTGGCACACACACACACATCCAGTTTCAAATCAATAACCTTTCACAGTCATAAGGGATTTATTTTTGTTACCAGCCGCCACAGATCTTTCTCCATCTTCTATCAACTATTGATCCAAATGTTTATTTATTAAACACTCGATAAATACCCATAATGTATCAGACATCAGAGCAAGCGCTTGGAATGAATTTCAAGAGATAAATAACATGTCCTCTGAGATCCCAAGTCAAACTCATTGATACCTCATGACAAGAACCCATCGAAAAGTGTGGTTTGGCTACACACACACAAACACACACACACATACACACAATATAAAAATATTTTATATTAGAGCAATTTTCTATAAAGAGAATAACTGCTGTGGCTACAGGAATATTAATAACAGTCAGCATTAGCCAGAATTGGCTTATTCTAGATCTCCTCCAAAGAATTTCCCATATACTAATCCACTTAACTCACCCTATCTCTGGAAGTAGGATAAATATCATTGCTACCATAAATAAGAAAACTAGGGTGCAGAGAACTGAATTATTCAAGGTCAAGCAGTTAAGAAATGACAAAATCAAGATGCCAACCCAGGCAGCATGAATGGAACTTCCCCAAACATTCTTTTTTTTTTCTTTATTTTTTTTTATTTTCTAAGTTTTTTTTTATTTACATTCCAAATCATTTCCCCTTTCCCGTTTCCTCCCTCCCCGAAAGTCCCATAAGCCCCCTTCCCTCCCTCTTTTCTCCATTCAACCCTCTCTCGTTTCTCTGTCCTGGCGTTCCCCTACATCCAGTCTTTCCAGGACCAGGAGTCTCTCCTTTCTTCTTCTTGGATATCTATTAATATGTGAATTGTGTCTTGGGTATTCCGAGATTCTGGGTTAATATCCCCTTATCAGTGACTGCATACCATGTGTGTTCTTTTGTGATTGGGTTACCTCACTAAGGATGATATTTTCAAGTTCTGACCATTTGCCTAGGAATTTCGTGAGTTCATTGTTTTTAATTGCAGAGTAGTATTCCATTGTGTAGATATACCACATCTTCTGAATCCATTCCTCCGTTGAGGGACATCTGGGTTCTTTCCAGCTTCTGGCTATTATAAATAAGGCTGCTATGAACATAGCGGAGCATGTGTCCTTATTTCATGCAGGTAAAGCCTCTGGGTATATGCCCAGGAGTGGTATAGCCGGATCCTCCGGGAGTGTCATGCCCAGTTTTCGGAGGAACCGCCAGACTGCTTTCCAGAGTGGTTGTACCAGCTTGCAATCCCACCAGCAGTGGAGGACAAAATCAAGATGCCAACCCAGGCAGCATGAATGGAACTGCCCCAAACATTCTTATGTCATGTTTTCTCTAAATAAATATCTTATTTCCTCTAGGACAGAACTGCCTTACAGGCAATGTGTTCACAACTGCCATCATATCCTTCCCAAAGTGGCTGCATGAATCTGTTCTCCTTTTCTACCATGGGGAAATATTCCTAACCCATCATTCAGGCATCCCTTAAAGCAACATACAAACTGTATCTGTAACATTCCTCTACTACGAACTAAATGTATGCATATGAACTGTATCTGCAATTTTTCTCTATTATGTACCATATCTAGGAACATGGGGGAAATTTCAGGACAGTGCTTTCTAGTGTTAATGGAGTAAAGATACAGCTCAGTAGGAGGGCAGTTGCTCAGCATGCACTAGGACCTTGGTTTGATGCCTATCATTTATGTATATATCAATACTAACTTGCATATTTGACAGCATTTCAGCATCTTTGTGTGTGTCTTTGTGTGTGTGTGTGTGTGTGTGTGTGTGTGTGTGGGTGTGCAGCCAAACTGGCAGTACACAACTTTAATCCCAGTGCTCTGAAGGCCTAGTCTACACAAGGACTTCTGAACCAGCCAAAGCTACATAGTGAGCTCCTACCTCTAAAAAAATTATTTATACATATATAAATATATATACGCATCTATAACTTTTGTAAGTGTACATATTTACAACAATCTAATAGACTGCAAATCACTTTTACTTTTCCCCTTTGTTTTCTTTCTATTTCCCAGTATCTTGTATGATTTTAAGACTATGAATATATATATATATATATATATATATATATATATATATATATATATATATTCTAAAGGAAAAGATCAGGATACCTAATCACGATATTTTTTTCTAAAAGGTTGAGATATGGAAATAATTAGTCATAAGCCCAGCATCCCAGAGGAGAAAGTAAAATATCTTGGTCTGAAGAAGTGAACAATTGTAGAGAAAATCATTCCTTTCTTTGAGTCTTCACTTCAGCGCTTGTATGTGAGGTTAAATCAAAGGCTGCCATACCCTTTTTATTCTCCATATTTCTGTTGGGATCTAGAGTTTTCTGCCTAGATGATAAGCTCTGTCTCATTTCTCTGAAGCAAGAACATAATAGATGCTCGGTGTGTAAAATTAATGGGCACCCCATGAAAAATGCAGTTTGCGTAGTGGCCATAGCTAAAACATGAGCTGGCATTAATACCAATAAAGGGGAGATTCAAGATATAATGGATGTCTTTGCACAACATGAACAATGCTTAGTTACACACTGCATTGGAATGCAGCAACCCACTGAAGGCACAAGGAGCCTACATAACCCTCAAGAACTATCTGGGAATTATAATCAGTGTGATTCTTTATTATCTTCAAACAGAAACTCAAGTCACAAAAATAATAAAATTTATCTCCAACTAGCTGTAACAAAAAAATTTAACTAATCCACATGTGTTTCCAAGTGAGAAAAGTCCTACTTCCAGACTATCACATGTCAGATGTTTACAGGAGATGCATAATATCTTTGTGTGTGTCTGTCTATCTATTTGTCAGTGTCACTGGGATTGAACCAAGAGCCTTATTCAGGATAGGCAAGTATCGCATCAGTAAGCTCCACCCAGATAGAGGGAGCAACCAACAGTACAGTCATTTGCCCCAGTTCACTTACTTGTAAGAAACAAAACTGGCCTCTGAACTGGGGCCTGGGAAGTCAAATCTCACAGCGTATATGCATGTCAGCTCAGTTTTATTCTGTGACAATACTAGAATCAAAGTAATGAAAAGTTCAAGTTGCAGGCTGCACAGGCAATATCCTTTTGGGATGACTTAGGATGAAACAACATCTAATTAGTAGATCATGAAGATGTCCAACCTGCTTGCCTGTCTCCATGAAAGTGTGAATTGAAGAGAGTGAAGTCATTTGTCTCACATAGCCCATAATAAATGCATGGGTGTGTGAGGAGGGAAGGGGATGTTTTAAAGATTTATTATGAGCATATGTGTATGTGTGTGCACATGTATGAGTGTGTGTGTGTGTGTGTGTGCCCATTTGGTCAGAAGAGGACATCAGACACTCTGCAACTGGAGTTACAGGAAGTTATTCAACAGGAGCTGTTCAATACGGGTGCTGTACAAGAACCACAAGTGCTCTTAATCGGTGAGCAAGCCACCTCTCCAGTCCCTATGGTAGATGCTTTTTATGAGGCTACTATAACACATGACTCAGAGAACCATGTGCAGAAATCCCAGGGGTTTACTTCCACCTTTAACTGGAATGCTGTCAAATCTGCAGGCTGTTCAATAGTATTAATGCTAACAATGAGACTTCTGACTCTAGAGCCAGAATCTTAGACTTTGCTTATTTGTGCCTCAGGACAAATTGTGAGACATCTTCTCTGTGCCTTAGTTTTCCCCACTTAAATTGAGAATAAAGAGGACTGGAGACATGGCTCCACAGTTAAGAGCATGCACTACTCTTGCAGAGGCTGTTTACAATCTCTTGTAATTCCAGCTCTAGAAAAACCAATGCCCTCTTCTAGACTTTATGTGTGTACATGCACACACACACACACACAAACACACACACACACAAACACACATACACAAACACACCACACACAAACCAAACACAAATACCACATACATACACACAAGCCAAACATACACACACACACGCACACACACACACACACACTTAAGAAGTAAATTAAAAATGTTAAAATGGGAATAAAAACTGCAACCATTTCATATAGTTACTATGAAGACAGGTGAAGTTAATCCATAAAAATGACAGAATTCAAGAACTGAGGCTATAATACAGTTCATCCCAGGCAAGAGGACCTGAGTTTATACCCTAGATCATATGTTTAAAAAAATCTAGGAATAAACCTTAATAAACCAGTATAATCAAAAACTACACTCTAAATATTTGCCCTTATACCCATAGATAAGTATAGCTTTCTCTCCTCATCAAAGAAACTTCTCTTTACAACAGATGAGACTACTACAGAAAACCACATGTTTAAAATTTAAAAATGTTAAAATGGGAATAAAAACTGCAACCATTTCATATAGTTACTATGAAATGAAATATAGTTACTATGAAAAAAACCACAGTTAATCAAAATGCAAAGCTGTGGAGCCTGGTCCCAAAGCAAACAACTACGAAACAGTCCTGCACCTAAGGCTGATGGTCATTTTGAAAGAGGGGGTGGAAAGGCCATAAGAGGCAGAGCAGCAGGGTATCCTGTGACTTGGCACCTCTTAGACACGCCAGAAGCTGCGACCATAAAGTCTCACCAACATGGCTGCCTAAGCTTGACTTGAATAAAGATGACATCAATAGATATGTCAACATGGGAGGGGGAAAACTCAAGGAATCTTCAACCCTGAACGAAGTTCTAAGGAATGCTGGGAGTGAGAGAAATAGTCATCATCAGAGAAGGACAGACACATCAATCAGTTGTCTAATACTAAATGGTCAGCCCTGAAAACATACATACAAGTAAACTAAATAGACGGAGAGACTGTATTTATGTGTTTAGGAGCACACACACATGCACACACACATACAATAACTACAATGACAACAACAACTAACGGAAAAGTGGCCGTGGATTTGGAAGAGAGCAAGGAGGTCAGGAGTATGGGAATAAGGAAAAGAAGAAATGATATAATTAGAAAAACACAATACTAAAAAAATTGTAAAGCCTAGAATAATAGCATGTGCTTATAAATGGAGACAAGCAGACCCTTGGGAGGTCTCTGACCTGGACTAGCTACCATATTGAGTTCTGGGCCAATGAGGGACTCTGTCTCCTAAGATAAGGTGGATGGCTCCTTAGAAGTAACACTCAAGACTGGACTCTGCCTCTACATACATGTGTACTTACATGAATATACATCCCACCCCAAACATATAGAAACGTACACAAGAGAGGAAGGAAGGAAGGAAGGAAGGAAGGAAGGAGAAAAGAATAAAGGGGATGTATTCAGACAAAAATCATGTACACCTAATGCTGTCAACTAAGTTACTTTTTTAATTATTTACTTTAATTTTTGTCTTGTTTTGTTTTTTAAAACAGGATCTTTCTACATAGCCATGGTTGTCCTGGAACTAGCTATGTAGACGAGGCTAGCTCGAACACAGAGATTTGCTTTCCTTTGCCTCCTAAGTGCTGGGATTAAAGGTGTGTACCACCACACCTAGCTATTTTCCTTATTGAGATATTATTATAATCCCATCACTTCCTCCTTCCATTTTCTCCCTGCAAACCATCCCATATATCCTTCCTTGATCTTGTTCATATGTGTGACTTCTTTTTTCATTAATTGTTATACATATACATGTGTGTGATACATGCATGCACGTGTGTGTATCGTGTTTGTATTTCTAAATATAACTTGTTTATTCTATATAATGTTACTTGCATTATGCTTTCAGGGATCATTGTGGAAGAGAAGGCAGAACGATTTTAAGAGGCAAAGGAATCAGGAGTTTTCTGTGAGATTGTGTCTCTTAGGAATATCAGAAGCTACTACATCCATAAAGTCTCACCAACATGACTGCCTAAACAGGAACTGACCAAGGACAACAACAATAGCCATGCTAACATGGATAGGGGTGGGGGCAGGAGGCCTACACAAAGAACTACAGGTGCCTGGGGAATGCGGAGAGTGAGAGAGATAGTCTTCTCCAGGGAAGAACACACCAATTGGTTATCCAATACCAAGTGGTAAATTACTTTTAATAAGACGTTATTTCCTTAGTACATGGTATTTACTGGTTCAGAACAGCAATTAATTTCGTATTATTAAGAAAACATTTGTTTAATGAGTGAATGGAAATGTCCATTATAGTTTTAATGCATTACACTACTTCAAAAAGATAACAGGTATTTAAACTAAAATATCTAAAAGAGGCTAATGTAACTAGAACTGATCAGCGTAGAAACGTTCCTGGGCTACCTACTTAAAAACATGAGCTAAGCTAAGCATTTGCCTGTGAACATATCTCTGGAGAGTGTCTTTTATTAAATAGAGTAAGGAATCCATCAGGCCCTGCTATCTAAGAATAATACTGTCCCACACACAAAGAAATCTCACTGACTAAAAAAGCCCCCCAAACACTGTTACTTTAGCTGATGTTAAATTGGTTCTTACTTAGAAAATTTCAAACCATATGGACTCAGAGAAAAAAATTTGCATGGCAGCCTCTGCCCATTCTAGCTGTATGTAGAGCTTAGGTGAGCTAAATGCCTCTCCACAAGCACTGAGTCACTGGTGTGCGGAACTGGATGAAGGAAGTCCCTCTGCCCTTCCAGACCACAGATTCAGCGCTTAAAGGCACCCGCTCCATCTCTTCCAACAGCCTCTCCCAGTGCTGCATTCTCAGATCTTTTGATTATTTTTTCTCTGGGGATGTATATATGTGTATCATTCCTATGTGTGGATACATGAGCATGTGAAAATCAGAGGACAACTTCATCTTTAAGTATCATTCATCACACACTGTTCTTTCTTTCCTTTATTGTTTCATTGTTTCCTTCTTCATCTCTTTCTTTACTTCTTGCTCTGTCTCAGACTCTATCTCTATCTTTCTCTCTCTTTCTTTCTTTCTTTCTTTCTTTCTTTCTTTCTTTCTTTCTTTCTTTCTTTCTTTCTTCCTAAAATAGGCTTAGAAGACACCAATGGACTAAGATGACTTGGTGACTGGTCATTCAGCCCACCTGTCCCCTTATCATCACCTGGATTAGAAGAGAGAACTGTCACAGCAGTCCTTTGGGTCCTGAGGACTGAATCTAGGTCCACATGCCTTAATGCCAGGGTAAGCTCTTTCTTGACTGAGCTGCCTCCCCAGGGCTCTTTGGATCATTTTTCATTACATTGATTTCAACACATTTTTCCTCGTGGTGCTTTCCTTCTGGACTTTCTTCTCCATGATCCTTTTCATGAACCTTCTGCTGCAATTACCCAAAGTGGGCATGCCACTTGGGGACAGATGAACGTAATTCTTAAGATATCACAGTGGTGATCAGTTTTCCATCCCTGTGATAAGATACCTGAGCGAAGCTAACAAGAGAAATGGTTTATCTTGCTCCCTTGTTTCAGTCCACACTTATTGGCTGCAGTGCTGGGCCTGCAGTGAGGCAGAGCATCATAGTGGGAAACATATGGCAGAAAAAAGACAGTCATACCAAGGTAGACAGAAGACAGATGTGGAGGGAGGGATGAAAGTCCAGGAGTGAGACACATCCTTCAAAGGCATGTTCTTAGTGACCTACTTCCTCTAAGAGGAACTCACCTACTAAAATTCCATTCAGCTATGAATTTATCAGTGAGTTAATGGACTCATAATCCAGATTTTTTATTAATAATGCCACCAGCTAGAAGTGAATCCTTCAATCTATTAGTCTCTCGGGACCACTTCCTATCAAACCAAAATGTATTGTTTGTTTGGGGTACAAGATTACTCTTAATATTTTGGTACTCTTATGACTTATACCAACTTTAGCAAAGCCCCTCGACTGCTCCCATTTCTTCCTATTTTTGAGGAGAAATGGAAATATATTTTTCAGCATTCTGCATAAAGAAACAGAGCGATGAGTTTATGTGCATCTGTGCATGTCTTTGTGTGTGTGCCTGTACCTGTGAACATGTGAATGTAGAGACAATGACATACATTGGCTGACAAAATGGGTTGACATGAGTATGGGAAGCTGGAAAACTCAGACTCAAAAAGCCAAAGGCATAGCTATACTCTTAGTCTGAAGTCCTGGATCAAGAATCATTGATGTAAATCTGAATCAGAATACCAGAGGAACCATCAGTGTAAATGCATATGAGTCTAGGGGTGAACGCAGAATAGCCTCTCATCTCAAAGACCATCGAGCACACAGGAAAAACAAAACAAGACAAACAATATGGTGTTTAATCATCATCTGTGCACCCATGGCCCAGTCCCCTTACCTATGAATTAATTGTTGGAGCTGCTTTGCACTAGCCTCACCTTCCACCCTGGAAATCCTCTACTTCTTTTTGTTTCATTTGCACGCACTTTAAGTATTTCCCTGTTCCATTTCTTTCAAAGTGTCCTTATTGCATCAGATTTGAGAGATCTCAGATACTGATTCCCCAGCTCTATTATTAAGCAACCCTCCCAAATTGCCATGCACGGCCTTGTTCTAATATGTTTTCTAATACAAAATACTAAACCACCATGAAGAGCGTCATTGGCAAAGCTTGGTTCCACCCAGCCATTAATTCATTCTCTCTAAGTGTGGCTATTCATTAGCTATTGTCTATTTAACAGTATCATCAGTAAGTGCTGTCTCCACAGCCTGCAGAGCTCCAGAATTAAACCCTGCCAGTCCTTCGTGCAAGACTCCTTCATCTTCACATAGCCTCTTTAGATACATTTAAAAAGAATGGAACCCAGATACTATACCATTTCCCTTACTGACCAGTCTATCAACCTTGTTGAAAAGAAGTTAATCTAGCGTGATCAGCTCACTCTGTGGATTCATCGTGCCTCCCAAGATTTATAATCCATCTGTTTAATGATCTTAAGATCTTTGACCAGTGACAAACATTCAATCTACCTTTTTTAAAATAAATAAATAAATAAATATGTATGCTTCCAAATAAAATCAAAAGTTGATTAACTGATTATTTCCCCTTCTAGAGTAAAACCAGACAGTATATTTAGGTTGCTGATTCTTGGACGAGGGGTAGTGCTGCTCCATGGGTCTGGGAAAGTTGATTTTCTGATTGTTGTTTCAAATTTGATACATAGCTGTTAACTCAATTATCTATATGTTTTCTACCACTCTCCCATTGAAGTAAAAAAATGTTCTCATTTAGTAAATCTGCCTCACTCACCCATCTGCAGAGGATGACTCTAAGTAATCTTGATGTTCTTCTTTGCAAAATCCACAGCTTGGGAGTTTTCCTTTGGGACAGAATACAAAGCACTTGTCTGTAGACTCTTTTAAGGTTGGTCTTCCTACTCTGCAATCCGTGATAAACTTAACCCTCATTAACATTCCTGAGTATAAGTCAGATTTGTCCAGATGGTAGGATTTTGAAAGACAGACTGAACCAATGAATTAAAAATCAAGGTTTTACAAATACAAAATTTCTTCCATCAAGAGGTTTCTGAAACTGTTACAAACCAAAATATACAGTGCAAGAAGAAACTTCAGAATGTACTGTGACTCAGATGCAATTTACTGTTTGGTGTCCTTTGGCTAGAGTTCTTGGTTGCAATTCTCTTCTTGCTTTAGAACTCATCTTAATACATCCGCTGTACCCCTTCCTCTTGATTGGTTAAAGGTTCTTGGCATCCTGGTCCAATTCTTTTATCATCTAGATTATTTTCCAGCTCAGAGTGTGTGCTCCTTTAAGTTAGATTCTGGTTGCCTTGACTGTTTTCCTCAAAGATTTTTACCTTCTACTAGGAAGGCAAAGCTTACCACCACCCCCACCCCACCATGACCCACCACCACCCACCCTTACCACCAAACCCTAAATCAGGAAACTCAATACCTCCCACTCCCAGCCAATAGCCAGTGAACTCCAACGTCTGCCCTACTGCCCCATGTGCGTGGTTTCCATATTTAGAAATCCATCTCCTGTTCTATGCCTTTACAAATGAGTTGGCAAAAACCACATCAGTTCAAATAAAAAATGAGAATTACAATAAATTCAACTGCAATCTAATCTCAGCCCATCTGATCCATCTCGATACATTATAGGAGGACCGACAGGGTGATGATTCAGTATGGCCATATTGACTAAATGCCAAGTCTCAGGAATGAATCCCTGCTCTATTCCCCACATCTCTGGCCAAACATTTCTTCTCTCTGAGGCTCGGTTTTGCCATTTACATAAATAGATACTTTGGCCAGAAGGTCCCCAAGGTTCTCATCACCTCTCAAATTCTCTGGATCTGTGAATCTACTGTAAAGTTATCCATGGTTATTTCATAATGTTTGCGTGTCATAGCCCAACCAGCTACCAGCAGTAGGAAGATGGAATCACAAGTTTGGAGGCGGCGAAACAATGGTAGCTTATGTAGTAGGTAAAGGAACCAAACTGGTTTTCTTTTGTTCTCTTCATTTTTCTTGAATAGTCTTTTAGTCATGCTTTAATGTTCTATGGCACACTACTCTGGCATGAATGGAATAAGGAGTACTGGAAATATCATGGCAATTCCAGTCTTTGGTTGATCCAACTCAAATTTGCTAATGCAAGTGCCTTAGCTAATCATCTTAACTGCTGGTGTTGGTCCAAACCAAACCTCTGAGCTGTTTTCCTTGAATACTTCATTTAAAAAGAAAGGAGACTTCCTTTTTCTTTCTACCTCTAAAGATCTTGGAACTTTGGGGTAAAACCAACCCACAGATACAAATACTATTTCACATCTAATACATGTATGTAATGCATGTGCCAGCAACCATTGAAACTTAAACATGAGAGCATGCTCCTTCTAAAACACTAGGAGGTCAGTGTCTAAAATGTAAGAATGTCTATTGGAAAACCTCTCTAACGACAAGGTTTCTAAGAGCCTGTTGCTCTGATCCAATGAAGGCTTTGGCTGCAGTGGCCCATCACATGGTTTCAGTCTGATTTCAACAGAGTTGTCTTTATGTATATGCTGTGTTTAAACAGTGGAGATAGTTTGGCAGAGTACGATTTAAAGAATTTAATTGCTATGTATATTTAAATGCTAGCAACCTTGGCTATTTTTTTTCAAAACTACGCAATATATTTATGAGGCCATGAAAGAGTAGAGGTCTGTGGGCTTGAAAACCAGAGGATGAAGAAACAAAACTAGGGTAGAGCCTTGGTGAGGCAAAAAATGTTTTAGAATTCTCAATTGCATTTTGCTCTGAAAACACCAGTTAGAGTTCCAGAATATGATGTAACTGAAATGGTTAAACAATATGCTGATTTTATCCCTATTTATACACTCTTTCTGAAGTATGTTATTTGCAAGGTTGATGTGTAATAGGAATTGTAAAGATGTGGCATAACTTTATCTTTTAAACTCTAATTGTCTAAAGAGGAGATATAAAAAGCTATGTACATGGATAAAATCTATCATTTCACATTGATTATTAAAATGATTTATTAAGAAAGGAGCACTCAAAGGTACATATTAAGATGTAAGGGAACAGAATCTTAAGAAGACAGAAAAGTGCCAGGCGGTGGTGGCACACGCCTTTAATCCCAGCACTTGGGAGGCAGAGGCAGGAGGATTTCTGAGTTCAAGACCAGCCTGGTCTACAGAGTGAGTTCCAGGACAGCCAGGGCTACACAGAGAAACCCTGCCTCAAAAAACCAAAAAAAAAAAAAAAAAGCAAACATGCAGAAAATATGGAGAGACTTGATAGAAAGAAGGAAGGGGTTCAGTGGGAGAGGGATAAGGGGGATAATGGGGTCAAAAATACTAAATAGATTATATATTTATATATATTATGTATATAATCAATTATATATAGTAAATATATATTATATATATATAGTCAAAAATTCATTTTAGACTATGTATGTAAGGACATGCAAAGCTATTTTAAGGAATGACTGAATCATCGTGGTTCGGTGACAAGGAAGAAGAGCGGGAAGGTTTTGGGGAAGGGTGAGTAGGCTGAGCCAACTTATGAATGGCTTTAAATCTCGCAACAGCAAGTCTAGACTTTATGTACTAGAAACTAGAAGTCCATAGTGATTTTGAGTAGAAAATGACAAGAACCGAATGTAGCTTTCTGAAGACTAAACTCAAGGAAAAACAATGAACCGAGGAGAGCAAAAGAGCCTGGCTAATGGTGACCAGAGACAGGATAGTCTCTCTGTCTCTCTCTCTGTCTCTGTGTCTCTCTCTCTCTCTCTCTCTCTCTCTCTCTCTCTCTCTCTCTCTCTGATAAGTGTGTCCATGGAGTTCACAGTCTCATCTCCTTGGATGGAAATTAATAACTATCATACCTTGTTTGAACAAATGAGGCACTGCACGTGTGAAATGAGAAAATAGAATTTGTAGGAGATTCTAGAATTTTTAAACCAAAATGGCAGAAACAACGTAGAGTCTACTAAGGGGCAGCGAGTATGTGAGGGATAACAAATTCACTTCTAAACATTCAAGGAGCTAGAAAAACTTCTTCTACTGACCTAGAAGTGATCTCTCTTTTCAAACTTTGCCTTGAAACCTGAATTAATGAAAGCCAGTTCCACTTCCTACAGCTTCTTTATAAACTCATTCTTAATTCTGAACAAGAAGGAAGTACACACACACTTCCTGTCTTCCTTGTCTAATCACCAGTGGAGATGATTACCCAGCACCCACCTGTTCACTTCTAGTACCTTATCCACATTGCTGGCCATCATAAAAACAAGCCACAAAAGGAGTCCAGGAAGCCTATAGCAGCTAGGCGTCTACAAGGCTCTAAGTGACAGCCTGTGAATAACCAACCATTGGAGAAAATGCACCCAGTCTGCACTGAGAAACATTTAGCATCAGGACCAGGAAGGGACTTTCTATTATCATCAATGATGGGGATAAATGGCTCCCCAAGGAAATGGTGTGTTCCCTTAATAGCACTCAAATTATCCAGGTTAGTTTGATCAGGCAGAGCAGAGTAGAGGTACAAATTACTGAAATGATGACAAAGGCAAAGTTTTCGTAGAAAAGTTTGGGTGAGGGGAAATTAAGTATTAGCTTTTGTTAATAGTAAGGAAGGGACTTGGAGCTTGAATATACATTTATTTATACTTTTGCAATACTCGATTTCCTGAAGAGTAGAAATAGGAGGATAATTTTATTTAAAAAAAAAATCGAGCCCTGAGACTGGGGAGATGACTCAGTAATAAAAGATTGCAGTGCAGAAGCATGGGGGCCTGAGTTCAGATCCTGAGACCCCACGTAACAAGCTGGTATGATATGGTGGTACACACCTGCAATCTAGTGCTGGGCAGGCAGAGCCATGAGCTCACTGGCCAGTTCATCTTGCCTAGACAATGACCTGAAGCTTCTTGTGAAAGATCCTACTTCAAAAAAGCAAGATGTAAAGTATTACAGGAAAACAGCTGATAGCAACCTCTAGCCTCCACACACATACCCAGGGTACCAAAGAGTCAAACTGCAGCTCCTCTACGTTATCTACCTAGTTTGCCCCAATAACCATCTTTGAAGCAGAGTTCTTAGTGCATACATCTGTAAAACAAGAATGTTAGGACAAACCCAGTTGGCGGTTTAGTGAAAGATCCTGCCTCAAAAATCAGGTATGAAGTAAGGGAGGAAACACAGGCACAGTGAGGACCACCACCCCCACAACCCCCTTGTCTTTCTGACTGACTTTCTTTTGAAAACATGGTCCTGGAGGCTGCAATCACTATGTTATTTGGAGTTGGTGGAATAAAAAAATGCATACATAAGCAAATTGCAACTCAAGCACACACTTCATGTTTGGTCCCCATGAATACAGTTCTCCTGTCTTCTCCGAACAAAGCAGACAGGAAGAGGATGAACACACTCTGCTCTCACAGGCTGTTGCCCAGAAGTGATTCCAGAATAATCACAAGGGTCCTGGAAGACAACTGCTGCTATGGTTTGAAGAGGAACGTGTTTGAATGATTGGGCCATAGGGGGTGGCACTATTAGCAGGTGTGGTCTTGTTGCAGGAAGTACGACAGTGTGGAGGCAGGCTTTGAGGTCTCCTATGATCAAGCTATGCCCAGTGTGGCACATGGTCTCCTGCTGCTGCCTAAGAATCAAGATGTAGAGCTCTCACCTCCTTCTCCAGCACCACGTCTGCCTGCATGCTGCCATGCTTCCAGCCATGACGATAATGGACTAAACTTCTGAAACTTTAAACCAGCCCTAATTAATGTAAGAGTTTCCACGGTCACGATGTCTCTTTACAGAAACGGAGCCCTAACTGAGACAAATGGAATCCATACTTTCCTTGGCCTTCTAATGACATCTGAGGAGGGTTTTTCTTCAGCTTTGATGGGAGACTTGTTTAACGATATTTGGAGCCTCTTCAAATTAATGAAACTTACTATCAGGAACATCAAAATGAAAAAGCTGCCCATTCGGTCCACACTCTCAACATGAACAAGGACACTAGTAACTGCTCATATATCCACGTTTCTAGGATGATCAGAGCATTCCCATAGACAAAGTCTGCCACACTCTCCAACACGTGAATTCTCTGTTGATGTTATTTTCCTTTACACAAGTGGAAACTGAGGCCCAGAGAAAGTTAGTGTTTGAACTGAAGCTTCACAGCACCTATGAGGCCCATGAGTGGAGAAAGAATAGAACAAGTCCTTCCTTGTCTCTATCAATAGCTCCAGTGTGAGGAGAATCAGAGAAGCCCAACTTCAAGCTGGAGCTGCCAGTAAAACAGTTTCTAATTCTAGAAATATTAAATAACTGATAATGACAAGACCTTGTTAAAGAACTGTGTTGGGGAGGGGTGGCAAGACACTGCTAAAAATAACACACATTCTTCCAGCTGAAGGTACTAGGTTAACATATGGATTCACAGCCCTAATGTAGGCTCTCAGTGACAACACCCGCATTGCTACCACATGTGGCAAGGCCAAGGCTCCGTATGTTCTGGAAGACATCCAGTAAGGGGGTTCTCAGCACCCTTAAAACATCAGAGAAGATGGGGCACAGAGAAATCAAAGAGAACTAGAAGATAATCCTTGTTCTCAGGGGGTTTGAAGTCAAGCCATCATCCTGAAGGAGATTCCTGGGCATCTAGTCTTTAATACATTAGACCTAAGTGTTGAGAAGCCGCTCACACACTGCCTGGGAACATCTGAAATCCCAGCAGCTGGTCTCCTGTGAAATACAAAGCTAAATCAAGTCGCAGGATGCACTCTGAAGAGAAGAATAGAAACTCTAACCAGCCCCTGGAAGGTGGACAGAGCCCCTGACAGCTCCCCCATCCCTCCCAGTGCCTCAGATGTGCACCTCCAAGGCTTGGCTACCTCAAGGATCATTAAATGCTTTTAGCAAAGCTGTCTCAGAGGAGCAACCGGCTCTGAAAGCCAAATTGAAAGAGGTCCATCTGATCATGTAATTGGAAAAAAAGTCGGATCTGTGCCACGATCACACATTAGAGGCATTTGGAGATGAAAGAAAGGAAGGGGGCAGTCTCATAATTAGCAGGGGGCTGGGAGTGTGGAGAAGTGATTCTTCTGGAAGCTACACTGGGATACTGGGATTCAGTTACCAAATGCCACCACATACCACCAATCACACACACACACACACACACACACTCACTCACTCATTTACTCACTGTGGGGGAGGGGTGGTACTAAACAGGGTGTTTTTGCTGAGTTGTTGAGCACATCTTGCCTGAATCTCATCTGTAATTCTTTATGTCTCTTTACCCCTAACAGTACAGTGGTTCTCAACAGAGGGTGATTTTGCCTCTGTTTGGCAAAGTTTAGAGACAGTTTTTTTTTTTCTACTGGCATCTAATAGATGGAGACCAGGAAAGCTGTTGAGCAGGCTGTAGTGTAAGACAGACCCTTAAAACAAGAAAAAAAATTATTTGGTCAATTGTACTACAAATAGAAAAAAAAAATCCTGCCATAAAACAAACATGGAAGCTCATGCCTATAATCTCTATTCTAAGAAAGTTGAAGCAGAAGAATCATCATGAGTTTAAGACCAGTTGGAGATACATAGTGTGTTCTAGAAAGAAAGGAAGGAAAAGAGGGAGAGAGGGAGGGAGGGAGGGAGTAGGGAGAAAGGGAAGAAAGAAAGAAAGAAAGAAAGAAAGAAAGAAAGAAAGAAAGAAAGAGGAAGGAAGCCTTGCTTTAAGTACTAATTTTTTCAACCATTCATCCTTGATAAACTTTTTTTTATACCCTCACAGAAAATGCTTTTTCCCTTCAGAAAAACAAACAAAAAGCATTAGTTTCTATGATCATTGTAGAGATGATAATAAAAAAAAAGCCCCAGCAATTAAGATGTCCCTATGGTATGCATTCATTCCTACACAAGGGCATCTAAACAGAGAACTTAGTGAGGAAGGAGAGACTTTGACAACACTGTCAAAGTCACATAACTTGACTCCCTTGGAGTCCTGTGTCTGAGCTGATAGAAGCCCTTGCCACACACTTCCCTGGGACCACGCATCTGGAAATAACTCAGAAAAGCCATACCTGAGGTTGCATAATTCCCTTTTTGCTGAGAACAGGTGGGACCACACTACTACTCACAAAAATGGATCATGTGCCTTTGGTGGCTCCCCATGCCACAGAACTGCACTCCATAGTGCTCGGCCTAGCTTCTACTAGCTGGGCTTCCATGGCATCTTCTGGACCTTCTAACCATGTCTTTTCTACTTTTTCATACTTTAAGGACAGGATTTTTCTCTGCTTATGAGACCCCCCACTCTCCTCTCCTCTCTCAGCTATCTTCTAAGACATCGAACAAGTCAATAATTAAAAACAAAAACAAAAAATGTGTTCTTTCCTGGTAGCTATCCTTGCCCAACACCAAAGTCCAGCAATCCTCAGAAGACGCCCACAGAAATCTGTCCCTCACTGCACAGAACCCTTTGTTTAAGTCCATTGTACAGTTGATCTGGCCACTTTGAACAATCTGTTTCCTGTAAGTCTTTGTAGGCACTTGATCTATATCCTCCCTCAAGACTAACAAGCTTTCAACAACTGCGTAAGAAAGGGACGAAGAAAAATACAGAGCAAAGAGGAAAGAGCAGAGTGAGAAGAAAAGAGTGGAAACAAACTGGGGAGGAGGAGAGAAAGAAAGAAAGGGCAGGAAGGGATCAGATTCCAAGGGAGTAAAGGCAAGATCGGAGGGAAGGGAGAACGAGAAGAAGACAAAGGGGAAAGACAGGAACTCTATTGTTGTCTCTTGCTCAGAAAAGATCTTTCTATTTCTCATCCATCAGCACTGCCCCAACTCCATTCCAGAACCACAGGTCTCCTTCATCTCTTTTGTAATACCACATTTGTAAGTTTCAGACACTCATGACTCATTATTTACTGCAAATCAGAATCCCCAAAAACAAAATCCAAAATGCTCACATGATGTCACAAGTGGAAAATTTCACACCAGGAAATTTGTTTCGCATACAAAATTATTAAAGGTGTTGTATGTAATTGCCTTTAAGCTTTGTGTGTAAGGTGTAGACCAAATGAATGAGTTCTTGAAGCAGGGTCTCTGTGTCGTGTCGAGGACTGTCTCCAAACTCAATATGTAGCTGAGGATGACCATGGTGGTTTAAATAGGAATGGCCCTCATAGACTCAGTATTTGAATGCTTGGCCCACATGAAGTAGCACTATTAGGAGATGTGACTTTATCGGAGCAGGTGTGGCCTTGTTAGAAGAAATATGGAACTAGAAAGTGTGTAACTTATTGGAGTAGGTGTGGCCTTGTTAGAAGAAGTGTGTAACTAGGAAGTGTGTTAGGGGAAGTGTGCAGCCTAGTATGGTTCAGTCTCTTTCCTGTTGCTTTTGGATCAAGATATAGAACTCTCAGCTCCTTCTCCAGTACCATGCCTGGATGCCACCATGTCTCCCGCCATGATGACAATGGACTAAACCTCTGAACTGTAAGCAAGCCCCAATTAAATGTCTTCCTTTTTTAGAGTTGCCTTGGTCGTGATGTCTCGCCACAGCAATAAAACTCTAATCAATGACCTTGAATTTTGATCCTCTGTTGCCTTCACCTCCCAAGCTATTTCAGGTGTGTGTCACCTCAGCTTCTTGATGCCATGTTGGAGACAAAGGCAAGGTTCCAAGCTTCACTGACCATCATTCTACCAGCTGAGCTATACCCTCAGCCGCACAAGATTAAACTTCTTATTTATACTTGGGTTCTACCAGCAAGATATCTCACTAAACATATGCAAATATTCCAAAATCAAAAAAAAAATATCTTGAACATTTTTTGTGTTCCAAAATTTTGGTATTTTTTTTTACTTTTATTTTTGAGGAAATAATGCATGAATACTATATTTCCATCATTTCCACCCCACAGTCTTCATTTTCCCACCCCTATGTCTCCTCTCCTCAATTCACAATTTCTTCTTTGTTAATTATTATTGTTACATACATACAAATGTAAATATAAAATAATAGGATATATATACATACATGTACATATGTATATACAACCTAATAAGTTATATTTACATATGTATGTATGTAACAATCAGGGAGGTCATCCCTAAAGAAGACTAATTCTACCCCTCAGCAACCATTAACTGCCTGTAGCTCATATTCTAGGGGTGGGGCCTTGTGAGAGTCACACACACACACACACACACACACACACACACACACACACACACACACACATTCTTAGGCTTTCTGATTTCAAAAAAGAGATCCTCGCCCTGTGTTACACTGACCGTAAGGTCAGCCTCTCTGTGCTCCCACTCACTGTCTCAGCTCCTGTCTGTGATGCCTGCCAAACTTACTTGATAATGCATGGGACAGTGGATGGAACCACTGATTTCCAGAAGATTGGCACCAGTTAGTTCTACAATAAGGAGTCAACCCTCTGGTTCTTTCAGAAGGCAGCCCAAGAGCTTGGACTAGGTCTTCTCGCTTCCGTCTAAATTCGCTCTGCTTCTGAGGAGAACCGCTGCAGAGCATCTGAGACAGAGGCATCTACATTCTCACTTTAAAAATCAGTCCCAGGAGCAATTTATTACAGGCAAGTGCCCTGGATCCAAGAAGTACCTTGAAGTCAGGAGATGATTAATTTGATATAACTGAGGAGCTGCAAACATCTGCTCCCCGTTGACATCTGCCTCTCATTAAGTTCCAGCCCTCTGTCTTATGGGGTAGGGGGATGTGTGTTGATCTGGTAACTCTAATTATACGGTAAGCCCTGTGCTCAAGGCCCTTGTGCCAGCCACCTGGTGAGGGCTCAATACAAACTTGTTCTATTGCACTGTATCCTGGGTCCTCCCGGAGCACTCTGTAAGTCCTCCATCACTCCTAAATAGTAAGACTCAGAAATACTAATGAGGCCGGCAGACATCCTGTCATCCTGGAGTTCTGGTTATGGCTAAGTCTGAATAAAAGCCTGGGTTGATGCACATAAACAAATCAGTTCTGTGAAAAACTGTTTGGAAATGACCTTTAACTGATTTTTTTTTCTACCCAACGATCCTTTTCCCCAGTGATTTTGGTATCGCCATCACTATCACATCTCCAATACCACTCTGTGTTCTTAGTTGTCACATTCTGGTTGCCGTGGTAGAATATACGACAAAAGCCATTTCAGGAAAGAAGGGTTTATTTGATCCCATGGTTTGAGTGTACAGTATCACGTCAGGGACAGCATGGCAGGGACTCTCTGACAGCAGGAGACTGAGGCAGCTGGTCACATTGCACCCACACTCAGGAAGCAGAGAATTATGGAGGTTGCTTGTCAGCTGCCTTGGTCCTCTGGAAGCAGTCCAAGAACCAGCCCAGGGAATGTGCTGCCCACATTTCAGGTAAGTCTTCCCATGTCAATTAAGCTAATGAAGATAATCCCTCAAAGACATGCCAGAAAGCTTGTCTCTTCAGTGATTCTGAACATTGTCAAGTTGACAGTTAATATTCCCATGAAGCAGTCATTCATGAACTTCAGAAGGCCAAGAACTCAAGCCTAGAGCAAGCCTACCCTCAGGCCAATACATTCTTCCAACAGGTCTGCTTTCCGTCACTAGAGGTGAAGAACTGCTCAGTGTCACCCGAGGTGTCCACCTTGGTGTCTCAGCTTGTCCAACAGGCCTGAAGCCCAGGGACTAGATTCTACCATCTGGATTCAACATCACATCCAAAAAGCATCTACTCAGATCAAATACAGAAGTCTCCTAGGACCAAAGAGACATTGAGAATCCACTTCACCACCACCCAGCCCAGATTTCAAAACTCACAGATACTTCAAGTTCCTTATGAAGCATTATATAATTTTAGCATATGATCTGTACATATCCTTTCAAATGTTCTGTATTGTTAATTATCACATAACAGACTATATGTATAAGGTACAATGTGATGTTTTCATATATGTACAAAATGGGTAATTATAAGATCAGATTTGGGGGCTGGGAAAATGGCTCAGGGGATCACCTGATTGCAGTCTAAGCTTAAGGATCTGAGTTCAGATTCCACATAAAGCCAGGCACGGTAGTGAGCACCTGTAATCCCTGTGTTTCTATAGTGAGATCGAAGGCAGAAAGAGAAATATCTCCTAAAGCTCACTGGGCAGCTAGCCTGCCTTACATAAGACCCTGTCTCAAATGAGGTAGAAGGTGAGGACCCATCATCCAAGATTGTCCTCATGTTAAACCAAAATTTTAAAAAAAAAAAATTAGTTTTAAATCTATCCATTCCCTCAAATGTTTATCACTTCTTTGACATAAAAATATTGCAAATCCTCTCTCTAGTTAATTTGCAACATTATATCATTAACTATGGTCACCCTAATGTTCAGAGGAACACCAGAAATTATTTTTCCAGGATAATTGTGATTTTATACCTGCCAACTAACTCTCTCCAGCCCTCCAACCCCTCACCCCACTGTCATCTAGTGACCATTATTTTACTCCCTACTTCTATGAAATCTTTTCTTAAGACTGTTTTCTAGATTTCTCAGATGAGTGAGATCATGTGATGTATCTTTCTCTACAACTAGATCGTTTCATCCATGTTCATTCAAATTGTTGGAAATTATAAGATTTCATCCTTTTAATGGCCACATAGTATTGCATTGTGTGTATTGTGTATATGCAGTATGTATTGTTTCTCCTTGTGCGTGCATGCATGTGTGTGTGTGTGTGTGTGTGTGTGTGTGCGTGTGATATTTATCCATGCACTTATTGATGGACAAACAAGTTGATACTATATACTGGCTACTAAAAATAATGTTACAGTAAATATCTTCTATATGCTTTAAGTAATTTCTTAATTACTTATAATGTCAAAAACTGTATAAGGACAATGTGAACAGTTGTCATACTGTACTATTTGGCGAATGAACTCAACTAAACAGTCCATAAGTCTGCTTGTAACAGTCAATGTTTTTCAAGCAGTTTCCACCTGTAGTTGGGTAAGTCTAACCCTCTAGACCATGTAGGGAAAAGAGTCTGTAAGAATAGAGGGTCTGGAGGGATACAGGGTCTGGAGGAATAGAGGGTCTTCAAGGATACAGGGTTTGAAGGGATATAGGGTCTGGAGGGATAGAGGGTCTAGAGGGATAGAGGGTCTGCAGGGATAGATAGTCTGGAGGGATAGAGGATTATTGTGAATGTAAACCTTTCCTAAAAACATGAATAAGAAAACATAAGAGAGCCATGCTTCCAAAACCTGTCCTTTCCCATCCTTTTCTCTCACTTGCTCATGCATGTCTCTACTATCCCAGACTCTCTCTCCTCCCCAACCTAAGCTTTTGCCCCCAGATAACCCTCAAGTCCATACTCAGGTTCCTTCACACACACCCCTCCCTGGCTAAGTTCTCCATGTCTGATCATTTCAGCATCCATCCCAGGCTTCTTAGGATTTCCTGTAAGAACTCAGGATCTAACCCAACATCTTTGCTATGAATTAACTGTCACCACGGAAAGTCTCAAAAAGAAAAACATTTTTTTATTTTAGTTTTAATTATTTTTTTATTAATGACTGGGGATTCACATCATGCACCACTGTGATTGGGCTGGCCTCACAGTCTTCCCCTATCTGTGCACTTTCCCCCATAATGTACCCTTCCATTTTGTGTTGTCCTTAAAGGCACTAGAGCATGGTCAAATTCCTAGTAGCCACCCCCCAGGGGGCCATCAACTCCTGCAGTAGCTGGAGAGGGGTACAGGGACAGCTTGCCCATGAGGGGTGGAATAATTGGGACTGGCTTAGAGTTTCAGAGGTTTAGTTCATTATCATCATGGCAGGAAGCACACAGCGTGCAGACAGACATGGTGTGGGACAAAGAGTCTAGAGTTCTACATCTTGATGAACAGTGACAAAAAGTGAACTGATATACTTCCTCCAACAAGACCACACCTACTTCAACAAAGCCATACCTCCTAATAGTACTACTCCCTATGGGCCTATGGAGGCCATTTTATACAAATCACCACAACCAATCAGCAAAAGGCACTTCCTAGCTAGACCATAAAGTCTGTGTGTGTAGTGGGGGTAGGGATTTGGTAAAGTTTGCCTCATTCCAGCACATTTCCACAAATCCTCTGAATGGAAAGGTCTGTGCCAAAACTGACTCTGACCCAGAAATGACCCCCATACAATAGCAAAGCCAGAACAAAAGTGTTCTCACCCTTGAGGTATCCAATGATAGTTTCTTCTATTGCTGAGCTCCTCTGTTTCATCTTATAGCTTAGGGCATTGGTATTTTATTGCGACTTTTGGAAAGTGGGTCTCAAGATCACCTGTCAAACTCTAAGGTGTCTTTTAACGTTCACCTGAAGGTCACAGTGGGCAATGTCTTTCCCCCCTTTCTTTCTATTATTGGTTATCTTCTATCACTGTATTATCTTTATGACACAATAGCAACCACCACTAGTGACATACCACAATGGACATCAATGGGTTATCTCCTTCCTTGTAAATACTTTTTCTCTTACCAAGTTGATAGGTACCTTGAAAACAGGGAAATCTCTCATTTATCCTCAAACTTAGCTAAGTACTTAGCCAGAAGAGACCCTCCGAAAATCTGCACATAATTTGCTACATTGTACCATGTGAAGTATCCAGATTTGTGCCTTATTCAAAAAGTGTATTTGGGATGGAGGCCTTAGCTCAGTTGGTAGTGCTTGCCTAACAAGCATACAGCCCTGGGCTCAATCGCTAGCCTTGTAATACCATGTGTGGTGGTGGACACGTGTTAATCTCAACTCTGATGAGGTAGAAACAAAACAATGAGAAGTTCAAGGTCATCCTCAGGTATGCATTGACTCTGAGACCAAACTGGATGGCATACCTGAGACATCATCTCAAAAGTGTCTGTGTGTCTGTCTGTTGGTCTGTCTGTGTGTATGTGTACATACATAATTAAATTGAATATTTAGTAAACAACCAAACTGAGTTCCCCTTTTGATAAAAATTTATCTGCATGGAAGTCTAACAATGTTTTGAAAGTTCAAAGATAGCAAAGGGGAAACAATGCATCGGAAATAAACTGGCTGAGCCCATTTGCCCGTTTCTTTCCCTGTGGATACAACGCCAAGCTTGAAGCTTGGAGCTTTGTCTAGGGAAATAACACTCTGAGGCAAAAGATAATAGGCTGAGTGTAGGTCCTTCTTCTGTGACCTGCAAGACTGCAAGACCTTTCATTCTCTATTAGAATATTCTATTATACTGGGCTCAGGCGGCTCTTTCAGTTAATGGTGACAGGAAATGTGACTCCAGGGCCACATATCCACAAATACTGGTGGCCTAGAAGCTGGAATACACTGATAGGCTTGGCAAACCCTGCCTAGGCTGCTCTTTGTCAAGGTGGAGAGAAAATACAGTGATGACGGACAATCACTCTCACAGGCCCCTCAGTCGCTCTCCAGGAGAACCGGATTGCTCCCGAGGCACCATAACCTATCCCCAACCCACAGAAATGGGCCCACGGATGGGAACATCCTTGGTATAAAAGAAGTCTTCACACTAAAATTCATTAATTCTTTTGAAATTCAACCCTTCTCCTCCTGTAGAATGGAGACTTGGGCAAAAGAGAATGTATTTTCTTTAGCAGAACTTCGGAGGCAAAAGTTCACAGTAGCAGCATCCTGGAGGAAGCGGATGACTGGGCACGCCCCCAGCTCTAGCCCCGCGGTGAGTGAAGAACCCATTCCCTTTGACAAAGATTGGTTCTGAGGGTATGTGGGCATAAATCAAGCCAGTGAGACTTGAAAGCCGATTTTGCCAGAAGATTGTGGGAAAGGTTTCAGTTTGCAAAGGGAAGGAAAGAGAGGTGGCGGAGGGAAGGAGATACACTGGTACCCTCCTTCCTCCAGACTTGGTCATGATTTGCTGTGTTATCCACAATGTGACCATTTTGCCATCCAGAGAACTCAGCGGCTGGGCAGTGGTGGCGCACGCCTTTAATCCCAGCACTTGGGAGGCAGAGGCAGGAGGATTTCTGAGTTCGAGGCCAGCCTGGTCTACAAAGTGTGTTCCAGGACAGCCAGAGCTACACAGAGAAACCCTGTCTCGAAAAACCAAAAAGAGAGAGAGAGAGAGAGAGAAGTGGAAGCAAGCATGGAGGAGGGAGAGCTGAGGATGTGTAGCTCAGTTGGTAGCCTAGCATATGACTCCAAGTTCAGAACTCTGCCATCGGACTGCGGGATCACAGATCATGAAGCCTCTTCCCTCTGGATTACTTATAACATGGAGTAAGACTTTTAAGCCACTAAAACTAGTTCTCTTCTGATCTTTGAGGTCAAAACATTTACATGTTAGTGTTTGGCTTCAGACCCTGGGACAAGGGACTGGGTGCATGCATTATTTACCAAAGCAGACCTGGCCTCCAGGTTCTCCCAGCATCCCTCAGTCCTTCCACTCCATACCCTGACCCCAACCCTCAACTTTCCAGCCCAGGAGCTGGGCAGCCCTTCCCCCAGATGCTTTTCCCTATATAATCCAGACATTTTGGTCTCTCTTCTCTCTCCTTCTCTCTCTCCTTCTCTCCCTCTCTCTGTGCATGCTCTTTCAATCTTTCTCTTTCCCCTCCCCTCATTCTCCCTCCTTGTGGCAATAAACCTGCCTTTATATATATTTTAATCTGGCTTGAATTGTCTCATTTCACCAGCAGAGAAATGACTTATCAGTTTGGGTTTAATCTGTTGAGACTTTCTGAAGATTTTTTTAAGTATAACTCTCATATATGGCGAATCATAACAAACAGGTTTCCAGCTCTCTCTTACATTCCTGGCCCTATAACCTTGCTGTGCACAGTGTCGCTGGTCTTTATCTTCAGCTGAGTGACTCAGTAATTTAGTGGTTAGGTTTACTCAAATAGTGATTCTATTTATACCCTTAATTCCATGCCTAAATCACATGTCACCCCCTTCTCTCCTTCTTTAGACTTACAGACGCTCAATTGATAATCCCAATACCAGAAAGGAAAGTGGATTTAGACACTATACAGACAGATCAAAACCATGTGATGTTCTCTAGATCATTACCTTCCATTTATCATGTTCCTACTTACAGTCAGCACTTAGTTAGGCTCCCAGTGAATGAAAGGGAGATGAAGTGAACTGGAATTGCAAATGACCTCTAAGTGGCCTTCAAGCCCTGAAGGGCCATCCATCCTTCAAATAATTCTCTTTTATTGCTATAGAATCTATCAACTTGTTTATTGAACTTATTCAGCACTTGCAAAGCAGTTAATCTGTGCATGCACCATGCTAAGGATTCAGGGCACAAAAATGAATTAATTTTTATTCATTCAACATGCTTTATACCAGACAAACCACCAAGAATTAAGTTGTGATAGAAAAATACTGGGAGCCTGTTCATAGGTACAATCATAGAGAAGGAGCCTGCTGGATAGATATGGATATTTACAATATATTCACACAAATACTACATGAAAGAGAGGATTCAGGCAAGAGAGAACTCTTCCAGTAAAAAGAACTACAGCACGGTAGCACACAAAGAGACCTGGAAAGACAGCAGTTAAGTAGCTCTCAGAAAGTGGGGAAGAAGGAAAGAAAGGAAATATATCCAGGGTTTCATGGGGAGGTCAGTCTCAGAAAGAATGGAACGAGGCATACTTTCTTAGGGACATTGTACATCATCTGCAAGTGAGACCTGAAGAGATATAAATGTGATATGTGAGAAGAAAAATTGAACTGGAGGAATGAATGAGGATTTCACAGCATGGGGGTGGATTTGAAGACATGAGAATTGATAGGAAGGAACGCAAGAGGAGCCCAGGCAGAGGTACTTAATGAGTGTCATTGCTTAGAAGGCTTCAACCAAGAGCACCGGTGGGAGGGAGCTTGCACACAGTTGGGTATTTGAGAGAGACATCAGACCAGCACAACAGGAGTCCGAGCAAGATGCTAAATCAGCCTGCACTGAGAATAGACCTTCATAACAATCATAATATAATCATATTAAATGTGTGATGGGTTTTGTATGACTTAAATTTGGGGAGAAATTAATAAAATATTGAGTTAAGTGATTGCTTTTGAATGCCTATGTGTTCTCTTGATGACAACGTCCAAACAAGAGGTTTTATTTTTTAAGATGTATAAGCGAGGCATAGTAGTGCATGTCTTTATTCCCTGCACTAGGAAGGCAGAGGCAAGCAGATCTCTGTAAGTCCAAAGTCAGCCTAAACTACAAAGTGAGCTCCAAGCTATCCCAGTCTACAGAGTGAGACCCAGTCTTGAAGCAAACCAATTAAGATGTTAAAATTTCAAAAATAGTTATGAATATATACCAGGAAGTTGTACTTGTCCTCATTTCAATGAAATCACTAATCATGTCATTACAACCAAGAGACTTATCTATTGATTCTTTTCTGTGGCAGGACCAAAATGGAAAATGGAAGCAGGGGGAGCAGGAGATGCCAACAAGATTGCTTGAACAATGCTCCAATTCAGAAATGGATCCTTAATTTCAGACACAGCATTCAAGCGTTGTAAGGAATAGAAATTACTACACGATACTTTACCTTCCTTTTGTCTTAATGTAGCATCTAGATTCAAGAGCAATATAAAGAGTCAGAATCATATTTCACACCCATTACAGCTGAGCCTGCACAGACACAAGTCTAATAGCGACAGAAATTGTTTAAAATTGCGAACATTGTCCCTATTTCTATAACCTCCTATTGTGGAAAGCACATTAATTCTCAAGCATCTCTAAGAGTATGAACTCAAAAGTAAAGGGAGGGCCTGAGAAGAGAGACAATAAAGTGCTTGTCACACAAGCAAAAGGATCTGGGGTCAGATCCTCAGCAAGTCCAGGGAAGAAAGCCCAGGCACAGCAATGTAAGATTGAATCCCAGCTCTGGGTAGGTGGAGAATGGCAGAACTCTATATCTCACTGCCCAGCCAACCTAGCCAAATTGTGCTTTGGGTCCCATGGGAGACCTTGTCTCAAAATATAAGTGGAGAGCCATTGAGGAAGACACATGATATCAATCTCTGGCCTCAGCATATGACACATGTGCACAAATACTCAAGAGCACACATGCTTACACCTACACAAACACTACACTACATACATATATACTACATATATACATACACTACAGAGAAGCACAACATCACCAGCAAAAATCTGTGCAGGGAAGTAGTGCCTTGGAGAAACATCATGAGGCAAGATGTATTTGCATTCACTGCCTCTGAAAGGATCCAATGACATGATTGATTAGGTTCCCCCCCGCCCCCATACGTTCTTCTGTCAACCAAATCCTCCCGTACCTCAAAACAACATCATAGCCTACATACCTTTCTGGAATTTCTACTAAGGAATCTTTTGTTTGGAAGCTGTGATGTAAGAATAGAGGATTGTCCTGAACAATGAGTCATTAAAGAAGAGTGGAAGGTTATGAGAATCACTTGCCAAGACTGAGCCCTACCTCACTCACAATAGCTCTTCAACAAATGTGTTAGGAGAGTGTGCTAGGTAGACATCCAAAAAAGATGTCACTCCAGGCATGGGGTCTTTATGGTTGAGGCTGCAGCCTCACCTGAGGAGCATCAACAGGTAAATGTAGTTAGAAAACCAAAATCTACTCAAGAGTTAATGTAGAATAGTCAGAAAAAAATAAAAGGAAAAACAAGCATGTTACAAAATCAAAGGACATAGCAGGACCAAGAAGTTATCAACAGAGGCAGAAGTTTCAGAGAGTCTGAAAAAATAAAAACCAACAGGTTTATAGGCTGTGGGCGTTAATTCCAGCACTCAAGAGGAAGAGCCAGGAAGGTTGGGAGACCCAGGCCAGCCTGGTCCAAAGAGTGACATGCTGTCTCACAGGGGGAAAAGCAAACAGTGAATAAATAAACTAAATCTACCCATGCAATTCTTCAACAATAATAAAGAGTAAAGAGAAAAAAGAGTTACAAAGACCACGTATGTGGACTACAGATTATGTCCTAAGACAAATGTATGCCTGCAGCTTTCCTTGGCAGCAAAACCCAATAGAGGCAGAATGTACATTTTACGTATCATTAAAGTAGGATAGATGTGTATCACATGTGCGTAGGCCAGAGGACAATTTTGTAGAGCCAGTTCTCTCTTTTTACCTTTACATGGGTTCTATGAATCAAAATCAGACCACTAGGGTTACAAGGCAACCACCCCCCAGAATATAATCTAATGCTTGTCAGATTCTGGTGGAGTTGAGAGGATGAGGAACAATTGGTAATGAATGTGAGGGGCTTGAAACCATGAAAAGTTCTTAAATGTAGATTATATCACAGCTGTACAACTCTCTATATGTACTTACAACTTTTGAATTGGACCTTTAGTTCAACTGAACTTACTATATATCAATTTTGTTTCAATTTTGCATGTGATATTTCAGAGATAACTTTTGATTCTGTAACCCAAGCTAGCCTCAAGCTTTATGATCATCTTGCCTCAGTTTCCCAAGTGTTGATATCAGCAGCTTCTAGCAATAACGCTGTTTTCCTAGAAAGGAAAAAAATCATAACTAGAAATATCCACTACATCTATACAAACTAGTTTTCTATTGTGACAAAACACCTGAGCCAAATAACCTTAATTAGCAAAAAGGTCTCTTATATCTCAGTTTCCAAGGTTTCAGTCTAAGACTGACTAGCTCCAGTGTCCCGGGCCTGAGGCAACAAAGAATATTGTCATGGCAGGAGAAGAGACAGCTGCTCACCTCATGCCACCAGGAAGTTAAAAGAGAAGAGTGTCTGAAGACAAGATCTATCTATCAGTAACCTACTTCTGCTACCCAGGCTCTGCCTTCTAATACCCATTCAGCTGCAAACTCATCAATTGATTAGTTCATTGGTGACATTAGCTCTGTGATCAAATACCTCTCACTAACACTGCCAACTGGAGACCAGATCATACATGAACCTGTGGAGGATATCTCACATTCAAACCATAGCAACATCTAAAACCACATCACCCATCTAACCGCAGGAAATGAAATCTTAGTAGGTGTCAGGTATTCAGGCCTAAGCAATCTACCATGGTGATGCTATTGCCCCTAAGAAAAACAAATAGAAACATTCATTTTTTTTTTCATTCTTTGAAACACAAGAGATGGTTCTAGAAGGACCATTTTGTAATAAGGGTCTTTCACACTAAAGTAAACTTGAAAACAGAGAACATTTATGCAAAAGAAAAATCCATTTACCGTCTCAGGAATTCTCCGTGTTTCCCCTGCTAACATTGTAGATAATTGAGTAAAAGCTTTTCTTTCCTATATCAAGCATCAGTTTCCAACTGATCCTTTAGAAATTCAGTTCTGAGATTTCATTTCAAGACCATGACTAGAGAGCTTATGGGAAATGCATGTGTGTAGGGAAATAGAACCATTTCCTTTTCTTGAGGCAAACACTCAGAACAATTAGGAAGGAATAGATGGGACAAGAGAAACAAAGGAAAGGTCCCACTAAATGTATCTCCTGCATTGCAGCTGCCCTTCTTGCAAGCTCCCAAGTGACTCTGCAAAGAGATTCTGAATTCTTGCCTTCCCACCCCCACCCGACCACTAACATTTTCATGGGGCGAAGTACTAAGCATAGATGTACTCAGTTGCTCCTGATCTTAACACCTACATTCATTCTGAAGTCCCTTCACTCCCAAACTCCCTAATATTCTTCACTGAACTTGTAGTTTCTTCTAAAATAATAGTTTTATTAGTTCTTTCAGACTTTCATACATTCGAGAATGTTTCTTTGATCATATTCACTGCTCGCTCCCACCCTGACCTCTTCCAAGCTCCACCTCTGAGTCCCCTCCTGACTTCTTATCTTCTTTTTACTTTCAATCCACCAAGTCCAATTTGTGCTGCCCAAATACTGACCGACCTAGTCACCATCCTCCCGCACCCGATCTATTGACCAGGGGCCACATCCTTAAAGATAACTGATGAGTCCTCCGAGCAGTCATCAACTGTCACTATTGTATTGTCTATGAGTTCATTTGTAACTCCAAATTGGAGGCCTTATATGTACAAACAGGGAATATGGAATGGAGATCTTCTAAGTCATAGAAAAGGCTGTATCTCTCCAGCAGGGGCAGTTCCAGAACACAGATTTGTTATCATTTTGCATTCTTGAGGTCCAGCCAAAAGGATGCTTCAAATGCCATTCATGAAATGAGCAGCAGGTGTGACCATACTGCCATTATTAACATTTGTAAATTAAACTCAACTGGACTGTATAGTGATGAGAATAAACTCCAACCTGTTACCCTCACTCATGTCCAATGACTTAACATTTCTCTTTCCCTCTGTGTATCCTGGAATCAGGAACTTAACCCAGCTTCTAGCATGTGTTCAGCAAACCGTGTGATATACTGAATAGGTCAAATAATCACAACCGAGTCCTGAGACAGGATGTCAGACTCGACATGACTTAGTTTTCAAAGTTCTAGCTAGGTTTTACATCTTGTTACTTATTTTAACAATAACAGTAATGATAAGATACCAAATGAAATAGAAACTTTTATAACCAGAATCACCTGTGTGGAACATCATCTTGGCATACATCTCAGGGGTCACATAGCAAGCTTAACAGTCATATGACTCATAGGTCAGTTGTACAGTCATTTAAATCTATAGTCAGAGTGCCGTGTGCTCAGAAACATCCCTTATTATGCAACCTCATGTTCACTCAGCTCTGTGGTCATTATATCTCAGAAGCTGTGTATTTCAGTGGTTGAGTCAGTAGTTGTAGTCCAGAGATTACATAGCTCCCCAGTTCTCTACTTTACAACTAACCACTCCTGAGGTTTAATCTTCTCACTTATAAAATAGAGACAAAACTGAAAACATTTTAAAATTAATATGATGATTAAATAAATAAAATGTAAAGCATGCTGTACAATGCCTGTCACACAAATCACTTAATATATACCATCATTGTCCACTACTTCTGCATTTTGCATGCCCATTTCTCAGCATTTACACATAAGAAAGAATGGGCAGTGTTTAAATGGGTAAATGAGGAAGGAAACGGGTAAACCATCTAAGAACACACAACAGTAGCACATAGACCCTGTACCAGGGGATTTTGGTTCGGTCATGCATTCAGCCAACAGGTAACAAGCACTGTTGTCGTTTTCTGTGATGACATAATAATTTGTCACAAGACACATTTATTATCTCATAGTTTCTATAAATCAGGAGCTCGGTTATAGTTTATCTGGGTTCTTGTCCTGAGATGTCATAAAGGTGTTAGTTTTATGGTGGTTTAAATAGGAATGGCCCCAAAGGATTATATATTTGAATACTAGGCTCCCTGTTGATGGAACTGTTTTGGAAGGAATAGGATGTGTAGCCTTGATGAAGGAGGTGCATCACTGGGAACAGGCTTGGAGGTTTCAAAAGCCTATGATATTCCTAGTTAGCTCTTGTTGCCTTGTCTTAGTGGATCAAGATTTAAGCTCTTAGCTCTGCTCCAGTGCCATGCCTGCTTGCCTGCTGCCATGCTACACCCCTGAAACTGTAATCCTCAAATAAACTTCCTTCTGTACAGGACCTTGGTCATGGTGTCTTAGCACAGTAATAGAAAAATGAGTGAGATCCTGAAGCTTGACTAGGAAAATCTAATTCTAAGCTCTTCATGTTTGGGGTACATTTCATTAGTGGCAACTATATGGGTTCTTCTGTTCTTGTTAGCCATCAGCTAAGGACCACTCTGAACACTTAGGACCCACCCTCAAGGCTTACAACAGGGCTCCATCCGTAGACCGTCTCACAGAATGACAGCTTCCTTTTCTAAAAAAAAAATCAGGAAAACCTCTCTCTTCTGGCAAGTTCATTTCTATCTTTTAAGAGTTTAAGTAAAAATTTTATATTAACAAAAACAAACAAAAACCCAAAAAAACTCAAAAACCCACTTTACCTTAACCATGTAATGTAATTTAATCACAAGAATGGCTTTCAACTCATTAACAGATTCCCACCTACACTATAGGGGAGATTTTATAAGGTATGTACAACAGGGTACAGAAAAGACTTTATGAGGATATTTTTAGATTTTTTTTCCCATACTCAACTATCATCTTCTAAGCAAGCACTTGGCAGACAGGGTCTCAGAGAGAGGGGAGAGAGAGAGAGAGAGAAAGAGAGAGAGAGAGATAGAGAGAGAGATTATTTATAAATTCAAAAGTGCACCAGCTATACTAAAAGGTGTTCTAGATTGATTTCTGTTGTTATAACAAATACCCTGGCAAAATATATTAGGGCAAAAAAAGTTTAACTTTCACTTCCAAGTTTCAGTCCATCACTAAAGGGAGGTCAAGGCAGGCACTCAGGCTGTTGCTTTAAGGTGGGTCTTCTAGACCCAGTTAATAAAGATGATCCCTCACAGACATGCCCACAGGCCAATCTGATCATAACTCCTTTGTAGACTTGCCTTCCCAGATGATTCTAATTGAGTTGACTGTTGAAACTAACCAATGCATTGGGCCAGGACTATACACAGGAAATACAGGTAAAGAACTGGCCAGTTTCCTGTATAGCACAGTGCCTGAAAAATGAACTCTAGTTAATCATTATTGTCTAATAATCAGAATATAGTCTGTGAAGAGGTGCACTAGAGTTCTGGGAGTGCAAGTTAAGAGAAGAATTCTCAGTTGTTTAGAATATTAAAAAAGACTTCAAAAAATAGAAACATTTGACCCAGTTTTTCCTTTTAAATGTTATCAAATTTAATTCATCATTTTAAAAATATTGGGCTGGGAAGATAGCTCACTTGATAGAATCTTTTCTCAGGATATAAGGAGCCCTTGATTTTAACCCCAGAAACTGAGCATGGTGGCACACATTCCAGAACTCCAGAGGAAGAATAAAGAATAAAATTCAAGATCATCCTCACATAGATAACAGAATCAAGGCTAGCCTGGACTCCATGAGAGCCCATCTCAAATAGGAAGACAGATAGAAAGACAGACAGATAGACAGATAGATGATAGAGAGAGAGAGAGAGAGAGAGAGAGAGAGAGAGAGAGAGAGAGAGAGAGAGAGAGAGAGAGAGAAATTGGAAATTCAGATTCAATAAAAGGTCTTACTAAAGGCCACTCAGCTGGTAAGAGATGAAGGTAAATCTTACACCAAGCTCTTCTGGTAGGAATACCTGTGCCTCTCTGTTTGCATATGGATTCACACAAGAAAGAGTCTCAGTTTAGCCAGAGAGGAGTTAAGATGGGGATACTAGTGAAATACAAAGCATGCACATAGCCCAGGCTTATATCACTGAGCATGGAGAGTGAGATTTAAAATTAATAAAACAAAACAAGACAAAAAGCAGTATCCTTTGATAGGATGATCTACTACCTAATCAAGAAGCAATTTTCGGAGGATTACACTGGCCCTGGTATGTGAGAAGCATTATAAGGAGCACGGTGCTTAGAGAGGGATGACCAGGGGAGCACTAGGACTTTGATTGTGAGAAGACTGAAAGTTGAAGCTTACAGAGGCTGGAAGTCAAAGTGTGCAGTCAGCAGCCGTGAGGAAAAGGGGTCGTGAGCTTTCAGTTTCCCAATGTTTTGCTTTAAAAGGTTCTTCCACCCTCTCTTCCAAGCATATCTGTATCCCAGGCCACCTGGACCTGGCAGCATGCCCCAGGCCTCTGTTCTTTCTATTGTCTTCCATGGGAATTGCCTCCACCATATTCCCTTTTGGTAAAATCCTCATCTTCCTCCAGTACCCATATTAAATGCTACCTTTTAAGGAACCACATGTGACTCCCCTAGACTCTTCCCAAGCTGATGTGACATCAAGCACCTATAGTCACTCAGCACTTAAAGACCTCCACTCTGGCACTCAACCAAGGTGTCCTCATGGCCATCTCTAATCGATTTCAACTCAGTGTGAAGATGTCCTTCCAACCATTAGAGCTCTCATCCTGCCTATGTATGAGCTGCCTGAGCTGGCACGGAGTAGGTATTCACAGACTTTTGCATGCAATCTCAGTAATTATTAGGGAATTGAAATGAATCCCCAAACCTGCTGTAAAGACTTCAACCCCTAATGGGAATACAGAGAGGGGAAATGTTTGAGATCTTGTATTACTCAGTCTGGATTAAACGGAGCACTGTAGAACTCATGTAATAAACATCTGAACACCCGCTTTGGATACCACCTGGAAACAGAAATTCAAATATCTTCAGGTCACATGTGAGGTAGACAAGTGACATATGAAAATGGGCTGAATTGAAGATCCCTGGAAAGCACTGGGGACAGTAGCACACTGGAGCCGACACATTCTCTCTCTCTCTCTCTCTCTCTCTCTCTCTCTCTCTCTCTCTCTCTCTCTCTCTCTCTCTCCAGTGACTACTCACTCCTGCTGCAGAGGAATGAGGCCCAGTGTGCCCAGCCATGCAGAGTATACAAGGAACACAGAAAAAAATTGGACTCGGTATAAAATGTCTTGGTACTTTACATTTTAAAATAATTCTTTCAACAGAATAAGAAGATGATGGGCAAACCTAATTAAATGTATCCAAGAGCTAAAGCCTGCCCTTGGGCATCACTTTCTGCCTCAGTGCTAAATACCATTGTAGCTACTTTAGGATAATAAATATAAACCTGAAATCCCACATTGTCTCTCAGCCCTAAAGAAGCTATCTCTATCATCCCTTCCAATCCTTCATGAAGATCAAGGAAGAAGGGCCAGAAAGAATGTATGGACCAGGGGATGGGCATGGGGTGGCATGAAATCCCATCTTCCTGACAGAACACAACTATTGCACTCATGAATTCACAACAGCAATGACCACCTGCAGAAGACTGGGTCCATAAACATTTCTGCACGGAGGGAGAAGGAGTCAGAAGACCCCACCCCCTCCCTGAGAAGCTCTATGCAGTTAGTGGTTGCTGAGAGAGGGGGAGCCCTATTCCTCAGTGGTATAGTCGCTGTATTGTTGCCCTTGCTCAAGTAAATACCCCCTCCCTCAATTACCCTCATGCAAGAAATCATAAGGAATGCATTGAAAACACACACACCGAGAGAGGGAGGAGGGGAGAGAGAGACATGAAAGCAGGAAAGGAATTATCAATGAATATTGTGTGTGTGTGTGTGTGTGTGTGTGTGTGTGTGTGTGTGAGAGAGAGAGAGAGAGAGAGAGAGAGACAGAGAGACAGAGAGAGACAGAGACAGAGAGACAGAGAGAGACAGAGACAGGGAGACAGAGAGAGACAGAGAGAATAAAAATTGTGCTAGGCAAATGGTCAGAACTTGAAAATATCATCCTTAGTGAGGTAACCCAATCACAAAAGAACAAACATGGTATGCAGTCACTGATAAGGGGATATTAACCCAGAATCTTGGAATACCCTAGACACAATTCGCATATCAATAGATTTCTAAGAAGATGGAAGGAGAGACCCCTGGTCCTGGAAAGACTGGATGTAGGGGAATGCCAGGACAGAGAAATGAGAGGGGGTTGAATGGAGAAAAGAAGGAGGGGAGGGGGCTTATGGGACTTTCGGGGAGGGAGGAAACGGGAAAGGGGAAATGATTTGGAATGCAAATTAAAAAAAATAAATAAATAAAATAAAATAAAAACATTAATCACCCTAATTACAGACAATTATACAATGCATATACATATCAAATAATCATGATATAAATAAATATATGTGATATTTAAAAAAAGATTGTGAAAGAATTGTTTTTAATTTCATGTGTATTGATGTTTGCCTGCATGTTTGTCTGTGCGAGAGTATCAGATCCTCTGGAACTGGGATTACAGTTGCTAGCTGCGGTGCGGGTGCTAGGAATTGAACCCAGGTCCTCTGGAAGAACAGCCAGTGCTCTTAACCACTGAGCCATCACTCCAGTCCTGAAAGAATGTATTTTTTAAATCCCACATTTTTATGGAGATATGAAAAGAAATTGGGGTTTTTACACAATTTCATTAGAATGTACATTTAGCATTTTTCTGATTTGTTTTGCTTTAATATTGTTTAACTTGTTTTAATATTTTTTTACTTATATTTGACAGTTTCATACATGTAGGCAATATATCTTGATTATACCCACCCCACACTCAATCCAGACCATCCCCTCCAACGACCAACGAATTGTTCTCCCACCTTCACATCTCCTTTTTTTTAACAACCCGCTGAGTCCAGCGACTGCTGCCCATATGTGCATGTATGTGTTTGAAATCATCCACTGGAGACTGGACATCTTACAGTGGCCACACTCCTGGAACTGAGATTAGCCCCCACGGTGGAGCTCAGCAGTAATCAACAGGCCTCTCAGTGAGGAGTCAGCTAATGAGCCTCTGACTCACCTGTGCTGGGACACTGACTGGCTCAGTCTCAAGCTGGTCTTGTGTAGACAGCCATGGCTGTCATGAGTCCCTGGGGGCAGCTGCCCTATCATGTTCAGAAGACAACATTTCACAGCACTTCTCCCCAGCATCCAGCTCTTACATTCTTTCAGCCTAGTCTTCTACAATGGTCTCTGAGTTCTTTTTAGGGAGATGAGTTATACTATTCTGTTGTGTTGTTGTTATTGTTGCTGGTGTTGCTACTGTTGTTGCTATTGTTGTTTTAACAGTAAATAGAAGGAGGTGGTGACAACAACAAGACAAGTCAAGTTAAGATTAAAATGTAACCTTAACATACACTAGAGTACAAAGGAAGTGCTAGAGAACCTGCTTCCAGAAGGTAAGAAAATAAAACAGGTAAGAAGACAAACCGAAATTGATAGGAATGGACGAGGAACTTAGCGACATTCTAACGAAAGTGAGTCCAGGCTGAGTCCCCTCTTAAAGACTACTAGATAAAGCTTTCTTTGGGAAGAAATAAGACTCATTCCATTTGGTCCAGGTCACAGTCAAGGTGGCTATAAAACATCCTAGAGGCAAAGCATGAATGATGGCCAACTGCAGCATGGACTCGGAACGTGGTAGGAACTGAGACTAAGAGATGAGAATCCGAGACTAAGATGAGGATCTGAGGGCTGTCGTCCACAGGACTGCGCTCTTTAAAGCCTCAGGAGAGAAAGCTCAACAATGCAAGAGTGCTCGGAGAGAACAGCGAAGAACAGCACATCGATCCGAGGACACAGACGGTTTAGGAATAAATTGAGAGAAAGAAAGCTTAGGAAAATGAACAAAAAGTATATTGGAACACACACAGCCCCGAAGGCCAAGGTGTTTGCTGAGAAGTTGGTCTCCCTCCATTACTCTACATCTGGCTCACCCTCAAGGTACAGCATCTGGGAGAGGTGCTGCTACCCAGTTAGAGCTAACATTGTTTTATTATTTTATAGTGTGTGCGTGCGTGTGCAAGTGCCCATGGAACTTAGAAGAGAAAATCAGATCCCCTAAAACTGGAGTTACAGGCAGTTTTGAACTGTTTGACACAGGTCCGGGGAACCAAATTCAGGTCCCCGACAAGCGCATCAAGTGCTCTTAATCACAGAGCCACATCTCCAGCCCTTGAAGACATTGTTGATGGGTAGTGAACTGAATCATTCATTTGAGGTGTCACCAGGAGAATATTCTTTCCATGTCTGAGAGAGAAATTTAAGAAAAAAACAGAGTTTTGCCTTGACTCTGCAAGGGCAAAGCAACCCATGGAGAAAGGATTCGTTATTCTCAACTGCCATCTTCCCACATTCCAGTCACTAACATATTCTACCCCTCCCAAAAGCCTCCCATCAGTTGAGCACACATGTATGTTCTTAGGTCACAACTCTTCATCACCATCATTTTTTCTACAGGAAAACAAATTAATATATATTGGAAATAGGAAGAAAATGAAGCAGTCTCAGTGAGGAATTTAGTGGACCTGAGATGCACATATTCAAAAACTCCCTCCTCCCCATTAGTCCTTCCCCCCCCCCTTTATCCATTATGTGGGATTAGGTCTTTGTAAATTTGGATTTGTACTGATGAATTAAAATCTTGGCAAGCAGCATTCCTGCTGACTGGGTGCTTCTTTGTGCTCTTTGTAAGACCTGTAACTCATTGCACCTGTTGTTTCTGAATAAGTTCTATGAGTCAGGGTGTGTGTCTGTGTGTGTGTGTGTGTGTGTGTGTGTGTGTGTGTGTGTGTGTGTGTGTGTGCAAAAGAAATATCTCCAGAATAAGAGTATAGATTGTAAAACAGAGGACTGAACTTTAGGAGCAAGTGAAGAGCTTTTCAGGAAAACAAAAACAAAACAAAGAACAAAAAAACAAAACAAACAAACAAACAAAACCACGAGGGAAAGCTGTAAGAAGGACAGCGTATGTCGGAGTTCCTTGTTTATTTTCAAATAAGGGAGTAGGAAGATGTGTTGTAAGGATCCCTGCAGTTCTCACTGGGTACTCTGCACTTTCCCCGGTGTCAAGAAAAGAATACAGTGGTCCTCCACTTAAAATAGCACAGTCTCCTTAGGAGGTCAGTCTGGGTCTCTGTGATTGAACAGCAACTTGCCCTGGATAGCATGCCGGCTAGTGTGAGGCAGGACATGAGAGTCCTCAGGCCCAGACAAACAGTTCTATGCTATCTTTTTGGCTATTGTCCTTTAAGATAAACAGTAACCAGATGCACAGATGTAAGCACTGTGCAGGAGACTCCATATTTTATCACATTTCACATTTCTGAAAACTTACATCATAATCTATGTTAGAAGGATGTTATTTTTTTTCAATGAAATGTTTTTTTTAAATGGGAAAAATAGAATGTGGCCTCAGATATATATCTTAGTATCTGAATAAACAGCTCTACAGAACAAACATTTTTGGCTTTATAAGTTATATATTATTTATGAAATAATCATTCAATATATTAAAGATCAGGCCATTAGTTTCATAATACAGTACATTCTCTCCTTTTATTTGCCAGCCAGAGCTCTTTCTGAGATGGAAGTTGGCCAAATGGAGCCAGAAGAATCTTCCTAGAGACTTCTATTAGTTTTCCTTCTCTCTGGTCTTTTTCTTCTCCACTGCTTCTGCCTCCATCACCACCATTAATGAGCTTTTCCTGGGCATCTTTGAACTTGTCTATATGATATTAATATTCTACATAGGCTTCCAAAGAGGTAGAATGAATGTGGACCTAGAGACAGGAATATCCTCTCATATACTGGAAAGCGATAGCCATTTGTGGGGCATGTAGATGTTGCTGTATAAACTTTAGGTCACCAGAAATGTCAAAAGAGCCTTTTACTAAGGTAGCCAGTAATGGCTTGCCTCTGAGAAGCCTAGGCATCTATGTATGTATCATGGTCCCAGTGTGTCTGCCCTGCCTGGATATTGCCAGACTCTGAATTTGCTTTCAGTGTGTCTTCTAAAGTTTGCTGCAAACTTGGTCTCAGAGTCGTGGTTTTGGGAATTGGCGGAATCCTTCATAGGTGGAGACTTTTAAGGAACCCGTAAGTCAACTGTTAGTGCATGCTCTCCTTGAAATAAATTAAGGTGGTTTTTTTTTTACTGTCCTTTAGTATTCACAGAGGGTTGCTATGAGAGCCTGAGCATGGCACAACCAGGCCCCTCTCTTCATTTGTGCCAGCGTGGCTGAATCTATGTACACTGAGATCATGCAGCCAAGGTACAGGTCCAGAGCTGTCACCTGCTGCTGAGACCTTCAACCTACAAAACTATAGGTTAGATTAACCACTTTTCTTTATAAAGTTAGCTGGCTTCAGGAATTTCATTATGTTAACACAAAACTCACTCATTCTATCTTAAACCATTCAGGTTTCTAGGACAAAATTTCTTTCTTTTTTGTTTTTGTTTTTGTTTTTTTTTTTTTGTTTTGTTTTTGTTTTGCTTCGAGACAGGGTTTCTCTGTGTAGCCCTGGCTGTCTTGGAACTTACTTTGTAGACCAGGCTAGCCTTGAACTCAGAAACCCACCTGCCTCTGCCTCCCAAGTGCTGGGATTAAAGGTGTGCACCACCACCGCCCAGACAAAATTTCTTAGAGTAGGTAGTTTATAAATGACATGAATATATCGCTTACAGTTAGTTTGGAAGTTCAAGATGAAGGCTCCACCAGAGATAGTGTCTGGTGAGGGCCTCCTCTCTGCTTCAAAGATGGCAACTTCTGTCTGGATCCTCACAGGTTGGAAAAGAAGAACAAGAACCTTTGCTCACTCTGTCTCTCTCTGTCTCTGTCTCTGTCTCTGTCTCTGTGTGTGTGTGTTACATATACAAATGTGCAATTGTGTTACACACATATGCATAAGCCAGAGTAGGATGTTACATATCTTCTCCTATTGGGCACCAGGTCTCTCACTGAACCAGAAGTTTGCTGCTTTCTGCTAGGTTGGTTGGTCAGCAAGCTCTCAGGTTTCACCCATCTCCAACAACACCCCACCCTCAGTTCTAGGGTTGCAGGCACACAGCCATGCCTGACTTTTTATGTGGGTACTGAGGATTCAAAATCAGGTCCTCATGCTTAAAACAAGTACTCTTCCACCTCTCTTTATAAATGAAGAACACTCAAGGCAACTCTGCTGCTAGTGGATAGAGAACTAGGGTTGGAAATCACTCAGTCTAGAGCCCCTGGGGGCATTATAGCATGTGCTGTGTCCACACTCGACTGAGTACTGTGTATGTGTTAAGATGCACGATGAATAGGATATTATTTATTTGTTGCTATTTTATTTTGTTTATTTTGTTTTATCATGTATCCCGGCTGGCCTCAGACTCACTATATAACTGATAATGACTTTAAACTTCTAATCCTCCTGCTTCTAACTCCTGAGTGCTAGGATTACAAGCATTGACCACCATACTCAGTTTATGCAATAATAAGTAAGGACCAAAACCAGAACTAGTCAAGTATTCTACTAACCTGAGCTACATCTTCAGCCATGACATTATTCTTAAGGAGTTTATGATTGATGCAGAAGATAGACACATAATTACAGTAAGATCAAATAGTGCTGGCTTCTCTGCATCTTGATTACTGGGATTGTATATCCTGCAGGATACTAAGGTAGTATTTACAAAGCAAGAAACAGCTGTGATGACCATGAGATTTTTATCAGCATGAGCCATCACAAAGGAGCTGAAGAATTAGCCATGGTAATTGAAAGAAAAGTCTAGAATGCCAGTTTGTACTTTCATCCCTCAACAGAGTTTTGATCTAGTTTATGAAACTATAACAAAACACCTGAGACAAGCTAACCTTGAGAAAGAAAGAATGGGAAAAAAGGAAGGAAGGGTAAGAAAGAAAAGAACAGAGAGAAAGGAAGGAAGGAAGGAAGGATGGATGGATGGAAGGGAGAGAGGAAGGGAGGGAGGGAGGGAGGGAGGGAGGGAGGGAGGGAGAGACGAAGGGAGGGAGGGAGGGAGGGAGGGGCTTATTTGGATCAGAGATTTTGAGGCTGAAAGTCCAAACTACTACAAAAAATTCAGAACTATCACAGATTTGAAAATAAGAGGTTGCAATGGCAGTATATATTGAAGAAGAAAAACAGATGGCTTTGGAGAGGCTGCATTGAAGGGGGTAAAAATGTAAAATAGGTGGCCAATATGGACACTGACCTACTGTCAGAAAGACTCCATGAAAAACCACAAGTCTCCCTACCTCTCTGTCTGTCAGTGTGGAGCAAGTGTGGAACCAGAGGATGATCTTAGGTATCATTCCTTGAACACCATATACCTTTGAAATGCCCAGGGCCCCACTAAACAATCTAGCCTAGTTGGACAGCAAGCACCTAGGATATGTCTATCTCTTTCTGTCAGCACGAGGAGACATTAACATACCCCACCTTTTTTTTTAATATTAGTTCTGAGGATCTTCACATTTAGGAGGTGAGTCCTTTCCCAACTGAGCAATTATATCATCTCCTTTCCCACTTTTTTACATTACCTTTAAGCCTTCAATGATTCTCCCCTGGGGAAAAAAATACAACCTTGAAATCTGTAATGATCTCACTAATATCTACATTAAGGTCCTCAATCTCATTGCTCCTGCCTTCTATCATACAAACAAACAAAGGGAATAAATTGCATTCATTAGGTTTCCCAGTCTCTTTTTTTTCCCATTTTATGTGTTTTCCAGAACCAAGTTCAGAACATTCTGACAAAAATAGACTATGGAACACAACTTACCCTGAATCCTTAGTAGAGGTAACAAAGATAAAACAGACATCCAAGAGCTATGACCCACACAGGAACATTGCAATAAGAGTCAGGAAATCTGTTCTCAGTCTTCATCAGAGGCATTTTCCTTTCACAAATGGCTTGACTTTCCTGTGCTCCAGCCTCAGACTCCTCACCTGTATGAGGAGCATGGAATGCTCTAGCTCTCAGCATGTTAAGAAGATGCAATAGGGTGGCTAATGTAAAAGCACCATGTGCATCATTACCACAAGGAAATGCAGCTCAATCCATACTGCTGCTGCACATATGTGAAAATGGGAAAACAGCCTTAAAGGTACAGATGAAAATAAGGACTAATCCAAATCTTTCTAGCTCAAACATCCAACCTTCATCAACACAAGAATATAGTCATTTTAATTCAATAAAATAACATATAACCTATGCCTTCTAAATCCATTTCTATACTTCCTCTTGGCAAATACAAAGTAAATAGGATAGTACAGATATTTCAAAGATGTCATTATCAAATCAACTGAGAGTCACAGTAAGCTCTATGAAAATACTAGTTTAAATGCTCTGACTTTTCTTCTCTGACTCAAGAACTTCACGTTCCCCCCAAAGTTGTTGTCTTACATAAAAGTTAAAAAAAACAAACATGTCACACCAGGCAAGATAGGATGATTGCTGCAATAGTGGCATGATGGTTAGAGGAGAAACCAATCACTTGGATTTGAGGTCAGTTCCACAGAGGCAATTCACATCTAGTACTATAAATCTAGTCAGTATTTCCTGCCTCCAATATCACAGGCCCTAGTGGAAAACTACTCTTGTTGCTGCTGATAAATGGACACCACAGTCCTGCAAAATTGCCTTTGAAATATTTATGTTTGGACCTGCATATTAGTTCTGATGAAAGCTATGGTAACGAAAGCCATTTTCCTCCCAGTGGACCCAGGTAACTATTTAATGTTCAACTTTAAATAGGATATCTATATAACACCCCAAGGCTCAGATAACAACACAGAAAAAGGAACAGACCATACGCAGCAGTCAGAGGAAGGGCTCAAGCATTGTGGAAACTGTTTTCTTGAAGAACATGGATGTTGCACTCTGGAATTCCCATCATCTGTGATCACCCATGTAATACCTTTACAAGATTGGGCCTATCAACATGGAATAGGAAAGGGTTTGTGGAACCCCACATCTCTTTGAGGATCTACAGACCATTAGTGATTGTAATGAAAAGGACAGACATTTTCTTCAGTTGTGTAGCCACTGGTAAATTGTCCATATTCCTGTAAATATCCAGAGCACATTAAGTCAAAAGATTGTCTCTAAAGCCAGAAATTAATCCTAAATATTTGGGTAATATTCGGAGGAAGTTTATTTCAAGTTATTGCCTTCAAAAACTATCCTTGAGGAGAGATCTCTGCAGGAAGGCAGGTAGGAGATGTGACAGTAAGAATCCAGCTCCAACTTCTCTCCTGTCTCTTCCCATACCTGGTCCTAACTCCGCCCCCCACCCAGTTTCTCTCTTCCCCTTCCCTCCCCTTTCTTTCCCTTCCCTTCCCTTTCCTCTCCTCCCCTCTCAAAAAAAAAAAAAAAAGAATCCAGCTCCAAGCTTCCTCAAACAGGCATGCAAGGCATAATTTAGCTGTGCAGCAAAGATCAGTAGTTCATTATATAAGTATTCATTTCATTTTTATTTTTTTCTATTTAATGGTCACTTTTGTATATATGTCTATGATGGTTTTGCTTTTGTCAGTAAGTTGTTCTGTTAAGTTTTAAGGTTGCCCTATATGTTTCTTCACTCAGTCTACTACAAGGCATTCTTTACTAAACCTTTTGTCCATAGCTCACCTATTTCTCTGCTCACTCCCATGGCATTTCTGCTTTTTCTTACCCTTACCTCATCTTCTTTTTATATCTTAATTATAATCTTGCATAGCTTTAACATTCTCTAAAATCTATGTAGTCTACCAAAACACTAACTTTCTGCTCCCAGATACTTTATGTATCTCAATTATTTAAAACCAAATCAATCTAATACTAATCTCTATATTCACCCATCTAATTTCTGTCTTAATTCTAATCTTAGTAATTAACTAATTCTAATTTTAACAATTAACATGCTAGTCTGCTCCATACTATGCTTGTTTTGTTTATTAGTTTATTTGGTTGGTTGGTTATTTGGTTGGTTGGTTGGTTGGTTGGGTGGTTGGTTGATTGGTTGGTTTGATTTGGTTTTTTGTTGTTTTGTTTTCTGTCCTCCAACAGTTTTAAAAGTGTTAATGTTCTCACAGTAAAAGTTATTCTGGCAAATGACATTCTACTCAGGGAGTGAAATAAATTCCACCCCAGGCATTTTGACCCTCTAGACTAAGAAACTATTTTCTGAACTATTCACCTCAACTAAGCCACATCCAACTCCCACTTGACCATTACAAGCACTTCAACTGAAAGAATATGCTGATAGAAAAATTATCAAGCAATGAAATAACCCCAAGTATGTAAATCTCTACATATAGCAAAGTAACATAAGAAACATAAAGCCCAAGGTGACACACACAACTCCTTCAAAAACAACAAATCTGACAATAAAGGCATCAAGCAAGGGTGAAATAGATGAAATTCCAGATAGAGTACTCAAAAGAATGCTCAAAAAAGAAAGGGGAAAAATCAAGCCAACACAAGACATCAAAGGGGATCAAAAAATAGAAATTATAAAGAAATGCTGATCTGTAATGCTGGAAATAAACAACAAAATAAATCAAATTAAAAAAAATTCTATGGATCTATCACCAATAGAATGGATCAAAGCTTGTGGAAAAGATGGGGAAATTGGAGGTACCAAATAAGGTTAAGATGAAACAGAAGTTAACACTAGGAGTTCTAAACTATACATAACATTCTGTAAATTCAAAATTTATAGGCCATAGACATAAAAATTAAAAAGACATTATTCTAAATGCATAGAATATATTTTCAAATGAATCTTGCTCCTCCCAAAAATGCAGTTTGAGAAAAAAGATGCCAATCCAAGTACAATGAGTATTTAGGGCAGCAAACAAACAAAACCAGAAAAGAAACTTCCTTCATAATTTTTACAATTAAATTATTAAATATACAAAATAGAGAAAAGATTTAAAGTCACAAACAAGAAATACTAAGCATACATAAAAGAGTAACAGTAGCTATTAAGATCCTAGTAATATGCCTGTTCTGGTTGGTTGATTGGTTGGTTGGTTGGTTGGTTGGTGGGTTGGTTGGTTGGTTTGGTTTGGTTTTTTATTATTATAAGTGGTGTTGTTCTTGTTCTTGTTCTTGTTTAAATTCTAAACTAAAAATTTAAAAGCCGGAAGGGTTTGGATAGATGTATTTCAAGTTCTAAAAGATAATAACTGGCATCCCAGATTAATATACTCAAAGGCTAAAAGAATTTACCACCACTAAATCAGCTCTACCGAAGATACTTGATGGAATTCTTCAGACTGAAGAGCAACAAGAATGAATCCATCTATGAGGCCACAGAAAATCATGCCATAATAATACTTAAACAGAAGAGGAGGAAGGAGGAAGAAAAATCTGATAATATAAAATAAAAAAATTAATATACTTTGAAGAATAACTAAATATTTATTAATGGTCTCTATTTCCCAATCAAAAGACACAGGCAAAAAAAAAAGGTGCTCTCAAAAGACACAGGCTAGTTGGGTTGGTCAAAAATCAGGAACCATTGATTCTAATTATATATCTCACCACAAAAGACAGACACTACCTTAGGGTAAAAATATGGGGAAAGTATACTAAGAAAATTGACCTAGGAAACAACAGTTGGTGCCACTGTTATCATATTTGATAAAATGGATTTTAAACCAACATTAGTGAGAAAAGAAAAATATCATTTCATATTGATTAAAAGAACAATCTATCAAAAAAGTCTTTATGGTTCTACACATATAGGCCCCACACACATATACCTAATTTCATAAAACAAATACTGTCATGTGTACAGGCACAGATTAACCCCCAGAAATAGGTCTTCCCCCCAAAATAAACAGAACCATATAAACTAAATAATACTACAGAACAGACAGACTTAAAAGATATCTACAGAACATTCTATCCAAACACTGAACATTTTTCTCAACATCTCATAGAATTTTCTTTAAAATATATTAAATACTAGAAAACAAAGCAAATCTCAAAAAATATAGGAAATTGATATGATTCCTTGTATTTTATCTGATCAAAATGTAATAAGACTACAGATCAACAATCAGCAAAACCCTGGAACATACACTAAGTACATGGATATTAAACAACACACTACTAAATAAATGGTCTTTGAAGAAATCAAGAAGGAAGTTTTTTAATTTCCTAGAATAAAATGAAAATGACATCATAACATACTGAAATTTATGGAACACAATGTTTCCATAAATGTAAAAGAAACCCTTATATGTCTAAGGAAAGTTTACAGCTCTGAGTGCACACATTAATAAATTAGAGTGAGCCAGGAGGTGGTAGTACACGTCCTTAATTCCAGCACTCGGGCAGATCTCTGAGTCCTAGGACAGCCAGGACTACAAAGAGAAACCCATTCTCAACAGAAGCAAGCAAGAAAGCAAGGAAGGAAGGAAGGCAGTAGGGAGGGAAGGAGGAGAAAGGAAAAGGGAGGAAGGGAGAAAGGGAGAGGGGGGAGAAAGGGAGGGAGGGGGAGAAAAAGAGAGAGGGAAGAAAGAGGAGGGAAGGAGGGAGGGAGGGAGGAAGGAAGGAAGGAAGGAAGGAAGGAAGGAAGGAAGGATGAGAACTCAAATAAATAACTTGATACTCATTAGTGACTTGGAACAATAAGACAAAACCTAGATCAGTAGATAGGGAAGTGGTAAGATGGCTCAGTGAGTAAGGGTGCAATCTACCAAGTCTGAGTGTAATTCCTGGAAATCAGATCGAAGAAATCAACTGACTTCTTCAAGTTGTCCTTCAACCCTATGGTACTTTTACCCACATCCACACCCATGCTTATAAATAAACAATCAGTAGATGAAAACTCATTAAAATCAACACAGAAATTAACAAAATAAAAAACACAAAGGAACAAGGCAATAAAGAGTTGGTTCTTGAAAAGATAATGCATATGAATTACTGAAATTAAGTCAAAATTAGATAAAAATTTAAAGATATCTATAATACTCAGTGATATTAAAGTAGTAATTAAAAATCTACTGCTTAAAAATGTCCAGGTTTACATGAATTCATTAGTGGATTTTACCAGAATTTCAAAGCACGAAGATCAATGTTTCCTGAATTGTTCTATAAAATAGAAAAGAAAGGAACATTACCAAAAATTGTATATAGTATTATTGCTCTCATATTTAAAAACAAAAGAAAATCCTATCACAAAATGAAAATTACAAGTTAATTTTTGCGACGAACATGGACACAAAAATTCTCAACAAAATACTTGCAGAGAAATTTTAAATATACAACAAAAAGATTCACCATGGAGTTGAGTTTGTTCTAGAGATGCAGGGATGATTCAACATAGATAAATCAATAATGTTACAAATCTCTTGGACTCAAAGACAGAAAGGAAGATACAGTAGATACAGAAAAGGCTTTGACAAATCTAACATTTTTGCATGTTAAAAGTCCTAAAGAAAGATAGTTCGTAGCGGTACAAGTCTTTAATCTCAGAACTTGGAGGCACTGGCAGATAGATATCTAAGAATCTCTGAGCTTGATCCTGGTCTATAGGTTTACAGAGCAAGTTCTGGGACAGCCAAGGCTACATAGATAAACCCTGCCTCAAAAAAAAAAATCCTAAAGAAATTCAAAATAGAAGAAATATACCTCAACATAATAAAGGCTATATATGACGTCTACCCAACGTTGTATTAAATGAGAAAGAACATCAGGCATTTCCACCTAAATTGGGACTAAGATAATGCTGTCCACCTTCTCTGCTCTTATTCGGTGTGTTATGGAACATCCTATCTGGTGCAATGAGACAAAAGAAGCAGATAAAGGAATATAAGAAAGAGAGAAGTCAAAGTATCCTCACAGGCAGATGACATGGTTCTATAAGCTAAAGGCTCCACGAGAATACCCTTCAAACTAATAAGCACTTTCAGCAAAGTCAGTATACAAAATCAATATACAAAAATCAGTAATCTTCCCATATGCCAATGACCTTTACTGAAGAAGAAATCAGGGAAACTCCATTCACAATAGCAAACAAAACAAAAAAAACAAAAACAAAAAAAAGATGGGAATGATCCTAACCAAGGGTAAGAAAAACCTCCACAAGGAAAGCTTTAAAACACTCACTGCGAAGGGAAACAGAAAGACACAGGCAGAAATGCTTCCCATGTTCATGAGTTGGAAGAATCAACACAGGAAGAATGTCTAACCGACCAAAGACAATTTACAGATTTGGTACAAACTCATCAGAAGCCCAGTAATATTCTTCACATAAATGGAAGAAACAAACTTGAAATCCACACTGAAGTACAAAAGATCCCAGACAGCCAAAGCAATCCCTAGCAGAAAAAAAATCTTTTAGAAATATCTTCATAGCCAGATTTTAAGTTATACTACAAAGGCATAGTAATAAAAAAAAGCCTCATCATATTGACACAAAAGCAGACACATAGATCTAGGAAATAGAATGAAGGAGCAAGATAGAAGGCTACACCACCATCCCTTGGGGGGGGGTGGGAAGACAGCATATTCTACCAGTGGTGCTGGGAAAACTGGGTATCTACATGTAGAACACTGAAAGTAGATGCTTAACTCTCACCCTCCATAAAAGTCAGCCTTAAAGGGACGAAGGACTTGATCCAGAAACTCTGAAACTGCTAGAAGAATCACTGAAGCACACATTTCAAAGCCCAAGAAGGGAATTTCTGCATGAGACTATATCACTCATGAAATAAGGCTGGTGTCATCAAATGACTAAGTTTGATGTGAAATGAAATTAACTAAGTGAAATGAAAAAGTTCTGCACACACCAAACTCAGACGCTATCGCTGATGCCAAGAAGTGCTTGCTGACAGGAACCTGATCTGGATGTTTCTTGAGAGGCTTGGCCAGAGCCTTAACAATACAGATGTGGATGTTTGCACACAACCATCAGACTGAGCAGGGGGACCACAATGGAGAAGTTAGGACAAGGACTGAAGGAGCTGAAGGGGTTTGCAACCCCATAGGAAGAACAACAATAGCAACCAACCAGATCCCACCTACTGACCCAGAGCTCCCAGGGACTAAACCACCAACCAAAGAGTACACATGGAGGGACCCATGGCTCCAGCTGCATATGTAGCAGAGGATGGCCTTGTCTGGCATCGAAGGGAGGGGAGGCCCTTGGTCCTATGAAGGCTTGTTGCCCCTGCATAGAGGAATACTAGGGCAGTGGGGCAGAAGTGGGTGGGTGGTAGGGGAGCATCCTTGTGGAGGCAGAGGAAGGGGGACTGGGATGGGGGGGTTTTGGAGAGGAAACCCAGAAGGGGATAACATTTGAAAAATAAACAAGCAAAAAAAAGAAAAAGAAACAAACAAAATAAACAATAAAAAAAGAAAAAAGAAAAAGTTCTACAGTAAAAAGAAATGGTCAAGGGAAGAAGCAGCCAATAGAAAGGGAGCAGATCTTTGTTCTCTGTATATTGGACAAAGAGTTTGTACCTAAAATAGATAGATAGATAGATAGATAGATAGATAGATAGATAGATAGATAGATAGACAGACAGACAGATAAATGAATCATGGATTGAACAAATTTCTCAAAAGAAGTACAAATGTCTAATAAAAATTTTCTTTATATGTTCAACATCAGAGAAATGCAAATTAAAGCTGCTTTGTGGTGGGGAAGTTGGAGAGAGCCATGCTGTGATTCCACTTCCTCCTCCACTGTTCAGTTGTCCTCAGAGGTCAGAGGAAGTCATGGGATCCCATGGAACTGGAGTTACAGGCTCTTTCAAGGCACCATGTTGGTGCTGGGACTGAACCCCGGTCATCCACAAGAACAACAGTGCTCTTACCCACTGAGCCTTCTCTCAAGGCCCAAAACATTCTTTTGTTCAAAAAACAAAACCTTGACAATAGAACAGCCTTATCACCCCGACTGGCTGGAGCACACTGTATCCCGGCAACCCTCAGCACTCAGCAGACCCACTCAAACACTGTCTTCTAGATAGCCTCCCTGGCAGCATTTAGAAGTCAACTCATTCTCACTATAAATACAGTGTCAACTTAAGAGACAAGCCACATTGGGTCTACATCTCCACTCCTTACAGTTTTTATTTGGGGCTGTATTTAAAAACTACAGGTGTTGTCTCTATTCACTCTCATTTCCTTGTCCCACACAGGCTGCAGTCCAATTCGGACTTCCCCAAAATATACCCCACAGGCTCGGTGAACATCTATCTAACCATTTTCTTGATGGAGCAACCCATAAGCAATAAATATGTATGCTAATTCAATAATTTATGCACTCATTAACTCATAAAGCATTCCTGAACACCTCTTCTATGTCAGGCTATATGTTAAGGACTCGAGAGTGGATGAGACCCAGAGTCCCTGCTGTGAAATGTCCACATTCAACTTCCTTGAGGAGACAGGCAAATACATAACTCAGCTCAATTCCATACAATAGCTGTAACATGAGTCTGTGCGAGACACAGAGACAGAGAGGGTATGTGAAGCATGTTTCCTGGAGGGGTATGATGGCCGACTTCAGAGAGAAGGTAATATTTCAGCTGTTCTGAAAGAATGAGCAAAGTCTCTGGCTGGAATATTGCAGTCAGTGCTAGGCAGAAGGAACCCTGTGGAAAAGTCTAGAAGCATGGTGACGTTTCTGACTATGCCTTCCAGTGTGCTAAGAGTCTCTCATTCATGAGTGGGCACAGCTGTTAGATATTAGCCTGGCAAGGGAAGCTGTGCTCAGATCAGAAAATGTGTTGAACATCCTTCTAGAAAGTATATTTCAGAGGCAGGAGGATTTCTGAGTTCGAGGCCAGCCTGGTCTACAAAGTGAGTTCCAGGACAGCCAAGGCTGCACAGAGAAACCCTGTCTCGAAAAAAAAAAACCAAAATAAATAAATAAATAAATAAATAAATAGAAAGTATATTTCTTGTCCAGTAAGTAACATAAATATGGAAAGATTTCATTGCAAAATGACTCAGCTGCAGGGATGAAAAGATCTGAGAAGAGGCGCCACTGTTAAAGATGGGACAACCATCTTTAGTTAGACACGTCCCAAGAGTCAGAGCAGAACTCCACAGGTGAACATGGTTTCAAAAGGTGTTCAGGATAATAATTGGCAGCATTCATTAACAGACTGGGTATATAACACCTTGTGTTCACCATGCATATTTTGGCCCCATATATGATCAATAAGGCCCCCAATATGTGATAGAATGACACACAATTAAATGAAATTATTGTCACTAATTTCTAACGAGCAACAGTGAGGTGATGGACGGAAGACATTCTCTCCGGACACTGACTTGGTGTTTGCGTGTGACGGCATGCAACTTCTGCGGCGGGGTGGACCTTACACAAGGCCCTTACCTTTGCTGCTGTTTTGTTTCCCAGGCAGCATCTGACTAGGATGATTGTTGCCAAGGTTCCTCCAGCCCTTACATTCTGTGAGTCAAACACTTGGGATTGGTGTTCACCGTGTCCTTCTCCTAGCTGAGTCACCTCTGAGGCAGGCATTTTTATGGTGTTGAGCAGAAAACACAGAATCACTGACGTCACACCCCAAGTTCCATTCTCAGGAAGCAAGGATAAGTAGGTCGTGTCTGAAGTTGGGACAGATACCAGAGGCAACTCCCCTCCAGTGCTTCGCCTGGACGGTACAGAAGAGTTGCCCCTACTTCCTCAAGGCAAGGGCCCCGGCCCTGGCCTTCTTCTTCAGAGGAAAAGCCTGAGCATATGTGTCTCTGAAATTCCTTTATGTTTTTTTCTGTTTATATCAGTTCCCATGACTAATTTGCCTACTGTTACTATACTAAGACTTTCCTGTAAGATGCTCAAGGTTTCCTTACTGCCTGCTGTCCTGAGTGTGACTAAGACCCTCAATCCACAGACAGCAGCAAGATGTCCCCTTCAGGGTCTTAGCCTATAAATGACTCCACCTCTGCCTATTCACCTACGTGTAACTTAGTGAAGCCTACTGTGTACTATCAAAGCCTACTGTGTGCATCGGAGACTCCCAGACTCCCCACAGCAACACCACAAAGGGAACATCACTTCTCTACTTTAATTATGCAGAGAATGAGGTTTGGTGGTTCATCAAAGGCTGGACTAGGATGTAGCCCAGCCAGGCCTCAAACTGAGGTCTGTGGTTTCCAGCCCACTATGTTCTCCTTCAATGACCATAGCTAAGCCCTAAATAATATTCTGCTTGAGTGTGAACCATCCGGACAGCCACTAAGCAAATTCAGTGTCTTCTTTCACCTAAGAAAAGCATAGTCTGGTTTTACTTCAGTTCTAAAAACCAAAAATAAATAAATAAATAAATAAATAAATAAATAAATAAATAAAATAAGTGGGACACAGTTCACCAACTAAAGCACACTAAAGTTGTACCTCTAGGTTCCTCCTGATTTCCTCCCAATAAAGTTGTAACTTATGGGATTTACAATGAAGGAACTCTGGAAATCAGTCTGTCTACCTTTATATCCCTAGTATCACAAATCCATGTGGCCCGAGATAAGCCACTAAGATTAAGCCTCAGCTTCCCCATATCTACATGGAGATGAGAGTCATACATACCTCGTCCTGTTGTTATGAGAGGTAAATAAGATGCTGCATGTCAAAAGCACTTAACATGGAATCTGGCATATGGCAGGAGCTTGATAAATCCCAGCCATTATTATTACCGTAATATCTCTGTGCATAAACCTATCTGCAACTCTGATTGTTTTCTTAGGACAGATGCCAACGGGTAAAATCGCTGTATCAAAGGGTGGCTCATCATACATAATGCTTAATTATCCCCCAGAAATTGTCAAGCAGTTTATACATCCAACCCAGAATTCCGCAGGAGTGGATGCTTCATGGCAATGGACTTGAGAGACGAGGCAAGTGCCGCGGCAGGTGATGTAATGCAAGTGTCCCAACGGCCAGCACGAGCAGTTCACAGGTAATGGCAGAAATGTTAATGCTATTATTGTTGATTCGATGTGTGTGTGTGCGGTGTGCATGTGCATTTTTGCACATGGAGGTCAGGAGACAATTTGTAGCAGTTGGCTCTCTTCTTCCACCATGAGGTTCATCAGGCCTGGACGTGAGCTCTTTACTCCTAAAAGTGCTATTATAACACCAGCACTTTTCTTCTCCCTTTTTTTATCATGAGACAGAGTCTTCAGTAGCTCCGACAGGCCTGGGAATCATTATATAGCCAATGATAACCTTGAATGCCTGATCCTCCTGCCTCTACTTCCTCCCACATACTAGTATTTCAGGCATGCACCACCATGCTCAGTTTACGCTACTCTGGGTTCAAACCCAGGGCTTCCTATGTGTTAGACAAACACCTTCTACAACTCCATTAACATTCTTTCATGCCTCCCAGTTATAGAAAGAACCAGATTCCTGGCTGATCATTCCAAAGGTCTTGATTTAAAAAGAGAGAAGGAGCAGGCTCTGAGGACATGCTCTACCATTTCTTCTGGCAAGGTTTTGAGCTAGCTTATTCTCTCTGTGCCTAATTTATTCTCTTCTTTATCACAGTTGTATTACATGGGGATTACATGCAAACAGTGTCTCCCTTTCCTATCTCTTGTAATTACATGTGAAAAAGTAATGTGGCCATTCCTGATGATAACACCTATGGACATTTTTCTTGTCACACGGCTCTATGTCTGTATTACAGTCATGATCCTTATTGCATTATGATTAGCATTTACTATTACACATTTTATATATTTGTGTACAGTGGAATATACATCTAGCTCTATCATAATCTTTCTGTGTAAGCAAAGGCTAGTGGCTTGCCACTCTGGACCTCTTTTTCTTGACTGTAATAATGAAGAACCTGGTCCAGAATACCCCCAGTATCAATGTTTCTGTCATCACACCTTCCCCTACATCAAAGTTCTTTGTATGGTGTGAATATGAAATGTTTCACAAAGGTTTGTGTGTGGAAGACTTGTTCTCCAAATCTTGGTGTTATTTGAGGAGGTGTTGGAGTGTTGAGAGATGGGGCCTTGCTGGAGAAAGAGAGTCACTGGGGACATACTTTTTAAGGTCATAGCTGGTCCCCTGGCTCTTCCTTGATCTCTGCTTCCTAACCGGATAAGTTGAAGAAACTCATCTACCATGCACTCCTACTGCTATGATGTTCTGCCCAAGAACATGGGGCCGAACAAACATGAGCTAAACCCTCTGAAACTGTGAGCCCTAGTATTGCTCTCTGGTGTTCCCTCGGGTGTGTTGGTTGCAGCTATGAAAACGGAGTGAGCAGTCATTCCTCAACCTCACACTCCTGCTAATACTGAACTAGATAGTTCTTTTGTGCTGACGTGAAGAGAGGCACACTATTCCAGGACATCCTAGGATATTCAGCGGCTTTCCTGGCCTCTGCTGTACACTGATACACTACTGCAATTGTGACATGTGAAAAAGTTACAAACACAGTGCCAAGGAGTCCTACAGTTGCAGTTCTCCCTGGCTGAGAGTCCTCTGTGTTCCAGTTTCATTCTGTGGCTATGACAGAACACCAACCAAAGGAAACTTGAGAAAGAATGGGTTCATCTGAATTATCCTGCCAGGTCAAAGTTCATCCTTGGGGAAAGTCAGAGCAGGAACTCAAGGCAAGAATATGGAAGCAAGAAGCATAGAAAGATACTGTTTGAGGGCCAGCTTTCTGGCCTGCTCCCTGCCTTTCTCATGCCAGGTAACTTTCTTATACAGCCCAGGACACCAACAAACACCACAGTGGACTGGGCCATCCCACATCAATCATCAATCAAGACATTGCTCCATAGGTGCGCCTACAGGCCAATCTAAACTAGTTGAGGTTCCCTCTTCCCAAGTGACTACAGGTTTTTGTCAAGTTAGCAATACCCTGCGCATGTTGCTATGTCCTTAAAGTTTGAAATCATTGGGTGTTTATTTAAAAAACTAAACACCTTTTCATATCCCTTTCAATCTCAAAATTCCAAACATTCCCAGTACTGAGGCTGGCGTGAATTTATGCCCATTTCAGGCTATCTTCTTGAGAGTCCTTGGTCATTTCCAGTGTCTTCCACCTTCTTAAATCCACTGGGAAGACTGACTCGTCTCTTACACCTATACGAAAGTATCATCGGCCACATGGAGGTAATAAGCCACAGACTTAGGATCATCTGACCAGTCAATGGTCAGCAGTCTGGAGAAAATTGTTCAGTTTTTCTAACTTTGCTCCTGTTTCCTCTATGAAACATGGGTGAAACTTCAAAAATCAGTTAGGGATGATTAAATATTACAAGTGCACATGTACCTGGTACCAAAGAGGAAGGAGAACCCCAAATGGGAAGCTGTTGCTTGTATTTGTCCCTGTGGCTTGGGAGTGTCACTCAGTCATTTCCCAGCCGTCACCTCAGGGTTTAGGCTAAGCTTTCTTCTGATTCAGGTCTTTTGAGCCAGAATCTTGCTCAGAGCTACTGAGGAATGGAGTGGACAGATGCTCTAGTTAGGCGGCAGAGAAATGCTATGAGCCAGAATTGTGACTTTTGGTTCTAGCTGAAAATATGAGCAGAGCGCCAGAAGAAAGGAATTGCTTTAGCAGGTGTGTTTGGAATCTGGCAGGGCACACTGGGCCTGGGCCAGGAGCACTGAGCAGGCCTGAATGCCTTCTGTGTTGACTAGCTGGGACTGAGACCCAGGAGGGAGCTTGAAGAGAGAACTCTCCGGTAAATACACAACAGCCAGACAGTGGCTGATTTTTCCTTGGGTTCCTCATGTCTCTTGCACAAGTGTAGCCAGAGTCTAAGGCCTTCACCAAATCATTGGATCCAAGAGGAGTTCCCAAAATAGCTCAGACTCTGAGCCTGCCTGGGAGAGACATAAAGATTCATTTACAGGAGAAGGTGACCGCTCTGGATATCTTCAGCAGACCAGCCTATGCTAATGCTCCTGCTCCCTCAAATCTGGGATTTATATAACCCTCTTCTGTCCTTGTCATTGCCAGCAGAAATGCCTGCATTATCTTAATTCCAGAAGGAAAATTATTCCAATTTTTGAGGCCATCATTTTAAAGCTGTCAAAGTCAATATTTTTAACAGCCTAGAAAAATTTTTTTTTCTACAACTGGAAAATGTCTAAACAGGTTGTGCTTGAGATCTTGAGACAACTAGGGGAAATCTGTAGTGAGATGGAGAAATGCCCTATGCTGAATCCATGGCTAGGGGGTCGGGAGGGCACATCCATTTGTCCCAGCACCAATTTGTCTGGGTAGATTCTCTATCAGGACCCTTGCCTTAACCACTTTCAGTCTGTTCTAGTTACAGATTAGTCATTTGTCGTTTGGTCCTAAGACTCTGCATTTGTTGTTAATTAAGCAATAAATTCCTTAAAGGAAAATGGTCAATGAGAAGAAAAGAAACAAGCCATGCTTTCGGAGCCTACACCCTTTCCAAATGCTAGTCCATCTCTGTCTACATTCTCATCAACCGTTAAGCTCTGAGACCTGGTTACTGCATGTGTCCATCACTGTCCTAGAGATGCTGGAGTTCATGAGAACTTCCTTAAGGGGAGGGAGAAAGCTTCCAGGGAACTCCCTGGCAGTAGGTTAGGAAGAAACAAAGTGTCTCCTTTTCAAGATTTGCCTCTCAGTTTCCATCCGAATGAGTCGTCATTTCTACCTGATTAACTCTCTCAGACAGAAACCTGAGATTGAAGGAAGTGCACAGGCAGGAGAATGGCTCTCTCCAAGCAGAATCACAATCAGGCTTTGTCTTTGGGCTAAGGGGCCATTTGTTAGCACCTGGGGAGCTTGCCAGACTCTGAGAAGATGGAACCAGCCGAGTGGACACCTCCAGACATCAATGCCCCAAATGCCAGACTGAGAGATCTCCAGGGAAGAGGCTGGAAAATCTCTCTTACGGGCCCATCTCCTAGTGAGGAGCTGGAAAACACCCCATTCCTGTAACTCCGAAGCAGGATTAATTGATTGGTCTCATATGAACCTAAAAGCCGTTAAGAGCAGAGAGGATGAAAAGCAATTCAAATTGCTTTATTACGATTTTGTAGTAAAGTACCAGTTTAGTCCTCAGCCCTACTGTGAAGCAGCAGGTTCCCAGATATTGACTGCACAGGCATGTGCTGCTTGAGGAGAGGAAATGCCTGGGTCTGCAGAGCAGGAACATCTGCTCAGCTCTGTAGCAGGCCTGTTGCTGGAGCTGGGGAGGGGGCTGCCCTCCAGGTGGTGTCACTGCAGGCAGGAGACAGAGGAAGCACTCCCAAGGGGGGGATTGGAGACTGTAGATGGAGACTCCTCCTTTTTGCTTTCAAAGACTCCATTCACTTGATATGAGAGGGAATTATAAATGATTTTCTAAGGCGGTCTGTAGACTTTCCATTGCAGAGCAGCAGCGCAATTATGGGAGCTGGAATGATCGTGACAGTAAGGATTGACTTCTCGAGCTACAGGGTAGGGGGCTTGAATGCTTTACATATCTTAATTCACTTCACCCTCAAATGGTGCCCCTTGTACGGTAGCGCTATAATCACTCTTTTGTGAGTGAAGATGCTTAGGCACACAGGAGAAGCAGTTTGAACAGCTAGTAACTGCAGTCACCATGCTTGAGTCCAGCCATCTATCTTTAGTGTTACTAATCTTAATCCCGAGCTGTGGGAATAAGGGCCACCACCTATGCTTCTGTCTGTGCGGAGATGGTCAGGGTCAGACCTTAAGGTCCCCAGTTTTCTAATGGGCAAAACACAACCTATAGTTAGAAAGATTTGTTCGAGGTCAAGAGAATAATATCACAGCCTAGTTTAACTCTGAGTCAAGCTTTTTATAACAGCTGGGCTCCCATTCCCTGTCCTTAAAGTTTGCCTCGGCCTTTATTAAATGGTTATCTAACACAAAATGCTAATAGGAAGTCAATTAATAATAATAATAATAATAACAATAATAGTAATAGTAATGATAATAGTTACCATTTATTGAGCATCTGTGACTTTTAAAGGTGTCTCCTAAGCATGAGTTTTGATCTTCACAAATCACAAGACTTTATTACCCCCATACAGCAAAAAGGGGTATGAGTTTCATACATGAAACTCAGTTACATGTCTGCTCAATAACCATGAGCAAACTAGAGAGAAAATTAAGAAGATAGTCTCACCTACAATAGCATTAAGAGGACAAAGTGGTTAGGAATGAGTTGTTGCTGAAAGTGCAGGCAACAACCAGAAACTGTTTTTGAAAAAAAAACAAAACAACTCTGTTCATCAAAGGACAACATTAAAGGAGTAGAGGAAATCACAGAATAGAAGAAAACATTTGCAGGTAGCCAGGGATTGTGGTTCAGAACATATAAGGAAATGCTACAACTTAACAACAGCAAAAGCCAACTCAAACAGATTTGAGTTACCTTTTTTTCTAAAGGACACATGCAGATATATGATAATTACATAAACCAATGCCTAATGCCACCAATCATTTACGAAATGCAAATAAACATGAGAGCAAGATATCACTGCATGCCCATTATATCAGCGCAATGACCAGAAGAAGGAGTGTTGGTGAAAATATTGAGAAACCAGAACCACTGCCCAAGAGCTGCCAACGTGAATGGCACCGCTACTCTACCAAGCAGTGTGGCATAGCATTGGCTCTAAACTTAGATCTGCTATAGGATCTACTGGCTTCACTTTGGATTTACCCCCAAAGAAGTGAGGCATCAGACTGGCTTTTGCATACTGCTCAGCGTGTAAAGAATGTGGGATCAACCCAAATGCTCAGGAACAATGAGTAAATAACAAGAGCAGTAGGTACATCCATCCAAAGAGATCATCACTCATCCTTAAGGCAGCATGAGAGTCTACAACTGCTGCCGGGTGGGTGAACTCTGAAGACGCTAGGCTGAGTAAAGCAAGAGGATGAAGGGACAAATACTGTATGAGTCTACCTGTGTAAAAGACCTAGAGGAGCTAGACACCTAGAGACAGGAAAGAAAATGGTGAGAGCTGGGAGCTGGCAGGAGGAGTGAGCAGAATGGGCCCCGTAGGCTCATAGAGAATGGAACTATTGGTAAAGATTAGGACCTGAGGCCTTGTTAGAGTAAGTGTGGCCTTGTTGGAGAAAGTGTGTCACTGGCAGTAGGCTTCGGGGTTTCAAGGTGCTCCACTCAAGCTCGGTGGCTCTCTCTCTCTCTCTCTCTCTCTCTCTCTCTCTCTCTCTCTCTTTCCCACTGATGCAGATTTAGAACTCTCAGCTACCTCTCTAACTATCACGTCTTTCTGTGAGCCACCGTGCTTTCTGTTCTGATGATAATGGACTAAATCTCTGAAATATAAGCCACCCTCAATTGAATGGTTCTTTCATAGGAGTTACTCTGGTCATGGTGTCTCTTCACAGCAATAGAGCTCTGACTAAGACACAGAGTTCTAGTTGATGAAATATTTGGGTATGTAGCATGATGAGAGCTATGTGATAATGTGAAGGAATTTTAAAACTATGAATTTAAAATGAGTGACTTGCTGTTTAAATACCTGTTTACCTTTATTTGTCTGTCTGTGCATGTATATGTGTGGATATATACACACATTGGTTCATGTAGAATTTAGAAGACCACTCACAGGAGTCAGTTCTCTGCTTCTATCATGCGGATTCTGAGGAATTGATTCAGGCTTAGTGACAAGTGACTTTGCCCACTGAGCCATCTCACTAGCCCCAAGATTGAATGATACACATTAAAAAGACTGGAATGTTTTCAGGTTTTATATCCTCCCTATACCCCTTCCAAAAAAAAAAAAAAAAACCCTAACTGAATGCTACTTCTGCCTAAGATAACAGGGCATGTTCCTGGTCCAACCTGCACTAGAATTACCCCACTCCTACAGCCTACTCTGTGTTAATCCCATGCTTGCTGTGAACTAATAAAGTGTGTACAGAGTGCTGTACACACTTAAATACCACATAGCTTGAACAAGATGAATCAAACTCATCATTTGTCATTGCCCCCTCCCATGAAAGCAGAAATTCACCCTTAAAACACGTAATTGTTAGGAGTGGTTTTGGCAATAGTGATCACCACCTTCCAGGCTCTAAAACCTGGGCAAGAGTACATTTTCCTAGGGGTACCAAGGTCTCTACTCTTAACTATAGGAATGCTCCAAACCTCACAACTCATCAAACAGACTTATATATTTTTTTACGAAACTAAGTAAAAGTTCTAGGACCCAGTGATCTTGCAACTCACTACAACCAAATCGGTGTTACCGACTCCAGCCAGTTCATCCTCAGAATACGTTATTCTGCCCTGTGCTCTACAATATTGCACTCAGTAGCAACCTTGCTGGTTTCTTTACTGCTGCTCAAAATTATCAGAAATCTTAGGAAATACTTGCAATAAATTAAAATATTAAATTTCCAACTATGTTTCTCTTTCAGTGTTAAGGGGAAAAAATCAGGATGTAGCTTCATGCTTAAAGTGGATTTTAATTGCTCCATTTTTTCCAGGACAACCTGGGTATGGTTATTGATCTTTCTTAAACCAGGTTTGAGTGTTTGAGATGGTGGAAATGGTTTCTCCTCTCCTCTTTCCACTTAGTGTCTTCATACTTCCTATCCATTAAGAATGCATGCTGTCTCTAAAGGGCATTTACGCTACCAAAAGTCAAGCTTTAAAGTGGGGTGGGGGCAGCAAGACAGCTCAATGAGTAAGGATGCTTGTTACCAAGCCTGACAACCTGAGTTCAATTCCAGGTCCTCTGACCTCCACAAGCTTATTGTAGCAGGTGTACACTCCTGATCTTCTTCCACTATGAACACAATCTAAAATAAATATAAAGGTAAACAAATAAGATTCTATATTTTTAAATTCTAAAGCTTTGACTCTAGGGACAGTACAGCCCCTGAATTTGTTTGTATACGGGAGAAATGGGGAACACTCAAAAAGGAATTGCAATTTCAGATCTGTATGCAATCGCTTGTGTCTACTGCTACTGAGCCACTAGATCTTGGATGGGTATTGTTGACATGTTAGAGAAACGGCATCTGAATGAGTCACTGATCTGTTCGCCATGTGTTCCTGTAGAGCACAAGCCATCCCTGCCTTGAGTAAGAAAGGGTTCTTGGACATGAAACCAGCAGCCTACCTCAGAGGTATATGATCATTGTTCTGTATGTGTCAACTTCTACAAAGGTAAGGGTATATAGTGGGCACCTCCAATATGTTCTGTTGTCACGCCCATACCCTGCTCCATAAACTACCTTTCATCTTCTCACTCCTAGAAAAATATCTGTCCTCCACTCAACTTCTAATAATGTATGAGTTGGTTTAAAAATTGTTAATATTGGCAAGGATATTTCAGTTTACAGAAATAAAGCAGCATTTTGCATATTTCTTCTAAGTCCTGTTAGTTTTTTTCAAAACAATAAAAAGGGGCTTTGGAATCCTCTATATTTTCATAACTTAGATAAGTTCTCTTTACACTGTTTAAGCAAAAATAATACATTTATGATCTATAGTTACAAGATATATATCAGGGATATGGTGAATCAAGAATTAGGAGGTTGAATCTTTGGGGCAATAAAGACCTTAAGAGCAATAAAAGTACTGTGTATACTAATATTGGTGGCTATGTGGTTATATTCTCTGTATTGATATTGTTGGCTACATAGCTGTATGTATTTGTATGTACATTGAAAATGCACACAGAACTTTCTATATGTACACATGTATGAACTATGCCTCAATGGATCATTATAGTAATATTATACTTCAATAATTTTTTATTTAAAAATCTAAATGGCGATATTCTCACTGGGAACTTTAAAGCAGATTCCCAGGTAAATGTGCTTGATTTATTTCTTGTGAAATAAATGTCTTTCTTTCTTTTGTCTTTCTTGTGACATCCCTGAAAAGAGGGAAGCATGAGAAAAAGAAGGACAAAGACAAGGAGGACAGAGAAGGTTTCAGAAGAGGATTTTACCAATTTTAGAACTGAGCAGAGCAGAGACCCCCAAACCTGGGGCAGGCAGACAGGAGAAGAAAAAGTACAAGAGGTTATCAGAGCTTCCCTCACAGAGCCCTCGAGTAGGGGAGAGACACTTAGCACTTGAATGCAGGATGAAGTACAGAAATGAATGAAAGGTCCTCCTTTGCGTGGGCAGCCAGGTACTCATTCCCTTTCCATCCTCTGTCTGATGGCGACAGTTCCTTTCAGAGGCATCCCAGCCTCAGAAACATAGTGGAGAGCCAGTGGAGATATTGAACTGAGCCATTCCATGTACCACCTGAGCTGTCACCTTCAGACCACTTCACCCCACAGCATTCTAGAGAAAAAAAAATGCACGCAAACTCTACAACTTCCAGAGGTTGAGTCCCTGGAATGAACCCCATTAGTTGGTAAGCAGTTTATACATGTACGCACACACATACACACACATGCACATACACTTGGGTAGGGTGAGGACGCTTCCAAATGTGGCACCATTTTGAACGTAGATGGTAGAAGATCGTTGAGTAGTCAAGAAAAATCATGACTTTTCGAAAAAGAACTGAGACAACCCTGTTTTTAAATTCTGGGAAATTGAAATAAAGCCATGAAAAATGTAAGGAAAAAGTGACTTTAACTTTTTCATATTCATTTATTGTATGATAGGGTGCGTGAGAAGATACATCCTGCAGCATCAGAGACTAGAAAACAGACAACTTGAGGGAGGAGCTGGTCCTCTTCTTCTACCACATGGGTACTGGGAATCAAACTCAGGCCAACAGGCTTGGTGGAAAATGCCTGTCTTAACTTGAGTTTTACAGTTGTGAAGAAACACCATGACCATGACAGCTCTTTAAAAGGAAAACATTTAATTGGAGCTGCTTCCAGTTTCAGAGGTTTATTCCATTATCATCATGGCTAGAAGCACGGCAGCAAGCAGGCAGACGTGGTGCTGGAGAAGGAGCTGAGAGTTTTCAGCAGAAGGAGACTGTTTGCCACACCAGGCATATAGCTTGAGGACAGGTCTCAAAGCCTACCCCCACAGTGACACACTTTCTCCAACAAGGTCAAACCTCCTAATAGTGCCACTCTGTATGCATCAAGCATTCAAAATATAAGTCTTTGGGGTCATTCCTATTCAAACCACCATAACACCTTTGCACAAAGTACCATCTTGCTTGCCAAAAAGATTGAGTTTTATAAGAACCCTGATGCTGAATGTGATGACACACATCTTTAATGCCAGCACTGAAGAGATAGAGGCAGGTGAATCTCAGTGAATTTGAGGTCACCCTGGTCAATAAAGTAAGTTCCAGGACAGCCAGCACTACCTAGAGTGAACTTGTCTCAAATATATATATGCAAGCAAGAAAGTGTGAGCCCTGATTAGTCGCTGTAAAAGGGTAAAGCATTGCACCCATAAATGAAAAAGAAGACTATAGAAAGGAAGTAGAGGAGAGATTTTTCTCTATCTAAAATATGTTAAATAAGACTTTTCTGTCTTTAAAATATGTTAATAGTAGTTTAAGTATCAGAGTAAAGAAAACCAGGAGTGTTCAAATAGAAAAATTTCATAGCAAGCATGGTGGTGCACTCTAGAGACAGCTAGAAGTCCATGAATTCAAAGCCAGTCGGATCTGTGGAACAACTTCCAGTCCAGGTACAGTTGCATAGAGAGACACTATTTAAAGAAGGGAGAGGAAAGGAGAGGAGAGGGCAGGGCAGGGCAGGAGAGGAGAGTAAAATCTTCACATAAAGAAAGAAAAACACAAAAATTGAAAAGATGATCAAGCAAGAAGACTGTCCTAACAAAGAAAACTAAAGCCAAAGAAAGAAATGGGAGGAAGGAAACAATCCTGGGAATGGAGAGAACCCACGTGCAAATGGGCCAGAAGGAGCTCGCATGGGGCTGATTATCCTGAAATTTCAAGACCCTGGAGGCAAACATAAAGTATAAAAACCTCTAGAAATAGATTACAGGCCACAGAGCAGGGAGGCACATAAAAAAGGATTAGACCTCTCAGCATCAACATTGATTTTTCAGTCAGTAGAGCACAGTCTTGACATTTGTGAGAAAATTCATAATGTAAGAATTTTCTCGCAAGTCAAGTATGCCACATGCTTGTAATCCCGGAAGTTTGGAAGTGAAAACCGAAAGATCAGGCGTTCAAGGCCATCCTCTTTGAGGCAAACTCAAGGCCAGATTGGGCTACATGAGAACATATCAGGAAATAACCTCCCCCCCCAAAAAAAAATCTAAATTATCACTCAGATCAGAGGGAAAAATAGACAAATTTATATACATGCAAAGCCCCAAAACATGCTTACCTCTTGGACACCTTCCCCTGGGAGCTACTAAAGGAGGTGCCTTACTTAGCAAGAGAAAGACTGTGTTAGGAAAAAATGTGTTTAGGAATAAAAACGCAAACACCAGCGAGTGGCAAAGAGAATTTTTCATGTGCACTCAGCCTGGAGAAGCAACTGGAGCTAAACGTGAACTATCACACTCTAAAAGAGAATTCTTCAGAAAAATAAATAAAGAGTAGGCACCGATTTTATCTTATCTACTTAAGCACTTATAACATTTACTACTAGCATTTGACATATCTGTTATTGTGTTTAGAAATGTTTTTCTTTTCTTTTTTTTTCTTTTTTTTTTTTTTTTTTTTTTTTTTTTTTTTTTTTTTTTTTTTTTGGTTTTTCGAGACAGGGTTTCTCTGTGTAGCCCTGGCTGTCCTGGAACTCACTCTGTAGACCAGGCTAGCCTCGAACTCAGAAATCCTCCTGTCTCTGCCTCCCAAGTGCTGGGATTAAAGGCGTGCGCCAGTTTTTCTTATGATAAACAAATAGGAAATTAATGAAAAACCCGAGGCAATGATGAACCGCAAGCAAAACAAAAATGTCATGTGGAAAAAAAAAAAACTATACTACCTGACTGGGCTGTGAACTATCTACAGACTTGTAACAGTGACTCTCCGCCTTTGGACTTGACACCAGATTGTTATATAATCCTATCAGGAGCCAGGAAGATTAAAAGGGGAAGACATGGTAGTCAATTATGTAACACCAAAAAATAACATTACATATATTTTGTGTAGACATCATAGAAACATTACAGAAAACAGCTAAAATTCCACAGCAGATTCCTTTATAAAGTGGAGCAATGCAGGGAGAGTTAGGATAAAGAACTATATAAACTGCATATTTAACATAAGCCTGTAGACTACTTTTTGTTGAGAGAGGGAGAGAGAGAGAGAGAGAGAGAGAGAGAGAGAGAGAGAGAGAGAGAGAGAGAGAAAGTGTCTTTGGACACATGTATGTATGAGGTGTCTTTGGAGGCCGTAAGGAGGTATTGGGTCTCCTAGAGCTGGAGTTACAGGCAGTTGGGAGATGCACCATATGGGAGCTCTCAAGAGCAACACATACTAAATCTTAGCCAAAGAGCCATGATTCCAGTCCCTGTCTGTAGGTTCTAAATATTGCCTTTTCCTCCAGCCAAAGGTTAAAGGAAAGTATTACAATAGTTCTCTATTCACAATTCTGCCTGAACAGAGGAGGACATACAAAGATGGATACTATATCACTGCATGGTAAACTGAATAAAGAGCAAATCATTTGTGAGACACACAGAAAAGAATAGAGCCCAGGGCTATGAAGGTAAGAGTTCTTGCTGCTACTGTAGAGGACTAAAGTTGTGTTCCAGCACCCAGATGGACCCATTTCAGCTCCAGAGAAGCCAATACCTGGCTTCTGTGGGTACCAGCAAATACACGTGCATGTATACACACAAACACACATACACTCACTCACACACACACACACACACAAACACACATACACTCACACACACACACACACACACACACACACACACACACACACACAATTGCACATACTCACACACCAAGCTTTTTTTAAAAAGGGAGAAGCAGAGAGCAAGAATGTGACTAAGAACTTAAGAGCACTGGCTGCTCTTCCAGGGGACCTGAGTTCAATTCCCAGCACCCACATGGTGGCTCACACCCACTTTTTTTTATTATTATTACTTTCTAAGTTTTTTTATTTACATCCCAAATGATTTCCCCTTTCCTGTTTCCTCCCTCCCCGAAAGTCCCATAAGCCCCCTTCCCTCCCTCCTTCTTTTCCCCATTCAACCCCCTCTCACTTCTCTGTCCTGGTATTCCCCTACATCCAGTCTTTCCAGGACCAGGGGTCTCTCCTTCCATCTTCTTGGAAATCTATTGATATATGAATTGTGTCTTGGGTATTCTGAGATTCTGGGTTAATATCCCCTTATCAGTGATTGCATAACATGTGTGTTCTTTTGTGATTGGGTTACCTCACTAAGGATGATATTTTCAAGTTCTGACCATTTGCCTAGGAATTTCGTGAATTATTGTTTTTAATTGCAGAGTAGTATTCCATTGTGTAAATATACCACATCTTCTGAATCCATTCCTCCGTTGAAGGACATCTGGGTTCTTTCCAGCTTCTGGCTATTATAAATAAGGCTGCTGTGAACATAGTGGAGCATGTGTCCTTATTGCATGCAGGGGAAGCCTCTGGGTATATGCCCAGGAGTGGTATAGCAGGATCCTCTGGGAGTGTCATGCCCAGTTTTCTGAGGAACCGCCAGACTGCTTTCCAGAGTGGTTGTACCAGCTTGCAATCCCACTAGCAGTGGAGGAGTGTTCCTCTTTCTCCACGTCCTCACCAACAACTGCTGTCTCCTGTGTTTTTGATCTTAGCCATTTTGATTTGTGTGAGATGGAATCTCAGGATTGTTTTGATTTGCATTTCCCTAATGACTAAGGATGTTGAACATCTCTTTAGGTGCTTCTCAGCCATTAGATATTCTTCAGGTGAGAACTCTTTGTTTAGCTCTGTACCCCTGCCTCTCTGGAGTCTAACTTCTTGAGTTCTTCGTATATATTGGATATTAGCCCTCTGACGGATGTAGGGTTGGTAAAGATCATTTCCCAGTTAGTTGGTTGCCGCTTTGTCCTTTTGACTGTGTCTATTGCCTTACAGAAACTTTGTAATTTTATGAGGTCCCATTTGTCAATTCTTGATCTTAGAGTCTCCTTTTCAAGACCCAGACGTAAGTGTGGTACACAGGAAAAAGACCTATGAAAATATGGTCGAAATATTACTTTAATTTAAAGACAGAGAAATTATAGTTGATTCAAGGGGAAAGCTCAATTAGCAAATGCTGTGTAACCCATCCTCTGGATCGCACATGAGCAAATCCACAGTCCATTCTGCATATCCTCGCAGTCAGTGTTAAAAAGAAAATGATAATTACTGTTGAAAGCTTTGCTATGGCCCCAAAATAAAACCAAATTACTCTTTTCTGTTAAAAGAGTCTTATTGAGTCAGGTATGGTAGCTCACACCTTCAATCCCAGCACTGAGGAGGCAGAGGCAGGTAGATCTCTGTGAGTTCAAGACCAACCTGGTCTAGTAAGTTCCAGTTCATAGTAAGATCCTGTCTCAAAACAGAAGAGAGAAGGTGAAGAAGTAAGGGAGGGAGGGAGGGAGGGAGGAAGGGAGGGAAGGAGGGGAAAAGGGAAAGAAAAAGAAAGTATGTCAGGTAGTGATAATATTCTCAACAGTATTCTCAAAATATGTTAATGGTAAGTGGACTCTTCAGTGTAGAGCAAGTTCATGCCACCACCAGCAATTTGATTAAAATTAGGTAATGTGGTGGAAGGGAGGCATCACAATTACATGAGCATAAGAAAAGCATTTAAAGCATAAGTAATGTTCCTATTAGTCATGTTTTCATATACACACAGGAGCACATGTACACAGAGAGGCATGACAACTATCACCAGTTTGAAACAACTTTCAAGTGCCCTTGGCAGGAGGAACTAGCAACATCTCAACAGATTTATGTCATTTGTTGCATAAAATTATTTATAATAAGTAAATTTAAAACTGATTGCTCCATCAAAAATGGTTAGCACTGGTTTGATTGATTGATTTCTTAAGTTACATTTTTATTCGTTTTGTGGAAGAGGGGTACATGACCCACATGTGGAGATCAGAGGACTACTTGTAGGTGTTCATTCTCTCCTTCAATTTTGTGGATCCTAAGGATAAACTCAAATCATCAGGCTTAGTGGCAAGTGTCTTTACCATCTGAGCCATCGCCCAACTAGTTTTGAGAGGATTGTTTCTGTGGGAGACAATTATGACCTGAGTCCTTCTTTACAATAGCAAAAACGAATTGGGATAAAGGAAGTTAACTTCACCCTATCTCTATCGACCTTGGTTCCTCTCAAGGAAGAAGGGTACTGATGTCAATGGTATTGATATCAATTGTACTGATGTCAAAGGTACTAATGTCAAGGGTACTGATGTCAAGGGTACTGATGTCCAGGGTACTGACATCAATGGTACTGATGTCAAGGGTACTGATGTAAATACTGATGTCCAGGGTACTGATGACAAGGGTACTGATATCAATGGTTAATGGCATTGTACTTGCCCTCAGCACCAGAGAGTCTTGATGAAGGGTGTATGAGTGATGTGCTCTGATGGAGCTGGTGACCCACTGCACTCATTGGGGATCCACACAGTCTCTCTAGGACTCTTCTGCCTTCTCTGCGAATAAAAGACATTCTGAGACACTGAAAACTAAAGGAAGAGTCTAAAGTCACCATCCTTTGGGCCTCCTAAAGATCCCCTCTACTGTTTAGAGTCTTGTCACCCTGTGAAACGTAAACTAACACACCCATGCTGGAGAACAATATGTTTTCTCAAGAAAGTACTACCATTATACCAAAAGAGTGCAGTGACGGGCATGTATAAAATATCCATTATGAATGTTTATAATTTTACTTTCAGTCAACTTAGAAATATTTTTATGCCTACCATTTTATCTGTACAATTTTCCATGATAATCTTCAATTTTAATGTTTTTCCATATTTTTTTCAATTTTATCAGAAATATTTTCCATGTAAATCTTCAATTTTACCAGAAAATGTTTATAATTCTACTTTTAATCAATTTAGGAATATTTTTATTTCTTCCAATTTATCTGTATAAAGTTCTCCAATTTTATCAGAGATATTTTCCATGTAAATCTTCAATTTTACCAGAAAATGTTTATAATTCTACTTTCAATCAATTTAGGAATATTTTTATTCCTTCCAATTTATCTGTATAAATTTCTCCAATTTTATCAGAGATATTATCCATGTAAATCTTTATTTTTATCAGAAAATTATTTTAATTCTAGTTTCAATCAATTTAGGAATATTTTTATGCCTACCATCTTATCTGTATAATTTTTCATGAAATAGTCAGTTTTAACGTGTTTTTCTATATATTTCTTGAGTTTTATCAGAAATATTTTCCTTGTAGATCTTAAATTTTATCAGAAAATATTTATAATTCCACTTTCAATCAACTTAGGAATATTTTTATGCCTACCATTTTTATCTGTATAATTTTTCCATGAAATAGTCAGTCTTAACGTGTTTTTCTATATATTTCTTCAATTTTATCAGAGATATTTTCCATGTATATTTATACAATGGAATACTACTCAGCAATTAAAAACAATGAATTCATGAAATTCTTAGGCAAATGGGGAGCAGAGGGAGGGAAGAGGGCTTATGGGACTTTTGGGGAGGGGGGAACCTGGAAAGGGGAAATCATTTGGAATGTAAATAGAGAACATAGAAAATAAAAAAATATCCATTATGCTAACTAAAATATGAAGAGGGAAGAAAGAACTCCCATATGATTCAATACTGAGTATATATTAAAAAAAAAATCTATATATTAAAAAGATATCTGTGCTACCATGGTTCTGTAATGCTATCAGCCATGACTAACATAGAATCTAAGAGGATGGGGACAGAGAAGGGGGGGATGAAGGAGATGAGGGATGGAGGAAGACAGTAGAAACTGCAGTCACTATGTAATATGTGAGAGAGAAGATTAATAAAAATAATAAATTAAAAACAGAGTCTATAAGTGGATGAATGGATAAAAGAAAAACTGGTATACATATGCAATGAAATATTATTCAGCACTATAAAAGAATGAAACCCTGTCATCTGGATGGAGCACTGTGTTTAGTGGAATAAGCAAAGAACAGAAAATACCATGTACTCACATTCATATGCAGAGGTTTATGGAATTTATTTCCTATAATTAAAAATTATAACAAAGCTCACTAGAGGCTAAGAGGAACAAGGAGGAAGGATACAGGGGCATTGCACACAGTTACATAGGAAAAAATAGTTCCACTATTCTTTGTATCATTATGATAATACATAATAACTTATATATTCTCTAAGGAACTAGAAAAGAGAAAGTTCACAACTCACATACAATCATGTTTTAAAATTGAAATGCTAATTAACCTGATCGTCATATGCACATATATACTGAGTTATCTACCACATTGGATGCCAGAAATATGGGCAACTATACTGTACCCATTAAAATAAATAAACAGATCTTAAGCACAACATAAGGTGCTTTAAGTACATTCAAGAGCTGACATGCCTAGCTGGGAACTGATGTCCAGATTTCTAGCATGGAAGAGCCCTCAAGCACAACTTCAGTTTCTTGTCTACACAAGTCATTGTTATCAACAAACTGAATGAAGTGTGCTTTTGTTATCAGTTGATTTTCACATTGCTGTAACAAAATACCAGATAAATAACTTAAGGTTTGGATGTATTTTGACTCAGGTTTTTATGACAGCAGTCCATCACAGCGGATAGGATGCGGCAGCAGGAGTGGGAGCCAGGGGTCACATTGCATCTGTGGTCAGAAAGCAGAGACAATGAATGTTAGCGCTCAGCTCCTTTTTATCAAAGCAAGAGTCTGGCCCATGGAATAGTGTCACCCATGCTCCAGGTGGGTTCCTAAGCCCTGATACCAAGGATCTTCCCTGCTCAGTGAAATCTTTCCAGAAGCACCCTTATTGACACACCCAGAGATGTGCTTGCATGGTGATTTTAAACCCAGTCACACTGACACGTTCATAGGATATTACTCTCCTAATTTAGGAAGAGGAGAAAACCTGTCCGAGTTCTACCACAAGTGAGAAAACTGCTTTTTCTTAAGTAGTCTAGGTCTGACCAACACAGACCTGTTGACTGCTGGAAAAAATGTTGTGCCCTCTTATTTCAAACCATGTGCTCAAAATTTTCTCTATAGGTTCCCTTTTGCTCGGACACTACTCTCACTAAAAACAAAACAAAACAAACAAAATCTCAGGCTGAATACAGTTGCCTGGATCCCTGTGAGCAGCCTGGGCTTTAGAATCTTCAGAATGCAAACGACTCCTCACAAAATTGTATTTCAGAAGGTGAGACCCTCTATCAGCACAACCCTTTATTTGGGTGAAATAGGAGGGTTACCCCAGAGAAGTGTTCCTCTGCACATGTATTTAACTTCCCCCTGAGGTCCTTTTCTACCATTCACCTTGGTCCTTCTGTCCTAACCTAAAAGAATGCCCCTATAATTCCTGCCATTTTCAAAGCTGTATAGCATTCCCCTGTGCTGTGGCTGGAACCATGATGAAATACCTCCCATACCTTCCACCAGTGCTGCTAACACATTAGAGTCCTGGAGTCACCAAAGCGGCATTTGGTTTCCATGGTGTTCATGAGCTAAAGTTATCCCATCCCTATGCAAAAGTGGGAGCAAGCCCAGTTACTATAATTGGAAGTATTGTTACGACATCTGTAATGAGGTTGTGTTTATGAGAGTTTATGGCTACCTTTGTCTCCAGCATTTCAATGTGAATCTTCTCAAAACGTGCTAGTGCAGGGGAGAATTCTGAATAGCAGATACTGTGAATAAAGAAGGCTTTCATCACCTACAACACTCAAGGTAGCTATGATTGGGGTTTAGAATGAGTTCTCATCTAAGAGAAGCTCTTCTCCGTGCAGAAAGAGTACAGGTAAGCATACTCTCTCGGGCTTTCAGGTAAACCCAGTCATTTTGGGATCTTATAGAGAGCGTAGATGTGACTCACACTGTCATGACCTTATCTACTGATTAACAAACACTTACAAGCCCTCATGCTCCTTTCCTTATATAATGCTCAGAAGAATTCTGGGTAGGAAGCCATATTTCCTACGCTGGAGCTCATCGACTCACAGTCTTTCCAGAGCACACTCTGAAACCTTGGAATTATGGGAAGTAGGAGATGAACCATGACCCAAGGTGATACACTGCATTAGTCATAGGGCAGGGCTTAAATGCAGCCTCAAGGAATCGTAAAAGAAGTCATCGCTAGGTGTGCTGGTGCACATCTGTATCGCCATCACTCAGGGGAGGCCACAGCAGGAGGAACATGAGGTAAACCCTGGGCTACAGAAAATGACACAGAGTCAAAAGGCTAAGGCTGGGGTAGAATGTGTGCCTACCATCCAGTAGGCCCTGGCTTCAACCATCTGCACACCAAAATAAGTAAATCGAGAAAGAAATATGAATCAAAAGTAGAATGCTACACAAAGCAAGCACATCACTGAAGCCATGGTGACAAGGACGTAGGCATCCATTTACGCAGTGGCTGTGATGAGCAACCTTGACGGTTGTGTCTTAATGGCCAAACAACCTTCACTCACTATTTCACAGTAGAAGTTGAGTATCTCTTCTGGATACGAAACTCTACTGGCAGAAAAAAAAAAAAGACCAGGACACAAAAAGGACAAAGAAAGTCAGAGTCTCAAAAGGAAGCAAGGATACTCACAGTATTCATGTGCTCAGGCTACCATAACAAATTACTACAAGGTAGATGACTAAAAACAATAAATACCGGAAGTCCAAAATAAAGGTGTTGATTCTCTCTCTCTCTCTCGCTCTCTCTCTCTCTCTCTCTCTCTCTCTCTCTCACACACACACACACACACACACACACACACACACACACACACCCTTAGCTTATATTGGCTACCTACAATCTCTGGTGTTCCTTAAAGTCATATCCCTACAATCCCTGCCTTCCTATCCATATGACATTTTTTTTCCTATGTTTGTCTACATCTTATTCTCTTTGTGTTCTCACACGGCTTTCTTTTTTTTTTTTTCTATATTCTTTATTTACATTCCAAATGATTTCCCCTTTCCCAGTTCCTTCCTCCCCTAAAGTCCCATAAGCCCTCTTCCCTCCCCCTGTTCCCCAGTCAACCCCCTCCTGCTTCTCTGTCCTGGTATTCCCCTACACTGCTACATTCAGTCTTTCCAGGACCAGGGGCCTCTCCTCCCTTCTTCTTGAGAATCAATTGATATGTGAATTGTGTCTTGGGTATTCCGAGCTTTTGGGCTAATACCACTGCTGGTGGGATTGCAAGCTGGTACAACCACTCTGGAAAGCAGTCTGGCAGTTCCTCAGAAAACTGGGCTTTCTTATAAGAACCCCAGTCATTCGGTGGAGTCCATCCCGATCCAAAATGATTCTTTCTTCACTAATTATATTAGCAGAGTCCTATATTCAAACATCACATTCAGAGTTCCCTGAGGGACATGAATTGTGGGGTGAGGGTCTGTATACAGTTCCAGCCAGTACAGATATATTATCTAAATTCACAAAACGCCATATGGAGACATAATGGGAGTGATACAAGACATAAATTGAGATCTATCTTAAATGAGTTTCTAGAGAGTCAAGTTCAGAATCCAGGAAGATGACATCGTGGTGAGTACTGAAGCGAAGTCACTTGGAAGAGAAACAGCTTCACCTTGTCTCCCCGGAGGCACGCATCAGTAACTCATAAGCTCCTTATAATCTAGTTCCTCATTTGCTGGTCATGTCCTTAGACTACCTCTCTATAAAGCTTTTCTCAAAATCTCCGTCCAGATGAGTTACTGCTTCCTCTTCACTGTTTCTGCCCAATTTCCTCCTTCACTGACCCTAACCCTCACCACCCCCATTAAATTCTGTAAAGTGGGATCCAGAAGGAGAAAAACTCAAATTAAGTAACTCAACTCAAAAGATACAGAGCCTACTCAGTCTGTTCCCATCACAATGCAGGGCATAAACTTCCAGCCTTTAGAGCCTCTAGGCTGCCCTACACTTCTGCCTCCTGCCATCTCTGGGGAGGTAAATGAAGTTGGGGATTGTATTTACTACTGTGGCATAAATGCTGCTTGAGCAGGGAAGAATGTTCTGTCACAATGAATGCCCACAGGGTTTCCGAAGGTCCTTGCGCTCGCTCATAACTCAATATCTTCAGTGTACCTTCCTCCAACCTTTCTTCCATCCTAGGGGAAAGTCAGACCAGCTGGGAGTGTTTTCACCAATCAAAATCCATCCCATCACCAGCATTCTTTCAGTCCCTGGGGATTCCTCCTAAGGACTTTCCACTGTACCCCTCACAGGGCAGGCAACGTGCTAAACCAGCTGTTTAACAAGAGAGGCTCCCTGTCCCCAGAGACCTGGGACAAGCTCGTGGGATGTGTAATATGTCTCCATTAGCCAAGCAGCCAGTTACGGGTGTGCTTTCTAGTCCCATAATCCAGTGCTCATTAGCTACCAGTCTGCGAGAGTCTTGGAGCACCAGCTTTTGGAAAGAGAAAAGGAAAGCGCTTCCCTTAAGTATGCCTTCTCTGTCCCCTCCATAGTCAGAGAGACCTAGCTGGACACCTGAGTCACCCAGGAAGGCTGAGTAAACAGGAGAAGTTATGGCTGCAAGAAAGGAGTTGAGAAGGAAAAGGGCAGACATCCAAGTCCCTGTGTCCAAGGGGTAAGAGAAAGAAGCCCTGGCAGCTGATAAGAGTTGGGACGAGAAAGTACATGTTTTGAATTCTGCAATTACCACTTAGTCAATATCTGTCCTAGGACAGCTTCCAAAAGTTCTTACTCCTAAGAAGTTATAAAAGAACCTCCAAACTATCTAAGGACAGAATGCATAATGTAGGTGAAAGCTCTCAACACAGGGCCTGGCTCAAGGTAAACTATAACTAATGTGGGTTGATTTCTGTCCCTAAGGACAGAAGCTGAGCTGGTAGACAGTGCTCTCCTGATCAAGGGTGTCCTCATCCACAGAGATCCCACCTACCAAGCTCTGGGTTCTTCCAGGTGTAATCATGCCCATACTGACTAGTGTTAGGTCAGTGCTATCCAGTAGGGTAGCTACTAGCTACATGTTGCTATACAGCTGGTTCACGCCGAGATACAGATGTAAAAGCCACTTTAGGTTTCTAAGAGTTAGTACCAAAAAAGTGAGCAAATTGCCTATTTTATATTACTTACCTGTTAACGTGATAATATAGTTGGCTCTTCGTGTTCATGTGTTCTTCATCAATGGAGTCCACCAACCATAGAAGGGTCCTTTCTAGCACAATCACTTCTTACCAACTGCATAGACTCCACATATCTTTGAGCTCTTTATCTCTTCCTCCTTCTAGTCTATGAAGCCATAGCTTTTATACTTTCCGGTATTCAAAATTCCATCTTGTTGGGTTGCATGACTGCCTCACTGCTGGGGTACCTGGGGCACCACTCAGGGGAAGCAGAACACAGTCCATAATGGGGCTCCTCAAGTCCATGTTTTTCCCCTGGGGAAAACAGTGGAGTCTGGGATGATTGTTGTGGTTCCAGTCTCTTGTGTACCCAGGCACAGCTGGTATACCGGTGAGAGTTTGGAAGGGTGGTAGAGGGGGGTCCTAGGTCCACACTTCCATGCAGGAAGGGAAAGGCAGTGCTGGGGACAAGGGTAGAACCCAGTTAGATTCTGAGTGAGTGCCGAGAACAGAGGGACTGGAAAACAGAAGGCCTTGGTAGCTTGGGTTCTTCCCCTCCTTGACCCCATACTAGCCACTGAACCCTAGCTCCTCCGGGCACCCTGCCTTATCCAATTTTTAAAACAGCAGATGAGTGGCATTGCAAAGATCACAACCAGTCAGATTTTGGTTCCATAGCAAACTATTCCCATCATAGGAGACACTTACTCCAATGACACCTTTCCTTTATAAAACAAAAGGGAGGAGATGTGGGGCAAATGGACCATGCCACTAGACAGAAGAACTGATAAAGTTGAGCAAGCCCAAACCCCATGAAACTCAGAATTGGGAATAGTAGAAATGGGGCCAGCTCACTGCCCAACTCTACCTGCTCTGGAACAAGTAACCATGACATCCCTCTTAGAGGACCATGACAATTAGTCACATAGTGAAAACAATTGAAGTCTTTCCGCAAGCTAATAGAGCATCACTAGCATCTCAAACTGAGCCAATGGGAAACATCTACCCCTGGATTTCACCCCACTCCTCAGTATTTATAAAGTCCATAGCCACATGAAATAAAGTGCACAGATGATTTTACCAAATGGTGTCTGAGAGTGACTGTTTTACTGAACTGTAACACTTTGAAAGAGTTTTCTCTCCTGAAGCTGGACCTTAGACCTGCCTGGCACTCCAGCCAGGCTCACGTCCCTGCCATCCCTGTAGCTGCCAACACAGCCTACCTGCCTACCTGCTGCCCATCACAGTTGCCAACTGTTGTCCCTGCCACCACCACTGCCACTGGCAATAGCACTGGCACAGTAGCAGCACTGGCAATAGCACTGGCACAGTAGCAGCAGGCAAGCCCTGGGCCCCGGCTACCTGCCCTGCTCAGGTTTCCCTCCTGAGAGCTGTAACACATTGGCCATTTCCAGATGGACCAGAGACCCACGGAACCCCTGGTTCCTTGGAGGATGACAGAATCTGACAGAGAGTAGACCTTATTCAACACTAACTCTGCTGGCACTTTGGTCTTGGACTTCTAATTCCCAGACCCAGGAGAAGTAAATTCCTGCCTTTAGGATGCTACCCAGTCTTGGGTATTTTGTTGTGGAAACACAAAGACCAGGATATGACCACATAAGTTAGAAGAAAAATACTGTCAGGAAACCAAGACAGGCTCCCATGGCGCCCATGTATACAAAAACAATGACAGCAATACATCACATGCTCACCTCCTGGCATGGTGGAACCCTTAAGAAAGGGACCAAGCCTGTTCAAGACTGGTTCTATGTGAGTGTCTGGTACTGAACCTGGAAGCTTGTAGACCTACATTGAACTGGCCTGAGTCCGTGAGAACTACAGTATCACTATGTGTGAATCTGCAGGTCAATGTGGTAACATAAGCACCCCAGAGCATCATGTGCTCCTCTCTCGGGTGCTCTCTCAATAGAGATCAAGAATCTAGATACTCCCCCAAAGGAATTCTCATCCAGCTCAAGCTCTGGGCTATATGAGAAAGGTGGAGGAGACAGCCAGAACACAGAGATATCAGAAGAACACTTCCAAAACACTGAGTATATCTTCAGGCTGACCCAGCATCAGTCAATTTCTAACGTAGATACAGAACAGTTCTCAGAGAATTCTCTCCCAATGTCATTGGAAAACACAACAATGGTTAGGACCATATGTGGCCCTACCATGTCTAAAGAGATTTCCGAAGTCCCTTCAATCTCTTAGTCCAAAAAGCCTCAGAAATAGGATTAAGTGAAATCTAACTTAGACAACAAAATCCATCATCCACAAGTGATCCTTCTCTAAGAACATGAGTCGTGAATTGAAGACCCAGAAATGAATCTACACTCCTATGGTCACTTGATCTTTGACAAAGGAGCAAAACCATCCAGTGGAAAAAAGAGAGCCTTTTCAACAAATGGTGCTGGCTCAACTGGAGGTCAACATGCAGAAGAATGCAAATTGACCCAAGGAGATAAGAATGCTTATCTCCTTGCACTAAGCTCAATTCCAAGTGGATCAAGGACCTCCACATAAAACCAGACACACTGAAACTAATAGAAAGGAAACTAGGGAAGAACCTTGAACATATGGGCACAGGGGAGAATTTTCTGAATAGAACTCCAATAGCTTATGCTCTAAGATCAAGAATTGACAAATGGGACCTCATTAAATTATAAAGTTTTTGCAAGGCAAAAGACACTGTCAAAAAGACAAAGCGGCAACCAACTAACTGGGAAATGATCTTTACCAACCCTACATCCGACAGAGGGCTAATATCCAATATATACAAAGAACTCAAGAAGTTAAACTCCAGAGAGGCAAGTAACCCTATTAAAAAATGGGGTACAGAGCTAAACAAAGTGTTCTCACCTGAAGAGTATCTAATGGCTGAGAAGCACCTAAAGAGATGTTCATCATCCTTAGTCATTAGGGAAATGCAAATCAAAATAACTCTGAGATTCCATCTCACACCAGTCAGAATGGCTAAGATCAAAAACACAGGAGACAGCAGTTGTTGGCGAGGATGTGGAGAAAGAAGAACACTCCTCCACTGCTGGTGGAATTGCAAGCTGGTACAACCACTCTGGAAAGCAATCTGGCGGTTCCTCAGAAAACTGTGTATGACACTCCCGGAGAATCCGGCTATACCACTCCTGGGAATATACCCAGAGGCTTTACCTGCATGCAATAAGGACACATGCTCCACTATGTTCATAGCAGCCTTATTTATAATAGCCAGAAGCTGGAAAGAACCCAGATGTCCCTCAACGGAGGAATGGATTCAGAAGATGGGTATATTTACACAATGGAATACTATTCTGCAATTAAAAACAATGAATTCACGAAATTCCTAGGCAAATGGTCAGAACTTGAAAATATCATCCTTAGTGAGGTAACCTAATCACAAAAGAACACACATGGTATGCAGTCACTGATAAGGGGATATTAACCCAGAATCTCGGAATACCCTAGACACAATTCGCATATCAATAGATTTCCAAGAAGATTGAAGGAGAGACCCCTGGTCCTGGAAAGACTGGATGTAGGGGAATACCAGGACAGAGAAGTGAGAGGGGGTTGAATGGGGAAAAGAGGGAGGGAAGGGGGCTTATGGGACTTTCAGGGAGGGAGGAAACAGGAAAGGGGAAATGATTTTGAATGTAAATAAAAAAAACTTAGAAAATAAAATAAAATTAAAAAAAAAAAAAGAACATGAGTCGTGTCCTTCAATAAATGGGAGTGAGCAATTTTTGTCAAACAACTTCTCCAGTTGGGAAGCTGAAAGTCTTTGACACTGGTCTTACCTCCATGAAGAACAAATCAATACACTTGAGTGTGCTGCCATGACCCCATTTTAGGTGATGCCAAATCACCTAAAATTAGGTGATCAAATCCAGGCCTCTGATTTGCTAGATCATCCCTCTAGCCACTGATCTACAGCCCTAGCAACAAACCAATGGATGAAGAAGGTACATGCAAAATACAAGAGACTAAAAAGGGAAGGTTCCTGAGCTTCTAAGAGCTTGGACTTGAGCTCTACCCCAGGCTCATATGTATGTTGTTAGGCTTGGCATGAAAATAAGTATTTGCAGCTCATTCCTGGAACTCTACATGTATGGTCCTTCTGAACACGTGTTCTGTTACCAGCTGGGTGAAATCTACTAACAAGATCCATAGAGTATACCCCTGAGTATAAGTTATGGTACTTTATTTTATTGTTTTATCTTGGGGCCTTTTTGCTTTTTGTTTTAGACAAGTTCTCAGGTAGCTCTGGTGCCTTTTAATTTACTGTGACCTCTTGATTCTCCTGTCTCCCCCTACCTTCACCACCCATGTGCTGTGATGGTGTGTGTGTCACTATGCCCTGTAATAATGTGTATTTTCAAAGGTTAAACAGCCATAACAAATCCATATACTTTAGTTACTTCAAGGCAGTGTAAAACTACCTTATATAACCCCTAGGAACTCGGAAGCTACTCTCTTGAAGAGTCAATGCACCCTGAAACTGTTCATAATCTGAGTCTCAGGTCAGATCTTATTCCTAATCATCTAGCACTCATCCAGGGTACCAACTGTGTCCTAGGTAGTTTCTTCGTTGCTGTGACCAAACACCTGACAAGAAACAGCTTGAGAGAGAAAGTGTTTAGGGGTTTTAGTTGTTTGAGTTTTGGCTTACAACTGAAGGGTACAGTCTATTACAGCAGGTACAGCAAGGCTACAAGAGCCTAAGGTGTATGGTCACACAGCATCTGTAGTCAAGATGGAGAGAGCTAACAGGAAGTAAGGCCAAGTTATATGACCTCAAGGCCTGCCCCAGTGACCCACATTCCCAAGCACAGCTCTTCATCCTAAAGATTTCACAATGTTCCAAACAACACCTCCAGTTAGAGACCAAGAATTCAAATACATGAGTCTATGGGGTCGGTTGTCACATTTTAACCACAACATACTACTGTCCTTTCTTGCTTTGAAAAGACATGGGAAAGGACAGCACAGAGAATTCTATGATGTAGGGGGAAAATTATCTGGGTCATATTATCTACACAATGGGAGTGATAATACTTCTCTAATAGGGTTACTGTGGACAAAAATTAACAACCACAGAGTCAAAGGCCTGGCATAGTACCACATCAGCCAACAAAGCACGGGCCCCAGTTGTAAAGTTTCATGTCACTTTAAATGGACTAAACAGTAAAACATGACATCTTGCTTGCAAGAGGGAGGCATGCATAGAAGTATATTTACTACCAGGAGTCAAAACTAAACTGTGTCTAGGGCTTAGTAAAGAAGATGTCTAAAGATTTCCATTGTGCTGGAAACTTTTGTTACTACTGTGTTGTCATTTCTCAGTTTTGTGGTACAATGGCAAGATTCTTTACTCCCTCCCCCCTGCGCCCCTTTTTTCATTTCAATCTTCCATTGCTTTTGCTTGGGACCAAGGTTAGTGGTTATCAATATCAACATCACTTTAAATTACCTTAGGTGGAGCTGCAGAGGTGGCTCAGTGGAAAAAGTTCTCAATGTATATGTGTGCAGATAGGAGTTTAGATGCCCAGCCCATGTTCCTTCTTTATGTATCAATACTTGGTCTGACTTGCACCTCTCCATAAGACTCCATCCACAGGTTAAACAAACACACACAAGTATGCTGCATTATCCTTTGTCATTTAGGACTAGGCAACAGGATGCCTTACAGTGAAAAGGCTACCTGATATATGCACCTGCTGTCCTCCCACTGGGTCTCTTCCCTTCTCCCTGGCTTCCTTAGCTTCAGCTGTACCTTCTTGGCCACAAACCATGCTTATACTCATTTCCCAAGGAACGCTCTTTTTCAGGTCTGTGTTAAAATATCTTGGAGCCCTACCTTGGCCATCATATATAAAATTACAATCCTGAAACTCCAACTTCTGTGTAACATGGCACACAGACACATATGTCCTCACTGAGTCCATGAGAGGAAGAATTTGCCCATTTTTTTTCTTACTACTATGTCCCCAGCACTCTAGGCAGTTTCTGAACTATGCTAGGGACTTATGATGTAAAAATTAAAGCAGTTGTAGAACATCATCAGACCACCACCATCATCATTAGTATTGTGGTAGTATTTCCCAGTGCTGTCAGATCATGTCTATACCTCTCGAGTGTACTACCCCATACTTGAACCTGTCTGGATCTCCTAGCCAACACTGTTCAGGCCTTATTCATATCTCATTTTCCCACTAACCTCTATAGTATCCCCTTTTCATGTAGGAATCAGTGGAGTAGCATACTTCGAGGTGATATACATGTATACAATAAGACGTAGGAATGACACTACCATCAGGAAAACTATAATGATAATAACAATAATGGTATTTGCCGAGAAGTCAGTATGCATCAAGCACTAATATATTTACCAAAATATCAGTTGTTGCTACTATTGTTTTGCTGTGAATGGATTGGATGGCAGAGTTTCTCCTACTGTATATGATGAAACACATGAGCCATGATTTAACAGTACTCTGAATGAGGGTCGTAGTTGCAAGGCCTCTGCCACAGGAAACGTCCTGATTGCTCATCGAGGATCCTGATGTCATTTGTCTTTCATTCACATTTTTATACCAATAGCCAACTTCCCATCAAAGCTTCAAAATGGACCATTTATTTTCAGTTGTATGAGAACCCTTATTAGGAGTCCATTACTGCCCATTCTGGCATATGTTAGTCAGGGAGGAGATGCTCTAGGAAAAATATGGGTGGCTTTCTGTTGTGTATCTTAAAGATGGGTGCAAAAGAAATGGTTATACCATTCTAGAACATAACACACCTCTGTGTTGGTATCATAATCAGAGATTCTTAACATAGCTCTCTCTCTCTCTGTGTCTCTGTCTCTCTCTGTCTCTCTGTCCCTCTCTCTCTCTCTCCCCTGCTCTCTATTTTTCTCTGTCTCTATCTGTCTCTCTGTCTCTGTCTCTCTCTGTCTCTCTCTCTCCCCCTGCTCTCTATTTTTTTCTGTCTCTATCTGTCTCTCTGTCTCTCTCTCTGTCTCTGTCTCTCTCTGTCTCTGTCTCTGTCTCTCTCTCTGTCTCTCTCTCTCTCTCTTTCTCTCTCTCTCTCTCTCTCTCTCTCTCTCTCTCTCTCTCTCTCTCTCTCTCTGTGTGTGTGTGTGTGTGTGTGTGTGTGTGTGTGTGTGTGTGTGTGTGTGTGTAAAGTATATGTTTATGGTGTGTACGCCTGTGGACAAATGCAGAGGCCAACAGTATACTCATCTCTCACTCCTTGCCTTACTCCTTCTCTATAAACCAAGAGCTTGTGATTTTTGATTAGATTGGCAAGCAGCAAGTCCTAGCAATCCTCCAATCTCCACTCACCACCACTCAATGCTGAGGTTACAGGTGTATATGGAGCTACAGCCTGCTTGTTATGCAAGTTCTGGGGTCTGAAGCCTGGTCCTTATGCTTATGCAGCAAAATTTCTCAACTGCTGAGCCATCTCTCCAGTCCTTAAATCCTCCACTTCTAAGAGAGAAAAAAGTCCTCCTATCAAAATTAAAAAAAAAAAAAAACTAAAATGTATAGCCAAGTCTTTGCTCTCTTCTCTTCATAAGTTTAAAGTTGGCATTACCCTGAACCTGAGCGCATCCTCTGTTCAAATGGCTGCTCTGGATTCTCCTGAAGGGCTCTTATCAGGCATCCTTCACAGAACTCATGTTCTGGGATGTCTTCCTTCAATTCTCCTTGACCAGATAGAGAACTGCCAGGAAGGCTGTGATGACCTCATCCTGTGCTAAGAATTCTCAAAGATTCTGTCTTACTCAAATTGCAAGTATAAAATTAAATGAGCAACTCACTAAAGCAGAATTTCTCTTTGAGCCATTAGTCATTATTGAGAGCTTGACATTTTACAAATAAAATTAACATCTCCAGGTGACTGCAGAGCTATTTGTATCGCAGACACATCCCTTCTGCTTTAAGACTGCAAATTTGTAGGTTTATTAATGTACATATTTAAAGATTATCATTTGAAAAGATCACCATAAGCCAACTCCTGTAAGGGTCTATCTAACTAAAATAATGTGGTTATTTGCAATGGTCATAGAAAAATATTAACATTGTCAAGAAGACCATGTGATTAAGTATCTCAGAAGTCAAAGACATAGCCCGGCATGATGGTGTGTACAAATAACCTCAGAATCAAGAAGATAGGAACAGAAGAATGGAGCAGGGCACTATGTCAGAGCCTTTCTCCAATCAAAGAGAGATGAGTAGTCAGCCCTCGATGGGCCATTTGTAGTAAACCCTTAGCTCCCCAGAGTCAGAGACAATCACCTTGATGAGGGAGTGAAAACGACATAAGGTACAGAGGTGATGGATGATTACAAACGTTTTCTGGACATACCAAGGTAGCAAGTTGCCCATGGGAACTCACAGTAACTGTGATAGCATGAATAAGGCCTGTACAAGCTCAAGACAAACAAATCGCAGCCTGGGAAAGACAGGTGTGCTCTATGTCTCAACCCTAACTAAGGAGCTATTGGGATTGGCAGTTTATAGCTACTGAGAAGAGGAGAGTTGATTTTCTTAAGTATGTGACCTTTGGTAGGTTAACAATGCTTGAGTACAATGTTTCTCAACCTGAGAGTCACGACCCCCAAAGGTCAATATCAAATATCAGATACTCTGTATATCATATAGTTATATTATGATTCATAATAGTAGCAAAATTACAGTTGTGAAGTAGCAATAAAATAATTTTATGGTTCAGAGTCACCATAACATGAGAAACTGTATTAAAGGGTTGCAGTGTTAGGAAGGTTGAGAACCACTGCTTTAGTGAAAGACCACATATCCCAGAGTGCATGGGTAGTACAAATTGTTCCTGATGTTTTCAATAAAGAGGGGAGGGGTGTCAAAGTTGAGTGGGTTAGAAATAGGGGACCTGGATTTGAGAAGAATTGGAAGTTGGAGGAGGGGAGTAAATATGATCAAAATACATCATACAAACTTCTCAAAAAATTAATTTTTAAATGGGGAGAGAGCAGAGTGAGTGAAGGGAGAAGCCAACAGACATACATTCTATGAGAAGTATTTTCTAGAGTGTTTTCAAACTGGCCATGAGATCAAGAAAAGCATGAGTTCTAGAATCTCTATAATTAACTGCAGGGTTGCCAAACCCCACTGCACTACAGAGACTCACTGATTCATAGTGCAAGTTCCTCAAAAGGAAGGATCATGGGGTAATACTGGGAGGGCAGACTCATCTAAATCCTCTAGACTGGAAGCCAGAGGACACCTACTAGTGTGCACCACATGTCGTGAAGTGTTCTTGATTGCTCTAATATTTTGTCAAAGCTAGGAACATACCCAGAGAATATGGGGTAAAGCTGTTTTCAATGAGTAATAAAGGTGCCAATTGTAAATGCTTTGATAGAAGGTTTTAAACAGATTTAACTTTTTACCCCCATAATAACTTTGCGTTCACCATTTTATAATCACCAATTTATAAATGGCACAACTAAGAATCAGAAGTACTGGGCCATCCTCTGAAAGCTTAACTGACTGAGGCAGGAACCAAAAGCATGTCTGTCCAGCATCGCCTTCCGGGATGCTTTTTCCTGAGCACTGAACGGCTTCGCTGCTATTTGTGTGTTATTTTTGTGTATTAATTGCCTCCTTTGCTCCAGTCGGTCTCCCCCAATGTAGTTATTTCTATTATTGTCTGAAAGAAAAGAAAACTGGGGAAGGGGGGTGTCAAGAAAACAAGTGACCGCAAAGGTTAAACAGGCAATGCTAGGGTTCTCCCAACAGCACTTCCCCGGGACTCAGCAGCAGAGCTCTATCTGCCGCGGGAGAAGGAGACTCAAAAAGAGTCTCCTTAATCAGATACATTCCATTTGACAGTTTTTGAAGTCTGTTGCCATGGTTGTTGAGACCAGAATGCATTCCTTGAGCTTACAACCATCTCACAGCTGATGAGGCTAGAGATTGTTGCTCTGAGGTGTCATTGCAGGAAAAGTAAAACCAAACCTGCGTGTTGGGGGAGGATCTTAAACCACAATAGGCTTTGGTCCTCGGGGCAACCTTTCTACTTGGAGTCATATTTAAATATTTTTGCTGATCTTGACTGCCATGATTACGAAAAAAGAATTTGCCTGCTCTCCATAGACGGTTGTCAAATATTAGGAAGAAGCTGGGAAGGAGAATGTGCAATTTTGCTATTCCAAGTCAACTACAATACTTTGATGTATATTTTCCTTTTTTAAGACTGCATAGCAAAATACTGTTTCAAAAAATAAACAAGGGACCGGAGAGATGGCCCAGCAGTTAAGAGCGTGTGCTGCCCTTCAAAAAGGACTCCAGTTTAGTCTTCAGAATCCACATGGAACAGCTCACAGCTGCCTATATCTTCACCTCCACGAGATCCAGTACACATGTGTGAGTGTGTGCACACGTGAGAGAGAGAGAGAGAGAGATACACACATGATTTTAAAAATAAATAGAATCTTAAAAATGTATAGTTTTACATGTTTTATATATTTTTACAAAGTTGTCATAATACTATGTACATTATACATGTATATGTTTTTCCAGATCTCATTTTGTCTTGTGCATTAAAACATGCTATAATTTACACTGTATCACTTGTGGCTAATAGTATATGAGACACTATTATAATTTTTATTTGTTTTTAGGATAATTCTTTCACCTCATTCAATTGGTCTTTACCAAAAGAACATTAATATAATGGGTCTTTACACATAAACATTCTTTTAAGTAGTTGATTTTTTCAGATAGACACTGATAGGACTCAGAAACTGAACTCATAATCATTTTCAGGCCCTTGACATTAGCAAAATATTTTTCAGAATATATGTATCTTACACTTTTGTGATATCACTGATATTGTTTGACTTTCTCCCCCTTAACATGTTGACAGAACCCTCTGAAAACTGCCTGAGCCTGTGTAAGGTGTTCTGAATGTAACCATATTAAAGATTCATGTTCATGGTATAAACAATCTTTGAGTTCACTGGATAAAACTAGCCAGGAGTGGTAGCACACCCCCACAATCCCAGTGCTAGGGAGACTGCAGCAGCAGAATCAAGAGCTTGAGGCCAGTCTAAACTATAAACAAGACACTCTTGCAAGCAAGCAAGCACTCCGGTGGAGAGATGGCTGTGATGTTGAGAATGCTTTCCACTCTTTCAGAGCCAAATTTGGCTCCCAGCACCCATGTCAGGAAGTTCATGACCATACATAAGTCCAGAGGACATGATGCCCTCTTCTGGTCCCTGCAGACACCTAAACATGTGTGACATGCATTCTCATAGACACACACTCACATACACACATACACACACACACACACACAAACAATAATAATAATAATAAGCAAAAGGACTAGGAATATAGCTCAGTTGAAAGAGTACTTACCCAGCATGTAAGAAGCATATTCAATACCCAGCACCAAATCCTAAAACTCAGAAAGTATAAATAGGAAGATCAGAAATTCAGGTCATTCTAGGATACATAGTGAGTTCAAAGTCATGCTGGGCTACATGAGACTGTCTCAAGAAAGGTGAACACTTTTATGAAGATAACTGAAAAGTCTTGAAGCCACCATGGCCCTTTTAGCCATGACCATCACTTCTCTTCAACTGAGCCCTGTCAAGAATGCTACTCTAACCACAAGCTCAGAGCAGCATCCATGTACAGTATGCTTAGAGCACTTGGCTCTAGATGTCCTCCTTGGAGCTGAAGACTTTGAAAAGATTAGCCCTTCCAAGTTGCTCAACAGACTATCTTTGATGAAGCAACCATCACTTGTGAAAGGTCATTTGAGGATATAAGCCTTCTGTTTGGATTTTCTTCCTAATAAAATACCCCAGTGTCAGAATAATAAACCTCAAAAGAGATGAAGCTGGGGCTGGAGTGCTCACACTAAGTGTTTAGAGTATTGGCTGCTCCTGCAGAGGATCCAGGTTTGATTCTCAGCACCTACATGGTGCCTTAAAACCATCTATAACTCCAACCCTACAGGATATAATGCCATCTTCTGGTTTCAATAGGTACCAGAAACACATTGGGTGCACAGATACGCATGCAGGCAAAATACTTATACACATAAAGTTAAAAATAAAAGTAAAAATCTTAAAAAGATGAAACTAAGACTCCACAAAGGAGTGGGTTCTTCACTAATGCACAGACAACCTCAGAGAGAGAAAAGCTTATGTTCACTAGAGTCCTTGCCTTGGTTAAAGAGTAGGAGGAAGGTCCTCAGAATAGGAAAATAGGAGCATTGTCTAGACTAAGGGAGGGACACTAGAGTGGGAAGAGGTTAGAGACAGAGAGAGATTCGGAGATTGAATAGAAAGCAGACTTCTTATGATGTTGGAGAGATGAGTGATCAAAAGAGTTGGTTCTATTAGGCTATGTGACCTGAAAAGGACAGACCTCAAGGTCATTCGTCTCTATTTATATTATGTAACTATTTGGGTGTTACCTCATGCTAAACTGGATAGGTCTTCACCAAGCTCCATATACTTTGTGTGTTGACTTTGTTCTGCCAGTGTTGATCTCTCCTATCCCATATCCAAACTTAGATTCTATTCTAAACTTCATTTGAATCATCACAATCGCTCTTCTGCTACCCTGACCACTCTCCTAATCAGCATTATTATTTTCCTCTTCCTTTTAGTGTATCAGACAGCTTCCTATCTCTGTGGAAAATATTGGAGGTAAACTACTTAAAAAGGAAAAGTGTTAACTGGACTCATAGTTTCCGTCAAAGATCAATAGGCTCCATCACTAAGGTCCTACAGTGGAACAAAACACTGTGGCTGGGAGCACATTACAGATCAGTGTCGTTCACCTCATCATAGGCAGGAAGCAGGGATTGAGATGGGTCGGCTGGACATAAGACAGACTTTCCATGCAAGATAACTCAGTGGGCAAAAGTAGTTACCACCAAATCTGACGAGCTGATTTCAATCTCAAGAATCCCTATAATGGAAATAAAGAGCTGACTCATGTAAGCTGTTCTTTGACCTCCACGTATGTACCATGGCATACACATACAAACACAAAATTGATAGAAGATAGACTGATGATAGATAGATAGATAGATAGATAGATAGATAGATAGATAGATAGATAGATAAACAAAGATTACATCAAGCAAAAAAGGTATACAAAGAAGAAAGGCATTCCTTCCTACAGCTGGATTCCATTTACTACAATGTCCTTGACCTCTCAATGACTCCCCCTAATTATGAGTCTGTCAGTGATGAAATTAGTGTCTTTATGATCTAACTGCTCTAAATCTCATGCCTCAACATTAACTCATTAGAGAGAGACAACACCTTCAACATATGAGACTTAGGAGAACATTTCAAGTCTTAATCCTAGTGTACACTTTAGACACACTCCCACAGTCTTGACAACCTTGCCTGGTTGCAATATTGACTCAGTAGATATTCTGACCTATGCAGTTTTTGCCAGTCTATCAATGACTATCAGTCTATGAGTCATGCAACCAAGAGAAGGTCAGTTCACTAAAAGCATTCTGTTGCCTGATATAATTCTTACAAATTATAAATCAGAGATAAAATTTGGAAGTCAAATTTCTATTCTAAAACAACTCTATTTTAGCCACCTCCACAATTTAATATTAGAGTCAAATCTTGAAACTTAATTTCTAGAGCCAGAGGCAGGTGGATCTCTGGGAGTTCACAGCCAGCCTAGACTACAGAGTGAGTTCCAGGACAGTCAAGGATACACAGAGAAACCTTGTCTCAAAGAAGAAGAAGAAGAAGAAGAAGAAGAAGGAGGAGGAGGAGGAGGAGGAGGAGGAGGAGGAGGAGGAGGAGGAGGAGGAGGAGGAGGAGGAAAGAAAGAAAGAAAGAAAGAAAGAAAGAAAGAAAGAAAGAAAGAAAGAAAGAAAGAAAGAAAGAGAGGAAAAAAGAAGGAAAGAAAAAATCAAAGTGAAATTTAATTTCAGTGGGTTTTTTTGTTTATTAGTTTGTCTGTTTGTGGTAAAAAATTATGCATGGCAAAAAATACTATCAAAAATCTCTTAACTCACTTTTAAAGTTTTATGTAATATAATTTTTCAACAATGCTAGAAGGCCAACAAGCACAATTGTTTCTCTGGTGTTAGAACAGAACACAGATGCTTCAGGGAGGCACTAGAGTAAATTATTAACATGTGTTTAGCGACTATGTTGCATAAAAATATAGACACTGTCTTGACCTCTAGACAGAATCAGATAGCAAGATGTTCTCACTGGAAGAGTTACATGATTATGTCCAGACATAGCAACCAAGCATCATAACTTTCCTTTCACAATCACTCTGGTTATTTACTGTGACGATGTGAAAGAAACACACATCATTGTAACTCTGATATAGCTAGTCCTCCACAAAAAACATGGGTTTTACATGGTCTTAGAGCTATTCACTCATTTACTCTAGAAATGTGAACTATAGTCCTACTCTGTGCTGAACATCATGTTGGGTACCATAGCAATTACACAGAGAAACAAGACCATTCATGATTATTTAGGCATTCCTTGCCTAATGATGGAGAAACAAACATCCAAGCCAATATTAAGTCAACCTACCAACATTATAGGCACACCAGTAGAGATGCAGATATGGCTCTTTGAGAACACAGTGAGAAGTTATATCAGTCTTACCTGGATAGGTTATGGCAACAGTCACAGGAGACTTTGAGAAGAGGTTCCTTCAAGATAAATTTAATAGTTTTTGTAAGCTACCTAACATGGACGCTAAGAACTCTATAGAAACCCTCCCAAGAGCATTACATGTTCTTAACCACTGAGCCCCCTCTCCAACTCCTAACTCAAGCCCTCTGAATCTTAATTGCATTCTCTCCAAATTATTAAATAGTTCTAAGTGGAGGATGCTAACCACTACTACCCAGAAGGTAAAAAAAAAATAAAGCCAAATTATGATTGTCCCCCAAACCAGAGCTTGCAGGCTTCCCAATTCTACATTCGCATTTACTTTTTCCACTTGAAATTTTTAAACACTATGGCTGTAGAAATCAGAGTATAGCTCTAGTGTTCCTCACCTTAGAATCCTGTAAACTTGAAATTATCCAGCACTCTAAAGACTTATTTTTTATTATTATTTTTTTTAGTTCTGTGTATGTCTGTGTGTTGCAATGTGCATGTAAGTACAGATATCCTTCAAAAACAGAAAAAAGTATTGATCTTCTGGAACTGGAATTATAGGCTGCTATGTGCCACCTATCTTGGATGCAAGAACTGTATAGGAATCCTCTCAAGAGCAGTATATGCTCTTAACCACTGAGCTATCTTTCCAGTGCCTACCCAAGCCCTCTGAATATTAATTACTATCTCCGCAAAATATGGAAAGTACTCTTATCTGGGAATGTTTTTCACTAACTGAGATGATACATGTGAAGTATTTATAGTAGTACCTGAAATGAGATGAATATATGAGTTATCAGTCACAGACCCAAGTGCTTAATGATGAGCAGAAACAGAAGGTGGGAGAGAGTCGAGTATGGGATTGTAGGCAGGGGGAAAAGTTTAAGGGAGTGAACAGAATTAAGAAAGCACTTCATCCATTAAGGGAACAAAAGAGTTCAGGTCCGTGCTGCTTCCACAGAGTGTATAGTTGCAGGGAAGGGCAAGTACTGAGACTGAAAGTGAAAATAGGACTCAGATTTTGAAAGGTTGTACAAACCATATGAACAAGTCTGAATCCTATCTTCAGACAAGGAGAGACAGTGGTCTTTGAACAGAGAAGAAACAGGATGGAATTCTAGTAGGATAAGAATCCTAGCAACAGAGTACAAAGTGAGTTCAAGAGGGGCAAATCCAGAAGCAGGGATTTGCAGGAAACATCTCCAGGGCTCTTAGCAAGAAAAGTTCAAGGTAGTGGGAATGAAAGAGAAACACAGAAGAAGAACCAGAGTTGGAGGATACTGCTATGTTGGAGCTCAAAGCAAAATGGTGGGCCAAATTCATAGACAAGAAGCAGGAACAGTCGGCAACAACTCTTGCTAGAATTAAAAAAGACAAGAACATTGATTTGATCAGCGTTTGTGGGCGAGGCAGACTAGTGAGACTGTTGGTCTGGTGGTTGGAAACCAGTCTGGTATGCATTGCAAGGCTCCCAGACAGAGATACAAATTGAGAAGTAGCTGGATAGCTGTGAAAGCTCCAGGGAAGTTCCAGGAAGCAGAGCTAGACCTGCTGCCTTCTGGGTAGACTACGTTACTTCCCGGCTTCACTCTTATGAGATTAAGTGAGACATAGTCTATGTCACATCATCTTTAAAAACAATGTTTTCAAGCCCTTCTAGAACTATTGGACTTCCACAATGGTTTTATTATACAAAGTGTAACCAAGGTCAAACCACTTGGTTATCTAATGTAGATACACTGTTGTCATTTAGCATTGAATTCATCAAGAGAAAAACCTTCCATGGATTTGGAGGGATTTGATACCTCTTGTATTTAGTTTGGGTTTTACTACTCTGAACAGACACCAATGACCAATGCAAGTTTTATAAAAGACATTTACTTGGGGCTGGCTTACAGGTTCAAAGGTTTAGTCCATTGTCATCAAGGCAGAAGCATGGCAGCATCCAGGCAGGCATGGTGCAGGAGGAGCTGAGGCTTCTACACCTTATCCAAAGGAAACCAGGAACAGACTGGTCATCTTCAGGCATCTAAGAGGAAGATCTCTAAGCCCAACCCTACAGGACACACTTCCTCCAACAAGGCCACACCTTCTAATAGTGCCACTCCCTGGCACAAGCATATACAAACCATCACACCTCCTAACAGAAATCATGCTCTCTTAGGAAAACTTCGCCTCCACCTGACTTAGCCCCAGATGTTGGAGGTATAAACTACCCATTTTTGTAGCAAAGAATGAAATGTATCTTCAGAACGCAGCTGTATACAAAATGTCCAAGAAAACTCATCCTTTCATGGCAGAAATCAAAGCTCAATAAATTAATAAAATTCTCAGAAAAAAAGTATTTTAAAAAAAGAAGCCAACATTCACACATCTTTGTTACCTTACCCAATCTGTTTTTCTTACAAATCAAAAAGTCAAACAGTACTCTCCCCAAGAAAGCCTAAGCCATTTATCATGTGCTGAGTCTGTAATGATTTGTGTGACCATTCTAGAAAAAGGAATCTAGATTATAAAAACATGTCTCTAAAGGGTCGGTGATGAGCCTACTACCACCTCAAACATCATCTCCCAGACAATTATTTGAAACAAAGAAATGATCAAACACTACAGGGTTTTTTGTTGTTGTTGTTTTGGTTTTTGTTTTGTTTTGATTTGTTTCACAGTAGGTTGCTGTGACAGATATTCTTGTTTGTCAACTTGACTACATCTGGAATTAACTAAAGTCCAAGTGGCTGGGTATACCTGTGAGGTTCTTTCTTTTATAAATCATCTGAAGTAGGAAGACCTACTTTTAATCTGGGTCTTTTGAGGTGGGAAGATCCACCTTTAACGTAAGTCACACCTTCTCCTGGAAACCTACGTAAAGGACATGGGAGAAGGAAGGTTTTGCTCTTAGCCTGCGTGGTTTGTTCTCACTAGCAAGTCCATCCCATCCCTGGCATTAGAGCCTACTTCTTTGGTACTTCAGCATATACTGAAGTCCAGCTGAGACATCTGGCCTCATGTCCTGGACAATAACTGGATTCTTGGACCCTCTGTTGGTAGACAACCATTGCTAGACTATCTGGACCATAGCCTCCAAGCCCTTCTAATAAATCCCCTTTCTATGTATGCATGTGTGTATGTGTGCATGTATGTTTGTATATATGTATATATTCATATATGGATGTGTGTGTATGTGTGCATGTGTGTATGTCCAGTGCTATCATTTCTGATCTTCTAGAGAACCCTAATACAGTCACCATTTCTAAACCTTCGTAGAGTGATGTGATGACTAACTCTGACATCATCAAAATGGCAGACTCCGGAATTGTCTAAGACAAATATATCTAAGCATGTCTATGACAGAGGTTCTATATTAATTAACTGAGGTAGGAAGACCCAACCTAAATATGAGTGGCACCATGCCATGGGTTGGGATCCTGGACCAAATAAAGATGAAAGTGAGCTAAATATCAGCCCTCATCTCTGTCTGTTTTCTGACAGTGTATGCCATGTGACCAGCTGCCTTGTGCTTCTGCCCCTGTGTCTTCTGGTATGATGGGCTATGAGTCAAAAGAAGCACTTCCAGGACTCACTTTTGACTTACATTTTGTCACAGCAGTGAGAAAAGTAACTAACTCAGGTGTAAAGACTTTATGAGCAGGAACATTATTGGCTTGTCTCTCTCGAGCTAACTGTTGGGCAAAAATGGCTTTTGACTATAAATAGTTCTCTCAGGATGACTGGTGGACAAGATAAACAAGAATAACTTGGTGCTTTCTTCATTGTCCAATTTTCTGTATCTGATTAACAACAGGAGCTGGTTATACTAAATCACCACTTGATCATAGAATTGGCATTTGACATAGAATTGAACACTGGATTCTGGTTGTGGTGGCTCATGACTACAATGCTGACACTTGGAAGGCTGAGGCAGGAGCATTGCCATAAATCTGAGGAGTTGCATCAGCTACAGAGTTGAGAAACTACCTGAAAGGAAGAGAGAGAACAGCCAAGATAACAAGCAAAAGATCAACTCTAGTTCACGCCCCAGCTCAGAACTTGAACAAATAATCAAATTTCCCACAAGTTCTTTTTCTATGTTTAGAGACACTAAACATGGTATTCCCTCACAGGCTTGCTTAAGCATTAATGGGATAACATATGTGAAAATATTTAGTATGGTGCCAAGCAAAACCTTGGCTCCAAAATCAGTACTAGATCTGACATTGAGTTTGGGATCTAAGATTGTGGGTCTGTTTGTGCCAAGTGTTCGACCTTTTCTCTGGTTACATAGTGGGAGACTACTGTTGAAGTTACAGATCCTGAGTCATATTACTTTAGACCTTCTGTGACCCATTTTCTCATTAACCATCAGCAAATACATCCCCACGCAGGTGGCTAGAAATACAGGGTGAGTGATAGCTTGCAAATTTTTCAAACATATCTACTCCAGATGAAACTTAATATAAATTTTTATCCAGGGAATATTCCAAGGAAAGCCCACTTACTACAAGGAGTTGAAGAGAGCAAATTGGGTAAGTGGAGAAGTTTGCAAAAGGTCAAAGGATTTTTAAGAGATCTAGCCAAGATAAACAGCATAAATTGAAAGGGTAAAAAATTTAATAATGGATTAATATTTTAGAGCTCGGTCTGATGGTTCAGTATTATGTTACTTTCCTTGTATGCTATAATAAATATGTACTAATGATTATGCTATCTAATATTGCTATATGATAAAACAAGCACACTGTTAGCATGTACACATCAAGGGAAAATTGATGTCTGGAATCACCTGACATTCACATCACTACTTGCTACTTATACAAAGAAATATTAATGTACCCAGTCACATAGAGCTGAGAGAGGAGGTTTGGGATTGTGTCTTCTTCATGACCAAATCCTCTCCAGCCAACCATGCAACTTCCTGTAACCATCTGTGAGAAGCTGTGGACTTTGCCACACTGGGCCATTTATCCAGGCAGATGTTTAATTAGTGCACACAAAGTTGATGTGAGAAGCTTGGCAGTTCACCCCCTTACCCTGGTTGGGTTCATTGCCTCATTAGAAATAGCCTGGATGACTGACCACCCAGACAAAACTAACAAGCACATTTTTCACCATTCACAGTAGCAGTTAAGTAACATTTAAAAAAAAAAAAAGATTTAAGATTTACGAAGTGCCTTTATGTGTGCAATGCTCTGTTAGTGGATTGCAGTCAGAACACCAGACCAGACTTAAAAATTTCAGATTGCTCTTCCAACTCTGTGACACTGCGGAGAGAATCCTCCTCCAAACATCTCAGTTCTCTCTTCTTCCTCTAGTGACATAGAGACAATGGCGCCCGCATCAGAGAGAAGTGTTTAGATTCACTGAGATAGTCCATGCAGAAAGACCTACCTCTATGCGGGTAGCATTGTTGTTTTAACCCAGTCTCCTGCCTTCCAGGTTCTCCATACATTTAATTTAATGAGAAAAATAGATTTCTGTACATGATGGTGGCCCCAGACAGATGCTCTGAGAAGATGGGACAGAAATATCTCAGAAGACCACAATAGAAAATTCAGGCAAGGAAGCTGGAACAGATTATGTCGGCTAAGTTGACAGGTCTTTAGATAGGATCTCATTGGCAAGCTGGATAGCTTAGAAATTATTTCTAGCTAAACAAGATTCTTGTTAGCTGCTGAGCCAGTGTGAGTATGTTGTGCCCATTTGACAAAGAAAATACTTCAGATACCAGACAGAAAAATGCTCCAGTTGACTCGAGAATGGAAATCTTGCCTCTTGCAGCTCTTCTTTTCTCACGTTTCATATTAAAATACCTGCATGGAGTCTTGAGCCTCCCTCAAGGTAAGGGCGTTGGGGCTCACCCCGGGAACTCTATCCGAAGGAGAGCAGTGATTACCGCTCCTATCTTTCACAGTCAAATAAATATTTACTAAGTAGGGACACACGGCATACATTAAGATTAATGCTTCACACAGATTTGGAAATGTCTGTCATATCTGTCATGTTTCCTCATCTCCATGACTGGGAAGGGCTCTGCTGTCTCCCAGCAAGAGCTGCCATTTTCCTGATGGTGCTCAGCAGGAGACTGGCCCTGATTACACACTCAGAGCCACAGGACCGGCAACTAAGCATGCAAGCCCAAGGGAGAGAGGACAAGATTATAAAGTTAGTGTATGGGGAGGTGTGTGGTCACTCTACAATGTTTTTAGAGGCCAATTTAATGGTGATTTCAAATAAAGAAAAAGAGTTGCACCTAATAAGGGGCATCTGTGTTTATGGACTATTAACAGCAACAAAAAAAAAAGGAAATAAAATAAAACTGGGGAAAATTGACAATCATCTATCTTAGGTTAAATAGCCTGTACAGGGTTTTGTGTTCCATGTGTCAAGTTGTCAAAAGCCCGAGGGTTTAAGGGAGAGTTTTCACTTGAAGGATATTGATGTGTGTTTCCCCAAGTGTCATTCACCCAATGCCTGTGCAGAATGGAGCTATCTGGACTCGGATGATTTTATTTTGTTGTTCTTCTCTCCTCTCAGAATGGTGTCAACTCCTGACACTAGGTTGGCTGCTGAAATGATGGTTTCCGGTTTCATTAATGGTACATTTACGATTCCTTTCAGATGCCGGGGATCTACTTTCTTTGGAAAATATCCATAAGCATTATGAAAGCCACACATTTCAGCTGTTGCTCTTTCCATTGGCATACGAGGTCCTGCTGTGGCTACAGTCGTCGGGAGGTGGAAGGAAACTTGACTAGCTATGTTAGGACAGTGGGAGAAACAGATCTTCGGAGATGAAAGAAGGAGACGGTGTGAGGTGAGATGGGAAAGAGCAAACAGAGAGGTATTTGTGACACAGTTGATATCTCCCCAAGTATTCAGAAATGGATCAGTGGCATTCCTGGGTGTGCTGGAATGCCCCGCTCATACAAGCTGTGTTTTCTCTGTGACTCATGCCTTAGGGTCCCTTCAGCTCCAGTTTGTGGGTAGTCTCTTTTACCATCAATGTCAACTTCCTAAGGTTTTTTTGATTTGGTTTGGTTTGGTGTTTTGGAAAGCAAATGCTCTGTTTTGTTGTTTTATACTTAATTGCTTCCTCCTCCTCTTCCTCCTCTTCCTCCTCCTCCTCCTCCTCCTCCTCCTCCTCCTCCTCCTTCTTCTTCTTCTTCTTCTTCTTCTTCTTCTTCTTCTTCTTCTTCTTAACATGAGCTTCTAGACTAGAAGAAATACAGCCCAGGGGTAGAAATCCTGAGTCTGACACTATACACACACACACACACACACAACACAGGAAAAAGATATATATTTTCTATTGTTTAAAAAAATGACCATTAATATGGTAATGTTCAAAAATTCCTATCGATACTTATACTGAGTGTGCACAGCTTCCTAAAATAGATGGGCTTTTTTACCTCATAAAAAATGAAACCAGAGAATCATTACAAAGGCCCTATCTTGAACACTTTCTGATATTACTTGCATGTTTAGAACATTTTCATTATTTTAATAAACACCAGGAAAAGTAATACCTTGCAATACAATTTGAGCCCTCAGAACCAACCCAGGGTTTTAACTTTGGGTTCTCCAGAAGCAGGACCTGCAAAAAGGATTCTTCCACAAACTAAAAGAGTTCTCTGGAGAAAATGGGAGAGTTGGGAAATCGGGTTAGGAAAACAGAAAGAAGCCGAGTATGGTAAAAGATTAGGTTGCATTCAGTCTCAGGCTGCATCTACAGAGGATGAAGAATGCTGTCATTCGGTCTGCTTTGGGGCAAATGAGCTGGAGTTTCCTAGCTGCATTTGTGGACAGAAAACCATGGTGATTACAAAGTAAAGAAAGGAACTGCACCTCATAGAAACGTCGGTGTTCATAAACTACAGACTAGAGAGCTGAGTCATCTTCCCTCCATTAGTGAGCCTATATGGTAAACCACTGGCTCCAAGGCATTCCCAAAGGATGTAAGCCACTACAGCTCATGGACTCTCTGAGGAAAGGCTGTCTGAGCACTCAGAGAGAAGCCTCTCCAAAGGTTAAGGGACACGATAATGAGGAATAAAACATTCACGACCTGTGGGAGGGCACCTGTGTGTCCAGGCAGCATCCACTAGACATTATGGTCCTCAATTTGTCACTCATCATGTAGTGCCTGCCATGTGACAGATAGCGGGCTATGCGCTGAAATTACAAGAACGAAGGAGAGATCAGTTCCTGAAGAAGCTCCGTGTGAAAGTCTGGCAGTGCAGATCGGTTAGAAGAGTGTGTTTGCCTGGCACTCGTGAGTCTCTGGGTTCAATCTCCGGCACCACATAGGCCAGGCTGAGGTCTCAAACCTGACCTTGAACCATACTTGGTTTCTTCCCTTTTTCTCCTCATGATTTCTCCAATGTAATCTCAGCACTGAGAGGTGTAGGCAGGATGATAGGACATTCAAGGTCATTCTCCATTATACTGTAAATTCAAGTCCAGCCTGGGGTACATCACACTATTTTTAAAAAAAAAAAATGTTCAATACCAATTTTGTTACTGTTGTTTTGTTCTTGTTTTTTGAGACAAGATTTCTCTACAGAGCCCCGGCTGTTCTGGAACTCACAATGTAGAGTCCAGGCTGGTCTCAAATTCACAGAGATCGGCCTGCTTCTGCCTCCTACACACTGGGACCAAAGGTGTACGCCACCATACCCAGCAGATTTTTTTTTTAATCTAATGAAAGATTAAAACTTTACAAGCAGAGATTTTAATGAGGTAGAGAAAGAAACAAGGAAGACAAACATGTCAGCACATTGAAGAAGGGATAGACACACATCACTGAAAGATCATTTTTGTTTCATACTCTCATGGACCGAGGTGTCATGAAACCATATACAATAAGGTATATAGTAAATCCCCAAGAGGGATTTAATGCATAGCTGCAGAGAGAACGCAATCTTTTTTTTTTTTTTTTTTTGGTTTTTCGAGGCAGGGTTTCTCTGTGTAGCCCTGGCTGTCCTGGAACTCACTTTGTAGACCAGGCTAGCCTCGAACTCAGAAATCCTCCTGCCTCTGCCTCCCAAGTACTGGGATTAAAGGCGTGCGCCACCACCGCCCAGCTGAGAGAACGCAATCTTAAACACTACACATTTTTTTCTTTTTTAAAATTTTTATCTGTTTATTTTATCTCATGTGTATGAGTGGCTTGTTTGCATAGATGTGCATGGATGTATGCCCAGGTGCCCTCAGAGATCAAAAGAGGGTGCTAGACCTCCTAGAACTGTAGTTACCCACAGTTGCGAGTTGTTCTGTGGGTGTTAGAAGCAAACCCGCTTCCCCTGCAAAAACAAGTGCTCTTAACTGCTGAGCCATCTCCCCCAGCCTGCGTTAGACACTTTTGAACAAGTAGAAGAACCTGAGATCACTGTGCATAGATAAAGCTCTGCTCAGTCAGCATGGCTGACCTGCTCCTACCCTGCCACCCTGCACAGTCAGCATAGCTGAGCTTTGCTCCTGCTCTTCATTACATGCTGTTCTCTTCTGAGACCGTCATTAAACATTCACCCAGAAAACAGTTACCGAGAGCTGCAACAAGCAACAGACACACAAGACATTAAGCCCTCTAGGAGCGCACATCCCGAGCTCTCAGTCTCATAATACAGCTTTCCCTGCCTAAGAAGTAAGGCTTGCAGAGCCTTGACTCCTGCCCACTACCTAAGATGAAGGAGTAAAAAGAAAAAAAGAACCTGGTGCTAGATATTTAAAATCTCAGGAGATAGAAGCAAGGGAATTAGAAATTTAAGGTCAACCTTGGATATATAAGGAGTTCCAGAGTTTTTTGTGAGTGAGTGAGTGAGTGAGTGAGTGAGTGAATGTCCTGTCGCAGGGAAGAGCATGCTGACTAACAGAAAGATAGGGCAAGCCATGTTCTCTGCCAGCTGTTCCCTTACACTGAACTCTCAGAATTAATGGCTACAGCTCCAGAGGGGAAAGCTAGTTTTTTCTTTTTCTTTCTTTCTTTCTTTGTTTCTTTCTTTCTTTTCTTTTCTTTCTTCCTTTCTTTCTTTTCTTTCTTTCTTTCATTCATTCGTTCTTTCTCTCTTTCTTTCTTTTGATGTTTTTCTTTTTCTATTAGATAGTTTCTTAATTTACATTGCAAATGTTATTCCCTTTCCTGGTTTCCTAAAACCCCCTGTCCCATCCCTCCTCCCCCTACTCACTAACCCACCCACTCCCGCTTCTCTGACCAGGCATTTCCCTTACACTGGGGCATCAAATCTTCACAGGACCAAAGGCTTTTTCTTTCATTGATGTCCAACAAGGCCATCCTCTGCTACATATGCAGCTGGAGCCATGGGTCCCTCCATGTGTACTCTTTGGTTGGTGGTTTAGCCCCTGGGAGCTCTGGGGTACTGGTAGGTTCATATTGTTGTTCCTCCTATGGGGCTGCAAACCCCTTCATCTCCTTGGGTCCTTTCTCTAGCTCCTCCATTGGGGACCTTGTGCTTAGTCCCATGGATGGCTGTGAGCATCCACTTCTGTATTGGTCAGGCACTGGCAGAGCCTCTCAGGAGACAGCTATATCAGGCTCCTGTCAGCATGCACTTGTTGGTTTCCACAATAGTATCTGTGTTTGGTAACTGTATATAGGATGGATCACCAGGTGGGGCAGTCTCTGGATAGCTTTTCCTTCAGTTTCTGCTCCACACTTTGTCTCTGTATCTCCTCCCATGGGTATTTTGATACCTCTTCTAAGAAGGACTGAAGTACCCACACTTTGGTCTTCCTTCTTCTTGAATTTCATGTGGTCTGTGAATTATATCTTGGGTATTCCAAGTTTTGGGGCTAATATCCTCTTATCAGTGAGTGCATACCATGTGTGTTGTTTTGTGATTGGATTACCTCACTCAGGATGATATTTTTTAGGTCCATCCATTTGCCTAAGAATTTCATGCATTCATCATTTTTAATAGATGAGTACTCCATTGTGCAAATGTACCACATTTTCTGTATCCAGACCTCTGTTGAAGGATATCGGGGTTCTTCCCAGCTTTTGGATATTATAAATAAGGCTGCTATGAGCATAGTGGATCATGTGTCATTATTACATGTTGGAGCATTATATGCCCAGGAGTGGTATAGCTGGGTCCTCAGTTAGTAATATGTCCAATTTTCTGAGGAACCACCAGACTGATTTTCAGAGCAGTTGTACCAGCTTGCAATCCCACCAGTAATGGAGGAGAGTTCCTCTTTCTCCACATCATCGGCAGTATCTGTTGTCACCTGAGTTTTTGATCTTAGCCATTCTGACTGGTGCGAGGTGAAATCTCAGGGTTGTTTTGATTTGCATTTCCCTGATGACTAAGGATGTTGAACATTTCTTTAGGTGATTCTCAGCTATTCGGTATTCCTCAGGTGAGAATTCTTTGTTTAGTTCTGTACCCCATTTTTAACAGGGTTATTTGGTTCTCTGCAGTCTAACTTCTTGAGTTCGTTGTATACATTGGATATTAGCCCTCTATCAGATGTACAATTGGTAAAGATCTTTTCCCAATTTGTCGGTTGCCGGTTTGTCATATTGACAGTGTCCCTTGCCTTACAGAAGCTTTGCAATTTTATGTGGTCCCATTTGTCAATTCTTGATCTTAGAGCATAAGCTATTGGTGTTCTGTTCAAGAAATTTTCCCCTGTGCCCATATGTTCAAGGTTCTTCCCTAGTTTCCCTTCTATTAGTTTCAGTGTATCTGCTTTTATGTGGAGGTCCTTGATCCACTTGGACTTGAGCTTAGTACAAGGAGATAAGAATGGGTCAATTTGCATTCTTCTGCATGCTGGCCTCCTGTTGAACCAGCACCATTTGTTGAAAATGCTATCTTTTTTCCACTGGATGGTTTTAGCTCCTTTGTCAAAGATCAAGTGACCATGGATGTGTGGGTTCATTTCTGGGTCTTCATTTCTATTCTATTGATCTACCTACCTGTCACTGTACCAATACCATGCAGTTTTTATCACGATTGCTCTGTAGTCCAGCTTGAGGTCAGGGATGGTCATTCAGCCAGAAGTTCTTTTATTGTTGAGAATAGTTTTCACTATCCTGGGTCTTTTGTTAATCCAGGTGAACTTGGAAATTGATCTTTCTAGCTCTATGAAGAACTAAGTTGGAATTTTGATGGGGATCGCATTCAATCTGTAGAAAGCTAGTTTCTCAGTCTGTGACTGACAATAGAGATGAATGAATGTGAAGCATCAGAATGAAGGCTGGGGATACCTGGGTCCAGAAATGAACAAGATGCTCAACAGGAAGTGGATACTGAGAAGGGAAGACAAGTCCTAGGTGATTCTCACCTCCTGCTCTGAGCCCTCTGAGAAGCCCTCCCCTACCTGCTCCAAAACTTGCCCAAACTTCTTCCAAACTCTTATCTTGACTCTAATCATTCTTGTACTGACCCTACCTGTTAAGCTCCTTGTAAATTTTCAAGTGATTTCCTGCTGAGTTCCTGCATCCTCAGTCAGCATGCTAAGGCTTTGCTGGTAGGGTGAAAGGCAAAAAAAAAAAAAAGTCAGAGAGAGGAAGAGACCCCAAGCACATGGCAAATGAAAGTCAGAATTCACGCGTGCAGACAGAGCAGTGGCAGTCCCCTGAAGGTGGTAATTGTGCACTCAGATTAGGAAAGAAATATCGGGCTGGAGAGATGGCTCAGTGGTTAAGGGCACTGACTGCTCTTCCAAAGGTCCTGAGTTCAAATCCCAGCAACCACATGGTGGCTCACAACCATCTGTAATGAGATCTAACTCCCTCTTCTGGAGTGTGTGAAGACAGCTACAGCGTACTTACATATAATAAATAAATCTTTAAAAAAAGGAAAGAAATAGCACTTTGTAGGTGGAATGGAAACGAAGGACAGCAGCAGTGAGCATGCCTCCTCAAAATTAGGAAGATCGGCACAGCACAGGAACAAAATAAAGGAGGCTCTCTGACATCAGGATTTGATCCTGTGAGGAAGGTGCCAGGTCCAAAGGGGGTGGAAGAGACCATCTAAAGGGTAAGTCAGAGTCCACAAGGACTGAGGAACATGAGGGGAGAAAAACACAATCAGAAGCTGTGTGCACTGCTCTCTGATGAGGGAATCTCTTTTGATGATAAAGTCTACGCCCAGAAATCAACGGTTGAAATGTGGAAATTTTTAAACTTCTCAAGCAGAAGTAGTTTTGAGAGAAGTAAAGAAAGGAATAAGAGGGCTTATGGGACTTTTGGGAAGGGGGGAACCGGGAAAGGGAAATCATTTGGAATGTAAATAAAGAATATAGAAAAAGAAAAAAAGAAAAAGGAATAAAGAAAATAAAAGGGTCAGCACCTGGAAGAAGGGGTAAGACATAAATCATACATAGTAAACAGACATAAAACATAGATCAATGAAAGAGTTTAGTTTGATGCTTTCATGGATGCCCGCCCACCCACAAGTTGAAGTCTTATCTCCACATATGTGCTGTGGCATGTGCACACACACACACACACACACACACACACACACACACACAAACACACAATAAATAAATAGATAAATAAATAAATAAATAAATGTGTCTTGTTTTGTTTTGTCTTAAAGGCTGATAAACTGCAATGGAGCTCCTCAAATGGTAAGTGGGCAGTTAGGGTACTTGAGTTTGATTTATAGGACCCACAAAGGAGAAGGAGAAAGCTTACCCTTCAAGTAGTCCTATGATCTTCATACTCACACCGTGACATTAATGTTCCCAGCAATCACAACATAGATAACAAATAACATGTAATTTTTTTAAGGTGGGAAGGAGGGCTAACCTGAAAATAAGGGGTTAGGAAAACCTAAGAGAAACTTCCTGGGATGATCTGCTGCCAGATTGCTGAGATATGATCACTCAAGTGGACGTTCAGCAGGTATGGATAAGGAGCACTTGAATAATGAATGACGGAAAGGACTAAAGGCAAACTGGAGTTTTCCTTTTTTCAAACTCTAATTGACTTAAATTAAATGAGTACACATGATTAGTGGTTTCCCTATCAGACAGTCATGACCTAATCACCATCCTATAGCTATGAAGAAAACGACCAATAAAATAAAAGGATGGAGGAAGAGAAGGAAGGCAAACTCAGAACTAGCTGGAGAAAGTGAGAAATCGTACCCAGCTGGTCAGTGGATTGAGTGAACGAGACCTCTGGGGAGCACTGTTCTGTTGCAGAGAAGATATGTTGGGAGATGTGTTGGCACCAGAGTTGAACTCCCTGAGCTAAGAGAAGTTAGATTGGCAGGAGACCTTTGCCAGGACACACTGAATAGCTTCTACCGTCTTGAAGACTGTTGAGCTAATGGCTCTTTCCATATTCAACTCTGAAGCTACACCTAGAGCTGTTTTAGTATTTGATTCCATTAGGTTGAGACAGAGGAATATGCCTAACAGACACTTTATTTGACACTACTTCCTAAGGAATGGTAGGTCTTATTCTTTGAAAGACGATTTTGGTTCAGTCTTGAATGAGAGAAAAGAACCCTATAGAAATTAGCATTTAAGCTAAGCATGATGGTCCATGCCTGTAATCCCAGCATTAGGAAAACAAAGGCAGGAGGGCCAAGAGTTCAGACAGACCTTGACAATGTAGTGAGTTCAAAGTCAGCCTGAAATTCGTGAGACTCTGTCTCAAAAAAAAAAGGTTACATTCAATCTGGAGTGCATTTCCTGGCATTTTGTCTTTCAGTACATAGAAGAACTAATGATGCCATGCTTTTGTTTGGGTTTTGCCTGGTTTTGAGACCAAAACCAAGGCTATGTAGGCCTGGCTGACCTGGAAATCACTCTATAGATCAGGCTGGCCTCAAACTCTCAGAGAGCCACTTGCCTCTGCCTTCTGAGTGCTGATATTAAAGGCATGCATCACCAAGGTCAGCCACATGATGCTGCTTTACAGTGGTGAGATGGGAAACTCTTTCCATAAAAGAAAGAAAAAAAAGGAAAGAAGAAAGGTAAGAAGGAAGGAAAAGAACGAAAGAAAGAAAGAAAGAAAGAAAAAAGAAAGTTCTTCAATAGAATACTTTTCTCCACACTAGAGAATTCATTGAAATGGCTGGCAATGTCAAGAGTATAAAAGGATCTATAAAGAATGCTTTCTTTCTTTTGTTTTTTCTTTCATTTTTTTTCTTTTTCTTTAAGCATAACTGATCCTACCTAGATCGAATAATTTCATTATTTACTTTCCTACTGTTCTCTTAAGTATTCTTCCCCATTGTATATCATGTTTATATTTTACACTAGGAAGTCTAACCATGACCAAAAAAAAAAGGATTAGTATCATCACAGGGCTAACATACACGGGAAGTTTTTCCACGAGGATGATCTCCTTGATCTCCAGATCATCTTTACTCTGTAGCAGTGACAACTGAGACCCACAAGAGTTGGTCCACACAAGGTAGCCCAACTGCAAAGTAGGACAGACAAGCATAGGTCAGGACTTCTTTATTCACACCTCATACAAAAGCACTAAACTTTACAGAGAATTACTTCATTCTTAACACAAGACCAAACTCACACAAAAATCCATGCTTCTTGAACCATTTCCCAAGTACAGTACCTGAGAAGGACTGGGGGACAGAGAGCTTAAAGGCCCCCACAATAAGGCTCAGTAGCTGGCAAATCCCAACAACATTGAGAGGAAGATGAAGAAGAAATAAAATCAATAGATTTACATAATTAATTTATTGATTTCTAATTGAGAGTGCCAAAGGCATTCTTTCTAATGATATTTTACCTAATACTTGTAGATATGGATAGCTCCTTTGAAAAACTAAAGACAAGATGGTACATAACATCCAAATATCTAGATGAACCATTAGGACAGGATTAAGGAAGAACCTTGGAGAGTTTAAAATATGATTAACTTTTAAGGAACAGCCTCTGCAGAAGAGGAAGCATCTTCTTTGTAATATGAAATATTAGACTGTTTAAACCTCAGCTCAAGTAAACAATGAAAGTGGGAGTGGGGAGATGGTTTAGTAGGTAAACTGCTTGCCTCATAAGCACAGGACTTGAGTTCACTCCATAGAACTTATGTAAAAAAAATCCAGCTATGATGGCATGCACTTATAATCCCAGCACAGGGCAGACAGAGGCTCCCTAGCGTTCACTGACCAGCCAGCCCATCTGTCTTAGTTAGGCTTTCCATGGCTGAGAAGAGACATCATGACCAAGGCAACTCTTATAAGGACATTTCATTGGGCCTGGCTTACAGGTTCAGAGGTTCAGTCCTTATTCATCAAGATGGAAGCATGGCAGCATCCAGGCAGTCATGGCAGAAGAGGAGCTGAGAGTTCTACATCTTCATCTGCAGGCCCCTAGGAAAAGACTGGCTCCCAGGCAGCTAAGAGTCTTAAAGCCCGTACCAACAGTGACACACTTCCTCCAACAAGTACTCCAACAAGGCCATACCTCAAAATGGTGTCACTCCCTGGGCCAAGCATATTCAAATCACCACCACATTAGTGCCCACTCCCTGAGCCAAGCATATTCAAACCACCACATGAGTACCACTCCCTGGGACAAGCATATTCAAACCACCACACTATCCTACTTGTCAAGCTCTAAACCATTGAAAGATCTTGTCTCAAAAAAACAACATGCCTGCAGAATGACATCTGAGGCTGTTCTCTAGCTTCCTCAACATGCATTTGCATATATGGATATGTTAATAAACATGTGCACACACACACAGAGAGAGAGAGAGAGAGAAGAATAGTGAAAGACTGAGGTGAACAATTTAGGTATGAACCAGTGGTTGGCATCTTCAGGCATCTAAGAGGAAGATCTCTAAGCCCAACCGTACAGTGACACACTTCCTCCAACAAGGCCATACCTTCTAATAGTGTCCCTGGGACAAGCATATACAAACCATCACAAGGTCTATTAACTGATTTCTATATACCACTTTTCATTCAAATATTGATATATATTTGTCCTTGGAAAATTTAACCACTGAAGATGGTGGTGCCAAATTCTTTTTATGTGTATAGTCTATCTTTTTCTTTTGAGATAGAGTCTCTATATATAGCTTAGGCTAGCCTCAAACTTATAATCCTCCTGCCTCTACCATCTGTGTGATAAAATTACGGCTATGCCCTGCTACATCAGGTTTTATTTGTAAGTACTAGAAATGTAAGCTCGCATTCAGAAAGTTTATGTGTCCTTCACAAAGCAGAAAACACTCTATTGTAGTTGAGGTAGAACTGTAGTTAAGCTTGTTGTAAAAAATTTGCCCTTTACTTACAGGCCTGCTGTTGTCAATTCATACACCTCCTTATACTAAATAACACTCCACATTGTACAAATTGTTCAGTTCAAATTCTCTGGGTATAAATTACTACAGTGAATGTATATAGTCAGTTGTAGAAAGTATAACATTTTAGATTTAAGGTTTGGATTTAAGAAACTAAACAACAAAGAACTTCTTGGTCACTGCAAAGCCAGGCATCATGTGGCATGCTAGGAGAAACACAATAAAAGAAAGTACCATTTCTGCTTGCAATCTGTCATAGATAAACACAAGAGCCAAGCATATAAGTCAGGAGAACACAGAATCAAACATCACATTGTGAGGTGGCCATCCTGCCATACTAAGAGAATTTAAAACACTGTCTATGGAAGGCATACTGAAGTCAGAACCTGAGTTCAAGCTTGGGCAACACTGCTTTCTAGTACAATGACCTTGACAACCTCTTGGAGCCTTTGAACTAGATGGCTTTGTCCCCTTCCTGTCATAAAATTCTATAACTCTCCATGACTCATCTTGAGATGCAATGAAGGCAAAGTAAACTTTATATGAGCAAAAAGGAACAAAGAGCCATTCAAGATATGAACAGTGTGAATCAGAAAGAGAGAGAGAGAGAGAGAGAGAGAGAGAGAGAGAGAGAGAGAGAGAGAGAGAAGAGAAGAGAAGAGAAGAGAAGAGAAGAGAAGAGAAGAGAAGAGAAGAGAAGAGAAGAAAAGAAAAGAAAAAAAAGAAGGAATGTGAACTGAGAGTTATAAAAATCCACTGCCATCCAGCCCAGCCCAGCCACTGCCTTTCCCTCAAAATCCTTGGCCCTCCCCTCCTCCTATTGTTATCCAATGGAATCCTAACCTAGCTAGGTCACCAGATACAGCCAAAAGTGGAGTTCTACTCTAAGAAATTCAGCTTGTGGACCATAACAACCCTATGATCACTAACTAGTTCAGACGAAAAGAGCACATTGAAATGAAACAGGGGGACCTTACACATTCCAAGGGTAAACTATGCCAAGGCCTCGTGTGACTTGGAAGCACCCGTCTGCTTCATCTGATGCTCCAAGCACTGACTCACTTCATGTGAGACCCTGAACCCTGTGGTGTCTGGCCGTAACTATCTCCTGTTCCCTTCTGACCCTGCCATCTCTGTCTTGCTTGCCCTGATACAATGTGGCCATAGCACAAAGCCTCTCTCTAGCCATTCTTGAGGTACAATGTTTCATGGTATCGTGCTGACACTTGGTTCTAAGGGAAGCATTTGATTAACTGTCATAGATGAAGCTGTAATCTTCTGTAGTTCCTGCAGTTATTAGATGCTATAAAATCTATGGTACCCGGTTGTGTCTCCTCTCAGGCCCTGATTCTAGCTTGAACAAGTTAGGCTAGATTAACAGAATAACTTATCTGTAGTGAGCAAACCGACTATCTTCTTTGCTACTTTGCACAAATGATTAGTGTATGGTAGTTTAAACAAATGCATGTTTTAAAAGATTGATGAGCTAACATAGTGATCTCACTAGCCTATATAGCATCCTATTAAGAAAAAAGTACTCCAAGTTCTATAAAACAACGAACTTTTATTTTTTTTTAAATAAAAAAAAAGTCTATTCTTAGTTTAGTTGTCTTCATAGAGCCATCTACCAATGGAATATAGTGAACATAAAGGTGAAGTGAAGAAGATCAGTATTACTAAATATTGATGTGTGTGTGTGTGTGTGTGTGTGTGTGTGTGTGTGTGTGTGTGTGTGTGTGTTTTCAGGTGGAGAATCAGAGCCAGACACTTGGAAAATATTTTACTTTCAAAAGGCAGACAAGAAGGAAGTACGGGGGTGAGCCACCCTCCAAGACAATAAGAAGCTGTTTAAAAGGAAGCTTGACTGGCCGTGATGGTGAACGCCTCTAATCCCAAGATTTAGGAGGGAGAGGCAGGAAGATTAGAAGTCAAGGCCATCCTCAACTGCATAGGCAGTTTGAGGCCAGCCTGGGCCTCATGAGACATGAGACAATGTCTTAGGAAGAAAAAGAATGAGAGGGAATAAGAGAGGGAGGCAGGGAGGGAGTGAGGGAGGGAGGGAGGGAGGGAGGGAGGGAGGGAGGGAGGGAGGGAGGGAGGGAAAAGGAAAAAGAGAAAGAGGAAACTAAAGTACCCTTTGGTTGCTAGCAGCCATCTGCCACAAACTGTCCAAGAACTAGACATACAATTACTTACGCCTCATAAAATCTAACAGAAAGCTACTATTAGTCCCACTACCAGACAAAGGAGTTGGTACAGCTGACTTTACATGCGTGCTACACAACCAATATTCCGCACAAGGCCCCTTTGACTTCAAAACCCGCCTTCAGTCAGCACCCCTCACTCCTCCAGGCGGCATAGAGGTTCTAGCACAGACCCTGAAGCCAGCCTCCTCAAACCTCCCCAGTCCCACTGCAAGGAGCAAGGGGTCCATGTGCCTCAGTTTTCTCAGTAACAGAAAGGTCTTTTAGAACATACAACCACTCACAGAGAAAAGCTGTTCAAAAGATTGGGCTTACGTGTGTAAGCACTTAGAAAAGTTTCAGACTCAACCTAAACCCCTCAGCCTTCACTCTGCTGGACCCAGCTGAAACTCTTGATCTTAAATTCCAGACATCTTGGGTTGAGCTGGCTCAAGGTCTCCTTACCATACACTATCTGCTCTGATAATGAAATCTGGAGCAAGCTGGTTCATGGCTAGTTCCTTATGCAGAGTTTTACATAAGTCAAATGATCTGCTTGTCTTTTCTCCAACCTCTGTTGATGGGCAATCTGAGAAAGAAATTGTTGATAATAATGAACATGCATATACATAAATATGCATGAAAGCACGATAATGCAGCAGTTCTTGCTATTATTACCCCTACGTTGCTTTGGATGCTGTGATCCGTAGCCACATGATCAGAGCTATAAAGAGGGAAAGGTCACCTGCTTAGACCTGATTACAGGCAAACAGTAGTTTCTGCAGACTACAAAACGTATCTGAATATTGAAGAAATGCAAAGAAGTCCAAGTAAATACACTTACCTCAGGAAAAAAAGCTAAAACCTCGTCAGCACAGACATTTTAAAATGAAGATGGACCAAGCACTGAAGACAGAGGAGAGGAAATCAAATATGCTATCGAAGTAATCTTCAGTGCTGGCCCTCAGGGGACAAGCTAAGTAACCTAATAGGTGTTTTCCATCTTTGAATTCTATGACTGGAATAGTAATGAAGGTTTTAGTTTGGAATTGGAACGCTGCAGAGAACTTAGGAGGTATACAGAAAAAGAAAAAAAAATACCCTTTTCTATTACCTACCCACACCCTGTCTGGCTTAAACTCATACTGACTGATTTCTGTTTTCCCAAGTGCTCACTCACAATAACAGCGTTTTTACACACTGCACGACCGTCATACACACATGCATACGATTACAGCTGGAGCTGCACGACGGTTTGTGGATGGATGGATGGATTGTTCATTCCTGATGCGCCAGTTCCCTGATTCACATTCAACACATGGAGCATGAAAGCAGATTTCTTTTAGAAGAGAGAAAAAAAAAACCAGTTGGCTGCTGTAGAGTGGAATTTATGGGTCAGATCTTAATTCCTGGACTATATCAGCAAATGAGTCTTCTACTTGTAAGTTACAATGTTTATCTAGAATGATGTCTGCGTTGGAGGAAAGAGGTGGTAGGTACACGGAAAGAAAGGTTTAACCTCCCTTCGAGTTTGTTATCAGCAGGATGTGGCATATTAAAGTTACAGTGAGTATGCCTTGAAAGTTAACGTATCCTCACACTGATCCTGTTCATCTTCTAAGGTGGTGATGAGTTTGAATTATACGTAAGATATGGAAACTACTAACCGTCAGTGCTCTTGAAAAGGCGGGTAAGAACGGACGATTTCTCCAGATGGTCTAGAAAACCTATCAGTTACATCAGAGTTAAAGAATTTGTGGGTCAAATTCCGCAATCCCAAGTTCAATAAAAATGTGGGGTTTGTTATGCTACCTCTTAAATAATATTCATATGAGTAGAGGAACGCAATCAGAAATGAGTAGACCTTATAATCTGAAATGAACACATTATTACCTGGGACTTTTTCATCTTTTGCAAACTGATAGTTGTCGAAATGGAATCTGACCCACATAAACAAATTCATCTTTATGAATGTGAATCTGATATGGCAAAAACCCTTCAGAGCTCCATGCCACATGCTCTTTCCATTACTGAACACTTTCAAGGATATGCACTCAGTACACGTAAAAGTTATTTCCATTGAAGAGGGCATTAAATCCTAACATACCAATCTCCAAATGCAGTAAATTATAATCAAACACTAACAACCGTTACATCTAATGGGGCTCGTTGAGAAATGTACACATGGAAACATATCTGTTTCAGCATGTTCTTCCCTCAGGAACATTTGGAAAATAATTATTGCATATGCAGCATTTGCACTTTTTCTTTCCCCTTTTTTATCTAGTGCCATTAAAAATATCTTTCTGGCACAACATTTGCCTCCTTCGATTTTCCCCAAGTGAAGATGTTAGAATTTCTAAGAGGGGCATTCGAGTCCTTGCTCCATGGTGACCAGCATTATGCCATCTAGAGCCATAGCATTCACCTTTGTGGGGACCAACCAGATACTGTTTGGAGTCTATGCAACCTTCATTCATCCACACGGTCTTTTTTTTTTCAGCTAATAGTTATTCATTGTGCCAGCCCCTGTTCGGAGCATTTCATGTGGGAACGGCAGAACAGCAGTCAAGGAGGGAGTGGAGAAGAAACCCTCCATTTTTGAAACAAGGTTCTGATTATACAGTACTTCCTTTGTTAACAGTAATTGCTTGTTACCTTACAACATTATCCTTTAATTAGAAATGCCAATACAGGAAAATGTTAACTAGGCCTCCCACCTATTATCAAATATTAGATATGTCAAAATCACAAGCAGGTGTAGAAAAGCATACTGATAATGATAAGAATGTAATAATAACAACATCTGCCACTTATTGCTTGGAGTGTGCCTGACACCAGGACAAACACTTTAGATTCAACTGCAAGATGATGCCGTCTCTTACTGCTGGGATGGTGTATAATGTACGGCTCTTTCAAGGCTGCTGCTCGGGATCACATAAATAGTAAATATTAAAAAACACCTCTGCCAAAAATATGAATGGATGAATAAATAAATGTTATCTTGCTGAACACCCAAGACCTTGGTAATGTTACTTCTCCTAACAGATGGCTGAATTTGGAAACTGAGAAATGAAGAATTTGTCACAAAATTAAGATTCAAATCCAGCTAGTTGTGAGTGACCCCCAGGTCTGTGGTTATGACATTATTATTCTGAAGCAAAAGTCTCCTGGCATCTTGGGTCCTACATCTCACTTCCTCAATGAATCAAATGCATTCCTCTTTTCTTTTTCTTTGGGACTTGTTCTTAGTGTGTAACTCTAGCTTGCCTGGAATTCCCTACGTAGACCAGGTTGCTCTTGAACTCATAAAGACCCAGCGGCCTCTACCTCCTGAGTGCTGGGATCAAAGGTGTATGCCACCAAGCCTAAGTCTATATTCTTTTTTGAAAGTTTTTATTGTACTTTTTTTGAGGGGCAAGCAGTGCAAATGAATCCCTCTTGTGAGATAGTTCTTTCCCAACACCACACAAGCCCTGGTCATCACCTTGACAGCAAGTGGTCTTTACCAGATGGATTAACTACCTCACTGACTTACATATTCCTGATTGAAGTAATCCCCTCATTCATTTGACAAGGCTTTTAATATCCCTTTATTTTTGTTTTGTGTGTGTAAGCACGTGTACATGTATGATCAGGTGGGAGGGTCCCCAATATTGTTTTCTGAGATAGGTCCTCTTAGTTAACCCCTAGCTTACAGATTAGACAAGACTAGCCAGTTGATAAGCTGTAAGACTCCTCCTGTATCTGCATACCCAATGCTAAGATTAAAGGTATGTGGCCCTGCTTCTGGATATTTACATGGGTGCTTGGGACCCAAGTTCAGATCCTCAAGTTCACTGACTAAGCCATCTCCACGCCCCTCTTCTGAGTATCTCTGAGTACCTTCTCTCTTTGTATTTTTTTTTCATACTACTCCTATAAGCATGTACTCAGTGTTCACTCTGAATTCACAGTATCTTAAAACAAACCTTCCTTCTTCCACCCCTGAAAAGTCGGTGGTTGCATTAGCAGGAGAAAGCAAGCTCGGAACACATTTACAGTGGGAGGAGTTCAAATTGCCTTCTTTTCATTGAAAGCTGGTGTGGGAAAATGTGAGCTCAACTTCCTTGTGACCCTCATAGTTGAACTGTGGCAAGCCTCGATTCTTCAAACACAAAATTAAGACAATGAGAAAAAAATAATTATTATTTTTCTAATTCTGCAAAGATTTCAGCACAGTGTTGCAGACAAGGGATTCAGTTGGTCTCCAATTTCTTCAGAAAACACGTTAAAACAATTAGTGAAATAAGAGGCCATGAATTCGAAGGAGAGTGGGGAAGGATATCTAGGAGGGTGTAGAGGGAGGAAGCAGAAAGGGCAAATGCTGTGATTGTATTATAATCTTAAAAGTAAATTTTTAAAGGGCTATAAAAAGATGAAACATCTACAAGCTGACAAGGTGTGTAGTGGGTATGCCATCTCTGGAGAATGGCACTGAAGAGAGATGCAGAGGCATGCATGACTTTGGCAACCCTAGAAAGACACCTGCCACAGGTCCAGGCTTCCCAAAGTTAAAGCCAGGCCTCCACCGGGACAGGTGCTCAGACCAATGGCCTCTCAGATGGAAAGTGAAAGGGAGAATTATATCTTGAGTTTTACTCTTCCTGGAAGGCCAAATTCAACGCACGTGAGGGAAGTCTCCAGAGCAGAAACTGAGAGAGGGTCAAAGGTCTGGGATTCCTTAATCTCTGAGGTTCCGTCTAGCAATTGTGTTTTATGATTCTAACCTCTGACCAATTTACAAGAGTAATTGAAGCCGTCTCAAATGCCCTGTGAATCTATTAAAGCTGAGCACCAGGGTATTGAGAGGAGGGAGAAAGAAGAAACAGTGCCCAGCCTCTCACAGATGAAATGATTTTAAGTGGAGCTAGGAAGCACAGTAGTGCATCTGAGAGAGGCCAATGCTTGTTCCCTCTTCCTGGTGCCCCAGGAAGACATAGATCAGCACTTAGAGAATCCTTCTAAGCAAATATGAGCGCACCCTCAGCTGGAGTATTCTGAAAGTGGACAAGAGAACAAACATCAGTTTCGTGTTGAAGGGACTAGAGAGATGGCTCTGCAGGTAAGAGTTGCTCTTACCAACGATGCCAGTTTCGTTCCCAATACCCATACCGCGAAGCTCTCAGCAGCCTGTTGGATCTCTAGGAGATGCAGCGCCCACTTCTGGCCTCCAAAGGCCTCTGAGTACATGTGAGTATTCACTCTGCCAGACACACATACACGTAGATAAAAATAAAAATGAACATTTCCCCTTAAAAAGAGAATCTTTTTCTCTCTTGGCAAAGACCGAGAATGATTGCTGATTCCCGGATTTCTGTCTTTTATTGGAGAGAGATTCAGGAGGAAATAAGGAACGCTTTCTACTCGAAAATGTCTTTTAATGAAGTGAGATAACAACCGATGTAGAAGAGTATGTTGATCTGTAAACAGAGGTACAGAGAATTATGGGACGGCAAAAATGAAATGTTAAAACCAAGACTAAAAGAAAGTTCCATAGAGAAGGTGCTTTAAGTTCAGCTTTGAAAAAAAAAATAACTGAGCTTTTAAGAATCAGGAGGGTTTCTAATAAAGGGAGATGGGGGAGGGAGGGGAATCAACCTCCCTGATTTAAAAAAAAGCAAAGATTAGAGGTAAGCAATTTTCTCAAAACATAGTTTCTCATCTTGCTACTACTCAAAAAATTCAAACTAAAATAGTAAACTACAAATTTATTTCTTATCTGTCAGATTTGCAGATATTTTTAAGACAGTACCTAGTGTTGACACAAATTAGAATTGTGTGCAGTTTTTCATGAGAAATCAAACAATATATATTTATTGAGTTCTTTAAAAGTATTGCCACAATTTTACCCAAGAAATACAAATCTGACATTTAATTCTAAGAGGAATAAAACTCGCATATCTATATAAAGCGATATAGGAAGAAATTATTTATAAAGATAAAATATTATGAATTATTAAATGTTTAATGATATTTTCAGAGCAAAATATATGGAAACTATATATAAAGAAATATGTCATAAAACATGCATATTTATTTATTTTGGGGTCTTTTGAGATCTCATTTAGTCCTACCTGGCCTTGAACTCACTGGGTAGCTAAAGATGATCTTCTACCCTGGTTCCCCTAGTTCTACCTCCTAGTGCTAGTCAACACACCCAGATACAGTGTTTATATTTTTAAAAATATATAGTGGCATTGCAAATTTTGTGTAATATACTAAGTAAGAAATAAGAGTTCTGAATATATACACATGTCTATATATAATAACTACATGAACACTGAAGCAAAGATAAGAAAGAATATCTAAAGCTATCCTATTTCTGAGTGAAGAAGTTATATGATTCTACTTAATTCTTCTTAACGTTTGAAAGATCCCAAATTTTTAACCAGAAAAAAATTAATTCTTTTTAGAACACTGATTCTCAACCTGTGGGCTGTGGCCCTCTTGGAGTCAAATGACTGTTTCTCAGGGGTCACATATCAGATATCCTGCCTATCAGATATTTATGATTATAATTCCTTAGTAGCAGAATTAGAGTTGTGACATAGCAAGGAAAATAATCTTATGGTTGGAGGTCACTACAACACAAAGAACTGCATTAAGCAGCACTAAGAAGGTTCAGAGCCATTGCGTTACAACAATTTTTAAATGACTTGAATGTAGACAGAGAATTGGAGATGTCATTCAGCACCGAGAACAATAAGAACAAAGGCAAAAAGACAAGTGAAAAGGGCACTTTGGAAGCCACAGAGGACAGCGTAATGCCCAGAGTTGATGAAACCTGAAGGAATCTGGAGTTGGATTACTGGTGACCTTCAAGGCTGTGCTCATGAATTATTCCTGGGAATAGTGCAGCTCCTTTGAAGGGGATTATATGATCACCCTGATCTGTCAAGAGATTGTCCATGTGACGATCTGGGAGATACGGGATTAGCTAACAAGAGAAAACTAGGAGAAATTGCTCATACACTGGTTTAGTGGTGTCTTCAGTAATAACTATAATGCATAGTCGTGTCTTCATGTATGCTCACACTCAACACATGCACACATTCTCCCACCAATAACTCAAGCAGTGGTTTCCTGATAGAACCCTGCCTCACCTTACAAAATCTATGTGAACGCTTTCTATTCTCCATGTCTATTCTTTCCTACTTTTAAACGCCCCCCCACCCCCAGTTTTTAATGTGGAACACAACTTAGAACAGGATACCAGCCCAGGTCTGCTTTATCTGAAGTTCTTTCTCCTTACCCCAACCCTGCACCTGGAGTTCTCAAGCTGTAGTAACAGATGAATCTGAGAACTAAGAGTTGGATTGTGGTACCAGGAGCTGGAGCATCCTGGAATAGAAGAAAGGTAGAAACATTTAGAAGCTTATGTGGTGAAGCACTGAAGGGGCCCTCCTGGCTCTGTTACCTACCCTGATGCCTTTCCCACTTGGAGTGCTTCTTGGTTTGCACTGCCATTGAGACAAGACAGACTTCAGCTTGACCTTCCCTCTGCCAACCTACCCTGTGCCGCACGAAGGCCAACAAGAAAACTAAAGCCAGCCCTAGAAGCAGAAACTCGGCTAGTTCATAAACCAGCAGCTCTTCTACCTGTGTGTCATCCAACCTAACTCCTAAAACAGGAGCTTAGAACAAAAACTTGACCCAGAAGACAATACAGTACAAAGGCAGCCTGTGTCTGGTAGTAGACTTTCCTCCAGAGGAAATTGGCAGGCATTGGCTAGACATAGAAATTGCCATTTTTCCTGGAAGAAAATAATTCAATAATCCTGGTGAAAGATGATCCAGAAGTTACGTAGAACAGCAGTTGGAGTGACAGCAAGGAGGAGTCAGAAGTAATCGACACAACTGTGAGAGATTCAGCTGAGTTTGAGCCCAGGTGGAGAGGACCAAGATGAACTGGGGTGGGGTGAAAGAGAGACCAAAAGAGTTTCACACGAGAGACTGAGTTTGCAATGGTGACTTCTCATAGCATCAATACAGGTAGGAGTTATGGGAAGAGGAAGACATTTTACAGAGAAATTGATGAGATTTTTTTGATAGTGGTCCAGCTCAGAGAAAATTCAAAGCAAAGAGCAAACATTACCCTTAAATCAGTCTCGTTTACAGAGAATTGGAATCGGAAGTTCAGGTGACCCAAATGAATCATTGTATTCACCGCTAGAAGCTTGTAGATTTAGGTTTAACTATGGTAACGATTGAGTATAGCTTAATAGTGGAGGGCTTACCTTTCACGCACTGGATTTCCAGCACAACCACTGATGGGGAAAACATCCACCAAAATGTAATCCCTTCCACATGGAACTACAAACACCATCACCAATTACATACCTCACTAACTTTTTCTTCTTACTTTTTTTTATTTACTTCTTCATAGGAAATTCAACAACTAGGGGCCCTCATTGTCACTTTGCAGATGAAAAGCCCCAACTGGGGTAGGCCTTTTGGCTTAGGGCTGAAGAAATGGCTCAGTGGTTAAGAGCACTTGCTGCTGTTGAGGCAGGACATCGAAATGTAACTTCAGCTCAAGGGAATCCAATGTCCTCTTCTGGTCTCTGTGAGCACATGCACACATGTGCGCATAACCCCTCCTCCACACACACACATATAATTCAAAGCAACTTTTTAAAAGTCTTGTCTAAAATCAAACCAGATTCTAGCACTTTCTATCAATTGCTTATTCTTCCTGTAGCCGTGGTAAATCTAATCATGAAAGGAAAAGGGAGCAGGGGCTCCATCTCAAGGGGATTCAAATGGAAAGGCATCTCTAAAAGGGATTTGGAACATTCCAGAGGCATGATGTCAATGACATGCCTTTGTCAGATTATAAAATAGCTTTAAATTGTTGGACAAAATATCAACACCATGTGAAAAGTTTTCCAGAGTTTGATGCTTTACACTAGTATTTTTAGGATGCCACCTGAATGAACTCATATTACACCTATAATGTCACTCTGAAAAAGCATTTTAACAAAGATGACTGTAAGAAAATCAGTTCTCTACTTTGAACACTGTCTTAGAGTTTTACTGCTCTGCACAGACACCATGACCAAGACAACACTTATAAGAACAACATTTAATTGGGGCTGGCTTACAAGTTCAGAGGTTCAGTCCATTATCAATCATCAAGGTAGGAGCATGGCAGTGCCCAGACAGGCATGGCGCAGGAGGAGCTGAGAGTTCTACATCTTCATCTGAGGGCTGTTAGCAGAACACTGGCTTCCAGGCAGTTAGGATGAGGGTCTTAAAGCCCACATCCACAGTGACACACCTACTCCAACAGGGCCACACCTCCTAATAGTGACACTCCCTGGGCCAATCATATACAAGCCTTCACAAACACTGTTATGTATTTTTTAGGTTTTCAGCCATTGTGTGTGAATGTTCTGGCATACATGCTCATATATATGCATATACAGGCCAGACAATGGCCTCTCTTCATCAGGTGCCACCCACCTTGTTTTTAAGGCAAGATCTCTCATCCATCTTGACCTCACAGAGTAGGCTAAGCTAGTTGCCCTACCAACCCTAGGGATTCACCTGCCTCAGCTGCCTCTCCTATGTTAGAATTTACAAACTCCTCACATGGCTTTTTCACATGAGTTCTGGGGAAATGAACTCAGCTCCTTGGGCTTGCAAGACAAGCCCTTTACCTGCTGAGCAATATCCCCAGTCTCAAGTGTATTGGTTGACATCGAACATGCATATCATAGCAATTTCGGTAAGGCTAATACATATGAATTATATTTAATTAAACGTAATTTAATCCTTTAGCATTATTGAGTCAGATTCCCCTTGGCAGACCAGCATTATAGTGGAGAAAGAACTGTGGATCCAGAGACAAGAGTTCAGGTCTAGCTCTATTACCTGGTAGTTTGGTAACTGTGATTGGACAAGTTTTAGCAGAATTTGTCTCTGTCTGGATGCCTACCTGATGGAAGGCTTAAAAGATGAATTTATACTAATACTCAGAGCACAAAGCTAGGCACAACAAGAATTCAATAAATAGTATTTATAATGATAGACGAAAAAGGAACAGAGGTAAAAAAGAAAAGCCAGTGTAAGCCAGCCTGGAAGGGCTAATAGAGAAAATTCATTCTGGAGCCTTCAAACTTTTAATAAAATACAACATACACTTGAAAAATATGTGCTTGGTTCTGACACTCATACTTTTGGTGATCCTGGAAAAGATACCCTGTCATCTTTGGCTCGAATTTTACAAAACACAGAAATAAAAACGCTTACCGGTGACCTTTCTAGAAACACAGTGAATGTTTGCTTTTCAAAGTTCAATCGTAGTTAGACGTTCCCTACATCAAAAGTCACGCCTTCTCTGGCCTTCAGATAACCACATGCACACTCACAAGGCCATACAGAAGTGGACCAGTTCACACTGTTTTGGTGTGGGTTTCCAGAAAGGATATGTGGCCATCTTTCTAGGCAAAGCATCAAAGTGTTTGGACATTCATACTGTTGGAAATAAACAGAAAGCCCATATTTCAAAGTCTATTTCTTCGTGCTTCTTCATCTGCAAAGCTGGGATCCACACATTTCCTACCCTTTGAATAAAATGCCTCTTTAAATGTTGGAGGATTTATGACAGTTCCTCTCCCCCTTCTCCAAGACAAATCACCCTGGTTCCTTTGACTTCTGCAGAGCACTCTGGAATGCCCTGACTCTATTAAAGTGCTTGGCACCCTGTGGACCTTAATAAAATACTCTGGACAAACTGGTTAATAGATTGACTTTTGCCATAGATCTTATTTCCCAAACTTCTAAACATGCCTGTAGCTTTCCTGTCCAAGTTCAAATATAGTATAACACATCACAAGAGCCAAGAGGCAGGAAGTCCATCTCGGAACCTGGCACCATAGTCCTGAATGGAAAATACCATTTGTTTCCTTGGCAATCTGTCCTTGGTGGGTGGAAAGAAGTGGGGAGCAAGAGGTTAAGAGCCACACCACAACACCCCAGTTCCCAGAGGATGGACTAGGGTAGCAAATTCTGTTAAAAGACTGTCACTAGGAATAGGTTAAATGTTCTGTTCTTCTGCAGGAAGCTGGAACAGAGGTCTGAAGATCTAATGGTCTCATTACAAGCAGCTTCTGCTCACGAGTTCCTAATCAAGAGTTGTGCTGCAGGAAAGAAAGCTAAGGACAACAAGTAATGAGAAAGTCACTAGTTGCACAGAAGCTGCAAGGCAGAAGACCTTTCCAACATGTTAGGAGCCTAAAGACTACCTTTTAGTGTTTGTTTTGATTATATTTGCCTGTAACCCAGCAACTGGGCCCAGATGCCAGGAGTCCAAAGAGAACACTGCTGATCACCGGGATAGGAAGAGAAGAAGGAATAGCTTTTGTGTCCTTCGTCATGAGGTTCTTCTCAAGGTGAGTGCAAAGTGCTGGGGAGGGCCCTTCGGGGCTGCTGCGAACAATCATCAGGGTGATTTATGATCCATATGTGTGTTCATTGCGGGTTTCTTCTTTTTTTAATTTTTGAAGACAGGACATGGTGAGAAATGAGAATCTTGGGCCAGAGTTAAAGGTGATCTTTTTCAAGAAGGCAGTTGAATTTTGCAGTCCCCATACCCTTCACTTGAGCCTTCCCTCCCCGGATCTTAACTTCCCCTACCTAAAGTAGGCATTCCTCTGCTCAGTGCCACTGTAACTGTTTGGATTCCAAGATCTGCACTTTGCTCAATAAATAAGACACCTCCCTTCAGACACGCTCTGTGTGTCATGACAAACTAAAGCAATGTGCTCATGCATGAAGTTCATTAGGTCGATGATAAAAATCACATTGAAATGATCTCAGACAGAGAAAAGCCTGCGATTTCAACAGACATCTAGGGAAAGAACAGTATTCTAACATATTCTTAATAACCTTTGCAACTAGATAGTCTGTTACTCAGTTCAACCTAAAACCTCCATTTTCATTGTAGTTTGTTTTGTTCATGTTCCTCTGAAAATAAGGAAGTATGAAGCATGAGATAGGCACTGGATTTGTTTAACCATTATTCCTTTGGCATTCGGTGATAACTGGTGAGGGCAATGGAGAACCTAGGGCCTTGTGTGTGGTAAGGATTGTATCACTGAGCTGTGTCTCCAATCCTGAAAGTCACTAGATGAATCAATCCAAATTCTTAGGGTTCTTCCCTTCACATGGGTTTTATTTGGTGTGTTTGAAACTATTGCAATATTTTTTTATCCACACTCCTATAGTACTCATGATAATTTAAGTAGGGGAAAAACACGATGTGAGTTTCATTTGGTTGACTCACTTGGTAATTAAAGTTTCCTGATTATTCAAACATTCTCTGTTCATTCAACACACTGGCAACCTTTCTGATACATTTAGTGGCAGGACATGGATGACCAAACTTTACCAGACTGATGACTCGGGTGATATTTTAGAATCCTGCATTGGTCCAAGACCACTTTTCCAGAGTCCATTATGAAACTTCACAGTGGTAGCTTGAAATCAGCTGTGATGAGAGTTTTATGCCATAGAATGTCCTCAAGTCCAAGAGAATGGATTGTTGATCATGTATCCGTAGGAGCGGAGCTATAGTTCAGTAGTTAAAGTGTTTGCCTAGCACATGGGAAGGCATACTCAACTCCCACTAACCAGGTATACATTGTAATCCCAAGGTGATTAGAAGTTCAAAGTCAACCTTAGCAACATAGAGAGTTCAAGGCCAGCTGGACGGTGGTGTTGCACGCCTTTAATCCTAGCACTTGGGAGGCAGAGAAAGGCAGATTTCTGAGTTCGAGGCCAGCCTGGTCTACAGAGCAGGTTCCAGGACAGCCAGGACTATGCAGAGAAACCCTGTCTTGAAAACAAAAAAAAAAAAGATTTAAAAGAGAGTTCAAGGCCAGGCCGGACTATCTGAGAGTCTATCCCAAAACCAACCAACTCATCAAGCAAACCTCTGCTTCTAAGTCATCATTCCAGACACAGTTATCAATTACTATAAAACTCAAATTCAAATATGGAGCAGAGAATAAATGAATCACTAAAATATTCATGCAAGACCCTCACTGACAGTTGCAAAAGTACAGCTCAATTTTAATTTAATTTTCTTTGGAAAGTATTCCCTACTGTTTTTAAAACAACAGCAAAAATATTTTTTCTCCTATAGATAAAAGTGGGCAACTCAGACTTGGTTGTGGTATGGTCATTTCTTTTATTCTGTCCGTGACCCTCACGGAGGATTCAGCAACACCATGTTGGCTCAGAGCGTCTGAGGAGTCCAAACATCTGTGGTCTATCACAGCTATGAATGAGTGAGCCAGGACTATCTGCCATTTTCACTGGCAAACATGTAGAAGTTACTAGTCATGACGACTTTGTAATTTTCTTGGGTTTGTTGTTGTTGTTGCTTTATAAGATTTATTTATGTATATGTCTCGGGTTTTTTTGGTTTTGTATGTATTTTGTTTGCTATGTATATGTTTATTATATGTGTATTTATGTTTTATAATATATGTTCTCATTTATTTGAATTTGATTTTTATAGTAATTGATAATTATTTGTATATATAATTATATAATATGTAATAAGAAAATAAAATATATAACTTTATGTATATTCTGTGTGAGTGTATGCTATGTGTGTACAGGTGCCAGTGGTGGCCAGAACAGGGTGTCAGTTTCCTTGAAATTAGAGTTACAGATTATATGAGCTAGCTGACTTGGGCTCTCTGGAAGAATAGCAAGAGTTCTTAGCCACTGAGACATCTCTCCAGCCCCAAACCTTGTACTGTGGATCTGCATAAGCTGCACCTTTCCTTCTTGTCAGGCACCAACTGCTTAAATTTTAGGATGCTGGATGTGCGGTGGTGATCCACACCTTTAATAGCAGTACTCAGAAGGCAGAAGCAGATAGTTCTCTGTGAATGTGAGGCCAGCCTGGTCTACAGAGTGAGATCCAGGATAGTCAAGGCTACACAGAGAAACCCTGTCCAGAAGAAAAAAAAAACAAGCAAAACCAAAAGAGAATGTTTTAATTCAGCTCTGCAATAAATAGGAAGAATACTTTAAGTAATGCAATATCTTTAAAAATGAGTTAAACTCATAGAGCATATGAGGTGTGTTTGTGAATGAACAAATGACAGGAATTTTTTAAAAGCAAGGAAAGTTAAGGATGTAACTCAGCAGTACAGTACTTACCTGGCATGAGTAAGGCTTTGGACTTGATCCCCAGCAAAATAACAATAATACATGTTGAGATGGCAAAGAACATGCTGGGTGGGTGTGTGTACTCAAGACCAGCCTCAGCTATATATCCAAAAAAGAAAGAAAGGGGGTCAGGAGGAAATAAGGAAGCCAAGAAAGAAGGAACTATGAGTTTGGGAAAAATGAACTGTTAAGCAATGTTAGGTTGCTAAAATAATTACATTATTAATTTTCCTGCTAGGGCACACTGAATAGTTCACTTATGCAAACAAGGTAAAGAACAGGAATAAGTCCTGACATCAACAATTTTAAGAGATTAAATTCAGAGCACATCTAAGACGAGAGTAGTCATTTCATTACCCTAGGATATGCACATAAAAATTAATATAACTCATCTTAACTTTAAGTTTTCCTGAACAAGACCTGAAGGAGCGATGATTGTACTGCTCTCTTCACTTAGGTCAGAAAGCCATGCCTCGGGTCCCACGGGTTCGGAGTTCTGTTCTTTACGGCAGTGTTTTCTCCTACAGTGCTTTTCATGAACATGTTTGCCATTCATTGGACATGCTTTTATTAAATGTTTCTATAGATACTGCCATACCCAGAGATGGCCTTCAACATCTCCTTCCCATTGCTGCAATGCTGTCTTACTTGTCTGTACTGCCCCCGACACTTCACATTACAGCATTAGCACTTTCCACTCCTTAAAAAAATATTTGTTTACACTTATTCATTCATTTCTCTCTCTCTCTCTCTCTCTCTCTCTCTCTCTCTCTCTCTCTCTCTCTCTCTATCTCTGTGTGTGTGTGTGTGTCTGTGTGTATACATGTGTTTGCCATGGTGTGTGTGTGTAGATCAGAAGACCACTTGCAAAGTCATTTCTTGCCCTCCAACATGCAGGTCCCAGGGACTGAACTCCAGTCTTCAGGTTTGGCAGTAGACACCTTTACCCAGTAAGCCCTCTCAGCAGTCACACTTTCCATTCTTGAACATAGTATACAAATTTAAGTTCACCTGGTTGGGCTCTAAATACCTCTCAGCTTTCTCTTCCTCTTTCCCTCCAGTCCAGCATCCCATCCTTAGCTTCTACCCAGTACCATGCTCCTGTGTTTTTTGCACACCATGGTCCCTTGAGTTCATTCCCATTGCCATTTCCAATCTGTTCTCTCCATCCACAGTTTTGTATTGCTGTTTGTTTGTTTTTACTATTTCAGATCTCACTTGTCTTTCCTAAAGAAACTGCTCCAACTTCTTAACCTCTCCAACCAGTATAACAAGACATTTCCTTCAAACTACAGCTAGCCTAGTATAGGAATTACACTTTTTTTTTTTAAGATCATTCTTCCAGCTGCTCCTAAGGAACCCAGGCATAGCCTTTGCTGGTGTTCAATCATGGCAACCCTTTCCTCCTTTGCACGTCTCACAGAAGCAATACAACAGTTTCTAAGTGGACTCGCTTCTCTTACCACTCCCTATCATTTTTCAGTCTACCCCAATGCACCCACCCTGGCCCCCAGAAGCTCCTGCCCCGATCTATATATGCTGTAGCACCTTGCCTGGCATAGGACAGCATTTGTAAATCAATGAATGAATCTACTCTTGCTTTTTATCACTATTTTGCCTTTCCTCTTCTTCCCCTTCCATTTCCACATTGTTGATAAACATGATAAAAGATGACAGAAACCTTCCAGAAGACTCTATAGGTGGCTATTAACAGTAAGATGGAGATGAAGGGAAGAGCTCTCCAAAACCAGAGCAACCCCTATCTTCACAGATAGAAGCACTCAGGTTATGATTGTTCAGAGCTGATTTGCTTGTAACGTACACTAATTGTCTATTCTAATGATGAAATATTTTATAAATGAACGAATCATTGTATTCTGTTGGTCAAATAATAATAAAACACTTCTGAACCACCCAAATAAATAAATATCATAAACTGAGGGAAGACAAACCATTTGTGAATTTAAGATTTACAAATAAAATGACTAGGTCAAAACCACTGCAGGAAAAAGATTGCAACCACAGTGTGCAGTTGGGCAATCGAGCACCAATTGCAGCATTGTACTTGAGCCTCAAGAGAGATGTTTGAAAAGTTAAAATCAGTCTTCCACTCAGCAGATGTCAAAGAAATGTCAGGCCTTGTTATTTTGGTAAACAGAGGAGGAGAGGAGGGGGAACCTGATATCAGCTTCAAAGAAAGAATTAAAAGGGACTATCCATGTATCTGTAAACTTTAAAGAAATGTTTTATAATTAGCTAAGTAATTTCTTGCCTTAGAAATAAAACAAGTGCTAATGGAGATGACTGGGGGAAAGATACAACAATGATCACAGATTGATTTGATAGGGAAGAAGAGAAGGTTGGATTCTGTGTCGGGCTTTTTGTGCAACTACAAAATTGGTATCTAGCTGTTTCTTCCTTTTCTCTTGATATTATAGTGGATGAGCAGGAAGGTGCTTTTGACGAGTCTTTTTGTTCCTAAATCCAAATCCTATTAGAATACAATGTACCTAGAGCAAAGTAGAATACTCATCTAGAATGTCATTGAGGTTGGAATAAAAAATAGAAAGCAAACATAAAGTTGGTCTAAACAAATATGTGTGGGTTTATTTATTTACTTATTTTATTTATATGATTACACTGTCACTGTCTTCAGATGTACCAGAAGGGGACATCGGATCCCATTACAGATGGTTGTGAGCCACCATGTGGTTGCTGGGAATTGAAATCAGGACCTCTGGAAGAGCAGTCAGTGTTCTTAACCATTGAGCCATCTCTCCAGCTTCCCATATATGTGTGCTTAATTAAACTTACTAAAAAAAAAAAGAAGAAGAAGAAGAAAGAAGTTTAAAAATAAGTGGTCCAGTTAATATGCCCTAACAAAATCTGAGTAGATAGGCAACTTCAAAAGACTAAAATTTGTAATGAAAGAAAGGCTATAAAGATGGCTCACTCCATCTCTCAACTCTCAGCTCACTGGTTAAGAGCACTGGCTACTCTTTCAGAAAATCTGGTTGCCAGCACCCACATGAGGTAGCTCCCAGAGCCTTTAACTCCAGCTTCAAGTAATTCAATGTCCTCTTCTGGCCTCTGTGGATACTTGCACTTACACACACATACTCATACACAGATGCATATGCATACACATAATTTAAAATACAATTTTAAGTTAAAGTCCTTTCTAAAATAAACTATAACATATCTTTTATACTTTCATAGTCAACTAAGACATTCTTGAGGGAAAGGCAGACTAAAAATTTTGCAAGCCAATGTCCCCTGATTGGTAATTAGTTCATTATATCATTCATAGTATATTTGTTGGGTGTTTGATTTGTACCAGAAAGTATGGTAGGGTGCCAGGCATACACAGGAAATAAATCAAAGTAACTGATTTCATAGAACTTGTGCTCTGGTCAGGAGAGAGGAAGATACCTAAAATAAACTATATATAAGGTAGCACTAACAGAGACACACATGTACATGTGTGCTTACATGTAGGTATGAACTTGTGTAGGAAGTTAATACGACAGAGGTGAAGGAAGGCATCTCAATGTAGTGATATCTGAGCTGAGACCTTCCTGAGGAGAGTATCCCTAAGGATGTATGACAGCAAAGAATTCCATGAAGAAGGAAGAACAAATGCAAGAATTCCATAAGACACAGAGGCACAGTGAGGCTACACCCATCTGAAAAAGATGGAGTTCAGAGAAGATATAAGCAGAAGAGAAGTAGTAACAAAACTGTAGAAAAATGCTAATCTAAGATCATTCAGTGTACAGTGGATTTTATACTATTGGGATGCCCTAGCATATCAGCCACTTCATCTGAATACTCCCATGAAAGTCATCTAGAATGAATTGTGAGGGGGTCAAAAGTAGAAGAACAGATAGGTTAGTCAGTAGGTGATTAGAATAGACTAAAAGATGATGGTCGTCAGGCCCAAATTAACCATAGAAAAGTATATTGCTGATGAAAGGAATATTTTGACATGTGTATAATGTGGGTTGAAGTGGGGGTCAGGGTGGGCAAGAGTTAAAGATCAATTGAATATTGAAGTAGTGAGGAATTAAGGGTTAAGAAAACAAAACAGGAGCTGGAGAGATGGCTCAGTGGTTAAGAACACTGACTGCTCTTCCATAGGACCTGAGTTCAATTCCCAGCACCCACATGGCAGCTCACAACCATCTGTAACTCCAGTTCCAGGGATCTGATACCCTCACACAATCATGAATGCAATCAAAACACCAATGCACATAAAATAAAATTTAAAGAAGAAAAACAGAAAACAAAATGGAACTGCTCTGTACTGTCAGAGATGTGGTAAGGGGGTTGTGTAGGTATGGAATCAAGGACCCAGTTCTGGATATGTTCAGATGATGCCTATTGGGCATACAAAGGTGCTTCAGAGCATTAGAGTTCACAGGAGAAGGTCAGATCGGAGGTGCTGAAGGTTCGTGGTTTGAAATCCCCTGTGTGGTGTGTGTGTGTGTGTGTGTGTGTGTGTGTGTGTGTGTGTGTGTGTGTGTGTTCCTTCCTGTGTGTCCCCCTTGCACGCACATTATTAAATCACATGACAGGATAAAGTCCTGAAGGGAATGAATTTGGTACCAAAAGAAGGAGTCTGAAGACTGACCTTAGATTTCTCCAACAAATAGAGACAAGAAAATGATGAGTGTCCCAGGGAGGCCCCTTGGCTGTGTAGCTCAAGATATGATGTTATAAGAGCTGAGCTTTTCAGGTCAACTGCAGGACACATTGAGACAATCCATTGAGACCTAGCTCTGGCTTGAGATCTTTGATCTAGTCACTTTTTCCACAACACCACCCCGTTGTCTGGGCTTCAGACATGACATCCTGCAAGCAGCTCATTCCTAACCAAGGCACTGAAATTTTAGTAGGATTGGTATAAGAGTATCTAACTGGGTCCTAAAGTGGACTCTGAAACAAGGCCATGAGAGAGATTGTATATTTCTGAGCATATTACTGTCCTGGGACAGTTGAAGTTTCCTGAAGGATCTTCTTAGAAATCATGTAGAATATGCTTCGTGTTTGTCAGAAGGGTCAAGGGAGTCTACTGAGGTAGCTTGCTCTGTAAAGTGTTTGCCAAATAAGTACATTTAAGTTTGATCTCTATAAATCATCTGAAAAAAACCTGAGCATGGCAGAACATGCTAATAATCTCAGTGCTGGGGAGAGAAAAAGGAGCCAAGCTTACCTGGAGAGCTCCAATTCAGGGAGGGAGGGAGAGAGAAAGAGATAGAAGGGGAGTAGGAAAGGATCTTTGGTGGTCAGTTCTGTGCCAGGGACATTAAATACTTCACACTTATACACTTTCTTGTGCATATTCTGTGGTACTAACACAAGTCCCCAGGTAGAAAAACAGAATTCACAGTATTCTAGTTTGCTTTCTATTGTGGTAATAGAGACCCATGACCAAAAGTAACTTTAAGAGGAAAGAGTTTATCTGGCTCATATTTCCCACTCCATCACTTGAGGGAAGTTAGGAAAGAGACTCAAGGCAGGATCCATAGAGAAACTCCTTTCTGACTCACTGGCCGGCTTATGATTTGGTAGGTTTCTTATACCTGTCTAGGGATGATACCACCCACAGTGGGCAGAGTCCTTCACCATTCATCATCAATGAACACAGACTCTCACAGACATAGCTACTGGCCAATTGATAAAGGCAATTCTTCAATTGAGACTCTTTCTTCTGGTTGAGTCCAGGTTGTAACAAGTTGACAATAAAAAGTAACCAGGACACAGATACTTGAGATGAGAGAGTACCCGCATGCCCAAGAGTTGCACACAGTAGCTCCAAGAACCAAGAGATGGGCTCAGTGGTGTGGGTATCTGCTACAAAGTATAATGTAATTCAAATTTTAGTGGCATTGGCTCTCCACCACTGGTAGGAAGATATCTAGACTATAAACTAATAGTTCATTTGAGCAATTGACCAGGTAGTGTTTTTAAAGCTTTCAGAAAATGGAGATTAATTAATGGAGAAAATATATTACAATAAGATATTTTCCTAGACAATATTTATCAGAGTAACAAAATAGGGCAAATCTTAGAAATTACAACATCTTTCATGAAAGATACACCTAGAACTTTCTAGAAAATCTTCAAGTTTTCTGTATAGAAAATAAAAACAGAAGGAAATTATATGCATGCCATTCTTTCCTTCTTTTTATTCTAAAATTTACTGTTTAGAAAATCTAGAACAAATGTCTTTCATCTGGTTTAAATAAAATGTTGGCATTTAAAAATATGTTTTAATAGTGTACATGTCTGTACAAACATCTCATTTAGATATTGTCTTCAAAGCTCCCCCCCCATTACGGTCCTCTTTTCAAATGATAGTTGTTGGGAGGAGAGTCAGTTTTCTTCAAGGGTGTAACCCCGGTAGGTCAACCAAACTCCAAGGGATGGCCACACTCTCAAGGGAGCACAAACTGGACTTGATGAGTCCTAAAAAGAACCGGAAGACTCAGAGTTAGGTGGGTAAAAAAGGAGGATTGGATCTGGGAGGAACTAGGGAAGGAATGATATGCTCAAAATATATTTTATGAAATACTCAGAGAACAACAAACAGATATCTCATTAGAATGAAACTATCCATATTTCCACCCCAGGTACTCCTGCTGTGGTCTCTGTCTGATAACCAACAGGTCATTGTCAGATCGTAAATATATGTTGTAGTAAGTTTCTTTAACTTTTTACATTTATATTTTTTAACGTTAAAGTTTTAATTAACATAAGTGGTAGCTTTCATTACGAGATTTTCAAACAGAATTTGTTGCTATTGATTTTCCTTCTCCCTTCTTTTCCCCTGTCCTTGTCCCCTCATTGTACCCTCCGATAACCTCCTTTCCATTATTTTATGGCTTGAGTCTTGGCTTGAGTCTTTTACCCTCTTCACCCTTCCTCATACTCCCCGTCAACAGCTTCCCCTCAACAGTTGCCCCTCATATATATATATATATATATATATATATATATATATATATATATGTGTGTGTGTGTGTGTGTGTGTGTGTGTGTGTGTGTGTATATGTATATATATATATATGGTATACAAGTTAAAGAAAATATGATATTTGTCTTTCTGAGTCTGAGTCACCTCTCACAATAACTTCCAGATCCATCCACATGCCATAAAAAATCTCATCATTTCATCTTCATTTTATATGCAAAACTGAGCATCTGAAGTGTAAGTCTTCACTGGAGAGCTCAGCTAGTCCAGACTCCTGTGACTACTCCTACTGCGGCAGAAGCATCAACAGGGAATTGTGGGAAACACAGTACTATGGTCCCTTTCTTCCAGATCCTCGGGGTCATCCAAGAAGAGGTCAGATCATGAGAAGAGCACCCACAGAGATCCAGTGGACTAGCTCTTGTAGACCTACTTTGGACCTATTAGGATCTGACATAATCTCAAATTCTATTGAGTTGCAGGTAAACCCACATATGTGGGCAGCAGGATCTGCTCACCTCATCCTTTAAAAGACCAAAGTCAATAAGACATGGTAGCACATGTCCAAGTATCATCCAATGCTTGGAAAGTGGAGGCAGGAGAATCAGAGGTCCAAGATGAACCTTGGCTACTGTAGAGTCTATTCCTGGTAGTCTACTTGACTATATCTGGAATGAACTATAATCCAGAATTGGAAGACTCACCTATGATCCTAATCTTGAGGCTGGGAGATACAAGTTTCTGACCTGGATCTTGGCATGGAGATCTTGAGGCACAATGGCTATGAATCCCAGGAGGTTAAGGCAAGGAGAGTTCTGAGTTCAAGGTCATCTGGGACAAAGCAAGTCCTAGATCCAGGCGTGGTGGCCCATGCCTTTAATCTGGGCCACACCTTCTTCTGGAGACCTACATAAGGACATTGGAAGAAGGAAGATTCTCTCTTCTTTACCTGCTTGTCTTGTGGGACTGAGAAACTGCTAAATCCTTGGACTTCCATTCACAGCTGCTGCTGACCATTGTTGGGGAGTTGAACTACAGACTGTTAAGTCAACAACAAATTCCCTTACTTTATAGAGACTACCTGTAAGTTCTGTGACTCTAGAGAACCCTGACTAATACTACATACAGTTTAAAGCCAGGCAGGACAGCAAGGGACCCTGCCTCAAAAAAAAAAAAAAAAAAAAAATATATATATATATATATATATATATACATATATATATATACTAAATTCAGTTTTCTTTTTTAAAAAAAATCTGACTGAGGTAATGCAGGCCTACAATCGTAGCACTTGGTCTGTGGAGAGAGGAGGATCGACAATTCAAGGTCATCATGTGCTATCCAGTCAGTTTAAGGCCAGCCTGGGCTACATGGGATCCTGCCTCAAAAAGTAAATAAATAAGTCAGGCATGGTGGTGCATACCTGTAACCCCAGCCCCAGAGAGGCAGAGCAGGCCAGTCTCTATTATGAGTCTGAGTCTAGTCTGCCCTCCACAGCTAGTTCCAGGCACCCAAGGCTTCACAGTGAGACCCTGTCTCAAAAACAAAAGTAAAATGGATGTATATAGATAAATGCAAAAATCCTAACTACCTAGAAAACCCATACTAACTGAAGTTTGTTTTAGTTGATTTGAGCACGGTGTCATGCTATTAACGATATGTTTGAACTGTTTGGTCCACTCCAAACACACATGTAAAATCCATGTTATACATTCCCGAGTGAAAATTCTATGCACGCTGCTGCTATCTTTTCTACTCATTTGTGTGTATGTGTGTGTGTGTGTGTGTGTGTGTGTGTGTGTGTGTGAGAGAGAGAGAGAGAGAAAGAGAGAGAGAGAGAGAGATTTGAATGGTTTTGCCTTTGTAATTGAATTTCTTTTTATAATTTTACCTAAGTTCCTAGACAATGACTAAGAGGGAAGATGACAGGTTTGTAGCAGGACAAGCAAGTAGATAAGATAGTCTGTGAGCATTTAGGAGGTAATGTAATGATTCTCAGAGCCAGTGTGTGCTCACCAAAAATAAACCAGGCCAAATTAACAAGGACAGGAAAATGTATTCAAACTTCAAGAGCATGATTTTAGGCTGAAAGGATGACTCCATGGGTAAAGGTGATTGCTGCCAAACTGGGTCATCTGAGTTTGATCCCTGAAACACACATGGTGGAAAGAGAGAGAGAAAGAAGGAAAGAAAGAAAGAAAGAAAGAAAGAAAGAAAGAAAGAAAGAAAGAAAGAAAGAAAGAAAGAAAGAAAGAAAGAATTAAAGAAAGAAAGAAAGAAAAAAAGAAAGAAAGAAAGAAAGAACTCCTGCAAGTTGTTCACTGAAACACACACACACACACACACACACACACATACACAGCATGGCATGAGTATGATCAAACGTGTACATACAAATAAACTTGTAATAAAAGTGGGTTGTCTTTCTAAAAGCAGAAAAGGGATATGTTTCTATTTCTATAGATGGGATGCTGGCTTACTTGGTGAGTTCATACCTTATTGAACAATGACAACAGAGGTGATCAGACAGTGATAACAAAAGAGGATTGATTAATGAACCTCTTCCAACATGGAAAGAGGTCATTAGTGACACAATTCAAAATTCCCTCATTTTCCCTCAATTCTTCAAAAGAAAGTGTGGAAACGTTGGGCTCTGGGGAGTGAGGTTTTCATAAAACTTGAAAAGTTATCTAATAAATTGGAAAAGAATATCAAAACTGAAAAGATTTGACAGTCTGAAGTGATAAACTAAAAACAATTTTGAAATGCATTTAATAGAGTAGTGATAAAGTCTTGATTTTTAAAATTTACATCCAGTCAGGCTAGGAGATTCCCAAGTCAAAGGATCATTTGAGCCCAGGCTTTTGAGGCCAACCTGAGCACCATGGTGAATCTTGATTTGGGGGTTGGTTTTGTTGTTGTTGTTTTTTCAGTTCTGGGCATCTAATCCAGAACCTTCTACAGTCTGAGCAAGTGTTCTGCCACTGAGCTGTCTTTATCCCCTGCAGCTCCATCTTGCTCTGTTCTCTTTTGTTTTTTATTTGATTTTATACCTTAAGGTGCATGCCTGTAACCCCAGCTTGTGAGAGGAGCCATCAGGGTCCCAGCAGTTCAAGATTAGCACATAATTGTTCAAGACTCATAGAGACAGCACAGGAAAGACTTGTCTCAAATAAAATTAAATAAATACATTCATTATTAAACGAGTTACATTTAGAAACAGAACTAAGACGTTGAATGAAGCCTAACAAGATGGCTATGTCAAAATTAAACAGAACTGGATAAAAACCAGAGGAACTGGGGGCAGCGGCCAGTTCCCAGTGACTCAGTGTTGATTGTGAGGTTACAAGAAAGCAAAGCACATGTTGTAAGTAGCTTCTGGAAGTTCTTTTACTGCACAGGGGCCAGGAGCTGGAAATGCTCCTGGCAGGCAGTAAATCTTACTGGAGTGATGTCATTCACGCTTTCCCCCAAGAACTGAAAGCCTGGCCACCAAAGTCACCAACCTCAGGGCCAGGCGGCATGCAATGAAGAAAATGGATAGATAGATCAAATGCACACTTGATCTGTGCATAAACAAAACCACAAACACTGAAGGGAAGAGAGAATGTTATAGCCAAACAGGGGCCTTTTGCTGTCTGTATTGAGTTTCTATCACTGGAAGCCTTCCAGAACTAAAGACAAAGCACACATTGGCTCAGACAGAGAACGTGGACCTTGGGATGAAGATGATCTAGGCTAGAATTACAGTCCTTCAAAGTAGCTGTGTGGTATCAGACATATTATCTCCGTTTCTGTCTGAAAACCGTGTGGTGGTAACCAGCTATCAGCTTTTGTGTTATGCCTAAGTTGACAAAACTATTGTTAGCACAGTTTCTAGAATAATTATCAACATCAGTAAATGACAGGGTTCTTTTTCAACATTTACTAAGCAAATTTTTATTCCACATTAATTTTAAATCTGAGACATATGTGCTCTAGGACGTAAATATTACATTCAGAAACGTGTCTTCGTCAGCTGAGTTCTTAAAGTTATACCAGAGAATTTGCCAAAAATGATCTCATGTCGGGTTTCTACTGTTGCTTGAAACAACTGCCCTCTCTCCTAAATGCCTCCAATATCCTTCACTACTAAACTGCAGATCTTACTGGAGCAGAAGCTTCCTGAGTCTTCCTAGAATCGTGGAAGAATGTTTTTGCACTAGATAGGAAGTTGAGCAAAATATTTTAGTTCGTTCTAATCCAAAGACAATTTTACTCTGAGCTGGGTGTGGGCCACACACCTATCATTCCAGCACTTGGAAGGCTAAGGCAAAAAGTTTGAGGCCAATTAGGGCTCTGTAACAAAGACCTTAAAAAAAAAAAAAAAACTAAAATAATTCTCTGATCTTCCGACTCTTTGTCATTTTTTCTATGTCTGTAGAATTTTATAAATAGTTCTGAAATTGCATTTATCTCACAAAAATAAAAACATTGAATTAAACCAGCCTCAAGATCCTCAGTAAACAGAACCCTCCTCTGTTCATCTCTCTACCTCCATGTGCCTTGCACACTGCTTGGCCTATAGTGCAGTGGCAGGTGAATCCCTGAGTTCAAGGCCAGCCTGTTCTACAAAGTGAGTTTCAGGACAACCAGGGCTACACAGAGAAACCCTGTTTCAAAAACCCAAACCAAACAAACCAAACAAACAAACAAAACAAAAATTAATCAAATATTTTTTTTCTTTTAATGCCTAGAAAAAAAAAGTAAATGATAAAAGATTAAAAGCCAGGGGTCATGTCTAACACCTATAATTCTAGATTTAGAGGTCAGAGAGGTAGAAAATGACCCCAAATTCAAGGCCAGCTAGTACTAGACTATACACAGAGTTTAAGCCAACCTGGACTACACGGCATAGTTGAGCTGCATTTGTCGGGAAATGCACCAAAAAACTTCTGATGGTGTTCTGTAGTTTGTTGCTGCTTCCAAGGACTCAGGGTGAGAAAAGAGCCATGCTGAGGCAAGGCACATGGAGGACATGTGACATTTGGAGGGTATAAATAGGACTCCATGGAGTGATGGAGGCAGAGATTGACTTGCTGGTACAGCTAGCTGTGCAACGCTTATGGGTCCCAAGTCTTCACTGATCTTCGCTTCCCTGAGAGAGGCACAGTTAAGAACTTGTCCTGGTGTTCTTGTTGGTTCCTCCTGCTGACTAAGTCGAGGCTGAAGCCTGGCTGTCTCTGCTAGGTCATGTCACCGCTGTTGCTAACCCGACTCTACTGAACTGGACTGCTGGTGTATCTGTGAAGTATTTGTGAGTGAATTAAGCTGCCATTGCAAACCTGTGAACTGAACTGCTGATTTCTGGACAACACAGATGGAAGTTACTCTAAAGAACCTTTCTAAACAGGTCCCCTGTATCCTTTCTTTTCCTCTACCTCTGGTGGGTGATGGGTTACAAGGAAGGTTAAAGCATTTAAAAACTATCATTAAAAACAGGGTTTGATCCACTTGGACTAGAGCTCAGTACAAGGAGATAAGAATGAATCAATTTGCATTCTTCTGCATGTTGACCTCCAGTTGAACAAGCACCATCTACTGAAAAGGCTAGCTTTTTTCCACTGGATGGTTTTAGCTCCTTTGTCAAAGATCAAGTGACCATAGGTGTATGGGTTCATTTCTGGGTCTTCAATTCTATTCCGTTGATCGACCTGCCTGTCACTGTACAAATATCACGCAGTTTTTAACACTATTGCTCTATAGTACTGCCTGAGGTCTGGGATACTGATTCCCCCAGAAGTTCTTTTACTCTTGAGAATAGTTTTAGCTATCCTGGGTTTTTTGTTATTACAGATGAATTTGAGAATTGCTCTTTCTAACTCTATGAAGAATTGAGTTGGGATTTTGATGGGGATTGCACTGAATCTGTAGATTGCTTCTGGCAAGGTGGCCATTTTTACTATATTAATCCTGCCAATCCATGAGCATGGAAGATTTTTCCATCTTCTGAGGTCTTCTTCGATTTCTTTCTTCAGAGACTTGAAGTTCTTGTCATACAGATCTTTCACTTGTTTGGTTAGAGTCACACCAACATACTTTATATTATTTGTGGCTATTGTGAAGGGTATCCTTTCCCTAATTTCTTTCTCAGTCTGCTTATCCTTTGAGTATAGGAAGGCTACTGGTTTGCTTGAGTTAATTTTATATCGGGCTACTTTGCTGAGGTTGTTTATCAGCTGTAGGAGTTCTCTGGTGGAATTCTTTGGGTCGCTTAAGTATACTATCATATCGTCTGCAAATAGTGATAGTTTGACTTCTTCCTTTCCAATTTGTATTGCTTTGACCTCCTTATGTTGTCTAATTGCTCTAGCTAGAACATCAAGTACTATATTGAAAAGATATGGAGAGAGAGCACATCCTTGTCTAGTCCCTGATTTTAGTGGGATTGCTTCAAGTTTCTCTCCATTTAGTTTGATGTTGGCTACCGGTTTGCTGTATATTGCTTTTACTATGTTTAGATAGGGGCCTTGAATTCCTGATCTTTCCAAGACTTTTAGCATGAAAGGATGCTAAATTTTGTCAAATGCTTTTTCAGCATCTAATGAAATGACTATGTGTTTTTTTTTCCTTTGAGTTTATTTATGTAGTGGATTACATTGATGGATTTCCATATATTGAACCATCCCTGCATCCCTGGGATGAAGCTTACTTGATCATGGTGAATGACCTCCACATAAAACCAGACACACTGAAACTAATAGAAAAGAAACTGTGGAAGAGCCTTGAGCACATGGGCACAGGGGAAATTTTCCTGAACAGATCACCAATAGCTTATGCTCTAAGATCAAGAATTGACAAATGGGACCTCATGAAATTACAAAGTTTCTGTAAAGCAAAGGACACTGTCAAAAGGACAAAATGACAACCAACAAATTGGGAAAACATCTTTACCAACCCTACATCCAACAGAGGGCTAATATCCAATATATACAAAGAACTCAAGAAGTTAGACTCCAGAGAGCCAAATAACCCTATAAAAAATGGGGTACAGAGCTAAACAAAGAATTTTCACCTGAGGAATATCTTATGGCTGAGAATCACCTAAAGAAATGTTCAACATCCTTAGTCATATAGGGAAATGCAAATCAAAACAACCCTGAGATTTCACCTCACACCAGTCAGAATGGCTAAGATCAAAAACTCAGGAGACAGCAGGTGATGGAGAGGTTGTGGAGAAAGAGGAACACTCCTCCACTGTTGGTGGGATTGCAAGCTGGTACAACCACTCTGGAAATCAGTCTGGCTGTTCCTCAGAAAACTGGGCATAATACTACCAGAAGACCCCGTTATACCACACCTGGGCATATACCCAGAGGATTCCCCAGCATGTTATAAGGACACATGCTTCACTATGTTCATAGCAGCCCTATTTATAATAGCCAGAAGCTGGAAAGAACCCAGATATCCCTCAATGGAGGAATGGATACAGAAAATGTGGTATATTTACTATGGAATACTACTCAGCAATTAAAAACAATGAATTCATGAAATTCTTAGGCAAATGGGTGGAACTGGAAAATATCATCCTAAGTGAGGTAACCCAATCACAAAAGAACACACACGGTATGCACTTACTGATAAGTCGATATTAGCCCAGAAGCTCGGAATACCCAAGACACAATTCACATATCAAATTATGCCCAAGAAGGAAGGAAGGAGAGGCCCCTGGCCCTGGAAAAGCTTGATGCAGCAGTGTGGGGGAATACCAGGACAGGGAAGTGGGAGGGGGTTGATTTGGGAACAGGGGAGGGAAGAGGGCTTATGGGACTTTTGGGGGGGGGGGAACCGGGAAAGGGGAAGTTATTTGGAATGTAAATAAAGAATATATCTTATAAAAAAAAACAGGGTTTGAAAAAAATAAAGTTATAAACCCTGTCTCAAATATGTAGCTAAAAAGACTCTATGATTACTTGTCTTCAAGGTTAGCAATTTAAGAAACCCTCATTGCTTGAGCACTTATGAGAAGCCAAGTGTCTTTCCCAAATAACAGCCTCACTTAATACATCTATGAAATGATATTCTATTTAATTGTTAATTAAAAAATGTGAAAAGCTAGATTTGGCAGTCTAAACTTGTAATTTTACCACTTGAGAGGTGGAGGCAGAATGGTCAGTAGTTCAAGGCCAACATCATCTACTGGGCAAGTTTGAGACGAGGCTGGGCCCCACGAGACCTTGTCTACAGACAAACTTAACTCAGTTACTTAAACTTAATTTAGTAACATGTGGCTACTGTATGGCATATGCAGCAGTAGAACATAGTCTGACTAACCCCGACGCTAAACTATGCCTTGAAACTATTTTCATCTAAGCATGGTGGCACAGTACTTGGGAATTCCAGCAATCATGGCTGCAGATATCCATATCCAAAAGCTCTAAAATAAATAGATAAACAAATAAACAAAATGCTTTAACTACAAACACAATGCTATATGTACTTATTTTGAAATATTTTGTGCACTTAGAAATTTGTAGACAGAGCTGGCAGGATGACTAAACAAGTAAAGGGGCTTGCTGCATAAGCCTAGAGACCTTAGTCCAACACTTCCAACCCACATAAAGGCAAAGAAGGAGAGGATTAACTTCACCAAGCTGTCCTTTCACCTCTACATATACATCCTGGCAAATGCATGCAGCATACATACATACGTACATGCATACATACATACATACATACATACATACATACATACATATATACATAGGGAGATGGATAAGTCTATAACATGACCCAAAAAACATGAGGACCTGAATTTAGATCTCCAGCACCCATGTAAAAACTCAGGCATGCTGGAGAGGTGGAGAAAGGAAAATCCTAGAGTTCAGTGACCAGGCAATCTAGTTGAACTGGAGAGTTCTCATGTAAGTGAGAACAGCTTTGAGGAGTTTGTTCTAGTGTGTGACAAATTCAGAGGGGGATGGTCTCAGCCAACCACTGGACTGAGCACAGGGTTCCCAATGAAGGAGCTAGAGAAAGGACCCAAGGAGCTGAAGGGGTTTGCAGCGCCATAGGAGGAACAACAATATGAACCAACCAGTCTCTCTAGAGCTCCCAGGGACTAAACCACCAACCAAAGAGTACACATGGAGGGACCCATGGCTCCAGCCACATGTGCAGCAGAGGATGGCCTTGTTGGGCATCAATGAGAGGAGATGCCCTTGGTCCTATGAAGACTCAATGTCCCAGTGTAGGGGAATGCCAGGACAGGGAAGCAGGAGTGGGTGGATTGGTGAGCAGGGGGAGGGGAGATAAGATAGGGTGTTTTCAGAGGGTAAATGAGGAAAGGGGATACCATTTGAAATGTAAATAAAGAAAATATCTAATAAAAAATATGACAGAGAGCAACTGAGAAAGATACTCAGCACTGACCTCTGGTCTCCACACACATGAACACATGTGTACATGCATATGAACACACACATACACAAGAAATATGTAGACAAAAATATTTAAATCCTTTGATTTTGTGAAACTCAGCCCCCGGTATTAACGTACGCCATCTTTGTAAGACAAGCAGTGGTACAGGACCATACTCTTTGTTCTTGAAGCGGGAGGCTGCAGTGGCAGGATCACCAGGGCCCAAAAACTAGACAGCAGGTTAGGCAACATGATGAGATTCCACTTCAAAATAAATTATATAAGCATAGTGTTTTAGTCAGGATTTCTATTCCTGCACAAACATCATGACCAAGAAACAAGTTGGGGAGGAAAGAGTTTATTCAGCTTACACTTCTATACTGTTTTTTTTTAAATTAGATATATTCTTTATTTACATTCCAAATGATTTCCCCTTTCCCGGTTCCCCCCTCCCCTAAAGTCCCATAAGCCCTCTTCCCTCCCCATGTTCCCCAATCAACCCCCTCCCACTTCTCTGTCCTGGTATTCCCCTACACTGCTACATCCAGTCTTTCCAGGACCAGGGGTCTGTCCTTCCTTCTTCTTGGGCATCATTTGATATGTTGATTGTGTCTTGGCTATTCGAGCTTCTGGGCTAATATCCACTTATCAGTGAGTGCATACCATGTGCGTTCTTTTGTGATTGGGTTACCTCACTTAGGATGATATTTTCCAGTTCCACCCATTTGCCTAAGAATTTCATGAATTCATTGTTTTTAATTACTGAGTAGTATTCCATTGTGTAAATATACCACATTTTCTGTATCCATTCCTCCATTGAGGGACATCTGGGTTCTTTCCAGCTTCTGGCTATTATAAATAGGGCTGCTATGAACATGATGAACATGCTCTAGCATGTGTCCTTATTGCATTAAAAACTCGGGAGACAGCAGGTGTTGGTGAGGATATGGAGAAAGAGGAACACTCCTCCACTGCTGGTGGGATTGCAAGCTGGTACTACCACTCTGGAAATCAGTCTGGCGGTTCCTCAGAAAACTGGGCATGACACTTCCGGAGGACCCCGTTATACCACTCCTGGTCATATACCCAGAGGATTACCAAGCATGCAATAAGGACACTTCTACACTGTTGTTCATCACCAAAGGAAATCAGGACTGGAATTCAAGCAGGTCAGGAAGCAGGAGCTGATACAGAGGCCATGGAGGGATGTTACTTAATGGCTTGCTTCCCCTGGCTTTCTCAGCCTGCTCTCTTATAGAACTATAGATCCATATATATATGGATTATTTTAGATACTGTTCTATTCATTATTATATGGTTAAAATATCCAAACAATATAGGTCTTCACAATTATTCAGTGGGTAAAGATTTGTTTTGTCAAGCCTGATGACCTGAGTTCAATCCCCAGGACCCAGATGGTAGAAGGAGACAACCTAGTCCTAAAAGTTGTTCTGTGACCTCCACAAGCACTCCATGGCATGCACACTCTAGCATATACAAACAAACAAATGACATAAAATAGTTAAAATATGAATATAAGCAATATAAGATATCAATGAAAATTAAATAATATAAAAATGTAATATTTAAAAAATTGTGAGTTTTTTCCAATTTGGTAACATATCTTAAAATATTTTCCATCAATGCAAATGAGTTAATATTAATGAAAACACAGAAATTTGAATGAATGGAAGTCTGTATGCTCTATGTTCTAACACATCTCCACTATATTGGAGATTTAACCAGATTCAGTCTTTCTAAAATCATAAAAATCATAAAAAATCATAAAAAAATCTAAAAAATCATAAAAAATCAAAAAAATCATAAAACATGCTTTGGGTTTGGTTTGGTTTTTAAGGATTCACTATTTCTCTGTGTGTATGCATGTGTGACACATATGTGCTGGTATCCAGAAAGGCCAGAAGAGGGCATCCAATCCCTTGGAGTGGGAGTTATAGACCATTGAGAACCTCCTGTTAGGAATTCTGGGAGGTGAACTCAGGTACTCCAGAAAGTGCTCTGAACCATGGAGCCATCTGCCCAACACCAGTGATTCAGTCTCTTTTATATGTGTATTTTCCTTATTTTGTGTGCTGTCGAGGACAACTTATATTTGTTTTAACAATACAGATTGCTTTTATCTCTTAAAGCACTGGAATTCTTCATATGTAATATTTATCCTTTTCTATATATATTACAAGTAGTTTTCCAAGTCTGTCAGTTGTCTTTGAACTTCCTTTCCCTGCTGAACTTATTATGTGCATTCAGGGGTCAATCTGGGATATTATGTCATTTGTAGACTCTCCTTTCATATCCAAGCTATAAAAAGAGTCTCCTATTAACATTTTACTATGTTTATAATGTTAGCCTGTGTGCCCTTTATTTTTGAACTTTGGGTGAATAAGAACATTTCTCATCAAGGGAAGACAGTTTTCCAAAATTAAATATAAATTAGTCAATTGTAGGTTGGACTTTGTAGGCCACAGACCGGTCATTGTGGCACCCAGGATCCTGAGGCAGGAAGATTTCCATCTGTTTTAGATCATTCAGGGCAGAGTCTCACTCTAAAACTAAGGGGCTAGAGAGCTAGATATCTGAGTGCTGGCCTTGCATGCTAGAGGCCTTTGTCCATCCCCATTACCACTTAAACCAGATACAGGGACAAGGCTGCATTCTCAGCTCTCAGGAGGCAGAGAGTCTCAAAAGCTTAAGGTCATCCTCTGTTACCGAATGAGTTTAAGGACAGGAAGGGCCACATGAGATCCTGTCTCAAAAAAAAAAAAAAAATTACAATTGTTTCTCAGAGGCTTGAAGTACTGTCTGTCTGTCATACACTGGTCTTCACAGGCTGAAGGCTGCTTCTGGGTTTTCTGTGGTGTGGTGTGTTCCATTCTCTGATCTGGTATTCTATTGCCCTGTGATTTCCACACTGTATCTGTCACTCTCTCTTTATAATGCTAGGATCTCAGACCAGAAGTTAAGCTACATCTCTCCTCCTATATATAAAAACAACCTAGGACCAGTTCTCAAGGCAAGAAAAAAAATTGGCAACGTGAATAGGAATGTTACAGATTTTGAGCTTATGAATACACAAGAAACAGCACATTGCCATATTGGAACTTTTCACAAAGGAAAATGACTTGTCTTTTTTTTTTTTTTTTTGTATGTTTCTTCTCAAACCTTTAAGGCACAAATCCTTAATTCCACCTCTGCAGGCAGAGGCAGGTGGATCTTTGTAAGTTTGAGGTCAACCTAGTCAGTATAATGGGTTCCTGGCAAGCCAAGGGCTACATACTAAGGCCTTGTCTCAAAATCAGTTAGTCAATCAATAAATAAAATTAAAATCTCTCAGTAAAGTCCTTAAATATCATATCTTGCACATTTTTCTTTTCAGGAGTATCATGTGTTTTCTCCACTGGCACATGAGTGTTTGGGTTGTTTATTTATTTCCGTTGTATTTTGATATGTGTTGTGTCTGCACCTTGCTTTGCGGAGTGCCATATGCTTGGAGTCATCTGCCAAGTGGCCCTCTGACACTCATCTCTTGCTAACAGAATCCTGATTTTTTGCAGAGAGCATCAATGTGTTCATTCCCAAGGGTCTAAGCCATTCTGTCCATCCCGATGTCTGGGCCTTTATGCTACATGAATTCCTCATGACACACTGGTTACCTAGCTTTAGGAAACATAAGAGAAACTCTGGTAAATTTTGGATACAGTGACTCGCCTTTTCTGCTAGCTGTTCTCTCTTTTCATTTTCAGTGGGCATGAACAGCTGCAATGCCTGGATGTAAACAAAATGTCAACAAGTTATACGGCTGGGTAGGAAAACGCAGCCCTGAGGTATTTTTAAGACACGAGGGAGCCTCTGGCCTCAGTGAAATGTCTCCCCTCAGATACCCTTTGAGAAAAAGCAGGTTAAACTTCAGTCCACTCAGCTTCTCTAACTGCTATGGAATGCATCCAAACTTAGGAAGATATAACTAGCAAAGGGGAGAAAAAATTTCATTGACACAGAACTGTGTATTGTTGCTTCTACCTTAACTTCCTCAGTACTGGGAGCTGTTCACGGCCGTGCTCAGATTTAGGTTTAGGGGTATTTTCTTTCTTTCTTCCTTTCTTTTTCTTCCTTCCTTCCTTCCTTTTCTTCCTTCCTTCCTTTCTTCCTTCCTTCCTTTCTTTCTTTTTCTTTCTTCCAGTCATTTTAAATTTTGTTCATTCATTCATTCACTTACTTATTTGATAGACTCCTGAAGTTGCCCACCCTGACCTGATCCTCCTTCCTTAGCCTCCTAAGTTGCTAAGAGAGAGTGTGGGTCTGTACTTCTTGGTCTTAAGTAAACAGTGTTAAGTTTTGTATGATTACCTTACAATGATGTCATTGAACTCCAATGAGTTCTGTTAACTTTTGTCAAAGGACTACTTAAGAATTTTTATTTTGCATTTGCAAATAATGATACTGGGTACCTGTGTTGCTTTCCTGTTGCTTTGATAAAACATAAGGATCAAAGATGACTTAGGGAAGAAAGAGTTCGTTCTGGCTCTGCTTCCTTCCAGAGGGAGGAGAGCCCTGTATGGTTCAGAGGTATGGCAGCCAGCAGCAAGGAACAGTGTAGCAAGAACAGAAATCTGGGAGCTCATATCCTCAACTGCACACACCGGAAGTTGGGTGAGGCTGTATCCCCCAGTGACATACTTCCTCCAGCAAGACTAAACCACCAAAACCCCTAAAACTCACCAAACAATGCAAACTGGGAAGCAAGTATTCAAATACCCAAGCCTGTATTGGGGGACATTTCCCATTCAAAGCATCACCATGAAACTGATCTCTGTCTTCCTAGCACTTTATTCCATTATTGAGGGAACTATCTCAAAGACCAGAAACACAATGAAATGCTTATTTTTATTAGCACTTTATTAGAATCCTGATATTGCTGGGAGCATCGATGTGTCCACTCCCAAAGGCCTCAATCATTCTGTCATTCTTGACAAATGATCTCACACTGAACCTCGTTCCCACCCTCTAATTCCTGACCTTAGTGGAAATTCTTATAACGGTCCCTGAACAAGGCTTTTATTGTAGTTGTCTGGTAAGATACATTAATGAAGAAGGAAGTACTCTAGATGCTCATGGGGACTTTTCCCTGCTGTGCCCAAGTTACAGAAACACAGGTAGAGAGGCCTCTTGGATAAGTAATCTTTAGGGCTGACAGAAATCAAACACATTTTCAAAAGCTAAGGGCTCCAGAGAGTCCCACTCACCAGCACCATCTCACTCAGTCAGAGCAGGCTGCAAAACAGAGCTTGATCCTCTGGTAATGGGCCTTTTTAATGCCACAAATTTCTCTATAACAAACAAGCAGGCGAAAAACCAAAAGAGATGTGATTTTAGATATTGACAGCCCAAGCACTGAAAGTGACAAAGAGCCAGAAAAGCTAAACATGCAGGAGAGGAAGAAAAAGAAGGAGGAGGAGGAGGAAGAAGATGAGGTAGGGAGGAGGAGAAGGGGAAGAAGAGGAAGAAGAAGAGGAGGAAGAAGAAACAGTTTTACTGGAGTTCCATGGTAGAGGATGATTCAAAACCTAAGAAACAAAAATATGAGAAGAATAAAAAGGAAAAAGCTAAAACCAAAAAGGGGCCAGGACAGCGCAACATCACGAAAAGAGTAGGAAAAGGTAAAATCAGGCCTGAACAGTTCTAAATTTGTTAAAATTAACTGAACCTTTGACCTAAGACATGAAATTGAAGAATTCATTTTTTTAAAAAGATTTATCAAGACCATTGAAATGGCATGCAGCCCGCTGACCTGAATTTGATCCCTAGGACATAGAGTAAGGAGAAATACCAAGGACCACAAGCTGTCTTCCAACCTGCACACAGGTGCTATGCCATACATCACTCCAACCCAAAGCTTAAATAAATGTAAAGAGTTTTCAAAAGTTAAGAACCTGATGTAAGCCGGGCAGTGGTGGCGCACACCTTTAATCCCAGCACTTGGGAGGCAGAGGCAAGCAGATTTCTGAGTTTGAGGCCAGCCTGGTCTATAGAGTGAGTTCCAGGACAGCCAGGGCTAAACAGAGAAACCCAGTCTCGAAAAACAAAAAAACAAAAAAACAAAACAAAAAAAAATCTGATGTAAGCCTGGCCCTTGGGAAGCTGAAGCAGAAGGGTTACTATAAGGTTGATATAAGCCTGGGTTAAATTATACATTGGACCTGGGCTATAGTATGAGTACTTGTCTCAAGAAGAAATAAATACAAGAAGAAGGAGAGAAGCCTGGTGGTGGTATTGCTTGACATTAATCCTAGCACTCGGGAGGCAGAGGCAGGCAGATCTCTGTGAGTGTGAGGCTAGCCTGGTCTACAGAGTGAGTTCCAGGATAGCCAGAGCCACACAGAGAAACCCTGTCTTGAAAACAAAAAACAAAGAAGAGGAGGAAGCAAGGAGAAAAGGAAGGCTTCAGAAAGCTCTGAATAGTCCTGTTACCCACTAGTGTGTCTGAATCTCTGATGCCAAGAACCATTGAATGGAAGAGAAAACAAATCTTGTGAAAACAGCCAGCCCTCACACCCAGGGAACAGTGACAAAGTACTTTGTAAGGCCTAAAAATACTCATTTTGTCTCTCCATTTAAACAGAGGAAACCCATTATAAATAAGAAACTAACCCCAACAATATTGAGTTTTCTCAGATAGACAAAAGGATGAATAAATAGTTTAGAAGTATTTTTCCTTTGTTTTAACAGGATCTCCCTACATAGTCCTAACTGGCCTGGAACTGTGTAGACTCACAGACATCTTCCTGTTTCTGCATCCCAAGTGCTGGGAGTAAAGGCATGAACCACCATGCCCTGGCTTCTAGAAGTCCTTTATAGGTAGATATGAGGTGACTGTTATCTGTAAAACTGATGTTTAAGAGAGTAAAATAAAAGAGCTGACGAGTTTGAGGCCAGCCCGTTACAGAATGAATTAGATGTGATCTAAGGAAGGAAGGAAGGAAGGAAACCCCAAATCAAGTTGATGAATAGTAATTCTATTAGAGTTTTGTTTTGTTTGGTTTGGTTTGGTTTGGTTTTCTGAGACATGGTCTCACTGCATATCCTTGGCTGGCCTGGAGCTCATTATGTAGACCTTGCTGGCCTTGGACAAACAGAGATCCATCTGCCTCTGTCTCTTAAAAGCTAGGAGTATACTACCACCTTTCTGTGCATCCCTGGCTGTTCTGGAACTCACTCTGTAGACCAAGCTGGCCTGAAACTCAGAGCTCCTTCTTCTTGGCTTAAAGGAATATGCTACCATGTCTGGCAAACTATTTTCTCTTTATCTGTGTGTGGAAACCTGAAGAGGGCATTTGAGCTCCTAGAGCTGAAGTTGCTGGCGGTCATGAGCCATCTGACATGGTGCTGGGATTCCAATCTGAGTCCTCTGGAAAAATGACAAGTGTCATTCTTAACTGCTGGCCACTCTCTGCCCCCTCTATTAGGACTTTTAAAGTCTTCTCCAATATGACACCCATACTAGAAAACATAAGGAAATGGCTAATGAGTTTAACACAAAAAAACAAGCAACTATAACTAAGGCTATAAAAGTAGCTCAGGGGTACATTGGTGGCCAAGCATGCCCAATGCCCTCAGTTTGGTGCTCAACACTGAACAAAACAAAAAGACTATACTGTACTTGCTACCACTTATATTCTTTTAAAATAAGTATATACCCATACAGATGGGTATGGTGACTCACACAACCCCAGCATTCAGGGGTTGAAGCAGGTATATAATAGTGGTTTTGAGGCAAGCCTGGGAAACAAAATGAGATCCTGTCTTCAAAAACAAAGTCACTAGCAGCAGCAACAACAAAACCACATGTACCTATGTATAAGTCCAAACCATATCACCTTAGTAATGCACCATAATGTGTTCACAATTTAATACTCAACAACGAGGAAAGGTAGCACTCTCTGGTGTTGGAAGTTGTGAATTCAGATGGGCATGATGGCATATGCCTGCCATCCCAAGGCTAGGAGGCAGAGACAAGAAGATCTCTACAAATTCAAGGCCAGCATGGTCTATATTAGGAGTTCCAGGACAGTCAGGGATACATAGAAAAACCCTCTCAAAAACTCAAGAAAATGAAAGAAGAACCGAAATCAAATCCCACTTGAATGACCATATTTAAGCAAGACAATGAGCTGCTTTCATTTGGGCCTATTAGAATATAAAACGGGAATCAATACCGTGTCAGAAGTTGTAGGATGATTGACAGACATCACATGTTCCTATTACTAACCTGATGAATTAAAGCTTTTCTTAGCCTCCAGCCAGATTCTATGCATTTATTTATTTATTTATTTATTTATTTATTTATTTATTTATTTATTCTGTGCAAGAAAGTGTGTGTGTGTATGTTTGTGTGTGTATATATGTTTGTGTGTGTGTATGTTTGTGTGTGTGTGTATGTTTGTGTGTGTGCATGTGTATGTTTGTGTGCATGTGTATGTTTGTGTGCGTGTGTATTTTTGTGTGTGCGTGTATGTTTGTTTGTGTGTGTGTATGTTTGTGCGTGTGTATGTTTGTGTGTGTGTGTGTGTGTATGTGGTAGGGAGAGCATGTGCATCCCACAGCTTGCACACAGAAGTCAGAGAACCACGTGGAGGAGTCAGGACTATCCCTCCACCATGTGGTCTTGAGAATGGAACTTAGATCCTGGATCCTAGCAGCAAACACTGCTGAACCAATTCAGTGACCTCCTTTGCAAACCCCTTGTCCCTATGTCTGATGAGAGGTTACGTCCCTGGGTCATTCCACTGACAACTGGCCGCATGTGTCTTGAATTTTGTTATCTGGTCCGTGACTGGGATATCACTTACCAGATCTGGGGCACAGGCTATAGACAAGTGACACTGTAATAACTGTTACCATCATTTGCCTTTCCCCAGAAGCTTTATCATTCAACTCTAGTATCCACGGGCATAATTTAATTACCAAGCTCATACCATAATTTCATGTTCATGACATGAAAAAATTCCTGACTAATTTCAAATGCTGTACTCCACAGTAAGCCAGAAAAAAAAATTGAGAACATCACCAGCCTCCTTTTTCAATACTAGAAGTAATTCCTTTGTGAGCATCTGACACTGAGGAAAAGCAGAAGAACCAGGAGAATCAACTTTTCTTTTCTATTGTCCCTGGTATGCGGAACAGGCTCTGTTTCTCCATTAACATCTCTATGTGAAATAAAAGCAGAATTACCATTTTCCCCTCGAAAAGCCTAATGCCTCCTTTGTCTTTTCCCCCCTCTCATCCTGTCTGTAAAAATCACTTTGGAAGATATGATGAGAAAAAAAGTGAAGGTTCTCTATAGAAAAGATGTTGATGTATGGAGAACACAATTAACTTTTTCAATGGCCCTTACAGGTTAGAAAAGTACCTGAAATGAGCCGAAAATCATCAAAATAAACATTTAATTTTACATTTAGTATTGTGTGTGTGGGGGGGGGTGCATGTGTGGGGTACAGGGGACAGTTTTTAAGAGTCTGTTCCTTAGTGGTGGGTTCTGGGCTTCAAAGTCTGGTAGTCAGACTTGTACAGCCAGTACTTTCACTCACTGAGCCATCTCTGACCCATCCTCAAAATAATTTACCAAAAAATGTGAAACGTGTTTGTTGTTCAGCTAAGTTGTTAATTACCATGGGTCACTGAAGATAAGATCTCTACTCTGGGAACTGCAGGACAAAGGAAGGGAAGGAGGGATACAGAGATGATAAGAGAGGCATCCGGAGTTTGCTTGCTGTTAATAAGCACTGCAGTTTAAAGCAGCTTGGGGTTAAGGAAGGGGTTTCTTAGCTTACAGGTACAAAAGAGGGCAAGAACCTGGAGGTGGGGACTGAATGGAGACATGCTGTCTCCTCTTGCTCGCTCAGTTAGCTCTGTTATATTGCCCAGGCCCACAGCCCTAGGGACCATCTCAGCACCATCAACAGTGAGCTGGACTCTTCTACATCAATTAACAATTAAGAAAATGACTCACGGGGTCTGGAGAGATGACTTAGCAGTTAAGAGTCAGCTGGAGGCCCTTGGGTTAGAATCCCAGCACCCACATGGGGGGGGCTTACGACCATCTTTAATTCTAGTTCCAGTGGATCTGACACCCTCTTCTTGATTCTAGGGAACTGCATGCATGTGGGACACAGGCAAACATTCAGGCAAACATCAAAACTTTTTTTTGGGGGGGGGTAAAAAATACCTCCAGACATGCCCAGAGGCCAATTTGATGGAAGCAGTCTTTCAGTTGAGTGTCTCTCTTCCCAGATGTGTCAGGTTGATAACTAAAGCCAACCATGACAAGAGGGAAGGACAGAGAGAGGAGTGTGTGTGCAGGGAACTTAGCTATGCTAAAGTAGAAAGTTGGCTGCAGGAGAAAGAGCCAAAAGAGTGAATTGGGATCTGAACGTCTCTCCAGACTTGATACATAAGTCTGGGAAAAATCACTTTTCTTTGAGAGCATATCCTCCTCTGGAGTAGAACAGTGGATTCAAAGTGTCCTCAGCCGAATTCTGCCCTCCAGAAGTCACATAGACAAGCAATGGGCTCTGCAATTCACAGACAAGACAGGTGAGATAAAATGATGGTCTTTGATGCACTTTATCCATACCAATTACAACAACAGTCACAGAAGAACTTAGGTCAAATTAACCATGGTTATATTCTTTTAAATTATACCCACCCCTATGCAAGGTCTTACTATGTAGCCCTAGGTGGCCTGGGACTCACAGAGTTCTACTTGCTTCTGTTTACTGAGATTAAAAGTATATATTACCACACCTAGCATAAATGTTCTAATTTTTATTTTTTTATATTTATTTATGTGTGTCTTAGTCAGGGTTTCTATTCCTGCACAAAACATCATAACTAAGAAGCAAGTTGGGAAGGGAAGGGTTTATTCAGCTTACACTTCCACATTGCTGTTCATCACCAACGAATTCAGGACTGGAACTCACACAGGATAAGAACCCAGAGGCAGGAACTGATTTGGAGGCCATGGAGGGTGCTACTTACTGGCTTGCTTCCCCTGGTTTGCTCAACTTGCTTTCTTATAGAACCCAAGACTACCAGCCCAGGGATGGCAACACCCACAAGGGGCTCTCCCCGCTTGATCACTAATTGAGAAAATGCCTTACAGCTTTATCTCATGGAGGCTTTTCCTCAGGGGAGACTCCTTTCTCTGTGATAACTTTAGCTTGTATCAAGTTGACACACAAAACCAGCCAGTACAATGTGTATGAGTATGTATGTGTGTATGTGTGTATGTATGTATGTATGTATGTATGTATGTATGTATATATGTATGTATTTGCACCATGTAGATGCCTGGTACCTGTATATGCTAATAGAGGGCATCAGATGCCCTGGAACTGGAGTTATAGATAGTTGTGAGCACTATATAAGTGTTAGAAACTAAACCCAGGTCTTCTGCAAGACCAGAGGTTTTAACCTCTGAGCTATTTCTCCAGGCTTTCTTGCTGATCTTTTTGTTTAAAGAGTGATGAGTGCTGTAACACTATGGGTCCATAATTAGGGTTTGATATCCTGGACTAGATAAGTTGCTTATGACTCTAAATTTATGGTTCTTACTTCATCTACGCTGCCTTATGATAAAGATGTAAGTACACACACAGATCATGTTAGTTTACAGTTACAAATGTCCTTGCGCGTTGAGGGTGGAAGGGTTGAGTAAAGGCTAGGTAAGCACTATGCTGCACAGGTAGAACCCCAGACTCTCATGCCCCTTGTAAGCTGCTCTATGATGTAACATTGTTGTCATTTTGAATGGCTCTCCTGAAGTCTGGCTTACCTCAGCAGCATGAAGCAGAGGTTGGCTTCATGCCCTGTCTAGGCACCACTCTGCCTCTCTCTGCCACAGTGGCAGTTTCCACTCCAAGTCAGCCATCAAACTTGACAGGTTCATCCATGTGCTTTTGGCTTTAGAGTCATGAGGGACACATAAGTAAAGGAATAATGGAATCTTCCTCTGTAGTTAAGGAGAGCCACTGAGGTCAGGCATGTAACAAGGGAGTCCTTGCATGGAGTCCCTGAGAGGTCATGACATGAAGCCGTGACAATGGAGCTGGACACTCCAGGATGTTAAGAGATGCCAGAGCCATGAGATAGATCTGCCAAGGAGAGATGCGCAGAAAGCAGAACCAGCTAGGCAGAGAGGCATCTTTTGCAGGCAGCAAATCTGGAAAAGTGAATCTATCTGAGCCCTTTGACACCAGACAGGGGTTGGACTTTATCCTGCTAGGTTTTGATCTTGCTTTGGTCCAGTATTTCCTCTTTATATCCCTTCCTTTTGGACTAGTAATGTAAATTCTATGTTATTTACATAGGAAGTATATAATTTACTTTTTTGAGGTTACAGGAGTTACAACTGAAAGATAGCCTTGAGTCTCCAAAGAGACTTTGGACTTTTAAACTGCATTGTGGCTGAAAGAATTTGGGGACTTTTGAAGTAGGACTAAATTCATTTTGCACTATATGGTAGCTTAAAAGAGAAGACCTCTGTATTGGCTATTCCTGGTTGTCAACTTGACTAAATCTGGAATGAACTAAACAAGAATTGGAAGGCTCACCTATAATCCTAATCTGGAGGCTCAGAGATACAAGTTTCTGATCTGGAGATCTTGATGCATAGTGACTATGAATTCCAGAAGATTAAGATTAGGAGGTCTCTGAGTTCAAGGTCATCTGAGATTAAAGGCGTGGTGGCACACGCCTTTAATCTGGGCCACATCCTCTGCTGGAGACCTACATAAGGACATTGGAAAGGAAGATTTCAATCTGGCTTTTCCTGGCCTGCCTCGTGTGGGACTGAGCAACTGCTAGATCCTCGGACTTCCATCCTCAGCTGCCTCGTGGGACTGAGCAACTGCTACATCCTTGAACTTCCATCCACAAGTACTGCTGACTATTGTTGGGGAGTGTGACTACAAGCTGTAAGTCCTTCCTCCCTCCCTCCCTCCTAATTGATGGTCAGAATTTGAGCTCTCAGTTGTTCCTGCCTTTGCTCTGCCCTTACAAACTCTAACCCTTTGAAAGTGTAATCCCAATTAAATGCTTTTTTTAAAAAATAAGTTGCCAAAGTCATGGTATTTATCACAGCAATAAAAAATAACGAAGACAATGCACTTCTGAAAATAATGACTGTAGAATCTCAAAGTTAAACTTCTTTTATAAATCAGAAAAATATTGGTATAGTCAATATACCTGTGAACTCAGGTTGTCAGGGAGGCCGATGAGTGCCTTTACCTGCTGGGTTTTGTTTTGAAATAGAGTCTTATGCTGTAGTGAAGGCTTGCCTGGAAGTTATTGTATAGCTCAGGCTGACCTTAACTCAAGGCATTTCTCCTGTTCCATCTTCTTATATGCTGGAATTACAGGCATGTAACTCTTGGAATTTTTGTGCTGGTAAAATAAGTATAGAAGTTCTAATTTCTTTACTAATTTTAGGTGAATTTATTGTGTGAATGTTCAAATGTTTGGAAAAAAAGATATATCCTGAATTATATCACTTAGGAAAACAATAAATCCCAAACTACTACTAACATTCCGAATGTACTTTCTTAACTGCTTCACCATTTTCTGATGTCCAGAGATACACACAGACAGACAGACGGACAGACAGACAAACAGACAGACAGACACACACACACACACCTATTTTCATACGCCATCTACTAACATACATACACACCACACCTATTCACATACATATTTCACACATACACACACAGCACACAGAGTCCCAAATTCGACTTAGTGATGTACAAACTATTTTGAAATCTGCTTTTCTCATGCTATGCATCCTCTCTTTCTGCCAGGGTGTGCCCACCGTGATGCTCCTGCTGCCATGATGTTCTGTTTCACCACAGGTTCAGAATCAGTAGGGCTAAGGGGTGTGGACTTGAGTCTTTAGAAAAAAACCTTGAAGGCCACATTTGCTGAGAACACTGACATTTTATTTAGCAGCCTTTTGCAGGTGTTCATGCATGACTTCTAATGTCAGTGGACTTGACAATGCTACCATCAGTTCATGAAAAGCCCTGCGGAGTATCATGCCATGAAGGTTGGCTAAACAGCACAGTCTACTGAATCACAATGCTGGGTTTTTGTTTTGGTGAAGCTGAGTCTCAAACCCTCACCTTGCACATGCTAGGAAAGTATTCTACTGAGTTGTATCTCCAGCCCTCAAGGCTGATCTTTAATTCTCCTTTCTCTACTTCCTGACTGCTGGGATTACAGGCAGGAACAACCCCATCTGGCCACCCAGGATCTTTATCTCATAAACACCTCTAAAACCTATGTTCAGGAAGGTAGATTTGAGACAAGAATCTCCATTTTCATTCTTGACTGCCTTGGAAGTAAAACTCTTTTAAAAACTCTTGAATTAAAAGTGTAAATGCATCAATGGGCATTTAAGTTTTCATATTAATGTCAGCATTGTGAATACAGTGGCAAGGGGATCAGGTGTTCAAGACTGGGTTATGTGAAACCAAAAATAACAAAACAAAAATACAAATAAATAAAAATTAATAAATGGTAAACATTGTCTAAACAACTTGATAGCTATACAGTGCTCTATTAGAGATGAACACAGTGTCTTACTTGGTAACTACGAGCCAAGTACTTACTCTTTGGCATTGACACCATACAGTTAATCCCCTGCATTTAAATTTTGATGAAGTCACAAATATGACCGTAAGTTAAAATGTAGATTCCCAGGATAAGTACTTTTAATGTATGCAGAAACATGGGAACTGTTCCCGGACCCAATAGAAAATCGCAGGGTCTAGAAGATGGAGAGATGGCTGAGCACTTGTTGCTCTTGCAGTGGGTCTGAGTTTGGTTCCTGGCACCTATGTAGTGATTCATAAGCATCCAGGACTCCATCCAGTTCCAGGGAATCTGATGCCCTCTTCTGACCTCCGTGGGCACCAGGCATGAACATTGTACACATAGATATAACAAGCAGACACTTGCACACATAAAATAAGTAAATTCTTTAAAGAATAATTTTCCCAAGACAAATTCTCACTATGTAGTTCTGACTGTTCTCTATGTAGAACAGGCTGGACACAAACTCACAGACATCTACCTGTTTCTGCCACCCCAATACTGGAATTAAAGATTTGCACCAACAATCCCTGCAATATTTAAGAGAAAATTAAAGATCTATTTTATTTATTCAGAATCTGGGAATTATATTTATTTCAAAACTTGAAAATATATGTATTGATATGTGTGTATATACACATATACATGTTCACATATTTCTTACATGCTTCTGCTAACTTATAGGTATAAAAAATATTCTCTTTGATTTGCATAATTGATGGAGTTAAGCATTTTCATATTGGTCTTTAGTAATTATTTTTACTAATATTTGCTAACATTTCTGAAATGATAGTGTAATTGTAAATTTCATCTTTATTCATTTTCAAAAAATTAATTGTGCATGCATATGTGTGTTCATGTGTGTGTGTGTGTGTGTGTGTGTGTGTGTGTGTGTGTGTGTGTGTAGGCTGTGTGGACGTTTTAGGGCAACTTTGTAGAGTTAGTTCTTCTTTCTTTACATGGGTTTCTGTAAACAAATTTTAAAATATAAGGACTAGAGAGATGGCTCAAAGGTTATTAGAACTTGCTGCTCTTGTAGAAGACCTAGGTTATGTTCCTAGCACCCACATGTGGCCCATAACTGTCAGTAACTCTAGTACCAGGGGATCCAATGCCCTTTTCTGGCTTTCCTGGGCACCAGGCATTCATATGGTACATATACATACATATAGGCAAAACACTCATTCACATAAAATAAAATACATTTTTTCTTTTTTAAATTCTAAAGAGTAGGAATTAAGAGACCTGGATATTTTCTGTCCCTCTCTCTATTCCTCCCTCTCCTTTCCTTCCTTCCTTTGTTCCTTCGTTCCTTTGTTCCTTCCTTTGTTCCTTCTGTCTGTCTGTCTGTCTGTCTGTCTGTCTCTTGTTCTCCTCTCTCTCTCTCTCTCTCCTCATTTCTTTCTGAGACAGGTTCTCAAACTTACTATGTAACCCATGATGATCTTGAACTTTTTTGATACTTTGCTTTTTCCTCACAAGTACTGGATTATAGGCATGCACCATCCCCCTCTGTCTATGCAGTCCTGGGGATGAACCCAAGGCTTTATGCATAGTAGGCTACCTACCACCTTACTACTTGAGCTACATCCCTGATTTTTTTTTTCTTTTATGGGGGGTGGGGTGGGGTGGGAATGGGGTCATGGTCTCGTGTAGATCAGGCTGGACTTGGACTGCCTACATAAGGGATCTGGTCCTCCAGTTCCTCCCTCCACCTCCAAACTACAAGGATTCCAGGTGTATACTGTTAAACGGAGTACTGGATTTTAGTCTTTACCACCACTAAAAGTGGAACACATTTTGACTGTAAGCCATTTAATCTCTTTAGTCCTGAATTTCTTTTTCTTATATAAAATAAGCTAAAAATACTCACCTGAATCATTGCCCTAATTTTCTCATAAGAATCGCATGAAGATGTCTATGTGTAAACCAGTTACTGAATCACTCATTATCCATATCAACACACTGTTTGAAACATGTCTGTGATTGACAGGCATGAGCAAGCTGGTATTGACATTGAACTTGAAAACACTTTTAGGCACTTAAAAAACAATATATGATTCAGTTCAAATAAGTCACTGGACACTATAGCAAATGTGGCTTATGGAACATTTTAAAACTATTAAATTTATGTAGTTTGTATATAAGTTCCACGTTTTATAAATCTTTTTTTAAAAATGTGAACTGAATTTATGAATACATTAGTTTATTACCCTTTCAGGGTAACTTTTGGGTCATATAGAAAGAAAAAAAATTAAACCAGGATCACAATTTTGTACCTAAGTCTTCTAACCAACAACAGGCTATTTTTTCTATTTAGTTATAAAATCCTGATAAACAGTTTGAAGTTGACTAATATATAATAATGGGGAATGTTATTTACCTAAACAGTTTTTATTTCTTAATCACTTATTTTCACTTGTTAAAAATACCTTTTATTTATTCTTTAACAATTTCTTACATGTATGCAATGTATCTTGGTCGTATCTACCCCCTTTCATTTATTTTTTAAACATTTAATTATGTGTGTTTGAGGTGCGGATGTGCATGTGAGTGCAGTTTGCCAGAGGAAGCTAAACACAGGGGTGGATACCCTGGAGTTGTACTTACAGGAAGTTGTGAGCCATCTGATCGAGGTGCTGGCACGGATGCTGAGAACCAAATCCCATGCTCTATCTAGAACAGTGCTCTTCACTGCTAACCCATCTCTCCAGCCCCCACATCCACCCCTTTAGGCATTTATCTTCAATTACTTTATCTTTATCATTTCTTACATTTTTTCACTGTCTGTTTCCTTCATGTAAAAAACCTAAGAGGAGGAATTAGAGAGAGAAAACTGTGAGCATTCGTTTTAAAGATGTATTTATTTATTTTTATGTGTGTGAGTACACTGTCGTTGTCTTCGGATATGCCAGAAGAGGGCATCAGATCCCATTAGAGATGGTTGTGAGCCATCATATGGTTGCTGGGAATTGAACGTGGGTCCTCTGCAAGAGCAGTCAGTGCTCTTAACTGCTGAGCCATCTCTCCAGCCCAACTGTGAGCATTTTAAGGCTTTAGGTGTTTATTGTTAACATATACCTTGGCCGGGTATGGTGGTCCACATCTGTAAGCCCAGTACACTTGAGAGGAGGGACAGGAAGATTGCCAGTTCTAGGCCACTAGCTCACTAGGCCAGTCTAGTTCCAGGTTTGACGCTAGTTTGGGCTTCATAGTGGAACCTTATCAAAACAAAATGAAGTCATGTGATGTTTTAAAAATTTCTACCAAGAATATAATTTGGTTGTATAGTAGCAACCACCAGACCACACAATCTGTTTTCTTAAGCCATTTTTGAATTATAAAATGACCCAAGATCTTAATATTATTTCAACACAGCAATGTAAGTAACTATTTATTTTGATGTGCACTGGAAGTGATGTACACACACAGTAAATCAGACCCAGTGGTCTCATGGGTATTGTTGCTTATAATGGATTTTTTTTTCCTCCTGTGTACTTTGCCACCAAGTCACAGCCCTAGCACATGAATTTAAATTTTTAAAAAGTTGGTTAAAATATTTTTTAAGTAGCATAGAAATGTGTCAAAACAGATTTAAAAAAAAATCTTGAAGGTGCTACAAGAGCCATGCTAAATACTGTTGTGGAGATTCTAGGGCTGCCTGTCCCTGAAAGTTAGTTCGGGTCTGACCAAGTGCCTTTCCATCTCTAGACTTCGATTTGAATCTAAGTAGTAAGACTTTGATCCACAAAAGGGCATTTTCTTGGTGAGTCTTTTCCTCAAAATCTTGATTCACCTAACAAGAGCTTAACAGTTGTTCTCTTTCCTGTTTCTGTTTTTGTTTCCCACGTGGAGGATTGAATCCAGTACCTTGTGCATGCTAGGCAGTGGTTCTCCCACAGAGCTACACCTCCTAACCCTGATTTCTTTTCAGAAAGATCTAAGTAAGAATTTTCATATTGTCAATTACAGCAAAATACAATTTTGAAAATGAACATTAAGAAATTTATTTTTAACAAAATGTTATCCCCAAATATCTTCATTGCAGAATCAGAAAATCTTAAACCAATCAGGTACTCTCTTCATTGGTCAAATCCTATATTGCTTTTGTATAAGTTAAAAAAAAGACAAAAAATTAAAATTCCTATAATCAAAGAATGCAATTCTGAGTCAGTCCAGGAAGTACATCATGTATCATGTATTTTGACTCATCTTCTCTCATTTATCATTGTATTCTAGCTAACATTATGATACATTGTAGACACTAAACAAATCTTCAGTGGTTAAATGATAGCACAGGTGTTTCATATTATAGTAACTAGTTTTATGGAAATGTAAATTTAACTTCTACCTATGGGAGGAAAACTTTCACACATTTGAGAATATAACTATTGAAATATCTTCTATCTAAATATCTAAAGGTATCTAAAGGTTTATATACAAAGATTCACATAGAGTAAGTTTAATGTAAATTATTACAATTTCTCTTCCATTGAGGGCTGTTCAGACTAAGGGATAATGTTTGTCATCTTTATGTTCCTAGATATGGACACCAGCTAACCAGGTACATGTTTGAATCTGGGCTATGAAAATATATCTTTTTCTATTATAACAGGCGGGCTAGCGACTTCATTGTCTTAATATTTTTAAGGCTTGTAATTAGCAGGGCAGCAGTGGTACATGCCTTTATTCTCAACACTTGGAAAAAAGAGGCAGGTGTATCTCTGTGAGTTCAAGGCTAGCCTGGTCTACAGAGCAAGTTTCAGGACCACCAATGTTACATAGGGAAACCCTGCCTTAGAAAAAAAAATCATAATTCGTATAACAAAACACAATGGTTTTCAGAAAACTTGTTGAAGACTCATAATGTCTTCAAAATAAGAGTAAAGTTCTTAAGAAACAAAAATAATTTGTTGGGAATCATTTGTTCAGCACACAAAAGGAATTTTACATAGGCCCGTGAGTTAAGAGCAGTGCAATGTTTTGGGGATGGAGTAATTATGATTTCTGAAAAAGTCATTCATTTATTCATCTGCTCTTTGTTTTGCTAAAATCATCATCTTGAAGAGTTTTCCAGCTAGAATTTAGATAGCAACTGGAATTTTTTTCTCTTTACACCTTAGAATTTTGGAAAAAAGGAATATATAAATAAATAAATAAATATTCATATATATGAATTCTTTGAATTCTAGAATTCTGGAAAAAAGGAATATATATATATAATTATGTAATATAATAATATGTAATATATATAATTATTCAAATGATGAAATTAGATAGCTACAATTATTTCTGTAGAAATCCTTTTCAATATAGACTGTGGCCGAACAGTTTTTTTTTTAAAGTCTCTCCTATAGGATTAATAGAAGCCCCCTTTCCCTTGATAAACACTTTTCTTAAGAAATTGGGTGTTTTCTTTTTTTAAAAAAGGCCTTATTAAGCAAAATGATTTATAGACTATCCCCATCCTCCTAGTGTCAGGCAAGTAAGAAGGTCCTAGTTGCGCGGGTCACCCTGGTAGCAAGAGTTCTGCTTCTTGAACTAAAATTGCAAGATTTATTATTCTATTAATGTTCATAAAGTCACTCTTTTGATGAGCCATAATTTCTCTTTATGAAGAGTCTGTGTGCCAGTCACTCATGATATAGGAGAAGAAAAGTCCAGACTTTCGACATATTCTTATTCTCTAGACCATTAATAAAGTCTCAAAATCCCATCTGACTCCAGGGGATAATGACATAAGGTATAGTATCAAACAGTAAATTTCAGAGAGTTGATGTGTCCACCAGAAACATCCTTCGCATGGTTGCTTGTGTGCTAAACCTAAACTTTCCCCCTTCATATTAAAAGAAAGAAAGAAGTCAAGTATCAACTCTCCTGATGGAGAAAATAACCCAAGCTTGCATTACCTTTGTGAATATTTGTAGGAAGTGAAAGAGCGGGAGGTGTGAACTTTCTCCTGATTATCTAAATGGTCTATTAATGGCAAAACATAATCACAGTCACTGAAGTACCAAGTTTATTAAAGGTATTCACCAAATCCTCCAGCCACAGGGCTTCCCCTCACTGTCCCACCTTCACCCGCCCCCCCTCAAAAAAAACCAGTAAAACTTCCCCACTTTAGGTTTAATGTCCTTCATTTATTTTAGTTGGGGAGTTAGGGAACTTGGAACTTCTTAAAGTAGTAAACTCAAAATGGACGGTGGCATCATGAATAGAAATTTTAGTCTATGCCGGAGTTTTACAATTGTTTGCTTCACAGCTTAGGAAAGTCAGTTTGCCTCTTTACCAGAAGATTCAGTTTGTCCTCTATGGATCATCCATCCCTTGGTGACCTATTTGGGATTGGAAAGTCAAATGCACCCCAAAGCGACCTCCCTAGAAGCGCGAGGAGCCATCATCTCCCCATCAACGCCAGGATCTCCTGGCTGCAGTCTTTGTCCCTTCTAGACGTGGAAGCTTGGAGAGGAGGTTTGGTTTCCAAGGATTGGAGCGTTTGAAGGGCGGGGCCATCTCCAAGTCCATCTCCCCCCCCCCCTTTTTTTTTCTTGTCCTCTTCTCCTGGGACGAGAGGGCGGAGCAAGGTCCCCTGCGGCCGCGTCCGGAGCTCTCTCAATGTCGGTCGCTCGAGGTGAGTGTAGGCCAGGGCGGTAGCCCGTGGCGTCGCGCCGTGCCGCAGGTTCATTTCTGGAGTTCACCGCAGCCGCTCCGCCAGCGGCTTCCCCGGCCTGTGCCAAGTGGGTTTACGAGGTCGGAGGCGTGTTGGGGCGCGCTGGCGCTGGCGCAAGGCTCCTCCCCAGGGCTTATTCCCCCGACCGCGAAAACCCTGGAAACCCCAGGTTTCCTCTGACCTCCGCTCCTTCCTTGCCACTGCGTCTCCGCGCCTGGGGGGGGGGGGCGGGGGGGAAGGGCGGTCCCCGTCCCCGCACTTCCGAACCACGCCATCCCACAAGGTACCTTCACGTCGAGGAAGATATTTATAGCAGCCTCGGAAAATCAGCAGTTGATAGGCGCTTTCAAACTGAAATAACGATTATTATTATCATCATCATTATTATTTTGCCCGGTTGCAGAGCTTTTGACGGCAGAAAAGTCAGCTTTTTATTAAAGACAAAGAGGTAAATTATCAGTCGGGACGGCGCAGACCTGGCGCGCTTCCTCTCTTGGCCACGAGGAATTGATGGGGGAGCGGCGATCAGCACTCAGACACCCTTGGGGTCCTGATGGGGAGGAGCGCCGGGCCCATAGACTTGCTCAGGTCCCTCTGGCACCTGGAAAGAAGGGAATCTTCCCCCTTTGCACAAAGCCAGTTGGATTTCACTGCGGAGCAGCCTCGCAGATCTTTCCTTTCTTCTGTGGCTTTCTTTGACTCCCGGCTCCCTTGAGCTGGAGTCCTTTCTCCTTGCTCTCCTCTCCCTGACTTCCCCCTCCCCTCCCCTCCTCTTCCTCCCCCTCCTTTCTTCTCCACCGCACGCGTAGTGTCATTTATTTATTTATTTATCACCCCCAGCCATCAACACCCTTTTAGGACTCCCAAGCTTTTCAATGTGAGTGGGAGGAGAAAAGGGCAGGAAGTGTTGACTGGAAGGGGGTTAGATCGTGCGTCAGGGTGAGACATTCTGCCCTGGAATACACAATCGGGAAAATCTTGGGAAATGAGGATTTTAGATGTGCTTAGGAAACGCCGCTATCCGACGAGAACCAACTCCGTGCGCCGCTCCTCTCCTTTTATTGTATGGGTTTACCCGGCTAGCTCCCCCAACTGTGGGGGAGGGGATGGGGGCAAGTATTAAAGAGGACAATCTCGCCCTGGATCCTCAACACCGCGCCTTCACCGGATGCGCGCTCCTCTATGCGAAGGAATCCAGCAACAACCCCTAATTCAGAGGCGGACAAAAGAAACTTTAATTAAGGTCTCTGCCCCGCGCACTGAGCTGCGTGCTTTTTCTCTCTTGGGGCTGTTGATGTCCAACTAGAGGATCTGAGAAATAGAAATGGTACCACCAGTTCATGCCCTTGAACTTCAATTGCTCCTGACTTGCTGTATTGATTTTTTTCTTCCCTATTTTTTGTTTGTTTGTTTGCTTGTTTTTGGTACTGTAGCCCCCCTAATCAACCATCCTAAATGAGATTAAAGCCTTAGGAGATCTTTAACCTGGTAAATGGGGCGGGGGTGGAAACCCACTTCTTGGGGAAAAAAATCGTCCTGAACAGACAGTTTGGGGGGAAATTACACTAAATAAAAATTCAAGGTGTGATGCTGCAATTTGGCTCTCTTGTCTTCAACACCATGGCACCTTATCATTAGGAGCGATGATTGTTACTTTCCAAGCCTTTGGATGATCAGCCGGAAAGTGCAAACAATGCGGGATGCGGGGGTGGAAAGTTATTTAAGTACGACCCCCATCCCCCAGCCTTGGTGCACCGTCAAAACATTTCACAAGTTCGGAAAAGAAAGTGGTGGCTTCTAGATCAGAATGATGGGTTCCTTCTCCTCCTTTCCATATCAGAAGAGACATAAAATGCACAATGAGCCTTTAGAGGGCGAAAACTTAAAAAAAAAATACATGCCAGTAATGGACAACTTGAGCCCTTCACTGAAGATACACTGCAAGCTGGAAAGGAATTAAAAAGCCCCACGTGGTTGATCTGGGTTTAGACTTGCAACCTTCAGTTCTTTGCAAAGATTGGCCTCTAGATGGATACATTTGAGAGACCCTCTGGAGCCGGGGTTGGGCGCCTGGGGCAGAGCTGATGGTGCGAGCGTTTAGAGCAGCGGGGCAGGGTCCCCACTAGGGGCTTGTTCCTCTGGCCAGGGAGTCCGGGTGCCTCCTGGAAGCGAGAGCGCACGCCTGGGACCCAGCGGTCGCGCTTCTCGCACTGCCTTTTCCGCAGGTCTTTATTCATCTCATCTCTCTCTCTTCCCCTTCTCCACCTCCTTTTCCTCCTTCTCCTCCTCTTCCTCCTCCTCCTCCACCACCACTACCTCCTCCTCCTCCGCCGCCGCCGCCACCTCCTCCTCTCACATCTCACTGGCCTGGCTCTGTGTTGTTCTGAGTGACAAAGACAATGTCCCAGCCTTAACTTTGCAACCACCTTGCCTCCTTCTGGGGTTCAGCGCGGGAGGGGGGCGGGCAGCAGTCGCAGCTTCAGCATCTCCTCCAGCTTCTCCTGCGCTTCTTCAGCTCTTGGATAATTCTTCTCATTTTCTCCCAGCCCTTTTTTCATTTCTTTCTTTCTTTCCCTTCCTCTCTCCTGCACGTTGTTGTTATTAGAAAGGCTTCGCGCACCCCCTGGTGCTCCGGCGTTTTGTGTGGCAGGAGAAGATTGTCTTCTCTCTTTCTGTCTTGCTTTCTCTCCCTCTGGTTGCTCATTATTCAGAGAGAGACACAGAGGGAGGGAGAGAGAGAGCGCGCGCGAGGGAGAGGGAGGAGAGGAGAGAGAAGAGCAGAGAGAGAGAGAGAGAGAGAGAGAGAGGAGAGAGTGAGAGGAGAGGGAGGGAGGGAGAGGGGAGAGAGACGGATATCTCAGGTCATCTGCAGCTGCAGCGAGTCTGAGGAGCCGAGGAAGGCAGGGAAGATGGCGATCCTCCATTGCTGAGACCCGGCAGAAGCACATGAGACTCCCAAACAACTTCCACAACAATAACCCGAGCAGGAAGAGGAGAAAGAGAAAGAGGATAAGGAGGCGGTGGGGCTGGCGAACCCGAAGCACCTCCCGGCGCCGGGACGCTTCTTCTGTAAGTTACTGCAATTAACCACCACCTCCGGGGTGGTCTGAGTGCTCCGGGGAGGAGAGCGCGGGGCGGTGGAGGCACAAACGCGCTCATTCATTCGGCCAAGGAGGGCTGGCTGTGCGGGGAGGAGAGGAAGTCCCCTGCATGGGCTGCCTAGGAGGAGAGAGAAGAAGCTAAAGAGAGACCGAGGAGGAGGAGGAGGAGGGGGGGGAGGAGGGAGAGCAGCTGGGGGGAGGAGGAAGAGGAGGAGAAGAAGCTAGGGAGGAAGAGGAGGAGGAAGAGGAGAAGGTGGTGGTGGTAGCTGTGGAGGTGGCTGTGCTTTTCCTGCTGGCTGCTCCTTCTGCCTTCTGCCGGGGGTGGGGGGGACGAGCCCTGTGGCTTAATTAATTTCGTGTAGTTCTGTGAAGAGAGGAGAGAGAGGGGGAAAAATGAAAGATGAGTGAGAGGAGAGAGCTGGAGGCTTAAGACGGATGCTCCGAGTGTGGGGACAGGAGTAGGGACAGAGAAGGGGGGCGGAAGGCTGGAGGCCAGGAGAGACCTGAGCCCGAGCCAGAGGGAGCGAGCAAGGGGTCAGAGGAGGGAGCGCTCGGAGCGAGCGGCCCCGACCTGAGCGGGTTGACCTCTTTCTTTCTCTGTCCCTCTGCTTCCTTTCCCCTCCTCTGTCTGCCTGTCCCCTGCCCGATGGCAAAGCCGTGCGGATTGGCACCCCCCTCTTCCTCAGGTATTTGGTTCTCTCTCTCTCTCTCTCTCTCTCTCTCTCTCCTCTCTCCGAAGTTGGGATGCAGGGTCTGGATGTGTCGAGGGGGTGGCTGCCGCCGCCGCCGCTGCTGGGGAGGAGAGAGGCGACGAGCAGGGGGCTGCTTGCCGGGTGGGGGCGCAGGTTGAGGGACAGCTGAGGAGCTGTCTCCAGGCTGAAGGTTCAGAAGCGTCGGTTGCAGGAGGACAACGGTTTCTGGAGAGGAGAAGCCATTACACACGCTCCTCTGAGGCTGGGAGAAAGGGAGGCAGGGGCCTGGAGTGGGGGTGGGGGGGCTCTCACTCCTGGTGCGGTTCCCAGGGGTCTGCCCTCCCTCCAGGCACGGGGGAAGCCTCAGCCACCACCCCCCCCATTGGAGCAGCCCCTCTCTTTCCCTTTCTTTATCTCCCTGTCCTCCATTTGCAAGCTGTCTGCTTTGGTTCCAGTCCAGACTCCAAAACACAAAGCTCCTTCTCACGTTCATTCTCCAGGCTGTTCACCATTCCTGAAGGAACCCTGGTTTTCTTTTCATTGTGGCTCCTAACCTACAGAGAGGGAGGGGAGGAGGTTGCCTGGAGTTCCTTTTATATTCCTCCCCAACCTTAAAAAAAAAAAAAGAAGAGAGAAAAGAAAAGAAAAAAGTTTCATTTTTAAGCATGCGCCTGGGATGGGGAAAGACCAACCAGTTGGGGCTTTCTCCAAGGCTCCCGGGGGCTGTGTCTGAGTGTCTGCCTTGGCTGTTTGGCTTGGTTTGGTGTGGTTTCTGGAGGTTGCTTGCAGGTTTGGGGAGGAAGTGACTAGTTGGGTTGAGAGCTGGGAACTGAGTCAGGTAATCCTTGTCGTACTGTAACTCCACCAGAAAATGGAGGAGAGCGGGCTTCCAGGAGACAAAGCTGAGATGAGAAGTGTTTATAAAATTATGGGTGTCTCCATTTTGAAGCTCTGTTGGTGATGGCTGAAGGAGTAGGCATGCCTGCCTGCTCTTTCTCCTTCTCCCTCTCCAGAGGGAGACCTTGTGGTGGTTCCTCACTCTCTGTTCATTAAGCAAGGAAATTAAGGCTTTTAAGGGTTCCTCAGATTTTTTTCTCCCACCCAAGCAGTGCCTTCACAAGTTACTGAGATGTTTGTTTCCATTTTAAAGTAAACTTTTGGATTTTTTTTTCTCCTTTGGAGTGGACCTGAAGGGTTTCTGACCTCCTTCAGGAAAGGCAAGGCAAAACCTTAAAACATTTCCACAGAGATCTTCTCACAACTTTCAGCTGCTCCAAGTCCCCTGAATGTCTCCAGGAAATGTTATTTCCCCCATATGAGGATGGTTGGTGGCCCTCAGCTGAGCTTCTTTTTTGCCCCCCTCATTCGAGGCTTGGTTATCATCAGTCTGATGCATTGCAAGACTTTATTGTCTGGTGTGGGTTGATTTCTGCCAGAAAGAATAGAATGTGTTCCTTCCAGATCTCAGAGGAACCCTTCAGCCTGGCAGCTTCTTCAGGTTCTCCAGGTCTCTTCAGGCTGCTTATTCCATCCCTGTGTTAGGCCTTCCTGTTTCCTTTGTTTCCCCTCTTCCCTTTCCTTCTCTTGTGTTTTTTTTCCCCCCTCCTGTGTTCTCCAGTACTGTAAATCTTCAGAAATATCACTATGTCTTCTTAACAATGTCACTATGGAAACAAATGGTGTCAGTTGAGAAAACCTTATTATGTCCAGGTATCTGAACCTTTTTAATTGGAGGAATTTATTAATCTCTTGTAGGAAGACATTTTGTGAGGGTGGTTTGAAAACAGGAGCCAGTCCTACCTTAGCACATACACATTGATGTGGAGCCCCTCACAGATTAGTTCTAGAGATTGTATGTAACTGACTCAAGGAAAGAACTGAATTCTGATAACGCTTTAAGGATTTACAAAAGCCAACCATGAAGATGTTGCTTTTCCATTAGCTAAGGTAGCCATCTTGAGGATGAGGGAAGACGTTGGAAGAATTTTACATGGCCTATTGAAGATAGGTGAGGAAGGTTTCACAGAGGGATGAAAACTTGGAGGAGGTTCAGAACCAATTAACAGATTCTAGGGCTAATTGGACCTTGCTTCCAACTAAGGAGAAATGCAGAAAGGTACCAGCTTCAACAGAAATAAGGAACACATTGGTGAGCCAGTGACACCAGCCTTTTTCTTGCTTTGCTTTCTCATTATGTGTCAGATTTTAGAACGAAGAGTTCCTTCTGTCTACAGTGTCTTTGTGCATATTGAAGTGGTTTTTGATTCCAGATGTAATTATATTCTGTTGAGGAGCTGGTAGCAATGTCACTCAGTAAACGCACAATGCTATATATGACAACATCACATTTTTCAAACCAAACTGTTGTGTCATTAATTGAGGGTTATTGTTCTTCAGAGGGGTGTGAAGGGAGACAGGGAAATACATGGCTCTTTAGCTGATAATTGTCCATGGTCAATGAAGTAAAACCCTGTTTGTACAGATGAAGATGTATGGTTTTCAGTTGATGTGTATGCTCATTTAAAAATAAGATGTTCAGATCTTTGCTCCTTTATTAAAGTCCTGGGCTTCTCCAAGAGTACTTAGAAAAAAGAAAATTCTTGTCTGGAATAGACCTTTTAATTTTCATTTTAAAATGTTATCTTTGGCTGGATTCCTTTGGTTTTTAAGTCGTCGTGTTATATTGAAGTTTGGTAATGCATATATGAATGCTACATATTCAGCTTGGAAGTTTAAATGCAGTAGATAGTTATTTGGGCAAGTAATTATCAGATAATTTTGCATCTAATTAGCTTGTGTTTATATAAACATAAATATGTTGATCTTGAAACAAACTTTCATGATATCTTTTTATGGTTGTTAATACTGGGGCAAGTGATTAATTTGTTTTAGTGTGTTGAGGGGGGGGGGCGATGAAAAAAATGCCAGTCACTATAGAACCTGACTCACTACATTTTTTACCTGGAAACCAAGTGTTTTGGTGTCTTCTCATATAGTGTTAAAGTTGAATGTATCTGGAAACTGGGGGGGAAAGAGGAATGAGGTACCTAATAGGCATTTTGGAGTTTGAGAATATATTCTGATAATCTAAAAGACACTTGCACGTGCTTTGTCTTTAATCAATATGGGAGGTCCCATAACCCTTTTATACTTGATCTTAGCCAAAAGGCCAAGAAGCAATTCCATAACCCTTTTAAGGGCATAGCTTCTTAATTTTTTTTCTAGACCAACATACTTGAATTGAGAAAAGCACTTTGGATTAAGCACCATGAAAGGAATATAAAACAATATCAGGTTGAACATTCTCATTTACTGTCAAAGCTCAGAGATCATTTTTGATGTGAGGTGTCAAGTCCACGAGGATTATTCCTGTCATACAAGAGATAGCTGTTGGGTCATCATAATTCACTAATATTTCTCTTCTTGACTTTATGTATGATCTGTTGACCTCATTCCCTTAAGACCCTTCTTATTCTACCCCCAATCCCACCTGCTGTTGGAGACAAGTTTTAGGTGGGGGAAAAAAAAATCCATGTCTATTTTCCCTAATGTGTCTGATGGAAGACAGTAGGAGGTAGGGATTCAACTTTACTAATGAGCTTTAGAGTACTTGTGGTCAGTTTTCTTCAAAGAAGGGAAGGGTGAAGTTGCTTTGAGCATGAGTCTTGTTTCATGTGTGATTGAGTTTAATAGGATCTAGTCTTCCTTTAGTTATTCCTGATGTTGAGAGTTTTAGGTAAGGTAACCGGTATCGTCTTTGTGGTATGTATATCTTTCAGATTTACAGTCCACTGTGTTACACAAAAGAGAATTCATGGGTCTGGGTTGAGTATTCTAAGTTGGGAACAGAGGAGCAGGAGAAGTGAAGTGCTGTTTCATAGTGTCACAGGCATGGATTAAGAAGCACATAAGCACCTAATCCAAATTTCAGAAGATTTACATGACCATGACTGTGTGTCTAAAACTATATGGAAACTACAGATTCAAAAGAAGTTGGAGCCGGGCAGTGGTGGCTCATGCCTTTAATCTCAGCACTTGGAAGGCAGAGGCAGGCAAATTTCTGAGTTCGAGGCTAACCTGGTCTACAGAGTGAGTTCCAGGATAGCTGGATAGCCAGGGCTACATAGAGAAATCCTATCTCAAACAAACAAACAAACAAACAAACAAAAAAGAAGGAAGTTGGGGTGAGAGCTAGGGCTGTAGCTCTGTGGTAGACTGAGGTCCTAATTCAATCCCTAGAACTTTTGCGGTTCCAGAAAAGAGGGGAAATGGAGAGGAGGGAATGTTTCCTTGGTCTAGGGACAACATTCAGTAAACTGAGACATTTGCCAGGTGATATGTGTACATATTTGTGACCATTGCTTGTGATAGTCCTGGGCTTCTGAAGTTGGTGGCTTTGAAAGAAACATTATCTGAGTGTTGGTGACCTATTAATTGATTATGAGAAAACAGAGAATAGAATAGATAATGCTAAAAGAAAATTCCTCTCTCCTTGTGTGATATGCCAAGACATCTGGCAGATGTTATGTGGGGCCCTAAGGAATGGACAGTTTAATTTTAGCCCTAGCAAGGAAATGGGAAGCTCTAAGCTCTTTTAATAGCACAAGTCTCAGTTTGGGGAAGGTTGCTTAAAATAATAAGAAAGAAAGGAAAAGAAACATTTTGTGGAATATTAAAGAACTGTAGGGGAGACTGAAATGAGGAGTTTGGAGTGACAGAAAAAAAGACATTTCTCAAGAAGAAACTAACATCAAAGTCACTAAAAATTGACAGATATTTACATTTTAAGTGAAGACTGGGTTACAAGTTGTATATTTTTTTAATACCTTAGATATACCTTAGATTTTTTTTTATGCCTCCCATACCCTTCATCATCCTCATTTTACCCAAGAGGAAACTGGCACATGGGCATGAAGTGACTTCTATAAGGTCAGAAAGTTCAGGTGTGACAAAGTCTGACCTAGCTCGGGCACGGATGGGACTGGTTGGATTACTGGAGCCTGGTGCCCTTTCCACTACCCCACAGGTTTTGATGGTTGTCTGATGGTTGTCGTTGTGCAATAACTGTCCTCTCCAGGCCCGACCTGTGAGGAACTCTGCAGTCCTACCCCTTTAGGGCAGGAGCATGAATGTGTTGGTGCTAGTTGCAGGATTTGCAGCTGGGGCATTCTACTCATGGATGCAGAGACCCATTTTGTTAGTGAATCTTTAGCTGCTGAGTTGTTAGCTGTATTTTTCTTTTAAGTTTTCTGTTTTCCTCTCTAGTTATACTATCCAGGGCTTAGAAGTGCTTTTCAAATGCCCTTCTTTGGAAATTTGTCTGGGTCTATTGCAACTTGCAAAAGTGTCCACAATTGGACTCTGAGGCTCTGTTTTGCAACAGGGTGCAAATTCAAATTGGCTGCTTTCAGACATGCCATTTTGTAATATTGATGAATGGTCAAGAAGTGAAATTCAGTTGTAACTGGTGAATTTCTAGTATTCGCTGCTCATTCAAAAAAAATTATTTCTATGTATATTTTTGAATCCTAATTCTCTCTTGCAGATCAATGGCTATTTCCCATTTCCTCAGTAAACAGGCAGTCTTCAGTCAAATGACTTGAGCAGAGAACTTTGGAAAGGGTGAGATGAGTTTCCATGTCTGTCTCCTCTTGGACAGGCACAAGCAATTTTGTAAGGAAGAAGAGTGATGTTTGGAAGTTTCCACATTTTCTAAGCTTCTTCCAAACAAATGCATAAATTCTTAATCTACTAGGCAGCCTGGAGATGGTAGTACTGGATACGGGACTTCTGGCAGAAACACAGTTAATGCTGTAAACAGTTGAACCTCAGTGTGGCAGTCCTCCAAATGAGTTGACTGTCGAAAATAAAATGTTCCAGAAGAACTGGGAGAACAGGAAAGAAGTTAAAACAGCATGGTTTGCATGCCAGGGCTAAAGGAAGAAGAAAAAAGTTTAGGGTTGGGGAAGCGGGGACACTGGAAAGAAGATAATCAGAGTTGAACTGTCTCCTGAATTTATGAGACCCAGGAGAAGTTTCCAAATACAGCAAAGTGGACTTTTATGAATCTAGATGGAATCTGCAGCTTACTAAGAAGCTCTTCTGAATTCCTGTCCCCCTTGAACCATCCAACTGATTAATGAGAAATCCATCAGAAGTGATTTGGATTTACAATTCCTGCTTGGATATGCTCTCATAAAATTGATTTTCTTGCCAAGGACCATGGTCCTCTGCACCATAAGATTTGGGAAGTCTTCAGATGGGTGGCTCCAACACAAAGTTGCTTATTGGCAGTCGGGTGGGTAGAATGACATGGTAGGAGAAGATGCAGCTACTGTCCTCTCTCTTCCAGGGAGCATCTTCCTTGAGGTCTTCAAAGCTTTCTTTCCTAATTCCTAGCTGGACACATTTCTTCTTGAGTTATTCTTGAAGGTTGAAGGGAAGGTTCCTTTTCATGCCAAGCCCATGGGTGTTTTGGTATTGATTTCCTTTCTTTCATGTGTTTGCTTGTTCAGATCACTGCCTGTTGCTTCTTGATAGTAATAAAATGCTTAATGCTGTACCTATCCACACTTAAACCCAACTTCTCAGAACCTGCTCATAGGGGGAAGGGATCAGTAGGGTTTTTACTTGTTTAAAGAAATATTTGAAGACGAGGACTGTGTAATTTAGAAAGTTATCTGCTAGGCATTGGAGGAGACTTTGAACAGTATCCAGGAAAGGAATATGAAGAAACAGTTCCCAGGACCCAGGGGATCCTTATTAAATGTGTTAGGTTCACTTAGAAGGGATCTAAGCATAAGCCCCCAGGTGAGTAAGCAGAGACTTACCTTGGATTCATATTGGTTAGAGCATAAAAGGAGCTGGAGGCCCATGTAGGACGACTGTGTCAGAAGTAATTAAGCCCAGGATTTGTGGAGAGGCTTATCTGCCACAGAGCCCAGCTGGGGAAGGCCAAACTCACTCCCTAAGCCCCCGTCTGGCCAGTTGAACCAGAACACAGGCTAAGGTCCTCTGGTTTTCCCTTCTCTTCCTGTGCAGGTGTAAGAAGGGAAAGCCATTATTCCTCAGTTTTTCTCATGTCTGTTGAGTGTTTCTCTCTTGAGCTGGGAAATGTCAAAGGCAGGGGTTGGGGTTGGGGGTGGGGGTGGGGGTGGGCTAGGGCTAGGGCTAGAGGGTTGGAAGCCGGTTACCTCAGAGGGCACATTCTCCCTATTAACACTGCGAATGTGCCTGTCACACTGGACCTTATTACTCAGAAGAAAATTGTGCAATGGCACAATGTGGGATACTTGAAAGATGTGTGCAGCACAAAGGTTCCAGTACTCACCTGCAGATTAAGAAATGGGTTTCTAAACCATCTCATTTCTGTGGCTAATGAAAAGCTTTGGAAGGTACCTGTGAATTAGAGCTCCAGCTGCTATCGTGGTAGGGGAAGTTAGGTCTTGAAAGGATACATGGATTAGCCCGTCAGAAAAGCAAACAGTAGCATCAGCACTAGTAGAAAATAGACAGGGTTGTTAAGCTAACAGAAAAGTAGGCTAAAGCATCGCTGTAATTATATGGTGAAAATTTGCTGGGAAAGAGAGCCTGCTTGGATGGGAAAGGGAAAAGAAGTGAGGCAGGGGAGTAATTGACAAGTCAAAATAGAAGAGGATTGTCCACTGGGAAGTGAGGCATTGCTCTTAAGAAAACAATAAGGCAGGCAGAGAAAGACCTGGTAATTTGGTACCCATTGCATGTGAAATATGAAGAGCAACGGCTAAGACACACACGCTCTTTAGTGAGTTTCTATTGGGAACAAAAAAAACCTCGAGTTGGGCCTGGAAGGGTTCATGAGACTTCTGGGTTTCACTTGCAGCCTTTTTGATAAAGGGCAGATGGAAACTTGAGGGAACTGGTTAAGTAGGCTTGCTGCAGATTTTCCTGGAAAATGAGTGATGCAGAGACTAGAGCCCTGTAGCGAATAGCTGCATTATTGATGGGCAGAAAATGTGATAGTCGCTAAGGTTATCCATAGCACTTCTCAGCCCACGCTCTGGGTAGCAGAAGGAATGAAAAACAAAGACCTGCTTATTTCAGAGAGGAAAAGAGTAGACCATGACCACTGCCTGGTACCCAGTTTGGGGAGGGTAAACCGTTTGATTCATCACAGGCTGATGAACCAATCTACCCCCACCCCAGCATTTTAAAGTCCTGAACCAGGTCATTGAGGTACAAGATATTTAACCATTCTCATCCCTGGTTACATCATCCCTTTGTGTTATGAACAATTAATGAGCAGCTGAACATCAGTCATTCAGAGGAGGTGGTCATGGGCCTCATCTAGGAATTCTTCAGTTAGGGCAAAATGTGAACTCTGGGCTACAGACTAAAACCATCTTAAGGTAGACAGCAGCTAGAGATCGTGGAAAGATGTCACATAATCACTTACCAGAATCTCTCTCTTTTTTTTTCCCCGTGTATCAATCTTGAATAGTCTCTGAAGACTGTTAATTAGTATTTAACAGTAGTAACTGGGAAGGGGGGTGTTTTGGGGGAAGGGATTTTCATTTGAATGTCAGAGTTCAGCTACAAAAGCTTCTCCCGTTCCTGCTGTCAGTTGAATGTTGTCTGTCCTAATATTGAGTGAAAACGACACCGAGTAAATATGATTGTGTCATCAAAAAATTCTGCTAACTCCTATTCAGCCCAGGAATATCACGTAAACCTTCAAAATGCTATTTCCCTCCTGGATGGGCTCACCATTGATATTAATACCAGGTAACGTTTGTTTAACATTTAGTATGAACTAGGGATTGTTCATGTGGTGGAAGAAACCAAGGGTTAGGGAGATAATTTGCCCAGGGTCATGAGCTAAGAAGGGAGCCAGAGTTCACTGGAGAGGTACATTCCTTCAAAGCCTTGGCTCTCTGCTGATAGGACCTGACCTATATGCTAATAGCTTATGTTCCTGATGCTCTGTCTTCTCCAGTAGCCAGGAGTCTTTGTGCTCTGGAAGGGAATCTGCACATAATGGAAAATTGATTGATTGTAATGTATTGGTTAAGAGGAGGGAGGCAGCCCATTCCAATAACTTGAGAAAGTGCTTTACCAAGAGCACCCTCTTTGTCTTCTAAGTTACAAAAGAGACCTTGTAGGAGTCACTTGGGGGGGGAGTACACAGTTTTAAACTGCATCAAACTCATTAAAGTACTTATGACAGACGTCTGTCTCTTAGGGTCCCTTTTGGAAATATCAATGCTCAGTATTGGCTTTGGTTACCAGAATATTGTCAGAATTTACACATGTAGACATTTGAGAGTTAGCAAATGATCATTTGTGAATGTGGCCGTTTCTCTTAAAAGTATGGGTACTGTTACTCCCTCCTCCCCTAGTGGTCACTGTGTTCTCTACTTAGACCATAGAGATACAATGAGTGTTACGGTCTTGTTTTTCTCTTCTTGAACTGTTCCCATATAGTACAGAAGCTGCTGTTTATAGGTGATATTCTTTACAGAGTGAGTGGCTGTCTTTGTGGAGATAGAGGTGGCCCATACACTTCTAACATAATCAGGACCGTGGATGGTCTGTGAGATGAACTATTGGACACTAATGGCTGACTGGTCTCATCAGCTCCCAAACAACTGGTGATAATGTTATGATATCTTCGCTGTGACTCTGCTCATCAGTAGTGCCCAGACAGATGCATAGCCACTACTTCGATAGAGGGGTAAACATATACCCTATTTCTAAAGTGCATGAAGAAAGGCTATTTTCCCATCATTAATATAATTACTGGTCAGCCTTACCCAAGCCATTATTTCCTTTTCCTTTGTGCTGTGTTGGGTGTTGCAAATGGTAGAGAGGAACTGCACCACAGAGCTACATCCCCAATGACTGTTTGCTTGGATAAAGAACTTTTGAGATGCAGCACTCAGAAGGCAGAGGCTGGTGGATCTCTGTGAGTTCAGGGCCAGCCTGGTCTACATAGTGAGTTCCAAGACAGCCAGGGTTATAGAGAGAGACCCTGGAAGAGAGTAACGTGTCTGATTATAGCAGAGCATCTGATTCTTTCAGGAGAATTTATAATTGAGAGGAGTCGGGACTCAGCTGCAACATAGACTGTCTTCCCACGTCAGCCTATCTCAAAGACCAGTCTTCAATCAACTTCTTTCTTTGGTCTTTTAAATTTCTTGGAGAGGAGCCCATCCAGGCTTCCTTCAGGAACTGCTTTGAAGAAAGCAAGGTGAATTGGGTCACTATATCTCTGGATGCCATGGCAATTGGGCATAAGATGTTCAATTTGTGAGCGTGCTCAGGTACTGCAGGAGAGACGGGGGCTTAGGGACATGTGTGAAGGAGGCAAAAGGGTAAAGTTTATATATGCAGGCCTGGCAGGAATTAGTGATTATCTTGCAGAAAAAAAGGAAAAGAAAACCATATTTTCAAAGACCTTACCATTAAAACAGAAAAAAAGCATATCATGAGGCTAACACGGACCAGGGTGCTTTTCACAAAACAAGAGTTCTGTCCTTCTAACCACTTGGAAGTTCTGTAAGTCTTTCAGCCCCATGGCTTTGCCTCCAATTTAATAATTTAGTGGGGACTGAGGAGTGGAGAGGTGCTGAAGGACAGATGTTGGCTGGCCATGAGCTCCAGCCCTGCTCTGTGGTTGACTTGGTGCCCTGGTCCTGGTGCGTTCTCTTTCTGACCAGTGGTTGTAGCTT